>CM076570.1:346429300-347629300 GCA_034641835.2 Pinus albicaulis | reverse complement strand
AAGAACGTGGCGCAGGTAAATCTCAAACATCTAGATGAAACATGTTAGCTCCCTGTAATTCTAGCAGATTGGAAAGACTAAAACTATAGAGGCAACATATGAACCACTTTGGGATTCTAGGATCTAGCCCTCCTGAATCCAGAGAGGGATCTCTCTATAAAGTGCACAGATTTATTTATCTTTAAGGCTTGAAATGTGATATTAGGCTAGTTATGAGGAACAGGGTTTTGTTTGTTTTGGTTGGGCTAAGATAAATGAAGGTGAAGGAAATCTAAATGAAGGGTGAAGGTATATCCAAGTGAAATATTGATTTAGCTAACAAGATAGGCAAGAATCCGCTTCAATCCATTGGGCTATGGAGTCATAGTAGGATTTAATTGAAACAACAAGGTTCA
Organism: Pinus albicaulis; assembly: GCA_034641835.2. NCBI lineage: Eukaryota > Viridiplantae > Streptophyta > Pinopsida > Pinales > Pinaceae > Pinus > Pinus albicaulis. Next base: position 347,628,905 of record CM076570.1, on the reverse strand, counting down.
AGAGTGCTCCATGGGGCAAGTCATCTATGTCTAAGGATCTCTTTAAAGTTGATATTATGGAATGAAATGAAACAATAAGAAGGGGAATCAAACAAATGAAGAACAAAGAGTAGCCTAATATCAAGTAAGTACTTTGAAACTATGTTTCTTTTGGCATACACTTGAGAAAGACATAAAATTTATCTAAGATTAGGTAAGTACTTTGAAACTAGCTTTCTTTCGATGCACTCTCAATATAAAACATTTAAAACACAAATAGAATAGCTTAAGATCAAGTAAGGATTTTGAACCTATCCTGCTTTCAGCATATTCAAAGGGAAACTTTTCAAAGCAACTGTTGGAGAAGAAAAGTAGAGGACAGGGCTAACCATAGACTTCCCTAGTTCATTCTTTAATTAGTAAACTTATCAAGACAACACTTAAGATAAACAAAGAATAGTCTAAGATCAGGTAATGAATTTGAACCTAGCCTGCTTTCAACATACTCTTAGGGAAATTTTCAGTCAACCTTTGGAGATAAAACTAGAGGACAGGGCTAACCATAGACTTCCCTAGTTTAACTTTACTTATCAGACACTGAAAATAACATTCAAGAACAATGTTTAAAATCTAGATAGTAAGAGAAGGGAACACCAACATCTTGACTGTTTGGACAATATTCAATCATTCTTAAATAGCACAATTGGAAGAAAACATTCAGATAAAGCTTATCAGTGAGAGCAGGGTACCTTTGACAGTAAATCCTAACTCTATAATTACTGTTCTTTATCAGAGAAGATGGACAAAATGAAAACAAAAATAAAATTACCAGTTATAATAAGAAAAACATCACTGTTGACATAAACCAGGATCCCATAAATCAGCTTGTATTTGATGCTTGAAACCAGTTACAATATTCAAGTCCAATGGGTCTCTACAACTTCAAAATTCTCATCTCAACTTAGGTATCTTCAATTACAAACAGAGCTTACAACAGCTTCAGAAAACTATTTACATGCAACAGATATTCGGAGACCAACCTTTGTTTCATCTTCTACAGAGGTATTTATAGAAGAAATGAGGAGGTGGGATTTAAAATCAGATCTTGAGGCTCAATTAATACAATTATTGCTTCTCGGCCTTTGAAGGGCTCAATGGAGAAGTGTTTCTGATATTTCCTCTGTATTAATTGATTTTCATTAAGTTATTGAGCTACTTAGGAGAATTTTTTGACTTTAAGGCTCTTTGTTATCCTTGTAATAACTCTGCTAACAGTTGTAATAAGTTCTTTTGATTTGAAATAATTGTGTAGCTGTATTGAGGCAAATATCTTCAGTTCTGTAATAACTATGCCTCCTTTGATTGCTGCGAGGCTGTAGGTGGCTTTGGTAGCCGGAGAGGATTTAATTATCCTTTGATGCGGTAGTGGAGGCTTCTTGGATTGATAGAATTCTTTATCTTTTCCTAAAACACCTTTAATTCACTTTAGTTCTGTGTTTTAGGACATATTAGGATTAATCTGTGTCTTTCAGTCTTCATGATGTCTTTAACTGTGGATTAGGCCTTTGATAGCCGAATTTATGCCTTAATCCCTTAAATCTGTGTTAAAACCTTTAAACATTGATTTCAACTTTGATTTTATCCCTCGATACTGATACTCTTTGTCTGTGGAGTTTGCTATGGTTTTATTGCTTTTGTGGGCACGCAGAGGGTTTTAAAATAGCAACAGTGCTCATGAGGCATGGATGAAACATGATATGGAACCCTACAGAGTGATCTCCTTCACGAATAAAGGCTTGGGGGATCGTCATCCACGGCCCTTGATTTCTTTTAAGAGACAATGGAAAACCTTTAAAACCTGCAAAAATACACAAAAGTTATGAAAAATCCTGCTTGGATGGGTTAGACTGCTTTGGAGGTTGAGGTTAGATCGCAGCCATTGGATGAAAGCATCCAATGGCGAGGATTTCTCGCTGAGGTAAAAAGGAGAGGCGGTTGGATTAAGTCCGGGCCATTGGATCAGATTGATCAACGGTCGAGATTAATCGGGTTTTATAACACAGAGGGGGTGACTTTATAATGAAACAGAGGAATTTACAAAGGAAATGGGGAAAAACCTTTGGCGAAGGTGAAAAGGGTTTGAATGAAATTTGGGGTTTCGAAATAATTCTGGGCCGTTAGATCAGATTAGCCAATAGAGATAGACGACAGAGATTTGTTGATAAAGTCTCTTGGAAGAATGGCAAAGGGCGATGGCTTAATGGAGAGATTAAACTGAGATCATTAGATCTCAGAGATCAATGGTGGGGGTTTATTATAAGAGAAGGTAATGAAAATGGGAATGGTGGTTTCGGCTATAAAAACCACTGGTGTCGCACTACTCTTAAGTGGTTTCCAAAATCTTCAAAAAAAACGTGATATGCCTCGCCACCCGCCACGTGTCCTTAGGAAAACCACTTTTTTCGTGTTATTTTTAGGCGTTAAACCTCTGTTGCAGAAAAAACGTGAAATAGAATGCCAATCGTTGAATGGATGAGTGCAGATCCAATGGTGCGGATCGCATGCGATGGAGGGTAAGATGCGAGGGCGGAAAAGGCGGTTAGGGTCAAAGGCGGATTAGATCTGGACCGTTGGATCAGGGAATGGACGGTCAGGATTTATTGATGGGGAGGTAGCTCCCAAAGGAGTTGGGAATATCGGGTTCAATCTAGACCATTGGATTAGAATAATGGATGGTCCAAATTACTTCTCAGGAAAACAAAAGCAATGCGATACGGGGGGTTCGGGCGGAGATCGGGTAAATGTGCGGAGATTCACTGAGGAATTTACATTGCAGGGTTTTATGGAATAACAAAGGAAGTCAGGTTAGATCTGGACTGTTGGATCTATGAAATGGATGACCCAGATTCGATCGCAAGGTCGCCAATTGACAGAGGAAAAAAGAAAGGTATGATGAAATGCACCGATGTGATTTAATGCGGGCCATTAGATCTAGGAGAGATCAACGGTGGAGATTTAATCGGTGGTTGCAATGGTCAGGGCTATGAGCGGAGCACGATTAAATCTGGGCCGTCAGTTCTTGTGGATTCGACGGTCTAGATTAAATCGCAGGAGCGCATCGGCGGAGGGGAAAAACAAAGGGCAAAACGAAAAGTTGCGATGTGATTAAGTGCGAGCCGTTGATCTAGAAACTAGATCGATGGTGGAGATCAAGTTATGAAGGAAAAAAGGGGAAACGACGGGTGCAGAGGAAGCTATATGGACCGTCAGATCTGGGGGTAGTAAAGAGGATCAATGGTTGACATTCGCCAAAACAACAAACTGTCGGGTTTAGACAAAAAGTCGGGTTTTATGAATTTCAAAGGAGAAAAAGGTTTTTGGACGAGTCTTAAGGACTTTTAGCACCTGGTTGTGGGGCTTATGGTCCTATGAGAGGCGAGGGTTAAAGAAGTTAAGCCCTCGGGGGCTAAAATTCTGTATAATGAAATATAAGTGTTTTTTAGGCTAAAAACAGAGTTTTTAAGCCAATTGGAGGGTTCCGATAGGGGAATGAAGGCTTTTAAAACCAAATGGTAGGAGACCAAATGGTTTTAAAAGGGTCTTGAAGTAATTTTGAAGGTTGAAATGAGGGAAATGGAGGATTTTTATGAGGAAAAGGGGATGAAAAATGCAAGTCAATTATGAGTGAAAGAAGGGGAAAAATGATGAAACATGGGGTTTCTGAGCAGTCTCTTTCTTTAGGTAAACAACATATTTTGAGGGCTTTTGTGAGGGAAACAGCAGTGAAGATTATCTTACAAGAAAAAGGCCATCATGAGACTTCAAGAACTAACAATTTTGAATCATGAATTGTTTCTTGAAGGCTACAAAAAATTTTAGCCACCATTTGATATGACAAATTTTAGAGGTGGCTAACAAAACCTTCCAATTGCTTCGAGTGCATCTTCAATTCTTTTGTGAGGGAGTTTAGGTAAGCCTCCAACTTGTTCAGGTGCACAAAATTCCTGGCCGAGGCTAGGGAGGTGGCTGCGAACGTGTCTTTGACTGCCGCCCCATGCATACCGATAGCCTTGGTCAGCAATCCAGTCTACCTCCTCACTGATGGTGCGACTATCCAGAGTGGCCTTGGCTTTGTTAACTTCCTCTTGAAGCAAATCGATAGTTTGCTTGCCTTTCTTTGAGACTGAAGCTTCATAGCCCTCCTTCGCTCTCTTGAGCTCTCTGGTTGCTTTAGCATTGCGAAGATTATGCTCAGCCACGGAGAGGATGCAGCTACAGATACTGTGAAACCAGCAGACAAGAAAATGAAACACAAACACAATGCAGAGCAAAGAAATTTTTTTGAAACAGATGAGGTCTGTCTAGTTCGCGATAGGATTTATAACTTTAGTTGCATTGTGGGGGGTCGAAATTCCAACTGGAATCTGCGTATTATCATCATTGTTGGCAGCCTGCTGTCTTATCATGGTATTGATGCCAGTTTCATGAGCATTAATCCACTTCTTGATGCCAGTCCCTTTGCATGCTTGAGGATGCCACACATGTCGCCACATGTATTGGTTGAGCCTGCCATCGTCCTTTCGTATGATCTGCTACCTTTCCCAAGGCACCCCATAGGATGATCCACAGCGGTGCCACCGTTTTTCATTAAGAATACAGTTAATCTGCATCAGTTACTGATGATCTGTAACCTGCAGGCCATCCTCCTCTCTCGAGCCTCCTGTGAGGTATTTCCTCGAGATTGGAGTGCATTGATTCCTAAGATTGTCATTTGTGACGTCTTGCCAACATGTGTCAATGATCTCCCTCGGATGATCGATAGCGTGGTTGGCAAGGCTGTTCGCTAAAGCATTTGCCTTCCGCCTTAATGCCTATAGAATAATGCTGCTGAGGGAGGAGAGATGTTCTACAATGAGCTCTGTGACCATGGCCAATCTCCAATGCTTAGTAGCTTTCCCCAGCCGCATTCCATTTTTAATTTTCCTGATCACAGTGATGGGCAAGAGGGAATATTCTTCTACAATTACATAACCTTTACCCATACGGATGAGGATTCGTAGCCCCTGTTCCAAGGTAGTGAATTCTACCTCATTGTTGGTAGCCTCCCCAAGCGCCCTGCTGAAAATATGAAGGACTTCCCCTTTGTCAATTCGGAGAACACCACCAAGCCCTGTAGGACCAGGGTTACCCCGAGAGGCTTCGTAAAAGTTCAATTTGCAAAAACCCAGGATGGGGTGCTGCCAGGTCAAAGGAGAGGGGGCAGGCCTAGGGTGGTTCACTTGTGCACTGTGACCTGACAGACCAGTCAAGCCAAATAACAACAGAATGTGCGACTCATTAGGGGAGAGAGAATTGGCCTGCTCAGCTTTGCAATTGGTAAGGGCCGTCTCTTTTAAACTTTTCATGATGGTAGTTTTGATGGTGTCAAGCTGCTTGGTTTCTTTTTGAAAAATACTTCTATTCCTCTCTTTCCAAGTAGACCACATTATAAAACCGGGGCAGAGCCTTCAAAGGGTGTTAACCATATTACAACTAGAATAATTTATGAGCCAGTTCGCAATGCAGTCTTGAATGGAATCCCTTGTTCTATCTGTTTGTTTGAATATATCCTTCAACCACTCCCAAAGGTTATTGGTCCAATCACAATCATTAAGAAGATGGTTCATAGTTTCCTCATCCTTTTCACAGAGGGAGCATTGAGATGGGACAATAAAGTTCCTTTTCACCAGATTCTCCTAGGTGAGGATTTTGCGATGCATGAGCAGCCATAGAAATGACTTTATTTTTGGCCATAAAGTGTTGTCCTAGACATTGGAGTACCAAGCCACTTTTTCTTCGATGTCCCTATGCTCAATATACATTCTGGCCTCCTTGAGGTTGAAGGTACCTCCATCAAGTTTTCCCCATCTAAGTTGGTCCTTATCCTGAGTGGACCGGATCATTCTCTTATCCAGAGCAGAGTTTAGGGTATGGAGGAGTTTGGTCATGTCATCCTCTCGGGGAGGAGGATCTAAGTTCCACTGCCTCCAATGCTGGTTCTCATTATTTTCAGACCAATATTGATGGACTTTTATCTTGCCAATTTCCTGAAACCATCTCTGCAAAGGGAGATAATTAGGGCTTTCTAGTTTAGGTAAATGTTTCCATGCATCCTCCCAGAATAGTGCATTGGTGCCATTTCGAAGTTCCCAAAAGCAGTGGTCCTGAATGAGGCTTCTGTTAGCATTGGCCAAATTCCAAATAGGGGACCCTGTGGGGGCATCGGTCATTCTTATCAACTCCTTAGTCCGCTAATTCTCTGCATATTTGGCCTTCCATAATTTTTCCCAAGGTGAATGGGGTTCCTTGAGCCAGTGCCACCAAAGCTTGGCTCCATAAGCTTTGTTGGCCATGTCCGGGTCTTGCAGCCCCAAACCCCCCAGGTTTTTGGGTTTACATAACTTATCCCAGGCTACCAAAGCCCATTTGGGTTTGTCCGCTTTACCCAACCATAGGAAAGCTCTTTGAATGTTCCTGATTTTTTGGAGCACCCCTTTTGGAGTCGGGAGAATAGAGAGCATATACTGAGGAATGGCCTGAAGAACAACCTTAGTCATAACTAGTCTTCCTACAAAGTTCAGGACTCTTTTTGTCCAATAGTTACCCCTATCCTCCAGCCTGGAGAGCAAATTTTCCCAGTGGAGTTTCCTCCAAGGCTTACAAGTGAGAGGAATGCATAGATACTTAGAATGAAGGCTACGTCTTTTGAAGCCAAGAATATCAGTGAGGTGTCTTTGGACCGCTAAGTGCGTGGTGAAGAAAAAATAGAGGATTTATCTAGGTTCAGATCCATACCTAATGCCTGGCTGAACAGGTTCAAAATTGCTTTGAAACCTTGGGCTTCCTTAACTGAAGGGGTGCCGTGCAACATGGTGTCATCTACGAATTGTTGATGAGTGGTTGCAGGAGAGTGAATCAGGGGTTGGAGACCCTTAATAACATTCCTGTCCTTAGTCGTTTTAATGATGTGACTCAGGAATTCCATTAAGATAACAAAAAGGAAAGGAAATATGGAATCACCTTGCCGAATGCCCCTAGAAGGGAAAAATGGGTCAGAAGGGGCTCCATTGACTAGGATAAAGAAGCTGGGAGATTTGACCAAAGATAAAATCCATCTTATCCAACGTTGGCCAAAACCAAAAGCTTCCAACACAGCCTCAAGGTAACTCCAACTGACCTTATCATAAGCTTTTGAGATGTCTAGTTGTATGATCATTCCTACCTTTTTCTGAGACTGAAGGGTGTGGATCATTTCCTGTGCCAATAAGACATTGTCCATAATCTTCTTGCCTTCCACATAGCCCGATTGCTCTTTTGAGATGATCAAGGGCAGAATAGGCTTTAATCTATTGGCCATTAATTTGGAGATGATCTTGTACAACACATTGTAGAGAGTGATAGGTCAAAATTTAGAAGGAGTGAAAGCAGCCTCTTCCTTGAGGATGAGGGAAATAAAATTGGAGTTAAGGGATTTGAATATGGATGAGGATCTCTTAGAGTCCTCGACCACCACCCAAACATCCTGCTTCACTAGGTCCTAGCAAGCTTTGAAGAAGTCAATGCTGAAACCATCAGGTCCCGGAGCCTTGCCATTGGCCATGTCTTTGACTGCCTCTTCCACCTCTAGAAGGGTAACTGTGCAGTCCAAGGATTTATTTTTCTCTTCTATTATTAGCTTGGGAATAGAAGTTATGACTTCATTGATAGCCTCTCATCTGTCAATGTCTGGTTGTATAGCAATAAGACTGAAGTGGTTCTTGAGGATGGAGGAAATCTCTTGATGGGACTAGAAGGGTGTACCCTGCTCATCCTTAATCTTGGTTATCTTGTTATTGCATCTATAATCCATGGCTGATCGATGGAAAAATTTGGTGTTTTTCTCCCCTTCTCTCAACCATTGTATGCGAGACTTTTGCCTCCAGAGTATCTCTTCCTGGTGACATCACTCATTCCACTTCTGCATGAGGTCACGCTCTGTGTTAATGGATTCCTGGGAGATGTCCCCCTTAATCTAGTTGTTGTGTATCAGTGACATCTGATCCTCTAAGGCTTGTTTATCCTAAAAAATATTGCCAAAGACATCTTGGTTCCAGGTTCGTAGCCTAGCCATTAGGTGCTTCAATCTGGCTTGGAGCCGAAACATTTTGGTTCCTCTGGCTTCCAAGTGTTCGTTCCACCAAAGTTTGATATTGGTAGTGAATCTGGATGACTGAGAAATAATTTCTCAAAGCGAAAAGGTCTATTTTTAGGTGTACCAAGGATGGTCGCATTCAGAGAGATGGGCCAATGATCTTGTTGTGGTTCCTATGTTTTGGCCAGATTGGCAAGACCAAAAGATAATACAACATCAAACCACTTTGGGATCCTAGGATATAGCCCTCCTAGATCCAGAGAGGGATCTCTCTATATATGTAAATAATGATATATCTTTAAGGCTCAAATTGAGGTATTAGGCTAGGTATGAAGCACAAGGGTTTTTGATTTGTTTGTTTGGTTTGAGATCATTAAATAGCAAGGTTATGGAAGTAAAGAAGGAACTGAATAGAAGGATGTTTCAGCATGGGAAGACAGGTCAAGAGAAAGGTTAATCCATTGGGCTATGGAGTCATGAAAGGAGATTACTTGCATAAAAACTATCCAAGGTTTTCCATAGGGCAAGTCATCTATACCAAAGGATCTTTTAGATAGATGGTGAGATGGAACATTAATAATGGGTGAAAGAAAGAAACCAGAGGGCAGCCTAAGATGAGGTAAGGACTTTGAACCTATCTCACTTTTGACATACTTCAAAGGAAACTCTCAATAAAGACACAAAGGGTAGCTTAAGATCAGGTCAGATGTCATTTAAATCTAGACCTGCTTTCAACATACTCTCAAGGAAAACAATCCAGCAGTCCTCATAACCACTTTCAGATAATAGAAAACATTTAAGATTAAACACAGAGCAAGGCCTAAGATCAGAGAAAGACTTTTAACCTTCACTGATTTTGACACTAGCTCAAAGGGATCTTAGAAAGGCTAACTGTTGGAAGAGGCACCTAGTGAGACAGGGCTAGCTCTAGTCTCCCAGTTTCCAAATTCTTTCAGCTGAAACCCAACAAGAACATCTAAAAAACAAACTCTAAATTCATACATCAGTAACCATGGACCAGCCAACTTCTATACTGGTTAAATTATGTTGAATTTGTTCTCAGATACACCAATATCAGAAAACATAAAGATAAAGATTTGACAGTGAGATTTAGGGTACTTACAACAGTATATCCTAATCTATGATTGTTTTTCTTTATCTGAGAATAATGGATAGTATGATAAAACATGAAAGGAAACAATTACAGTAAGAGTAACATCACCAATAATATAGACCATGATCCTGTGAATCTTCTTGTTTAATTGATGTGAAAAACCAGTCACATACTTTGAGTCCAGTGGCTCTTTACAATCCAGAATTCTCTTCCCAGCCCGCTATATTACAAACTACTCAGCTACTTCCCCTCAATAACAGTTCAAACAATCAATAAAATCCCAACCAACAATAATGTATTTTTCAGAAGTTCTTATAGGAGAATGAGTGATAGTAGTAGTAGATGTAAACTTAATTGATTCATTAAGACAGAGGGGAGGAAGTATTCGAATGCCCACTCTGCTTAATGGCTTTGCATTGAATTGTTTGTACCCTTTAGGCTGGTTTAGAAGCCTATTTCAGGATGACAAAAAATTCAGGTATGTTTCTTTGAAGTATTTTCTGGCTGCTGGTACTCTGTTTTGTCTTCTGGGATAAGTAAGGTGACAGAAGGTCTTTGAGTTCTCCCATACTTCCATAACTACTGTTCTGATAGTTCTAAAGCCTTTGTCAGTGTAATAATTGTTCTGGTGCTCGATGGAACAAGGAGGAGGTTGTGTAGATAGTCCTTCTTGGGAAAGAATGTTCTGCTGATGTGAAAACATTGATATGGCTTGTTTCATGTGCTTTAGGCCTTATTAGGCTTTCTTGATCATTTTTATGGTCTTAAATCTGTATCTTCGTCCTTTAAACAATGGATTGTAGCATTTAATCTTCAACAGTAGGCTTTAATCCCTTAAATCTTTCACTGATACTCTTTGCCGCTTCTCTTCTGTCCTGTCTGTGGATATACAAGTTTTAATGGCACTGGAGGGTTTATGAGAGGGTTTAACACTAATATTTTAATGAAATACATGTTTTAAAACCTCTTCAGTGGTGTATTTCCCTGTATTTTGGCTTTGAGATAGTTTTCCAGCTTTTCATGTCACCATTGACAGTGACTGTGAAAAGGAATGATTTCACCATATGTAAACTTGCAAACACAATAAAAATGTTAAGAAAACCAATGGGAGTGGAGGAGGATTGCTCTGGAGGGGCGAGGGGATGGTGCCGCGGCGATGAAAAAAGTGGATGTAGCAAGGAAATGGATGAAAAATGTAGAAAAATGGTGAAAAACCAGTCTGATGAATCTTTGGTGTGACATGCATTCTAGACCATCGGATTAGATCAGTAGACGGTGATCGAAAATTGATGTTCATCGATGGGGTTGTTTGGAGGGTGTTGTGTGGATTAATCCATCTTGCGGACAAGACCGATCTCCCTAGTAATAAAAGTATCTAGCAACAAACAACCAAATAAACTAATATTTCTCTAAGCATATATGATCTACGAAAATCTCTATAGAGGTGTAGAAGACTTACCATATGTCCAACGCTTGTTTGGAGTCGTTGCTGTCCCTCGTGCACTTGAAGGAGTTTTCCTCGTGAACCTGTAGTCACAAACAAGCAAAATATTACATAGCACCTGTATAGAAATCATCATAAACCATGCTTATCATAGTGATCAAGGAATCTATGAAATAAACCATTAACTGAAAGCTTATTGAGAAAAATGAGTATATTTGTATTAATTTCAAAAGAAGGAAAACCTTACAACCTAAGCCTTGATGTTGCATAGGCCTTCCCGGGGTCCGAAGCAGGAGTCTCCTCTACTTTGATAAGCTCTACACTCCTCCAACCAAGACGAATAGAGGTATGTAATCTCTCCTCACAAAAAGTCTTAGTTAACTGAGTCTGAATCTTAACAGCACTTAACCTCAAATATTCTAAAGCTTCAACTCCCCTTGAGGCTACCCAATGCCTCTTTTTATAGTGGAAAAGAGGAGGTTTTCTATTCCAACTATGAAGGGATAGAATCCTCCTTCAAAGGGATAAGCTCCTCACATCAAGGGGTTAGCTCCATAAGGTAAGGGATACATGCACCTCATAAGAGCGGTTCTTCCACCGCAAGATTCTTTCTAGAGGCTTCTAGAATTTACTTTTATTGAGCTTTTTGGAATTTACTTGAGCCTTTTTGATCTTACAGGGGTCCGAACCTTTAACACCAATAAAGTGTGTTCAGGTATGCAAGAGAGCTGAACATTAGGTGCGGGACCGTAGGCAAGATAGAGAGAAAGTGCGACACCAAAGTTTAGGAGATTTTTAGGAACTTTTCTCTGATTTTCAAGGCTTGACATGAGGAACTGATATGTTAGACTTGCAAAGGGAGAAGTATGAGTAATAATGAGCTCATACACATAGTAGAATGTCAGGATGACAATTTTCAGTGTAACAGATTGCCCCCTAAAGTGAAAAGTCTGGAATAGATGATGCTGAAGTCTGTCATATATGAAGAGTGCAGTACTTTATCATTTCAAGGATCATCCTGTGGACACCCCAGTCAGCACCTGTAAAAACATTCAATGCAAAATATATATGTATATGTATCACCACTGAGGTAGGCATTCCCATACTCAGATTAAACTAACTAAAAACTGATTCAACTGTTCTGATACAGGAATGATTTTGAGTACATCACAGTATAGACATGTGTAGACACAGTATGGACGCAGCCATCTGTTTATAAATAGTCCACTGTATAAATGATAAAAAAATTCCTCGCAGCCTGGATGGTAGAAACTAGATCCAGGGTCTTGATTTCCGCATCTCGAACTAGTATGATTCTATCCATGTGAATGAATGTGTCGAAGTCGAACATGGTAGAAACCACTTGATTACCAGTCAATGATGTAAACTGTTAACAAGTGTGAGAGTAACCACCAGTAATGTCAATGGCTCTCAAAGTACCCAGTACAATCCATGAAATGTGAATGAATGAGCTGAAGTCGAACATGTCACAAAATCATTCGATCGAAGGTCAATGATGTAACATGTCGTCGAAGGCGAGAAATCTGCCATTGAGGCATGCATATTTCAAGGTACTGATGATTTCTAGATCAACTTCCTAGATAATGAGTTGTTGTCGATAGAAAGTGATCTGTCGTAGGCAAGCCCATGACACGAAATCATAGATCAAGTTTTGAAAATATCTTGGCAAGGACTGACTCAGGGATGGTCAAAATGGATGATAGATATTTTTCAGATGAATGGTTTATTTGAACTGTCCTCTTGAACACATAACGACACTGCAGATGGCTTGGTGACAATTGACCCAAAGCTAATACCCAGAAACCGGATGAAGGCTTTCAATGAGGTTCGATTAACTGTTAGACAAAGGATTTCCGAACCCAGGTAAATGAAAGTGTTATGTTCAAGAGTGGTTAACTGGATTTTTGAAAATTCAAAATACAACAAACAAGTCATTTTCCTCTCTTTTCCCCCACCATTTCTGGCAGGTACCTCTTTATTTTTGACAAGCTTGAAGAGGATAACATTTTCTTGTTTATAAGCTCATCCTTCGGATGAGTCCAACTTAGTTTAATATTCGAATCCTAAGAAGGAGTAGTCCGTTGTTGTTAAAAATTAAACAGGTCCTTTACTATTAAATTTTAATGAGTCCAGTATATGAGAAACTCGGTGTTTTTCAATTTTAGGGAGTTAGAAGAAAAAGCTTAAGAAAACTCCATGGGTGTATTTTTCTGTAAATTTAGTCTCTCGAGCCTGAAAAGGGATAAAATAATGTGAGAGAGAACTCTATTGACCGTAATTAGTCAACGTATACCTTTTTCGTAAATAGTCCATTTCAGTCCGTAAAAGGGGTAAACTTATACTGAAGGGACAATTATTCATTTACTTTAACGATTTCGAATAATCAAGTTCTTGGCAATATTTTCATGTTTAGAGAGTCTAAAAAGAGCTTAAAAGAGAACTCCAATGTTTCATTTTTTTGTAAATTTTTGAAAGAGTCCAAAAAAGTGATAAAAGTATGCTCTTTTGTTGAAAAATGATCAATTCTCCTGAAAAATCCAATTTCTGCACAAAAGCTTGAAAAATTACACATACCTGTTTAAGATAAGTAAAAATGCTTTCAAAATACCCTTTTTAAAGTGAAAAATAAACAAATTGAAAATTTATCTATTCGAAAAAACTTATAAAAAGGATTTTTTCAACTTCATTTTTACCGTTCAAGTTCAGAGTGAAAAGTAGAAGCTTTTGGATAAAAAATTTCTTGTGAAGATTTTGGAAAATCCATCTGATGAAATCGAGAAATATCAGTCCCAGGTAATCCATGACCTCTTAATCTTGGATTTCATCCATTTACAATTCTTTTTTAGGCTTTAGATTTTATTTTTAAGGGAGAAAAGTAGTTTAAGAAATCGCCCGCGGAGGTCCGCAGATGCCACACATGGGACCTGCGGACCCCGACTTTTTCCTATGTAGAAAAAAGTCGTGGGTCCGCACTTTTCCTACAGAGCGCGTGTGTTCCTACACACTGTGTACAAAGGGAAAGTGCGGTCCCCACATTTTTAAATTTCAAAATTAAATTTCTCATTTGGCGCCCAAAATTTTTCAAATTAGATTGTTCTAACATATCTTTTTATGCATTGTAGGATCAACAAGATGTTGATTTGGAGAGAACGTGAGCATGAGGATGTGGATGACGCCGTGATGCTCCATTTTCCCATAATGCAAGCATTAAGATCATGCGGTTTGTATAAATTCTGGGCCATTCAGGGCATGAGGGCACAGGTAGACCTCTTGACATGGCTGGTAAACAGGTGGAACGTGCAAGACCAATGTTTCATTATTGGTGGCCACTGGCTCAAAATTGAGCTGGAGGATATTTATTTTTTGACTGGTTTGTCCAAGAGGGGTGAACAACTTTCCTTGTTTGGGACTAGGCCAGGTGGCCAAACTGTCGCTAGTCTTTGACAAGAGTTCTGTAATGATGAAGCAGACCCTAGGGACAAACGGATTGATATAAAAACTATCATCCGTCCTGAGCTGAAAGTGATTGCATTTTCTGTTACCAGATTGTGTGGGAGTGCTGCACTGCATGTGGCTACTGGTTCCCAGATGCGTATTGTTGTAGACTGTTTCCGAGGCACCATTTTCAACTGGTGCGAAGCTGTGTTGGCCAATGTAAAAGGCCAACTAACTAGAGCGAAAAATGGAAAACTAAATAACTTTGGATATGGGTCCATCATAGTCACCTTTTCTCTAGAGAGGATCCCCATGTTAGCTCCGCAGAGTATTCCTGTTGATGCTGGTCGACCTCGAGAACCTAGGATGGTTCGTTGGGTTGCATTGATGGCCCGTCATGGTATTGAGGGCACTGAGATTGTTTGATTTCCTCCTTCATATTTTCGTTGGTTGGAACACCAAATTTTTGTTATAGAGGACTTTCCATACGCCGGGATAGATTTCCGTGGTGACCGAGAGATGACTCTCCCAGCAGGGGAACAGTGGGATGAATCAAGTAAAATCATTTTCAACAATTTCTAATTCTAATTTTTTGTTTTTTAATCGTCTTGAAATTAATAACCAAAATTTTTGAATGCAGATGTGGGCCCACGGCGACCAGCCCATCTCCAACCTTATGAAAGAAGACAACCAATTGCAGCTGCACCAGCCCCAGCAGGCCAATCAACAGAGATCCTGTTTGATTTAGAGCATCACCTAGAGCATCTGACTCTAGATATTCCAGAGACGGACATAGATGAGATTCCACTCAGATTGCAAAGATTTGTGATTGGTGTTCCTGGACCTTTTAGGAGGCTCCTATGTAGGGTGGCCCGGGCAGTGGTCTCTTATCATGATCACCATCAGTGATGGGATGATTGTGTCGTAGACTCATACTTTTGACCTTTTGTATTACCATTTTTTCCGATCATAAGGTGTTTCCCACCTATGATCGAAGACGATGTATATTTTTTGAAAACACTTCTATACTATGATATATCACTATTTACCGGCTATCTGTGTACATGTTATGAATGTTGTTTGTTTTACTGTTTTGATCATTGCAAATGTCGATTTATCATACTAGAAGCAACTGCGTCTGCTAATGTATTTAAATGTCTTGGAATATGTTGATATTCAATGTAATCAAATTCACGTTCCAAGAGACGAACTCTTAAAAATAACCACAATAACACTGGATTTATAATGGCATAAACCCTGTTAAGCTGTAATACAACAAGTTCAGAATCCAACCTAACAATCAAACTCTGAATTCCAAATGATATGGATTCAGATAATAACTCAATCAATGCACTATAATATGCAATGTTATTCGTTGTTTGACCAAGGCTTACCCCATGCATGGATACTAACTCGTCAGAGGGTGAATAGATAACCCAAGCTGCGGAAGAAATGTTCTGTGTACTACGACAAGCACCATCAGCAAAACCAATGTAGGTTTGAAGAGATGTCAACATCTACAATATCGGGAGTAAAACTCAGATAAGCAGGAATAGTGATAAAAAAACACTTCTAAGTAGGCACACTTTTCTAATCTAGGACACACCAGCAGTAAAGAAATCTAATCTAATAAAACATCTCCACACCAAGTTTAAGCATAATATCGCTTTAGATAAATCCCATTTTTGGGTTTATCTAAAGGGACACCGTCAAAATCTATCAGCTCATAGGCCCCTTTTGCCAGCTTTCGCTTAACAATGAAAGGACCATGCCACATAGGCATGAATTTTCCAGCTCCTAGCTTATCGTTGGCTTGATCATAAACTAAGACTAGGTCTCCTTCTGAAAAATTTCGAGGGGTAACACTTCAATCATACTGAGCTTTTATTCGTTTAACATGAGCCTTGTTTGCTATTACATCTTTTCGTCGATTCTCATCCAGCTGAGCCAACTATAAAAAATGTTTCTCCTCTTTAGATGTGGCTGGGAGTAATTCTATGGCTAATTTCAGTGACGGAATTTCGCGTTCAATCGGCAACACAGCTTCCAAACCGTAAACGAGTTGAAAGGGAGTGAAACCAGTTGATGTTTTTATTGAGGTTTGATATGCCCAAAGTGTTGAAAATAACATGGAATGCCAATTCGTTTTGTGAATACAAATAATTCGTCTAATCATGGTGACTAAAACTTTATTTATGGCTTCAAATAGACCATTGGCTTGCAGATAATACAGAGTGGAACTATCGTGGCGCAGGCCAAGTTGATCTGTCAGTTCAATCATCATGAAATTACGAAAATGACTTCCATGATCTGTAATAATGGCTTGAGGAACACTGAACCTAGAAATTATGTGACTAAATACGAAAGTTGCAGCAGTCTTGCCATCAGCCAAAAATGTAGGCATCGCCTCGGCCCACTTTGTAAAATAATCTACTGCTAAAATAATATACGCATGCCCCCTGGTCGAGTGAGGGTTACATGTAATAAATTCGATACCCCATTTCGCGAAAGGACCAACAACAATTATGGGGTGAAGAGGATCAGGTGGCGCGCGCATCTTATGATCAAAAAGTTGACAATTGTGACATTTCCAGACTGCATAAATACAATCTTTGAATAATGACAGCCAGAAATAACCAGCGCGCAATATCTTTTGGGATGTGGCATACCCAGACATATGACCGCCACATGCTCTAGAATGGAAGTCATTTAAAACCTTTTCAGCTTCTTCATGAATAAGACAGCGTCGGAAAACAAAATCCGCTCCATGATGATAGAGTGTATCACTAATAATATTGTACTGTTGGGATTGGAAGCGTATTTTATGTCGCTGAGATTGTGAAATTTCAGGCTGAAAAGATTGGGTTTGGAGATAAAAAATAATATCTCCATACCATTGATCAAGAGTACTGATAAGAAACATAGATTCGTCCACAATGGGCTATTCTGCCACAATTTCAGTATCAGTAGAGGGAAAATCACACATCAGTTCCGCAAAGACCAAAGATTTCTTTGCCTTGGATTTCTCAAATTCCAAGTCAAATTCTTGCAGGATAACTATCCATTTGGAATAATTGCCCCATAGAAATTGTTTGATTAAAATTTACATCATAGGGTTACAGTCAGAAATTACTGTGGTTTTACGTAACAAGATGAAGTGCCTAAATATTTGGACAACTTGAACAACTGCCAAGGCCAATTTCTCCACATGTGTGTATTTGATCTCAGTCGGATGCAGATTCCGACTAAGATAATAAATCACATGTTCAGTGTTAGATTCATCTTCCTGAACTAAAACCATCTCAATAGTGGAATGAGAAGCAGCGAGGTACAAAACGTAATCCTGGTTGTAGTTGGGAGGATACAATAACGGTGCATGGGTCAACGCATGTTTAAGTGCATCAAAAGATCTATCGGCGATCTCATCCCAAAAGAATGGAATGTTCTGTTTCAGCAACTAGGTAAAACCTTTTGTAAGCTCGGCATAGATAGGAATGAACCGACGCAAAAAGTTTTCTTTCCCCTGCAAACTTTGGAGTTGGCGTAGAGTCGAAGGAGGAGGTAAATTGACAATAACTTCGACCTTCGACGGATCGACGCGAATGCCTGCTTTCTAAACAACAAATCCCAGTAAGCGACCTGATTCTACACAGAAAACACATTTTTGTGGATTCAACCTAATTCGATAATGCCTACATCTCATAAATATAGCTCGTAAGTGAGTGAGATGGTCATCCCTACTTGATGAATGAGCAGGTAAATCATCGAGATAAGGCTGCACAATGTGCTTAACGTCATGAAATGCGTAAGACATAGCCCTTTGAAAATTTTCTCTAGCGTTCTTTAACCCAAAAGGTAGTTTGCGATAAGAAAATGTCCCCCATGTACAAATGAAAGCTGTTTTTGGCTGATCAGCAGGGAGTATGTTTATTTTATTGTAACCGGAAAAACCATCCATAAATGAAAACATTTCACTGTCGACACAATCATCGATTATTTGATCGATATAGGGGGGTTGGATAATTGTCTTTGGGACAAGCTTGATTAATATCCCTATAATCGATACAGACTCGTATCGTTCCTTGTTTTTTAGTAACAGGAACAATATTCGATACCCACTCTGTTAAAGGAATTGGATAAATAAAACTGCACGAAGTAGTTTTTCAACTTCGGCTTTGATAGCATCAACTTTTCTAGGATGTATTTGACGTAAACGTTGATGGAAAGGTTTGGCATCTGGGTAAGTCTTGATTTCATGTATGAAAATTGATGGATCAATTCCTAGAATTTCTTCATAGGACCAGGCAAACACATCACGAAATTCTTGAAATAGGGCTTTATAAGTTTGAATTTCATCTTCTGTACAACAAGCACCTATATGAATGTTTTCAATTATTCCTGGATTTACTGAAATGTCAACTGGAATCGTTCGAGAGATATTTTCCAAATTTAACTCAGAATCAGGATTTCGTAATGGATTATGGGGTTCTTTGACATATTCAACAGTAAAAATTGAAGCGAAATCATCTTCAAAATGATCTAGCTCAGGTAAAAATGAAGATCGATGATGTAGATCTTCCCATGGTAAATCATCAACGGACAAAAATTCACAAATCTGCTCATCGGTATGAACAAGATCAGGAAATTTCGTTGTGGCTGAACTGGATATAGAAAGTGATTCTTCATGGATCCCATTCATTGGATCAATTTCGGTTGAAGAGGGGTCGAAAAGTGACTGTACAACCTGGTACGCAATTTCAAATGGACTCAAAGGCATCATGCCATCAATTGAATCTAACCTGGAGTCGGAAGGTACGATCCAAGGATCATCAAACATAACAGTGTCTGATGAAATCATGTGAATAGTTGCAATAGAAGGCAATACGTTAGGAGGAAAGGAAAAAGTTCCTAGTAAACCAGAATATTTAATCAAACCTACTCCAACATCCTTATAAGAAAAATAAGGATAGCCACTTTACCAACGTGCTGGATTGTTTCTGTAGAGGCTGGGTTGGAAGAAAAATAAGTTAACTGATCTATTGTAACGATCCTTCCTTGATGTGGAAATTTTAGGAGTCGAAAGACTGAAGAAACAACAACAGTCATAGCATAAGACCAACTGCGACCTAGAAGAAGGTTGTAATCTAGAGGGGCATCAACCACTTCCAAATCTAGATTTACAATTTTACCTTCGACCCCTATGGGTAAATCCTGAAAAATACCAAAAGGGTGAAAACCTCAACCATAAAAAGCCTTAAGAATTGTCGGAGACTGATTGAGTGTAGGAGAACCAACCGATTTCCAACACTGGATCGACATAATACACGTTGAAGCTCCCTCATCAATCACAGTCTGAAAGATCAGTCTGTTTTTGACTAACACTGGAATTTGGAAAGCCATTTGATGAGGTAGGCGAGGTGTACTATTCTCTAAATCGAAGATTATAAGGTTGGAATCCTGAATATCTACAGCTCCTATAGCAGACAAAATCAATTTACGCTATGCTGGGCATGACTGCAGCACTTCCAAAGCCGACATTGCTGAAGGGGAAATAGCTAAATCTTCAACAATGTTGTAATTCTGAGCAGCTCTTGCATGTGGATTGAAAGCTGATTTACGAAGAACACCCTTAGCAGGTGGTTTGATTATTAAGTCTGGATTTTGTTTCTCGATTTGTAGCGGACCAGAAATAGGAGGAGGTGTAGTTGACGTATTTGCATTAGAAGATTCTGCTTCTTTACCATCAACATGATTCTTAGTACCATAAACTTGCGATCACGTCGCAATCCGTACATGAGAAATCATTAAAATAGGTTCTTCTGAGGTATTCGAGGTAGAACCAACCATTTTACTATCTTGAGTTGGAAAAGGATCCTTCAAGACAATAGTTTGTTGTGAACCTTTAACGAATTTTGCAACCTCTGCTCGATGTGGGCATTCCTTAGTAAAATGATCCTCGTCACAAATGTAACAAGGATAATGAGGTTTGCGTTTTTCGTCATTGGATTCATTTTTATCAGTTTTCTCTTTTGAATTCTTTTTGTTTTTATCTTCCCTTTCTTTTTACCGTCGGATTTAGATTTGGTCGTAGATGTCTCTACGACATGAATGTCAGCAGAAATTTCGGGGGAAGATTCTCCTTTTGGGGAATTAGGTAAATTTATAATAGGAGAAGAATTCTTTGAAGATTTATTCTTACTTTTAGTATTTACTGTACCAATCATACCATTAGCGGCATGAGACCCTGAAGGAGCAGCAGCTATTTGACCTTGTTTTGGAAGTTCGGGGATTTTTTCATGTAAAGTACCTGACTGTGTGTAAACGAGGTCAAGGTACTGAGCTTGAGAAATTACTTGATCTTCAGTAACAACACCAGCCCTAGCTACATCTTCAGTGATTTTGGGTAACAATGATTTAACAAACCATTCCGCCAAAATTTGATCCGGAATGTAAACTTTCACCAAACACCTTCTACGTCGCCATTCATGAATATGATCAGAAATATACATGGACGTGGATTTTTTTAGTGAAGTTAATAGTTCCGTGCCATTGTCGTATCTGACAGGAAACTGAAAATGAGTTAAGAAGGCAGTTGCTAACTGACTGAAATTATTAAACGAGCCTCGTGGTAACTCGATGTACCATTTGGCTGCAAGACCAATAAGAGTTCTTTGGAAAAGATGTAAGCGAATCGAATCATCAATTATTTAATTAGACGCACACAAGAGGTGATAAGTCATGATGTGATTTGATGGATCCTCTCCCGACTTACCTTCGAATTTTGGTATATCACTGGGCAACTTATGCGGCATTAGCGGCCAGTAAGGATAATAGAAAATTGGATCATTCGTAAGGCGCGTCAAATCAGCTAAATCCAAAGTTGCAATAAATGGTAACTAATGGTTAGGGTCACGAAAACCTTGAGTAGCCAAAGCAGTTCTAGGAGGAGGATACCCAGGATAACTGGGAATCGGAGTTGCATTAGGAATTGTGTAAACCTCCCGGGTAAATAGGATTAACTGGACCAAGCTGGGGTTGTTGAGGCTGCTGATAAGTGTAGCCAGGGTACAGTTGATACTGATAATTTGGATTTTGTGAAACAGGTCCGAATTGAGGCTATCCCTGGTATGGTTGATATGTGAATTGCGGTTGACTTGTGACCACCATACTTGTACCAGCTTGTCCCGCAGGCATCTGGACCGAAGTCTGAACTGAAGGTCCTGACTGGGGTACAGAGACTTGAGGGATTTTCACGGATGCAGGGATAGAAGAACTCGGAGTTACAGATACTCCAGAAACAGGTGTTGTAGGTTGAACAGACGTTGCAGCAGTTTGAGGTGGAGTCTGAGGTGTACTAGGCGCAGACTGCTGAACATAGCTAGGTGCAAGAGTTTGAATAGTAGGCTGGACAGGTTGCTGGGTTGGACCAGAAACCAAAGGCTGTCTAGGTTGAAAAGGTAACTTCATATTAGGTTGCATAGGCTATTAATATTAGGACGGATCCCACACCATATTCATTTCGGGGTATTGTCCCGCAAAAGGTTGAACGTAGGGTTGATAAGTAAGTGGTAAATTTCCGGCTCCTTGTATAGATGAATGACTAGAAGGTTGTTGGTAACCTTGAATTGGGTATTGACCTTGAGGTTGACAACCCTGAGGTGTGTACTGAAGTTGGGGTTGATAAGGACCCTGAAGAGCATATTGAGCTTGGGGTTGACACTAGGGTATGTACTGTCCTGAAGGTTGATATCCTTGAGGTATGTAATGTCCTTGGGGTTGTCCCCCAAAATAATATGATTCCACAGTTTTTCCTGGGAAAAAACTACCTTGAGGTTACCCCCCAGGTGGTAACTGACTTCCTGAAGGTTTCCCCGCAGGCGGTAACTGACTACCTTGAGGTTTCCCCCCAGGTGGTAGCTGATTTCCCTGAGATTTCCCTCCAGAAGGTAACTGATTGCCTTAAGGTTGAGGATTCGGAATATTACCAGACATCATAAATATTTGCTCTGCATTCGACATTTTAGTTCTAATTCCACTTAAACCAGATGATAACACGTTTTCAATTGGTTGAGGAGCTGCCCCCGAGAAAGTACCAAACAGAGCCTGATATCCCGAAGGAACAGAAGTACCACCATGTAAAAATGCTTCCAGTGTCTGGGAAAACATGGATGACTCTCCTGCCATGATGGATGATGGATAGTAACCTCTAGGTGTTGGATGAAATGGAATTCGAAGTGGAGAAAAAGAAAGACCCGGATTCTCTAAAAAAATTGTTAAGGATAGATACCAAGCGTTAGTTCGAATAGGGATGTAGAAAATAGATTCACGCTCCCTAAGATTTAAAGACCGAGGGGATTCAGGAAGAGATAACTCTTCGTCTGGATTAGTAAGTTCTTCAATAGAAATTAGTCCAGATGGAAGATCGTCAGTGACAATATTTCTTACCCTAGGTGAACTAGGATCGCTAGAAGTTGGTGTAATAAATCCTGAGGATGTTTCCAAAACAGAAGGTTCAGTTTCAGGTTCAGAGATTTCAGGTTCATCAGCTAGTTCACTGGAAGGAGAAATACTACCAGTAACTTTAGAAATCGAAATCGGCTCTTGAATGTGTTCTGTTATGGGTATTTGATGATCAGGATGAAAAACTATAGATGAAGTTCCAATTTTTGTTGATCTAATCCTACCGCTACTAGATGATACCAAAGCACGAAGCCCTTCAAGCTGACTTGGTGTATATTTAGGGGGTTTCACTTGTAGTCTTCGGGATTGTCTCAATGAAAACACCTAAAGTCTAGAAAGAAACAAACAGCTGAATCACATGCTTAAAAATATAAGATTTCAAACCACACACAAATAGTAACATCCCGTACTAAAAACACCAGTTGGTGATGAAATCCAACTTAGTAGAAATTTAATACAGAAAGGGCGGTTGGAATAGTTACCTCGACAACCTGCTTAATGAAACAGACTGGCACAAGTTTCCTCACAAAACCATCTCGTGTGAAGATAACCCCCCAGAGAGTCCAAGTGAGTCTAGTCGACGTCTGCTCCAGGTACAGTGAGATATTTCCTTCACCGTCACCTCAGGAAATAATCTTAAGTTTGTGGACACTAAGGTTACCAACAGTAACAAATATAACTGGGGGAACAATCTATGATCCGATCCCACGCGCAAGGGCAGAGTAACAAAGCTCAATCCCCTTGAAGGTTCCTTGACATGGTTAATCCGAGGTTTACCGACAAGTGACCCCAGGCTCCTTGAAAATAGTTAATCCGAGGTTTATCGTTTGTAATGTGTGCAAAATATTCTATCTTCCCCAATGAAAAAGAATTGATTGTCTCAAAGGTTCGGACATGATCTTGTGATTGAATTCCTTAAGAGAAGCTTCCCAGATTATGCAAATTACAATTGGATTTATTTCCTACTGCAAGATTTGTCTACTTGTTTGTTTTACTATCTTGGAGAGTTAATTACTCCCTACTCCAAGATACTAGCCTAAGCTATGCTGGTGATAAGAGCCCTAGAAAATAAAAAGATTGCTAGATGAATTTTAATTAAGCGTTACTTTTAGGAGCTGTTTCTTAAGTCAATGGGTGCGGAAATGAAACTCTGATGGTGTGAAGACTCGACTTCCAAAAACAGTAAAAATGCACCTAAAAAATGATAATCAAATCTTTTATTTCAATGAAATTCTAGTTAAGAAAGAGTTGGAGAATGCAATTCTTTTAATAAACAATTCCTTCTTTGAACATAAAGAATAATTGAAAGAAAATATTTTTTTCTTTCCAACAATAACTCAAAATGAGACAAATTATCAAAGATCACAGGAAAAATCCTTTCACTTTCAAAAACTTGAAGCTACAAAACAAGTTTCCTTCAAAAGAAATCTACAAATTTTAAAAGCACTCAAAACTATGAAACTAATTCTGAGATCTACAAACTTTAACAATCTAATTGAATAAAAGCTTTAATATTTTTTGAAGAATGTTTTACTTAGTTATTCAGCAAACTAAGGATCTATTTGTCCAAAATAACAAACAAATCAAAAACACTCAAATATGTTTTTATAAAAAATGAAATTCAAAAACCTATAACAAAGTTTCTTTTCGAAGATTTGCAAAGAAATAGGTAGCTCTATTTCTCAATAAAGGATGATTTCACAATCAGGTCAGATTCAACAAAAAGAAAAAAAGACCAATTTAATCTGAGGTACTTCAAAAAGTCAATGCTTCGAATCACTACAAATACCAAGTGAAAAACAATCCAAAACACAAAACTTCTAGAAAATCATCAAAACACCAATACTGCTAAGATTCGTTCACAAAAGGATTTTGACAGAAACAATCATCAATCTGGGTAGAAACCAAAAACTCTAAATCAAAATAAATATAAACTAAAGAAAGAAATCTATATTTTTTCAAAATTTTAACAGGGTCTGCAAGCTTCCAGAAGTAACAGGTGTTGTACCGCACTGTTTACTCGAGGAAAAATGCGAAACTGCCCGCACTGTGCAAAGAAGGAAAAGTGAGGTCCCAGGAAAAACTAGAGAAAAAACATAAAAGATCTCAAAATTTTCAAAAACAGAGAAAACCTAAGCTACCTAGGCAGATATCTATCAATCAAAAACCAGGAAAAATGTTTCCTCAAATCAAAATAAAAGAGAACAAAAAACAACAAGTTCTTTCCCCAGTGGAGTTGCCAATTTGTTGTGTGGTTTAATCCGTCTTGCCGAAAAGACTGATCTCCCTAGTACTAAAAGTATCTACCAACAAACAGCCAAATAAACTAATCTTTCTCTAAGCATATATGATCTACGAAAAGCTATATAGAGGTGTAAAAGACTTACCGTATGTCCAACTCTTGTTTGAAGTCGTTGTTGTCCCTCGTGCACTTGAAGGAGTTTTCCTCGTGAACCTGCAGTCACAAACAAGAAAAATATTACATAGCACCTGTATAGAAATCATCGTAAACCATGCTTATCATAGTGATCAAGGAATCTATGAAATAAACCATTAACTGAAATCTTATTGAGAAAAATGAGTATATTTGTATTAATTTCAAAAGAAGGAAAACCTTACAACCTGAGCCTTGATGTTGCGCAGGCCTTCCCGGGGTCCGAAGCAGGGTCTCCTCTACTTTGATAAGCTCTACACTTCTTCAACCAAGATGAATAGAGGTATGTAATCTCTCCTCACAAAAGTCTTAGTTAACTGAGTCTGAACCTTAACAGCGCTTAACCTCAAATATTCTAAAGCTTGAACCCCCCTTGAGGCTACGCAATACCTCTTTTTATAGTGGAAAAGAGGATGTTTTCTGTTCCAACTATGAAGGGATAGAATCCTCCTTCAAAGGGATAAGCTCCTCACATCAAGGGGTTAGCTCCATAAGGTAAGGGATACATGCACCTCATAAGAGCGGTTCTACCACCGCAAGATTCTTTCTAGAGGCTTCTAGAATTTATTTTTATTGAGCTTTTTGGAATTTACTTGCGCCTTTTTGATCTTACAGGGGTCTGCACCTTTAACACAGATAAAGTGCATTTAGGTACGCAAGGGAGCTAAAAATTAGGTGCGAGACCGCAGGCAAGATAGAGAGAAAGTGCGACACCAAAGTTTAGGAGATTTTTAAGAACTTTTCTCTGATTTTCAAGGCTTGACATGAGGAACTGATATGTTAGACTTTTCAAAGGGAGAAGTATGAGTAATAATGAGCTCATACACATAGCAGAATTTTAGGATGAAAATTTTCAGTGTAACAGAGGGTGGACGAATGAATAATGGATGGGTAAGATTATATCTAGGTCGTAGATTAGATATAAAAAATGGCCATGATTGTTTAATCAGAGTCATTAGGGAGCAGATTAATGGACAATGGGTGGATGTAAGATTATATCCGGACCGTTGGATTAAAGAGTTCAACGGTGGAGATTGGCGAAAGGAACCCTTCGAGAGCATAGGTGGATGGGAGAGGAACGGGGGTGAGATCAAACCAGAGCCGTTAGATCAGAACTTTCAATGGCTGCGATCGAACGAAAAATTACACTGTGGAGGATAGGTGGTAAGGCAGAAAACCTACAACAATTTTCGCGCGGGGCTGATGGTGGTATGTGGTTTTCGGAAAAAAATGCGATACCATACACTGCATGACGCGTGTCCTCCCTAATACCGCCCATTTCGCATTTTTTCGGAACGTTAACCCCTGGGCGGAAAATTTTGTGAAATGCATTCTCAACCATTGGATGGAGGCGTGAAGATCTGATGGTCCGGAAAAATTGCGATGGGGGGTAAGATGCTCAGCGGAGGTGAAACCATCGGGTTGATTTTGGACCGTAGGATCTGAGTGGATCCACGGTTGTGATTTTCTGTCGAGGTGGAGGCATATCAGATCATCAGGTTTATCTCCAACCGTTGGATCTATACGATGGACAGTGGAGATCTGCTATTGGTGGGAAGGGAGAACGGGCGAACAACGAAGAAAAAGGTAAGATCTCTGCCGTTGGTTTTATGCATCTAACGGTCCAGATCATTCGAAACCACAGTGTCGGGGAATGATAAAACAAAAGGAAAAATCAATTTTTGATTGGGTTTCGTAGTTCTTTTAGCGCCTGATTACACCGCTTAGGTCCCATGAAGGAGGGGGTTAAAGGGAATAGACCCTCAGGGGCTTAACCTTTCATTGGAGCGGAAAAACTATTTTAAAAGGAGAAAGGGGTTTTTAAACGCAGAAACTGTGCTTATAAGCACCCGGTTGTAGGGCTTATGGTTATATGGGGAAAAGGGCTACAACTCTAAGCCCACGGGGGCTAAAAGACTTATATAGTTTAAATAGGGTGTTTTTAGGCCTAAAATCACTGTTTTGAAGGCCAAATGGGGAGTTCCGGTAGGCAGAAAAGGGGATTTTTAAACCAAATCAAGGGAGCCATAAGGTTTAAAAAGGGAATTTTGATAATTTAGAGGGATAATGAAGGGATTTGGAGGAATTGTGTGAGGGGAAAAGGGATGAAAAATGGGAATTTTGAGGGAATAAAATGGAGCATATGGAGGCCTCTTTAAAGCAGTTTCTTCATAGCAAAACAACAGGTTTTCAATGGAAACAATAGTGAAGATTTATTCAGGAACAGAAGACACATAGAGGCTTCAAGAATGAAATATTTTCAAGGGAAATGTTTCTCTTGAAGACTCAGAAGCATATTTAGCCACCTATTTTCTATGCCAAAAATTTATAGGTGGCTAACAGATCTGATCCTCCAGATGGAATGATATCCGATTCCACCATGACTCCCCCCAGGAAAATGGTGTCAGAGACCAGAAATTGATCAAGCCTAGATGCGATATGCCTATCACCTCCTCTTTTATTGGTCTAGGTGAATAAGCCATTTTTGGGTAAGATGTCCACCAGGTTAGTTGTTCTAATGAAGGACGTGAATGCCTATGCATCTCTGTTTAGGGTTCGTATCCCTCCCTTCTTTTCCCCCAGTGAGGTAATCATGTGAAAATCACCTCCATAGATGGCCTTAGCATTAGGGTTTCTATGTTGCAGCCTAGATAGATTGTCCAGCAACTGTAGCTTATCTTCCAGACTTTGGGGGCTATATACATTAGTGAACAAATAAGTGCCAGCCTCTCCCAGGATCTACATTTCAAGGGAGATGAAAGATCTGGAAGCCTCAGTGTTTAGGAGGTGTAGAGAATGGGGATTCCAGAAGATGGCTAAGCCTCCTTCCAAGCCATTACCCTCAACCTCCATGTGCTCCATTCTCTTTCCCAGGCATCTACCTATTACTTCCAACTTTAGTCTGGAGCATTTGGTTTCCTACAGAAAAAAATGTTCGGATTTTCCTTTGTGACATTCTTTCTCAATAGTCTATGTTTGTTTTTTTTGTTTAGCCCTCTTGCATTCCATGAGAGTATCTTCATATTTAAAAAGGTATTAAGAGGAGAACGGGAAAGCCTCAAGGGCTTTCATTTTTCCCGAGTTGATGAGAATTTGGCCAAGATCATGGAGTGCTTAATTGTTGGTTCTTCTGCGTCTTCTCTTCTTGTGTTTTGTGTTAGAATGTGTGTGGTGTAGGTTCGGTGCCTTTATACCCAGTCCCTTTGTCATGCTGAGATTCCTTTTCTGCTCTCTCAAGGCTGCATCCTACCTTGATAGGAAGAGGAAGTTGACTCTTTCGATCTCTTCCTCTGGGATGTGATATACTCCTTTTTATTTCCATTGCTCAACTATGGTGTTAATATCCATTCCTTATTTTTCTAGAATGTCACTTAGGTCTAGATCCTCTGTGCCTATTTCACTTAATTTAATTTCCTCATCCCCTTCTGCATATTTTCCCAAGCCGAGATCTAGGAGAAGGTCATAGATCAAGGTTGGAATCTATAACTGGGTGTTCTGATCAATATTTTCCCGTATTTCCTGCCTAGAGGCTAATGTTTGGGTATTATCATCAGCAACATTTTCCTCTCCAAGCACCTCAAATGCATTCATGGACCCTCTGTTGGGGTTTCCTGTCTTCAGTTGGTTCCTTCTGTTGGCCCTGTGTCTGCTCGTGGGTCGGATGAAACCATTTTGATTCTTACTTGAGCTATCCTTAGCCTTCTCAACGGGCTTGTGTAGGGGACATTCCTGGAACAAATGGCCATGTTAATGGAATTTCCTACACCTAAAAGGTATTTTTTCGTAGTCTATGGCTTGGAAGAAGACTTCATCTCTGTATTCCAACCATAGAACTTCATGAAGAGCACCTGAAACGTCCATTTCAACATAGATTCTAGCGCAAGAAGTGTACCTTTTTTTGACAGTTGCTTCAGAAGCTTGGATGAAGGTGCCTAGTTTGTTGTCGATTTGTTCCAGCACCGCTGGTCTCGAGTAGTCTATTGGGAGGGAAAACAGGAAAATCCAAACAGGAACATGCATGAATGTTTTCTATTCTGGTGCAAAATTTGGCTTCCATGGTCTCATGTAGAGGCCCACAGAGGCGTGAAAAAACCTTTGGCCCCCAGGTATAGTCTCGCATCTCCTTTTGGCTTCCAAGTTTGTTTGATCCATTGGCATAAGGCTTTTTCTGTGGGCCAAAAGCCCATAAACTTGCAGATCATTGCATGAATAACCATATGATCCCTGTAAGCTTGCAGTTCTGGGTCCCTGATGATAACCCTTAGGCTTTCTATAGTTTTTGGCTTACACTGCCCTTGGTCCTTCTGTTGTTTGTCTTCCGTGACCGATCCTTCTGGATCGGAGCTGTTCAAGGTGGAGGTTTAGGTTGCCTCAGATTCTTTGGTCTTTGTTTCTCCCCCTCGGGGTTCTTTCTCTCGAGTGGAATAAGTTTTGTCTTTTCCTTCCAAAATTTTGATGCCTTTTGTCTGGTTTTGTTGTCGGGTTTCCTTAGTGTTGTTGTCCTTATTTGTCTTTTTTCTGAGCTCATTTTTTCCTGCAGTGTGTGAGCCCATGATCTGCACTCCTTCCAATGGGACCTTACCTCTATCCATCATTATCTGTTTGAAATAAGGGGCCCCAGAGGCCCCTGGTCACCCCATCCGTTGGGCCAGGGCAAGCCCCCACTGCTGTAGTTCAAAGAACAGGGCACTGCTCCCTGCCAGAGTTGGTAATAGTGCACAGGCTATGAACCAAAACCCTAGGTCAGATAGTTCTCTCAAACAACCGATGTCCCCAGAAGAACACCCTTACAGAAGAGAAAAATCCGCTTTTAATGGTAAATGAGAGAGAACCCAAAGGCCTCCAATAATGACACCAGCTAAATGGTTTAGAGCATATGAGAGAGAGAAGGAGAAGGAGTTCATAGAAATGTTTGATTCAAATGGGGAGCCTATGTTCAATGATCCAGAATTCTTCAAAACCTATGTGAATGATCATCAGATGATGCATCACTGCCCGTGGACTGTCGATCACGTACTGTGTCTTGGCCATGCCTATAACATGCAACGGTCCTCCTCAGCCGCGTAACTAAGGTCGTAGCTCTTACGAAATGCCGCATCAAGCTGTACATCTCATGCGACATGCCTCTCCACATATGTAACAAACTACCATTGGCCTGTATGTCTCTCATAGTAGCGGGCCTAATGCCCGCCTCAAAAATCAATGCAGTGAGTTGGTTGCCCAACTCCATCCTGTATCTGTTATCAAGCCTATCGTGCCTAGCAAAAGGTGGTACTACCACACCAGCAAGAGAAATTCTCTTTGCACCGACCTCCTGATGATCCTCAACATCTGGCATACCCTGATCATCATTAAGATCCACACCTGGATCATGTGGTGGTGTTGGCATGTCCTCGTCATCAAAAGACTCAATGTCTGCAAAATATATACAAGTACACAACGATAATTAGACAATTTCATTACACAATTTAATAAAAAAAAGTTAAATAACATGTTAGAATAAAGTTAAATAAAACAGTAATATTACCTCTATCATCCGGCGGCTCATCATTTGTGAAGAGGATGTTGGCACACCCTCGCCAATCCAAACTAGCATAAGGACATGGGACCATAATGAAGGGATGCTCATCAACATTGGCCAAAAACTCCAGTGCATCATGCGATATCCTCACTGGAAACACAATCTCGCCCATCTTGGGCATCATCTACCCCCACATGTGCATCCATGCCTCGAACATCAGCCTACAAGGCTGTCGAACAAAATTAGGCCTCGTCTCTGGAAACCTCTAAAAAAATAAACAAAAAATCTTTGAAGCAAAAGGGAAGCTAACCCTCCCTTGTGCATGAGCATGAAATCTATCTAAAGTTGTACAGAACTGCTGCAAAAAAATGGCAGACCACTTGACAAGTCGTGGCTCTTGTACTAAAAATAAACATAATATAGAAGTGAGCAACTAATGAATTGCCCGTCACTGTTTTTGTGTGAAATGGTCGAAATCAGAAGTGAAAGGCACTTCACCTCCTCACTACCAAATGCACCAATACATAACTGACCTTTAGAGACCTGAAAATATAAAGGAGACAAGATATCTGTGCTAATGTATCTCTGGGAGTACACCAACTGACTCCCTGATGCATAGCCAACTAGAACCTTTGGGAACAAGGGAAAATCCACCCCTCTCCTTGATAGAACTATAATGAAATATATGTCCTCCTCAGTGGGCGCGTACCACTGGTTAGAACCAACTTGGAAAGCCTGTAGGTGGGAATTCCACCTGCGGATAAGAAGTCTCAAAAACACACCATGGCCTTTTAGGGAAGTATCCTCCTCATAGAACTTGAGGAGGCCTACTTGCCTTAGGATCCCCTGGGTAGCTGCTGTAATAGGGTGAGGGTACACATCTCTCTACCTCTCTCGCGCCTCCCATAGGTGAACCATATTATACTAGTCTGCCTGTTTTTGTTGTTGTTCCCCCTCTTCTCTCCTTTCACGTATCTGAATGATTGACATATTAAATATTTTTTTTTATTAAATGAGACATGTATTTAGGAATATACATATATATATATTTTTTAGGAAAAAAAAATAGCTGGTGTGCCACAAAAAGCAGGCATGCACTGGTACCGATGCATATTTTTTTGTCGCACACCGGCAACGTTGCACCAGGAAATGTTCAGCGCACAGTTGACGGTGCACCTGAAAATTTTCAGCACATTGTTGACTATGGACAGTGTTGGGAGTGCAGTGCACTAACTAAACTCTACGCCCCGGGGCATATAGTTCGGTTAGTGCACCGACCTCCTGAAATAATTACATAGTCAACGGTGTGGTCTTTTACCAGGTCGCACCCTTGACCTTGTCAAAATGCGGTATGTGGCACGCTGAAAAAAATACCCACCCTGAGGTGGATATTTAAGTCAACGCACCGCATTACCGCTATTCCACATGGTCAACGGTGTGGCCAAGTAACCGACCGCACTGCACTTTTTTTTAAATTTTAAAATAACTTGGTGTGCCTTTGGTACCTTCCTGAAACTAGTGTGGATACCATTTGCACTTGTTGTAGTGCGACCTATAAATTTAGAGGCAGCGCTGCAAACTGGTGCGAGTCGAACGGCTCGAGCGCACCACACAAAAGTTTTTTTTCTTTTAAATGGTTAATTTTAAGGTAATTTGAAATTCTGATCCGCTAAAACGTTTAATTATGGAAAAACAAGAAAAATACCTGTACATTTGGCTATCGAGGAGGCATGCTGGCTGTAGAATTTGCAAAAGAAAATTTTCCCACTGTTTTACAAAATTCAAGCTCGAGATTGGTGGGCAATGCACAAAAACAGTGCATGCAATGGGTGCAATGGGAGCACCGATGTCAGGGCGGCTCATAAAAGGGTAAATTTCACTGGTGCTTGAGAGCTCTAGAGCATTAAGAAAAGTGAAAAATGTTGTTTTTTGGCTGTATTTTTTTTTTTTATTTAACCCTGTTCCGGTGCACGGGGTTTTATAGGCGCACTAGTGCGGTTTAGGATGATAGGCACACCGGACAAAAAACCTCCACCTACCAAACTCCTCTAGTAACCTCTGCTAGAAATGGATGTCTGGGGTATTTTTATTAGGGGTTCCTCAAAAAAATCTGCTAGAGGGTCTTTTCCTTATAGTGGTGGAAGGGGAAGGGGAAATTTTGGTAGAATGGAGAGGCCCTCCAACCTGTTGAGGAACACTAGATTTAGACAAGGTAATTCAATATTGCATTACTATGATTGCTCTCTTATTTCCATATTATTATCAACATGATCTTTCTCTTTCTCATTCTCCCTCTTTCTCTTCTTCTCTTGGGAAAATTCATTTGAAACTTTCTCATGATATTTTCTTCTCTTCATCTCTTTTCCAAGTGACTTCATTGGTTTCTTTTTCTTCAACACCCTTTCTCTCCTATTCTACCATTTTTCCTTTCTTACCTTCCTCACCACTATCTCTATTTTTCTCTTTTCCTCAATCTATTCATTCTTCAACTATAATTTATTAATTTATTCTATTATTTTGGCCTTTGTCTCTACTTGCTACAATTTATTTTCCCACCTTCCACTTTTTTATTGTCTTCAACTATTCTTGCTAGATCTTGCTAACCTTATTGTAGTGTGTTTTTTCCCCATCGTTGAGGATAAATAGCGGGAGTGGGGTTTTAATGAGGAACTCCTTGGGGTACGATCTCCATAATATTTTCATACTCAACTAGTTGATATACCAAGGGGAAAAAGGTATACCATAGGTCTCCATTTTTACAAATGTGAGCATTAAAACCTTCTCCTAGCCCCAACTCTTTGGGTCTTTCCTCCATGATGAGGGGCTCAAACTTGCCTTACTCCTCTTTCCATATCCTTATATTTCACTCGAATCCCATAAATTTCAATATGGGCATGTCTTTCTCATATTTGAGGATTTATTTTAGGGTAGGTGTAGCAGTTTCCTAAGCTAAAAGTGCCTCTCCTACCTTTTTTATCTAGTGTACCATGTTATGGGAATTTTCTCTCCTAGTTATTCCACCTATTTGTATTCATAATCATCATCATCACCACCACCACCATCACCACCTTCATCCTCCTTTCCTTAAATGAAATTATCATATATTAGAGAATATCTTATCCTTGAGCATATAGCCATAATGGGCCTTCTTAGCATTAAATAAAAACCTAATTATCTAACATTCTCCTATATTTTTGTTGATAAAGTCATGTTTTCCATAGATTTTTTTTATTCTTATCTTAGATAAGGATATAGAAGGGTATGACATCCTTGGGCCTATAGAAAGTTTAGTATGCTAGTATTTCTAGCTTTTTAGGCTAAGGCTTGGGAAAGGATTTAGCCATGGCCTAGGTAAGGTTTGAATTAGCCTCCAAGATGACCTTTACCTCTATATAGGAGCATTTATTAGTTAACTTCTCCTTCAAGGGCCTTTTCTTGACCATCTAACCTTGGATTTTTCTTTCCCTTCTTTATTATCATGAAAAAATGGGTCATACTACTAAGGCTTATCCCAAGGGAATAAAAACTTATCCAAGATATAGACATCCCCCTTGGTAAATTTCTTGTTTGAAATAGCAACAAATCCCATTGTAATTATATTATTTTCCTAACATTAGTTTCCATAAGTTTCCTAACATTTTCTAGTACACAAAAATATTTCATTAAGGTCTTTAGGAAGATTTTATGGGGCATAATCAATATTGATTATCATGATTACCATAAAATATCCCCTTAAGAAATAATAAACCTTTTTGTGGGAATGGTTGAGATATAGGGAGGGTGTGATATCAGGAGAACTATTTTAATATATTTCCTTGTGATGAATATCAAGGAAATTATCATGAATTCATTGATGAATTTAAACACAAAAGATTTTTTTCACCTTTATTGATCCATGGTAGCCAATGAAAACACCTAGTTGTTTTGTCATCCTTGAATCATTGTCATCGTAGGTGAGAAAAAGTGTGCCTCTAATAGAAGATGAAATTGCATACTAGATGGGATGTGTAGTGATATAGCTTATCCACCTTGAAATTTGGAAATTAATACTCAATGTTAATGGCCATGGCCTTTGCATATTTGATGGTGGGGGTTGACCATCCATGGATTAGTTCAATAATGGCTATTATGATTTCATCTACCATAGAATAATCACTCTTCATAATACTAAGGTAAATACAAAATTACAAATTTGGATCCATTTAAGGATGTCCTTGCTTATAAATGGTGAAGGTGGGCTTTGGGTGCCACACAAGTTGTATAATACTTTATAGAATATGATTTATTTATCTTTAAATAGAAACATAATATAATAATTTCTCTACACTTCTATGGATTAATAAATGGTTTCCATGGGAGTTTCAACTTTGGTGGCAGTGGATTGAACACTACCTTGGAAAATCTAGGTAGGTGATGGCCCTCAGTATTGCAAAAATAATGTTGCAACTCCCAAGAGTCTTAGATTTAATTGTCAACCTAGGGTTTGTAAAAAATTAAGAGAGTTCAACACTATATGTGTAGTAGGCACTATCTCTTCCTCTTCTTGATTTGTATGTAGGTTGAAATAACAAAATGAAATCAAGATGTACAAAAAATGTGTTGACTAATATATGCTATAGGAAAATGAAAATCGCAAGAAATAATTTGTTGAAAGGATAATGACATGAAATTTATGCTACTTGTGTTATAAATATTGAGAGGGGGTGAATCAATATTTCATTTCATTTAATATTATATTCACATTCAAAAATTTATACACTACTTTTCTTTAGGCAACTCACATGTGTACACAACTTTAATGAATGCAAAATGTGTATATGCAGTTTACTTGAATTTTCACAATTTCACATAGTTATCTAGATCATTAATTATTTATGCATGCATTAAACATGATTTGTATTCAAAATAAGAGTAGATATAAACCATAACAAATAATCAACTCATTAACACATAAGGACACCGAGTTTTTTATGTCGAACCCCAATTTGGGAGAAAAACACCACTGAAGACATCTCTATATTCTTTATTATTATATATAAAATATTTTACATCTTGTACTATCATAGACTCTTACAAATACACAAGTTCCTACCTGCAGGAGGATACCACCTTTGGATTCTACAACCCTGACTGGAAGGAAGCTACTACTCCTTGATCAAGTTTACTGGCTCCTACCGAAAAGAAGTTCCTACTCCCTCGTCAAGTTTACTGGCTACCACCGGAAGGAAGCTCCTACTCCCTCACTATAGGATCCAACCCTCAACACTTATGTGGACCACACTTCAAAAATATTTCATACTAGTTCCACCTGTCTCAAACACACATCAAAACCTATAGGCCATGTTTCATCCAATTTTCAAACTGGTTCCACAACAACCATTAAGATCAATAATTGAATACCAATAACCTTTATGATATGCTAAAATTGTATAACTTAATACTATGGAGGCTTCACTCAATGAACCTCTGACATAGCACGTTTGTTTGTGGCATACTAAACAATACCCTTAATTTGACTACATATTGGAAAATACCTCTAGAAATCACATTATTTAACCCCCTACCAATACAAAACCAATATACCTTCCCAATCTAAAAAAACCATACTTTCACTAGATATTGTAATATCCTTTTTTTCATTAACATTTTTTACACCCCTATAAATATTTTCATTAAATTTGAGCTCTATTTTTTATACCTTCCAATATAAAAACCATTTACCCCCTATTATATGCTCAATATATAGTGTCATATTTTCCTCAATATATATCCCCCAATATGAATGTGTGTGTTATGCCATTTCTCCCCCAGTGAATCCCTCGTGCTTAATACCAAGATACCAATCACCCCTTTGCAACCAAATCAATGATATACCAATTCAACACTAACCAGATAAAATTATTTGTTCATCAACCAAGCTAAACATTGTCTAATATCCAGTCAAATCCTTTACTCATCAAATTTCAAACCATATACTCAAATCAATCATTCTCATACTTATCAAGTATAAAAACAACACTTAACAATGACAAAAATCTCCCTACACCAAATCAACTCTCAGCACATTGATCTCATACAATACTGAATTATCAACCTCTGAAATCAAACCAGAATATATACATGATTATAATAAAATGGATCCATGCATATATGCATATTTTATTCATAAGAACTGTGTGCAGATCTCTGATCAATGAATACCATAGCCAAGCCATTATGTCTATTCAAATAAAATATACCATCATGTTGATGGTGTTGGATGTCGATAACATACATGGGATAACCCCAATATGAGATCCCAATTATACCTCACATTTTTTGGTGTGGGAGTCCCATCCAGAATATGGCCCAACCGCCATTTACTTAAATATTTTCCTTGGTTTGAAAAAATAGCATAAGAGAGTAGTGTGCATGTACTTTAGAATGAGCATGAAAGTATGCCTTGTGGAATGTTCACTTGCAAATGTAGAAAGGTTCTTTTGTTGCAAATAAACAAAGTGAGTCCCTAAAAGAAAAGTAAAAGTAATATTACAGTAAAGATATACACACACAAATGAGGAAGAATCATTGGTCATCAAGTGAAATAGTTCACATATATGCAACGATCATTATAACAACCACAACACACTTTCAACAAGATAAGCACCAAAGCCACCGAAATAGTTCAATTTATTTAACGCATTAAAATGCCAACATAAACAAAAAAAGTTAAAAGAATAATCTCAAAACATCCACAATCTATGCATGAAAACATGTTGGCCCAATAGGCTTCGAGTATTAAGCAAAAGTTCCAAGATACATGATTACAATGAACACAACTAGCTCCAATAGTGGAGTGTTAAAGCCACTACTTTCTCTCAAAAAGAATTAACTCTATCTCTTTAATGCCTTATGGGAGAAGCCATGGTGAAAAAACCCCTTTCTTGAGTAATGAGGCTTCTTTTATAACTAGAGGCATGACCTTTCATATCCCCATGACTCTTGAGTTTCTCATATGAATTTTCAACTTTAAATGACTTTTGGACTTCTATACAACTCTTGTACTTCTACATGACTTTTGAAATTCTTTATGACCTTTGAAATTACATATGTATTTTGGACTTCTTCATGTGGCTCTTTTTTCCATATATGACTCTTGGAATTACACATATTTGTATTTACAATAATTACATTATTACATCATTATTTACACATTATCATGTGGTGACAACATGACAAGTCACTAATATTGATGACTTGGACTCATAGTGACTGATGACATGGACTCACTCGATAGGTGACAATGTTGCCACTTGTGTCTTCAATATTTCATGCAAATTTCATGTTGTTGTTTCCTTTACCCTCCAAAGGGTCTTGGATCATATGGAGTCTTTAGTCCGCTTTGATCATCAGGATTCCAATGTTATTCATCTTGTCACTTCATGTGTTCCTTGTTCTTGAATGCTTCCTTAAGCTACTCCCTTTGACATATCTCTTCATGCATCCTTGACATGCTATTATAGAACACCTGAAACTAAGATCACACATGGAAAGAAAACATCAACCAAAAAATATCCTATTCTAACATGTTTCATGCAATCTTTATGATTATGGCTCTTCAGTGTGCTAAAAAAATAAAAGAGGAATCTTCTTGGTGTAGGGCACAATGTTAATGGACAAGGGCTGAGTGTTGAGGATTGAGGATGCACTGTGTGCTCATCTGGGAAGAGAAATGTTGATGGAGGGCACAGGGCCCAGTGTGAAGGATGAACAAATCCTAATAATGATTATTAATGTGCCATGCACTCAACTGGGAAAGCATTAGTAGCAAAGAGGGCGTAGGGTTTAGTGTGAAGGCTCAAGATGGTCTTGATATTCACTATTGGTGCTCCATGTGCTTAAATGAGGGTGTAGGGCACAATTTCAAGGCTTAAGGGAGGTCAAATAAGCATTGTTGATGCTTTTTGTGCTCAACTGAGAGAGAGGCTTGCTAGAGGGTGTAATTCAGAAAGACAAGGGGATCTTGTTGCTTGGGAGTGCGCTATGTGTTTAGGAGGGGCGTAGGGTGCATCACGAACAAGGAAAGGGTTTGAATGGGCATCAAGAGTGTGCTATGTGCTCTCTTAGCCTTAGTGGGATAGCTTGTGAAAAGAAAAAATTGTCTAAATCTAGAAGATAAGACAAAGGGAAAACACAACGAGTTAGGAGTAGAATCACGTGTGACACATAACAACTCATCAATAAAACTTAGATTGGGTCAAATAATGAGAAATACACATCAAAACACTAGTTTTCAAGCACTCTTTAAGTACCAATAAAGTATGTGTGACTGCAACCAAAAGTGTCATTTTATAACTAGTAAGTGTGTTACAACCATGAAATGTGCCATAGTTGTTCTAAACAATGTGAGTACACTTAGGAAAGAACAAGAACACTTGAAACATGTAAAATGACATGAAATGACACTTAATGACCAAAGTGACACTTGATATGATAGTTAGGTAGGCTCTAAAATTTAAATGTAGAAAATTTTTGGAGGGTATTGTAGCGACTACAACACATCATCATATACATTATTCAATAGCAAAAGAAATGGTAAAAAACCTATATCAAGCAACAACAAAACATTTTTTAACTCATAAAGTATACATGACTTTTATGAAGTAGATATGTGTATGTACACGTTATTCAAGAACACAAACTGCGCACATATCTAACAATTCAACACTTCAAAGCCTAATAGAAATCCATATATCATAGTGACTTCAACTATGAATATGCAACAACAACTATCGTCATAAATTTATACATGTGATGATTATGAACCTTAAGCAATAAGGAACTCAATTAATGCCAAAAAATACTCTACAAGTCAACTCTCTACATAGATAATTCTTGATAGATAAATGACAAACAAAAACACAAGTTTTTGTCCTACATACAAACTTTGTCAAAATCATAGATCTCTACACATACATTAAGATCATATATCTACATAACCATTGATCCTACATTTGTTAGAAATTTAAAATTTTTCCCATAATTACACCTGCAACACGCACATCCATTAGTTCTCTAAAACATATTCATCTCTCAAAGTTGAACCTCCTCCTTCTTCCCTGGTGCACACCTATTTCAGATCATATCACAAATAAATAATCCATCAAGTGCACACTCCAAATTCTCAATCTCCTTCGCCTTTTTTATCATTTTGACTTGCCAATACCACAAGTTAATCCTTTGGATATGTTGTTAGTAATTGTTGACGGGATAAAATAGACATTGGTGACGCAAAACCTTGGGAGATTACCATGGGAAATGCTCATGGTTTTTTAATTTTCCATGCATAGGGTCTTGTATGGAACTCTCTTTCATGAAACCTATATATGTACATGAATTCCCTTCACAATATTAGCATATGATTTTGCAAACATCACATTTTTATATCTTCTTCAACTATATCATGTGACTAAGGTTCCAATACACTTCCTTATTCTCGGTAACACTTGATCAAGAATTCACATCATATGTAGACATCAAGAATAATCGTTCATTCATAACCTCTATAGACATCAAGAATATACATTCATCCATAACCTAACTAGGCTCATTAATTATACACTCAATCATAATGTGACAATGGAACGTGACAAAACCATGAGATTGACTTCAAGGAAAACACATTAGTCATAATTCCAACAATCTCACCCTTTGGTATTTATGTCAACCTCTTGCAATACACCAAGTGCTTCTCTCCCCCTTTGACATCAAGGGAAAAGGTCGAAACCAAGTTGAGAGAAGTACTCCCCCTAACATGATAAACATTATAAGTCTTACCTGCTATTATGAAACAAGGAACACAAATGCAAGATATGACTCCAATTAACACCATAACCTCTTATAATAACCATACTCCATCTGAGCATATATTATACCTTTTAGTTATTTGGAATAATTT
Source organism: Pinus albicaulis (assembly GCA_034641835.2). Taxonomy (NCBI): domain Eukaryota; kingdom Viridiplantae; phylum Streptophyta; class Pinopsida; order Pinales; family Pinaceae; genus Pinus; species Pinus albicaulis. Next base: position 347,588,390 of record CM076570.1, on the reverse strand, counting down.
CAAATATCTATGAAGAAAATACATGGTTGTACATATATGACTAATATTTACTTATTCCCTATCGTCAATTGATGACTATATGAACCCAAATAAATAGGGCTATATCAATGAAATACATAACTTTGACATTTAATACTCTATAAATGGTTCAATTCATTAATTTTTACAATCACGATTCTCCAATTTCAATGCACCAAAAGATAGGACAATGATGATACATGGCTATAGAAAATACATGGCATCCATCAACAATAACAATATTGCATATGATATCACAAGACTCATCAAAAACATATGTGAAGTAAAAAAATACCTCCAATATCACAAGCCATTGAGTAGAATAGGATTGATCGACAACATATTACAATGGAGACTTCCATAGCAGCAATCCAAATAATATGGCATATTAATAGCAACATATACATACTTCTTATCAAAAAAGATTGCAATGAACAATAGGTAATGAAATAATATAGATCAACAACAATAATATGAACAATATTAACTCATCATATATCAACACCCTCTCAGACATTCCTAAGTAGCATATAGGAATCATCAATAGACTAATAATTTCTTGCAAAAAACTAATGTCAAGATCATAATGCCGACAATGAACCATAAAATGGTCCCCTTGAATTTGTGTCATTCCTTTATCACCACAAAGAACAATACGTGACTATCTAAGTCAAGAACCACGTACATACGTTATTGTATTTCATAAGATATGTGTATACAATGTAAAACACTAAAATTTTCTCATAAGGAAATATCCATAGCTCCCCTTGAACAAGTCATATCTTTCCTGAATACACTAACTATAGAAAATGTAGCATTAGTAGCAAAAATCATCACCAAAAGAACACGATAAATCATCATGGTTGAACTAATGAAAGAACATACATGCATAGCTCCCCTTGATATTATGCACATATTTCAACAAAATGATCTTGTGAACCTAATAGTCATGAAGTTCCTATGTTGTTATCATTTTCTTTCCATGAGGCTATGCACCTCACATTTACTTTTGCAGACTATGTTATAAATGTGCATTAAGTACAATAGACTACAATAGGGGTTTTCTTCCCTATGTATTTTGCTGCTACTCCTTCTTCCTACATATTTTCTTCTCTTGATTGGACGACTTGAAAAATATAGTCCTCTTGCAATCTTTAGCCATGTGTCTAAAATTATGACACTCATAACACTTCTTGTAATAAGAAACTTGTTTTCCTCTACTCCCTCTGCTAGATCTGCATTAATTGGCCTTATGACCAAACAAGTTACAAGAAAAACAATATCCATTAAACCATCTCTTATACTTTAGGATTGATCCTAACTCTGATCTTGATTGCTTTCTTTATGGCGAGTGGCTTGATTCATTTTTCTTTTGGTGATTTTTATTAAGGTCCTTGCCATGTCCTAGTAGATCTGAAATCTTATGATTATATCCAAGGCCTGTCTTAATTAGAGGAGAGTGTTGTTCATTAATAATCTTCTCTAATGATTCAAATTCCTTTACCCATTTGATATTACAATTTGATTGTGATTTTTTTCTCTTTTCATCTTCCGTTAGAGTCACAATTTTTTATTCTAACTTTTCACAATGAATTTCCTTTCCTTGAAGTTGTTTCATTAAGAATTCCTCTCTTCTATTAGCCGCTTCTAAATGAGTCTTTAACAAGTTTATTTCTTTAACAATACTAATCTCTTTAGTTCCCATTTTTTTTTACATTCCTCAGTCTATCAATTTCTCTCAATGCATTCATTAAATCATCTATTTCACAATTATTTGATTCACTATTCAACTGATCTTCAAGGGCCATAAGTATTTTGTCGCTAATGTTATAATCTGAATTTGAATCTACCTGATCATCTGATATTTATTCATTAAAATAGAATATTTTCTTTGAATAGAATTTGTTTTTGACATTTTTCTTGGAGACATCCTTTACATTTTCTTTCTTTCCATAATTTTCTTTATATGGACATTTTGCAACATAATGACCTACTCTTCCACAAGAAAAACATTTAAAGGCAAGTTTACCTTTGAATTTACTAGTTCCCACTTGCAACTTCCTTACAAATTTCACCTCTTCTTCATCTGAGATGTAAATGGCCTCTTTGGGCTCATACTTTTGCTTTCCTTTACATGTAGCTTTGAAAGAAGCTTCTCTAATTTATGATGTATCCCCTTTTTTTCTCATTTCATAGGCTATCAAGATCCCCTGGATTTTTTCTAAAGATAGTTGTTTCAAACCCTGCATTTCTTCAATAACTGAAACTTTTGCATTGAGATTAGAGGTTAGTGATCTCAATATCTTTTCAACAATCATATAATCTTCAATATTATCACCAAGACCATTCATAGTGTTTAAAACTTCATCTACTCTAAGGAAAAAGTTCATAATACTTTCATCTTCATGCATTTTGAGAGATTCATATTGCATCCTATAGGACTGTAACTTAGTATTTTTTACCTTGTTATCACATTCATAGTTGTTGAATAGCTTATCTCACATTTATTTCATGATGTCAAGTTGCATCACTTTTACAAATTCAAATTCTGCAAGTCCTCCTAGTATGACATTTATTGCTTTGACATTACTCTCGTATTGCTTATTTCCTGCATTATCAGTAGGAATAGATCTTGGCTATTACTATCTTAGTTTAGACTGCTGCCCACACATATGCTCCAAGAGATTGCAAATAAAATATCATTATGATCTTCCAAAATACAAATTTTGTTCCATTAAACAAATGTGGATTGGTAGCAAATACTCCATCTTGACTACTTATTTTGCTGGATCTACCTTCTAGCGATCAAGCTACTTTTGAAGGCCCTAGCTCTGATACCAATTGTTAGAAATATTGAGAGAGGGGGGAGGGGGGGGGGGGGGGGTGAATCATATTTCATTTAATTTCATCTTCACATTCATAAAGTTATACACTAATTTTATTTATGCAACTCACATGTGTACACAACTTTAGTGAATGTGAAACACATATATGCAGTTCACTTTATTTTTCACAATTTCACATGGTTATCTAGATCATTATTTCTTTATCCATGCATTAACCATGATACGTATTCAAAATAAGAGCAGATAAACCATAACACATAATCAACTCATCAACACATAGGGACACCAAGATTTTAGGTGGAAACCCAATTTGGGAGAAAACCACCTATGTTTTCATCTTTGTCTTCTTTATTATTACAAAGAAAATATTTTACATCTTGTACTGGAGTAGATTCTTACCATTACACATGATCCTACCCATGGGAGGATAACACCTCCAATTTCTCCAGCTCCGATTGGAAGGAAGCTACTACTCCTTGATCAAGTTTACCATCTCCTGTCGGAAGGAATCTCCTACTCCTTCATCATATTTACTGGCTACCACCGGAAGGAATATCCTACTCCCTCACTGAAGGATCTATCCCTTAGCACCTATCTAGATCATGTTTAAAAAATATTTCATACTAGTTCCACTTGTCTCAAGCACACATCAAAACCTGTAGGCCAAATTTCATCCAACTTTTAAACTGGACCCACACCAACCATTAAGCTCAATCACCAAATACCAATAACCATTCTAATATTGATCAAATTGTATAACTAAACACCAAGATAGCAATCACCCCTTTGCATCCAAATCATTGATATACCAATTCAACACTAACACAATCAAATTCTTTGTTTATCAGCCAAGACAAACACTGTCCAATAGCAAGTCAAACCGTTTTCTCATCAAATGCCAAACGATATACTCAAATAAACCATTAGCATACTCATCAAGTATAAAAAAACACTTAAAAATGCTAAAAATATCTCTGCATCAAATCAACTTTCAACACATTGATCTCATACAAGATTACATTCTCAACCTCTGAAATCAAACCAGAGTATATACGCAACAATAATAAATGGGATCCATGTATATATGTGTATTTTATGCATTGTAATTGCATAAAAATTCCAGATCACTAAATACAAAATCCAAGCCATTTTGTCTATTCAAAGAAAACCTACCATCATCTTATACATTACTCAATAGCAAAAATAACTGTGAATAACCCAAATCAAATAACTATAAAAGAATTATTAACTTAGAAATTATACACGATTGTTATGAAGAAGATATGTGTATGTACACGTTATTTAGGGACAGAAAATGATCCAGGTGAATATTGGTGGCTACCCGTCTATTCCACCTCTCCCCTTAGTCGGTTTCATCTATTTCCTTGATTATAACAACATTTACTATTTTTAGCAGTTTTTAAGGTCCCGACCTTCTGGAGATGTTTTGACCCCCTAAATGTCATTTAAAAAAAAATTGTGTGTGGAAAAAATTGTAGTAATCGAAGATATATTTCCAACTAGGTATCGTACGCGCCAAACGAATATCATATGACCAAGTTACGACCTTGGGAAGTTGGATGGCCAACTAACCTCAACGAGGCCCACAAACTCTTGGCATTCCATCTCTTGGGGTTAAGGTTTTGATTTTTTAGGGTTTTCCCTTGTTTTCTAATAATAAAAAGGCCCTTGAGCCTCATTGTAATGCTTTTTAGAGTCATGTATCCACCACATCTCTCCTCAAAGATAATATACCATCAAACGAGCTATTTTATTTCCATTATGTCTGTAAGCATCTTTCATTTATTTGATATTAATGAAATGAAGATTTATTTATGCTGAATCTTTGTGATTTTTGTTTATATATATATATTTTGTTGTGTTCCTAGATAACTTCGGATCATTGGTAACAGAGCGGTCTAATCTTTCTCTGTTTTTTTTGTGTGTCCCCAATGAGGTCAAGGTGTAAGAAGTTAAGGCTTGAACTGGTTGAACCTTTGCAAGACCAACCTTGCAAACCATAATGGCCTCCCACAACAAAAGAAAAGAGAGATGAGGGATCGGGAGATCCTTTCAAAATATTTCTCGAGGAATTCCTCAAGTGATAGAGGAATTTGATGATGGATATATTTTCCCAGATCCTTCGATGACTACCCACACATGACACATATTCATCCAATAGTCACTCTGGAGGCATCACTCCCTTTAAGGTACAAGTCAATATTTACATTCCCATATTTGAAGGCCAGATAGATGTAGACGTCGTAGATAGATGGTTAAATTTGTTGGAAGCATTAGGGAAATTTTGGGGTCTAAAATGGGCCTCCTAAGAAAAATGTACAACCAAAATAAAATTTATAAGAACTAATAGGATTAAACATGATGATGTCAACCATGGGGGATGATTCACCATTTTTGGAGTAAAAAGGTAAAAATATTAAAAAATAATAAAATAATAAAACTAATTTTTCAACTCGTATTTTTAACTTATATCCCTAAGGTTTTACTCAAACTTCAAGCAGGAGTACTTGTTGGATTCATAATTTAATTCCTCATCCAAGGAGTACCCATGTTGCATACTTTTGATGGACCCTACTACATGAAAAAATGAGAAATACATGAAAACATGTGATTTCAATAACGTTTTTCATGTATTTCTCAATTTTAGTGTAGTAGGGTCCATAGAATGTATGCAATATGGGTACTCCTTGGATGAGGAATAAAATTGTGCATCCAACAAGTTTTCTCCCTCCAAATTTGAGTAAAGCCATAGTGAGATAAGTTGAAAAAATAGTTTTTCTTTTTTCTTTCTAAACTTTGATGATGTAATTGGTGAGCCATAGTATTGCACCAAGAGTGTTGCAACTCCAAGGGGCTGCCCTAATTTACTTTATCAACCTGGGGTTCATACAAAATTGGAGGTGATAGTGTTATATACACAAAAGATGCATTATGTTCATGTCATCCTCCTCCGATCTATGAAAGAGTGGTACTTCTAAGGGTTCTCAGTGAAGTCTATCACACTTCAATGAAACTAAAATAAATTGCAGAAAGGAAATGACAAAAATGAAACTAATTCAATTTTCCGAAAGGAAATGGCAGAAATGAAAGTAATTGAAATTGCATAAAGGAAACTAATTTAGACCACACTTAACTTGGCCAATAAGCTAAACACACTCTAACACTCTACTCTATCTATCATGCTCCTATCTATGTAGCTATTCATGACCTAATTCTAATTTGAAGAAGTGTTCTTGTAGTTTGGAGGAAAAAGGGCTAAAGAGGCTAATGGAGGGCTTAACACATGAAACAAGGCTTAGAAGTGGAAAGAGCGGGGTTAAACCTTATCAAACCTTATTATAGAGCAGAAATGGCTTTGAAGTAGAATGTTTTGAAAAGTGTGATGGCAGAGAAGAGGGAGTATAGTTCGGCAGCGGAAGCAAAGTACGATTTGTGAAAAGGTAAAATCTGCGAAGTGCGACGGGGTAAAAATTGTGATTTTCAATGTGGCAAATGTTTTGAAGTCTGATACACGATATCGCAATATAAAAATTAACTATTGGAAGAATTAAGTGTTAATGAAAACCAATTAAACGGTGCGAAGTGGGAAATGCAACGGGTGACGTGGCGGTGGGATCGATGGCGGAGCGTGATCGCAATATCGCAATCAGTGGATTAGAGCAGTAAGTCTTAAAATAAAAGTGTAAATGTTGCAAAGTGCGATTACGATGTACAGTAGCGGGAGAACCGAGAAGAAAAAGGAAGAGGTCAAAATTTGATGGTTTGTCAAGCATTTTGTGTTTAAATGGATGTGATAGCCGCAGAACGTGAAAATGAAGGAATAGAAGGCAAACGTAGTCGTTTTGAAGTGTTTTTGGGAATAAAAAGGGTGTGATGGCTGCAAATATGTGAAAATAGAATGGGATAGAAGTGTAATAGCAGAGATGGAAAATGAAGTGGGAAGGCGAGTGTGAACTTCTTCGGAACTTTAATACTGCTTCCTGCAAACAACCCGACGGATTCATGCACGGGAAAACATAAAAAAATGTGTGATAAAAACAGCGAACATAAATCTTTTTTTTGGCCTGTGGGAAAGCCTACCCCCCTCAATCTCTATTGACAGAGATGAGAAGGGAAGTATAGATCCACAAATTTTAGAGTTTTATCCTCCATTCTATTAAGCAAATGAAATCCTACAGTAGAAATTTGAAACAACAACTTGAAACTATTAGAAGCAAGATTAAATAAATGACAGAAACAAAAAAATAAATAATGGATAGAAACAAACCAGCTAAATGATAGAAAGGAAAGAATGGTAACAGGTAGAGAAGCTGAGTCACATGAATTGGGCCCTAATCCACGAGCCCAACTCTCTTGAACTAGATCAATGAAAATTCATCTCAATACTCATTGCATTAAAATGAAATCTTATTACGTCCCAAAGGTATTAAAAAGCAAAAGCCTAATAGAATCGAAAATGGATGGCATGGGATGGAATGGAATGAAAATGGACTCTATCGAATGGATCAAAATCGAATGGCCGGACCGGAATGGAATAGAATCGACCCTAATTAGCTCTTGATTAGCTTTATTTATCCTCAAGGGTAGCTACCAACAAATCCCTAAAAAATAGGTAATGAGTCCACTTGACTCCAAGCGAAGTATGGCTTGAGTGCACTTGGTCTTGAGACACTTCGCTACCTCTGGAATTAAAATTGTTGGAGGGATCTCATGAGGATCCTTTGGCTACCTTTCAGAGTTAAGGACGGTGGAAAACCCCCTTGAATCTCTCCAATATTTCTCCCTAATTTCCTGATATTATGCTCATTTATTCTCCAATCTTGATCTTCCAGTGGGAGGGAACAAGTCCCTAAATCATCTCCTTCTCAAAATCTGCATAATTTGCCAAATATTCTCACAATATTCTACAAAAATAACCGATATTAGGCACAAATATGCAATTACCTTTAAACCTTCCTAAGAAAATATTGAAGCATAAGAAAACATTACTAAGTGCAGAAGGAGAGATTTAATATATATATTCATGTGCATAAGGAAGGTAGATGAGCTTAAGAAAGGTTAGATGGGCCTTATTTTATATCTAATTTAGAGGCCCATCATCACCCCCCTACTGAAACTGTTTCTCATCCTTTGAGCAACCTATTCATCCTCCCTGCCTTATGGTTCTTCCTGCATGCTGGGTTATTTCATTTTCTATTTATTGGCCCATGCGCTGCTCCTCCTGCTAATATTATTTCTATTCTTCTTGAATTTATTCTTGCAGGTGCTTCATGGAGGTCCTCAGATGCCTTAAGAAAATATGTTTTGCATGCCCAGAGGTGGTGGATCCACCTTTTATTTGATTTTTTTCTTTTTTTTTGTTCTCTCTCTCTCTCTCCTCTTTATTTTTATTTTTTTTATTGCATGCAAAGTAAACTCACAGTTATTTTTTCTGTGATCTGAGTTCACCCTTGGTTATCCCTTGGAACTCCTTGTCTTCTATTACAATGAACTGCTTACTACCCACTTTCTCAAGTCCTTTTTACTTTTGTCTTGTTCCTTTTATTGGTGGAAAAAGTGAGGCTAGTTGCTAGATAAGACTGAGGTTGCTCTGCTACTGATTTTGGCTATATAAAAAACTTTCCTCCTCACACTTTTTAATGTTTTATTAAGCTAAAATAGTTTCGAAGAAAGGGTTATATGATTGCATACCTGGGCCTTACCATTGATTTGTTTTTGCAGGTGATATTGAAGCTGTTGATATGGCTATTGAAGCTGTCTTTGGTGGTTCTGAAGCTGCATGTGATAATCTTCTTGAGGTCCTTTTGGAGTTTCTGAGCATAGGAGGAGGAAGTCCAAGTTTGACTACCTTTAACTAGGGTGTTGATTGAATTTTATTTTTGTGCCAACTTCCTATTTTCCGTCTTTCAAAGGTTGGAGAGCACTTGAATTCATTAGAGAGAGATACATGGAGAAATGAATTTTTTTTTAAAGGACTACTAGTTGCCTCTTTGAGGTTTTCCACTAGTAGGTATGCCTATGCGCCTCAAAGGAGGTTTTCACCTAGGATATTTTATTTTTATCTTTTTTTCCTAACCCAATGACCGCCTCATGGAGGTTTTCAATCTATGGGCCAATCTCAAATGCCTCAAAAGCGGTTTTCACCTGAGATTTTAATCTTTCCCTTTTTTTTTTCTTTTTCACTTTCCTACTCTACTTGAAAAAAACAAAACGTTTTTCAAGTATAGGAATACTTCCAATGGAGCCATGTACACATTATAATGACAGATAAAATCATGTGCACACTTGGAATACATGCTTTGACATGTACATGAATATTAGAGATGAATTTCTTTGACTACGATTGTATCAAGTATTGTTGGAGAATGGTGTGTTGGTGCAACTTAATTATTTTTTGGAACCATATGTCAATATAGTTGTGATGCCCCTGGTTCACTTGTTGAGTTGGATCACCTTGGATGTCCTCTTCTATTATGGAAGACAAATCTTCCTCTTTTTTCTGATTTTTCTCTTGAACACATGGAGGAAATGTTGGTAAACATGAGGGAAATTTCTCAACATCTCATTTTGATTTCTACTCTTCATCAAGTGTAGCCCTCTATCTTTTGATCTCCTTATTTGGATCTTCTTCTTCTTGATGTTTTCCTTTAATGACATTAAGAAAATATCTTCTTTGCAATACCTTTCTTGAACTAATATGCAAACCATTTAGATCAAGAGGATATGTTTGGTAGTGTTGTACCTCGGCATTGTAAGTGAGCAGAGATACTTCATTGTATGGGTTTGGAAATGGTGGCACAAGTAGTTGAGTGGGGGTGGATATATGAGATGGATTTGGTTGAGGTTGTGGTTGTGGTGGAGGTGGATGGTAGGGATAGCATGGATTCAGGTATGGAGGATATTTAGGGAAACATTGAGGATGTTGAGGATTTTCCGAATAAGGACCTTGCCAACCATGTTGCCAAGATTGGTTTTGGGGTTGAGATGACCAAGGTTTCCAAGGAGGGAGTGTGTCCCAATTAGTTTGAGATGGATGTGAATAAGCTTGAAATTGTGAAGTGTGTCCTTGAATCATATCAAGTTGACTAGGTTGCGAGGGTCTCCTTGGAGCTACATAACATAGCTTCTTTGGTGATTCCATTGCTCCATTGTCTTCCTGGTAAACTTATTTAAACCTGCAGAATGATGAACAACATTTAGTAGCAAATGATTCTTCATGGATGACAAAAATATCAGCATCTTATTTTTTCTCATTTTTCATTCTTAAAATTTCTACTTGTTCACTTAGATTGTTAAGAATTTTTGTTGTAAAGTTGTCAAGAAAATTTCCAAGTTCATCTTTCCTTACCAATTTTTATGCTGACTTACTTACTCTTTCCCTTCCTCTTTATATGCGCTTGCATGTTTCACAAATTTCTTCAAATGGAAATTGATATTCATCTCCTTTACTCATGAGATTAAGGAGATCAATGCACTCATCCCTAATTGTTCTAAGTAAGAGGGTTTTTAGTGTGTCAAATCCTAAATGATGCAATTTTTCCCTGTTAACATTATACATGAACCTCTCTATTAGATACTCAAGGCTCTCATATTCTTCTTGGTTCATTTTAAAAATTTCTTGTCTAAGATCATGATCTTTTTTTTTTCTAGAAATATCTTTTGCATATCATTCCATGATCTTATTGAATTAGTACCTAGACTCATGAACCATTTAAGATCTCTATCCTTCAATGTCGCAGGAAACAATCTTGGTTTTTGAGTGTGTGATAAGTAGCCATAGGACCTACAAAGTATCTCAAATTCAAAGAGAAATGTTTCTGGATCCTCTTTCCTCATACCATGAAAGTTGGGAAGGAAAGATGGAGGGATGTTCTTCATATGTACACTGATGTCCATATCTTGAATGACAGAAATAAAAAATAACTAATGGACATAAAAAAACTAGCTAAATGATAGAAAGGAAAGAATGGAAACAGACAGAGAAGATGAGGCACATGGATTGGGCCCTAATCCATAAGCCCAACTCTGTGGAAATAGATCAACAAAAAGTCATTTGAATACTCATTGCATTAAAATGAAATATTATTACATCTCGAAGGTATTAAACAAAAAAAGCCTAATAGAATGGAAAATGGATGGCATGGGGTCTGCAGTTAAGCTCAGAATTGAAGTGTCGAGTTATGCAGGGGGACTGAATCCAGAGGAATTGGTGGACTGGATAAATGAAATGAACAAGTGCTTCGATTATGAAGAAATGAGCGAATATAAAAAGGTCAAGTTTGTAGACAAAGCTGAAGGGACATGCTGCACTTTGGTGGGATGGAGTGCAGGCAGAAAGGAGGAGAGTTGGCAAGCAACCTTTCAAAAACTGGAGCATAATGATGGCTAAATTAAAAGGTAAATTCTTGCCTAGTGATTATCAGCTGACATTGTATAGGCAAATGCAAAACTTGAGACAGAGGTTGCTGACAGTAAAAGAATACACAGAGGAATTCTACAGAGTAAGCATAAGAGTTGGGCAATTTCAGGACACACCAGAGAAGACTGAAAGATATGTAAATGGTCTCAAGTTGGAGATCCAAGATGATATTGGTCTTCTGTCTCCTAAGACAGTGGAAGAGGCCTACCAGATGGCCTTGAAAGCAGAGGAGAAACTCCCGAGGAAACAATCTGCCAAGAAGAGAGGTACTTTCCGTGGAAAAGGAAGTCAGGGGGGTAGAGGAAAGCCTACTACACCCAGGGATGGAGCTAACAGTATCTCACCTCAGAATGCATCTGCAGAGGATGATGCAAGGGGAAGAAGGGGTTCTTACGGAGGAAAAGGAAGAGGAGGCAAAGACAGAGGCAGGGGTAGAGAATTGAGGTGTTATAGATGTCAGCAAGTGGGACATGAAATGCTGTTGTTGCCCAGGCTGGATAAGAGGCAGAAATTGAAGAAGAAATTCTACCAGAAAGGGGAGAGTCCTTGGTGGTAAATAAGGTCCTGTTGAAGCAAACTAAAGAGGCCACTGAGCCTGCATAAAGGAAGAATTTGTTTAGGAGCATATGAAAAGTTCAAGGGAAATGCTGCCAACTAGTCATTGATAGTGGCAGCACAGACAATCTGGTTTCCACTGAGGTGATAGAGAAGGTGAAGTTGAAGACAAGGGAGCATCCAACTCCCTACAGGGTGTCCTGACTGCACAAAGGGCACCAGCTGGTTGTGAAAGAATAGTGTGAGATAGAGCTGCAAATGGGAAAATACAAAGATAAGGTCCTGTGTGATGTAATGCCCATGGATGTGTGTCATATATTGCTGGGTAGACCTTGGCAGTTTTACAGAGTAGCAGTGCATGATGGCAAGAAGAACACTTACAAGTTCTTCAAAGATGGGGTACATCATACATTGATACCCATGGAAGAAGGAGAGCCATCCAACAAAGTGATTGATCCAAAGACCTTGTTGTTGAGCGGGAAGGAATATCTGCAGTAGATAGAAGAAGAAGAAGTAAGTTTTGCTTTAGTTTGCAAACTAAAGTAGTTCTTATTTCTACAAATATTTCTGATTTTCCAGTAGAAATCCAAGAGATGTTAGACAATTATTGTGACATTATTGTGGACGATTTACCTGATGAGCTGCCACCTGTGAGAAAGATCATCCATCAGATAGATTTTATCCCTGGTTCAAATCTGCCAAATAAGGAAGCCTACAGAATGACTCCCAAGGAAAATGAGGAAATCAGGAGACAAGTATAGGAATTGGTGGACAAGGGACTGATCAGAGAAATTTTAAATCCATGTGTAGTACCAGCAGTATTGAGCCCAAAGAAAGATGGAGGCTGGAGGATGTGTACTGATTCCAGAGAAATCAATAAGATCAAAATCAGGTACAGATTCCCTTTGCCCAGAATTGAGGATTTAATGGACTGTTTGAGTGGTTCTAAATATTTTTTGAAGATATATTTAAAAAGTGGATACCATCAGATCAGAATAAGAGAGGGTGATGAGTGGAAAACTGCCTTTAAAACAAATGAAGGACTATATGAATGGATGGTAATGCCTTTTGGGTTGTCAAATGCACCTAGCACTTTCATGAGACTTATGAATGAAGTATTGAAAGAATTCATTGGTAAATTTGTGATAGTATATTTGGATGATATATTAGTTTTCAGCAGAACTAAAGAAGAAAATTTAAGGCATCTTAATCATGTCTCTTAATCAAGTTGGAAAACCCATTCTGCCACCTTTTACTGTCAGCAACCTCTGTCTCAGGTTCTGCATTTTCCTATACAATGTTAGCTGATAATCACTAGGCAAGAATTTACCTTTTAATTTAGCCATCATTCTGGTCCAGTTTTTGATAGGTTTCTTGCCAACTCTCCTCCTTTCTGCCTGCACTCCATCCCACCAAAGTGCAACATGTCCTTAATTTCTCAACATCTGATTCTGATTTCTACTCTTCATCAAGTGTAGCCCTCTATCTTTTGATCTCCTTATTTGGATCTTCTTCTTCTTGATGTTGTCCTTTAATGACATTAAGAAAAATCTTCTTTGCAATACCTTTCTTGAACTAAGATGCAGACCATTTAGATCAAGAGGATATGTTTGGTAGTGTTGTACCTCAGCATTGTAAGTGAGCAGAGATACTTCATTGTATGGGTTTGGAAATGGTGGCACAAGTAGTTGAGTGGGGGTGGATATATGAGATGGATTTGGTTGAGGCTGTGGTTGTGGTGGAGGTGGATGGTAGGGATATCATGGATTCAGGTATGGAGGATATTGAGGGAAACATTGAGGATGTTGAGGATTTTCCAAATAAGGACCTTGCCAACCATGTTGCCAATATTGGTTTTGGGGTTGAGATGAGCAAGGTTTCCAAGGAGGGAGTGTGTCCCAATTAGTTTGAGATGGATGTGAATAAGCTTGAAATTGTGAAGTGTGTCCTTGAATCATATCAAGTTGACTAGGTTGTGAGGGTCTCCTTGGAGCTACATAACATAGCTTCTTTGGTGATTCCATTGCTCCATTCTCTTCCTGGTAAACTTATTTAAACCCGGGGAATGATGAACAACATTTAGTAGCAAATGATTCTTCATGGATGACAAAAATATCAACATCTTCTTTTTTCTCATTCTTCATTCTTAAAATTTCTACTTGTTCACTTAGATTGTTAATAATTTCTGTTTTAAAGTTGTCAAGAAAATTTCCAAGTTCATCTTTCCTTACCAAATTTTATGCTGACTTACTTACTCTTTCCCTTCTTCTTTATATGCGCTTGCATGTTTCACAAATTTCTTCAAATGGAAATTGATATTCATCTCCTTTACTCATGAGATTAAGGAGATCAATCCACTCATCCCTAATTGTTCTAAGTAAGAGGGTTTTTAGTGTTTCAAATCCTAAATGATGCAAATTTTCCCTGTTAACATTATACATGAACCTCTTTATTAGATAATCAAGGCTCTCATATTCTTCTTGGTTCATTTTAAAAATTTCTTGTCTAAGATCACGATCTTTTTCTTTTTCTAGAAATATCTTTTGCATATCATTCCATGATCTTATTGAATTAGTACCTAGACTCATGAACCATTTAAGAGATCTATCCTTCAATGTCGCAGGAAACAATCTCGGTTTTTGAGTGTGTGATAAGTAGCCATAGGACCTGCAAAGTATCTCAAATTCAAAGAGAAATGTTTCTGGATCCTCTTTCCTCATACCATGAAAGTTGGGAAGGAAAGATGGAGGGATGTTCTTCATATGTACATTGATGTCCATATCTTGAATGGGAAACCCAATAAGATATTCTTCATTGTCATCATATCCATCCATCTCTTCTAGCTTCAAAAATTTATGGTGATGCGGTTCTTATTGAACCACGTGGTGAAGTGGGGGGTTGGAATTGGAGAAGTATTAAAAAAAATATATATATATATATATGAGTATCCCTACTCCTATGAGGCATGAAAATCAAATCTTTTTGTATTTTTTTTTAATATTTCTGAAATGGCATGAAAATAAAGGAAAGCAGAAAATAATGCTAAAAACAAAATCAAAGCATCTACTAGACACCTCCCTGGAAACGACGCCAAAAAGTGGTGAGCCCTGGTATTGCACCAAGAGTGCTGCAACTCCCAAGGGCTACTCTACTTTACTTTATCAACCCGGGTTCATACAAACTTGGAGGGGATAGTGCTATATATAGAGTAGATGCATTATGTTCATTTCATTCTCTTTCACTCTACGAAAGGGTACTACTTGTAGGTGTTCTCAGTGAAGTTTTCCACACTAATGAAACTAAAATAAATTGCAGAACGGAAATGACAGAAATGAAACTAATTCAATTTGCAGAAAGGAAATGGAAGAAATGAAACTAATTTAAATTGTAGAAAGGAAACTAATTTAGACCACACTTAACTTAGCCAATTGGCTAAACACACCCTACTCTGTCTATCATCCTCCTATCTATGTAGTTATTCATGACATAATTGTAATTTGAAGAAGTGTGCTTGCAATTTGGAGGAAAAAGGGCTAAAGAGGCTAATGGAGGGTTTAATGCATGAAATAAGGCTTAGAAGTGGAAAGAGAAAGGTTAAACCTTATAAAACCTTATTATAGCACAGAAATGGCTTTGGAGTGGAATGTTTTGAAAAGTGCGATGGTGGAGAAGTGGGAGTACGGTTCAGGAGCGGGAGCTAAGTGCGATTTGCGAAAAGGTAAAATCTGTGAAGTGCGAAGTGTGACGAGGTAAACATTGTGATTTACGATGTGGTAAATGTTGTGAAGTGTGAGACGTGATATCGCAATATCTAAATCGGTTGTTGGAAGCGGTAAGCATTAACGAAAACCAATTAAATGGTGTGAAGTACGAAATGCGACGGGTGACGTGGTAGTGGGATCGGCGGCAGAGCATGATCGCAATATCGTAATCGGTGGATCAGAGCGGTAAGTCTTAAAAGAAAAGGGTAAATGTTGCGAAGTGCGATTGCGATGTACGGTAGCGGAAGAACTGAGAAGAAAAGGGCAGAGGTAAAAATTTGATGGTTTGTTAAGCATTTTGTGTTAAAATGGCTGTGATAGCCACAGAACGTGAAAGTGAAGGAATAGAAGGTAGACTTAGTCATTTTGAAGTGTTTTTGGGAATAAAAAGGGTGCAGTAGCTGGAAATAAGTGAAAACACAAGGGGATAGAAGCATAACAAAAGAGATGGAAAATGAAGCAGGAAGGCGAGGATAAAATTCTCTGGAACTTTAATATTGCTTCCTGCAAACAAACCTGTGGCTTCATGCATGGGAAAATAGAAAAGAATGCGTGATAAAAATAGTGAACATAAATCAATTTTTTTGGCCTATGGGAAAGGCTACCCCCCTTCAGCTCTAATGAAAAAGATGAGAAGGGTAGTCTAGATCCATAGCTTTTAGAGTTTTATCCTCCATTATATTAAACAAATGAAAATCTACAACAACAATTCGAAACGACAAAAACTTGAAACTATCAGAAGCGAGATTAAATAAATGACAAAAATAAAAAATAACTAATGAACATAAACAAACTAGCTAAATGATAGAAAGGAAAGAATGGAAACAGACAGAGAAGATGAGGCACATGGATTGGGCCCTAATCCATAAGCCCAACTCTCTGGAACTAGATCAACAAAAAGTCATTTGAATACTCATTTCATTAAAATGAAATATTATTACATCTTGAAGGTCTTAAAGAAAAAAAGCCTAATAGAATGGAAAATGGATGGCATGGGTAATGAGTCCACTTCAATCCAAGTGAAGTATGGCTTGAGGGCACTTGGTCTTGAGCCACTCGGCTGCCTCTTGAATTCAAAATTGTTGGAGGGGATCTCATGAGGATCCTTTGGCTACCTTTGAGAGTTAAGGAGGGTGGACAACCCCCTTGAATCTCTCCAAGGTTTCTCCCTAATTTTCTGATATTGTGCTCATTTATTCTCCAATCTTGATCTTCCAGTGGTAGGGAGCAAGTCTCTAAGTCATCTCCTTCTCCAAACCTGCATAATCTGCCAAATATTCTCACAATATTCTACAAAAATAACCAATATTAGGCAAACATATGAAATTATATTTAAACCTTCCTAAGAAAATATTGAAGCATAAGAAAACATTATTAAGTGTAGAGGGAGAGATTTAATATATATATTCATGTGCATAAGGAAGGTAGATGAGATTAATAAAGTTTATATGGGCCTTATTTTATGTCTAATTTAGAGGCCCATCAGTAATCAAATATTATATTATTATTTCCACTATTATTTTATAATTTCCTTAGGAGGCCCATTTTAGACCTGAAAATTACTCTAATGGATATTTTGTTGGTTCATGACTTTTCCAATCGGGAAAATATTACTTTTTCACTCCTCAAAGCCACCCCCATGTAAAGGAATGGTGGGAAACCTATTGTGAACATAGGGATGAGAGAGAAACCTCACTGTTTTCATCCTCACCCACTTGGAATTCTTTCCGAGACGCCATCAAGGAATAGTACTACTATATGGGGAGCTATGAGGACAAGTACATACAATGGATGATGTTGTGGAAAAAAAGAGAGCAAGATGTGCATGAGCTGACGAATCTTTTCCATACCCTACACACAAATTTTGATACCAAAGATTTAGAAAAACATCTTGTGCTCAAGTAACACAATTGCTTGCACAGATACATTTAGGAGGAAATGGAGTTCTTGGATATATCTTCTCTTGGTGCAACATACTGCTATGCTTCCAAGATTAAACATAAATTTAATCAGAATAAGAGAGACTTTGTATCTAAAAATCTTAAGCAAGGGAAAGGTGCCCCCAAACTGCAAAAAAATGAGAAATCCAAGGCGGGGAGACCCAAGACAACCTACCAAAGCCACAATAAAAGAATAACACAACGAAGATAAATAAGGACATAGGGAAATGGTGTGAGTTCCATAAGAGCCCCACTCATAACACAGGTGACTGCCGAGTCAAGAAGTCACTAGTGGCCGAGTTGAAGGCTTCCAAATAAGATGTATGTTCCGAATTTGAGTCAGAACTTGACAACGAAAACGAAAAAGGGAAAAAAATTATTGATGCAAAGCCTAGTGACATCATGACCACCTCCAAAATCCAAAATATTGATCCCAAAGATCCAAAGGAGGGGGGGCGACTCTTTCACTCACAGATGTGGGTGAGGGGTTATCCATTACAATTAATTTTGACATCAAAAGCCAAAATAAACTCATATCAGTAGAGTTCGTGAAGCGGTTGGGCCTACCTACCACACCACACCCAAAACTGTACACCATTAGGTGGATTCACCAAGGATGATATCTATGCGCCAGCCAATAGTGTCACCTTCCATACAAAATCAAGCCCTTCACATAAGAGGTACTGTGTGATGTTGCTCCTCTTGAAGTTTGTGATGTATTATTAGGCCAACCATACTTGTGGAAGTGTCATGTTGTGTATGAGTCTAGGCCTCGTACTATTATTATTTCAGTAGGTTTTAACCTTGTATAGAAATTATCTGCAAACAAATTCTTAAAAAAAATAAATAAATAGTAGTGAGAGCATAAAACATAAAATAGATTTACATAGAGATTTTTCCCCTGGATCCCAAATCAGGACTACCAACTTGATTTTCATTATATTCTTTTTAGTGTTAAAACACATATATACATGTTGAAGCATTCATAAACCCCCATCCATTAACCCTGGATTAGAACATAACCATAGTCCCTTGAAGGGATATAAAAAATACCAGGTGTTGAAAACCATCATGCCCCAAGACCATGTGCAAACCCATGCATAAAACCATATGTGGGTCTTCCCACCTAAAATAGGGTCCAATTTTTTTCCCGAGGTGTTGCCCCAGACCCCACACAAGGCGCTACCTGCCTCTTGCTAACCCCTAGACAAGGGGGGCTGCTGCCACCCCTGTGACCCCTGCCGCTGTGCCCTGTGCAACGAACAAGGGGGTTGTCGCTCCCCCTGTGACCTCCCCCCCCCACGCGTGTTACTATTCGTGGAAAGAATATAACACATACCCAACATTCTCCCACTTGTATTTTTATTTCCACAGTGGGCCACATGATAGCTTAGTCATTAGTCTAGCTCTGCAACACCCATTATTACTCTACACCTAGAGAACTTCTGAGTGCTCATAGACTTCATCAATGCATCTGCAACATTCTTCAAAGTGTCCACCTTTACTAGCAGCACCTTTTTATCCTCCACCATATCTCTCACAAAATGATAGTGAACATCAATGTGCTTTGTCTTTGAATGATAAGCAAGGTTCTTAGCCAAAAAAATTTCACTTTGGCTATCACAACATATCCTTATAGCTTGCTGCACCAACCCCATACTTGAACACAATCTCTACAACAAAACTTCTTCCTTGCTTGCATGAGTGGCTGCCATGTATTTTGCCTCTGTAGCAGGGAAAATTTTAGGAACCCCCCTAAATTTATATGTATAATAAACGGGTGAATCCTCATGATACATAGGAAAAACGGAAGGCGATTTTATTAATAATATAATATATATATATATATATATATATATATATATTTTGGTGAATTTCTCATGAGATTATATTATCTTGTAAAATCATGGCGAATCTTTCATGAGATTATATTATCTTGTAAAGTCATGGTGAATCACTAGTACAAAATGGTGAATCATTGTCTAGTGGAGTTCGGGGTGTTGGTTCCAATGAAGATATGGTCGTTGAACTAGGAGTTGAAGGAAGCGAACCACCAAGACCAAGCATGGCACACGGTGACTCGTGAGGGAAGTAGTTCTCGTGCAGTTTGGAAAACGTGTTCTAGTTATGCTAAGCATAATCTTGTTGTTCATGCTACTACTAGAACTAATATTGAGGTTGGAGAGGCTTTTGAGGAATCATGGAAGGTAGCAGTGGTGGAGAATTACAAAGAGAACCCCATGATGGGCTCCATTTTTCCCTTTGGTATTTGGGCTTGCAAGATCTTCTGTCCATTGAACCAACAGTTAATCGTTCAATCAACAATCAACTTGATTGAGTTTATTAGGTATGATTAAGCTTAGACTAATCTTCAAAACTATGCTTTGCATTATCCCATATTTATCACACTAATTCTACACAACATTGATCATTTGCACCCAACTCTCATGCATGCACACAAAATTTTCATTAACATCTATATGTTAATATATCAAGAGGAACATTGCTTATATTAAAACTTATGCAAATTTTAATTGCAACTAACGATTTATTAAGTTGGTTCATTGGTTCTCCATACATTTCATAACAAATCAGTTCCATTGAGAATAAAGCTATAAACCTTATGCATAAACAATATGACAACTAGTGTTTAACCCCAACCAATTTCATCAATAGCTAGCACCATTGGCTAGATGGTCGTGTCCAAAGCAATGATCATTTTGGAGTCTTCCATTCATTAAGGAATCTGCTACAGTTGAAATTGTGTTGAAAATGTAGCAAGATGATGGAGCTTAGTGAAATGAAGTTGCCTTCACTAAGTGGGCCCGCAGGCAAATTCCGGCGCAAAATCTATTTTTAGACTATGTCTATTTTTAGACATATGGAGCATGGTCCGGGGATTGCAGTATGTGATTCTTGGAGTATTGGTCATGTTGGTAAAAATAGATGGGACTCTATTTTTTGGACCTATAGGTCGAAGTCTATTTTTAGACTGCCTCTCCTTAAAATAGGGAAGTCAAATATTATTAACCCTTAATAATATTTGGACTCTAAACATTATCTTATCCTCTTGGAGCACTTCAGTTTGATGCTTGGATGTGGCACATGCAGCTGACAGAAGGAAATACACTTTTCCTAAGGGTTAGTTGAGCTATTGCATGGTTGACTTCAGTTAGAACTCATGTGGCAGAGTTTGGTGGAGTTGATGAGACAGTTGGTGGAGTTGTGTTCGGTTTAAATTAGTTGAACTAGTTGTATTTAGTCTAACTGATAAATACACTAGTGATGAGTGGTGTGAATTAATTATTAATTAATTCACTAATTATTAACTCATAAATCAACTAAAGAATACATCAGTTAACTACAGTGCATGGACGATTGGTGGAGACCGATGAAAGAGGTAGATGAAAGGTGGAGTTAGTGTTGAACCTCTAATTAGGCGAGAGGGGGGGGGGGGTGAATCGGTTTAATACATTCCCCGATCTTTTAAAACTTTTTCATTAAAACTTATTTACACCTTCATTTCATGTTCAACTTAATATGTGAGTAGTCTTACACTGTGAGTAGCAAGTATTAATATAATGTAACAGTAGATTTAATATGAGAGCAACAAGTATTAAGCAGATGAGATAAAACACATCAACACATAAACATCATGCACAGAGACACTAGATATAAGTGGAAACCCATAAAGGGAGAAAAACACATCTTATTATTATTGTGATGCAAAGGCAAGCTCCAACTCCCTCTCACCATTGATTTTCTATAGGCACCAACCTACAAGAGGCTCCTACCTCAATTCTTCAAGCTAAAACTTGCAAGGAAGCTCCAACTCCCATCAAGTTTCTGCAGGCACCAACCTACAGGAGGCTCCAACCTCAATCAGCTACAGCTGAAGACTATGTTGCAACTTGATAGGGAAGCTCAACTACTCAATTTATCAGCAAAAATAATTTCTGAATAATACGTACGTAGCTTCTCCTTCGATGCCTTTTCTTAATCTTCTCTGCCTTATCCTTCTATATTCTGCCTTTTCTTGATTTACTCTCTCTTACTCTCAAAAGCTCACTCTGCATATCAAGATGATATGATTTATAGATTTCCTCACATGACTGTTTGTATTCTGCTTGGAATTTGAAATGGAAGGTCATGTCTCTTTGCCTTGTGCCTTCTCACTCCTTTTATCGGCTTACTCAGAAATTATAACTGTAGGTGTCAATTTTAACATTACAGTGGGAATTTGTTTTCTCTCGGAGACTTGCCAATGCATCACAAAAAATAAAAATCAATTAAAACATTTACATTCAAATTACAATGTCAATTCTGACTCATATTTTGTCTCTTGGTTTGCTCTGCGCATTTGTCTTTTAATTGTTGTGTTTTGACTCTTTTTACTTTCTTGTATGCTTTTAAATCGCTGTTATAGAATATTTTTTAACGTGTAACGGTGCTTTTATATCGGTGCCAGAAAAATACGTATTTCTTGACTTACTGACAAAGTGTCACTTGTTGATGTGGAAGTTCCGCAAGCGGAACGAACATAGATCACAGTCGTTGTATATTAAGAATCGCCCTCCCGTTAAGATGAGGCCCGTGGGTCTACAGACCACACGGCTTATCGCAACAGCATTATATATATATATATATATAACAGCGCCCTTTCATATATATATAAGTAGTTTCAACACTCGGCATACATACAACATTCCTTTCAAAAAGGCTTAAATCAATTCTCGAAATTATATAATAAAAACTCTTTAAACAAATAAGAACTCCTTTCGGGCTCATTTGCCGATCTTTCCGATGCGATGTATCAATCCTCAGCCTCTTCCGATTGCGATTATTCACTGTTATGGCGAAACTTCAAACATATATCAGTCTTGGCTTATAAACCCATTGGGTCCGGCCTTTCAATCACAATCGCAAATCTTTGTTAACATGTTCCGGAACTCAAACCTATCAAGTCACAGTTTATCAGTCCATCGGGTCCAAATCTCAATCGCAATCGCAACTTTCTGTTGTGATGTTCCGATGCTCCACTTTACCTCCGATGCGATTGACCATGGAACTGAAACATTTCTTAGTCATAATTTATAAGCCCATCGGGTCCGGGCTTCAATCACAATCACAAGTCTTTAACATGTGTTCCGATTGACCAGTGCCGATGCGATTGGAACATGGAATTGAAACATTTGCTAATCATAATTTATAAGCTCATCAGGTCCGGGCTTCAATCGCAATCGCAAGTCTTTAACATATGTTCCGACGCTCTTATAATCTCCGATGCGATTAGCCGGAATTCAAATATATATAAACCATCATTAATACACCCATCGGGTCCGAACTCTTAATCGCAATCGCAAGTCTTTTAATATGTGTTGTGATTGGCCACTGTTCATTGTATTTTTCCGATGCGATTGGGAAAGGACTTCAAACACGTTTGAATTATAATTCATACCTCCATCGGGTCCGGACTTCCAATCGCAATCGCAACTCATATATTCTCCGATGCGATTGACCAGTGCCGATGCGATTAGACCTGGAACTCAAATATATGTTAACCATGATTTATAGACCCGTCAGGTCCGAACTTCAATCGCAATCGCAACTTCCTGTTGGTTACATGTTCTGCTGCCCTTGCGATCTCCGATTGCGATTGGGGAGGGGTCCCACCTTATAAACTTTGTTTTATGCGCACCACTTATATAACATAATATATATGCCTTGGTCCTTTGCAGCATACGTAATGCGCGGCATTTATATGTAAGATGATGGATATATATATATGTATCCTCCATCGGGGTAGGCGATTCCCGGAATAATATTTGTGTTGTATAGCACCGGTTGGAGTGTGCGATTCCCGGAATATGGTTCTGTATTATATGCATTGCATTGCCGCTGGAGTTAAGAGATTCCCGGAATAAGGATTATGTATTATATGTATAACGCCGGCTGGAGTGTGTGATTCCCGGAATTTTGTAACGGCTCTCTGCCTCTGTCACTTAGTCTCTGCCTCTGCCTCTGCTGCTTCTGTCGCTCTGCCTCTGTCTCTACCTTTCGATAACGGTTCTTCACTGTGCTTCTATGACTGTTACATTTTGACTTTCTTCTTGCTTCCTCTATTGCTTTCGCTTCTTCCTCTTCTCCTTCCCCTGCTTCTGACAGCCTCTTGTACACTGATCACTGGCTTCTGCCATCAATGACAATATTTCATGATTAGCTATAGTGGTGACCTGGTTCTTCTTGTGACATTTGCACACTTGGAGAAATTTCCCATGATGATTGCCCTGTCAAGCCAAGGAGATTCGAACCTTGGATCTCTATTTAGATAGGCCATGATTGCGCAATAGAGGCAAGGCAATTAGTGGTGAGTTTTGAACCAGTAACCTGTTCAAAACCAAGCTAGTTTGTGTGTAACTTTATGAGAAAGTACTGAGTACTTGTGAGGAGTATTGTATTGAGTTTGTTACATGATTTCTCCATTATAATATACACAATAGCTGCGGGGTTTTCAGCTATAAGCTTTCCCCATACATACTGTGTTAATGTGTATGATGATTTGATGTGTTATCGCTTGATTTTATTTCCGCATGTTTAATGATCTGAGTGGAAGAGATTATGTGTTGCATATAAATTCGAATTATATGTGATCAGGATAGTCTCGGTGGATAATTAATCATTATTCAGCAAATTTCTACATGGTATCAGAGCTATTGAAGCAGAGATTGATCATCACAGTGATTACAAACTTATTTCGGTAGACAGAGTCTGCATGTGGGCCAGGTAGCCTCCGGATTCATCTTTCTTCGGAAAGTGAAAGGTCTGGTAAACGCCCCTTGCAGTCGATCTCTATGCTAGAAATAATTTTTTCTCACGATCTAGAGCGGTTGAGCTTTGAGGTGGAATTCGAAGTTTTGCAGCAGTTTTGTTTTCTTGGTGCCGGTGTTGAAAATGTCTTTCAACGATTTGCGACTCGAATATGCTCTTGAAGGCAGTTCGAATTATGTTGCATGGAAGGATCGCATGGAAGCAGTATTAGAAGATAATGGTCTGAAGGAGTTCATATATACGGATGTCCAAAATCCCACTGATGCAGCTGAAGTCGATGCATGGCAAAAGAAGATGGCGAAGTGTCGAAGGATCCTGTTGGAGGGCGTCAAGGATCATATTGTATCCAGCCTGCATGGAAAGGCTACTCCATATTTAATGTGGAAAGCTTTGACGGATCTATTCCGGAGTAAGAGCGACCAAAGGAAGCTGGCGCTCAAAGATAAGCTCAGGAACATCAAGATGGAGAAAAGCGACAGTATCGCAAAATACCTCACGAAGTTCACTCAATGCAGAGATGAACTGGGAAGTGTGGGGGTTACTGTCGATGAAGAGGATATGGTCGACCTGGCTCTCCTTGGTCTTCCGGAGGCTTGGCACTCATATCAAGATAGTGTCAATGGTCGGGAGAAGCTGCCGGGATGGGAGCGCCTTTGGGCGGATCTCATGCAGGAGGAGATAAGGAGGACTACTCGAGATGGATCTTCATCAAAGGGAGCTGATGAAGAAAACTGCGCATTGGTGTCCAAAGCAAAGAAGGGGAAGGGTAAGAAAACCTCTCATTCTGGTGCAAAGGGCAAGAAGCAAGATATGGCGAAAGTGAAGTGTTTTCACTGCCATGATCACGGACATTATGCTACCAATTGTCCAAAGAAGAAGAAGAACAAGCAAGCGGGAAGATCTGCAGATGGAGAAGCTTTGGCTTCACAGTTTGAGCTTGACTTTTCACTGATCGCATGCTTGGTTTCAAGTGTGTTGGGATTAGTGTGGTTCTTGGACAATGGTGCGTCATTTCATATGATGGGAGATTGGGATTTGTTCTCAGATCTGGAGGACAAAGATTTGGGTGTGCACATCGAGATGGGCGATGATGGTAGATACAGTGCGACTGGTATCGGTACCATATCCTTTCAGAGGGAGTCTGGTAAACCCTTTGTATTGAAGGATGTCATGCATGTACCTAGATTGAAGAAGAACTTGATCTCTGTGGCGATGTTGGAAGATAATGGGTATGATGTGGTCTTCAGCGAAGGAAAATCCTTCCTGCGCAGTAAGACTACTGGAGAGACCCGGAAGATAGGGGTTCGAACCAAGAACCTTTATCAATTGCAGGTAGATGGCTACGCAGCAATGGCATGCAAGGTGGGAGAAGTGGTGAGCCGGGATGATGAGGGCGAACTGTGGCACAGGAGATTGGGCCACCTTCACCATGGAGCTTTGAAGATTCTGCAACATATTTCTACTGGGCTTCCTAAGGGCACTCTTGCGCAGTCAGATCAGTGCAAGGGGTGTACTTTAGGGAAGTATGTGAAAGCCACCTTTCACGAGAAGGATAGTCGCTCCACGACGATCCTTGAGAGAGTTCACATAGACGTGTGTGGTCCTTTCTCAATTGCTTTGACAGCAAAGCACAAGTATTATGTGATCTTTGTTGATGATTTCTCTCGAAAGTGCTGGATCTTCTTCATGCAGAAGAAGAGCGATACATTCGCGAAGTTCTGTGAGTTTAAAGCACTGGTCGAGAAGGAGTCGGGGAAGAAGGTGATTGCTCTAAGGAGTGATAACGATGGTGAATTCATCTCGGCTGAATTCAAGGAGTTCTGCAGCGCAGAAGGGATTCAGAGAGAGCTCATCGCACCCCATAACCCACAGCAGAACAGGGTGGCTGAGCGGAAGAACAGAACGATCGTGGGTGCTGCACGGGAGATGTTGCATGATCAGGGCCTACCCCTTCACTTGTGGGGTGAGGCATGCAATACAGTAGTGTATGTGCAGAACCGTTGTCCTCACAAGGTTCTTGGCATGAGTACACCGGAGGAGGCTTATTCTGGCAAGAGGCCTGATATTTCCCATTTGCGGATTTTTGGTTCTCCTGTCTACATGCATGTGACGAAGGATACGAGAAGGAAGCTGGATCCAACTGCTGAGGTTGGAATATTTGTGGGGTACACTGATACACCTCACAACTACCGGGTGTATTTTTCAGACAGTCGCAAGACTGTTGTGCGACGAGATATAAAATTTTAGGAGGAGAAAGCCATGCAGTGTTCGCTTGAGAGGGAGCTACACTTGCATGCAGATGAGGAGCTGTTAGTTCCTAAGGAGGAGCTTCCGGATGTGGATCAGCCACAAGAGGAGGTTCAGGAGGTGGAAGAAACCACCCAGGCAGCGCCAACCATCGGAGGGCGCATGCGCACTACAGAAGCTGAGCGACTGGCTCGGGATGCAGAGAAGGTTGTAGGACCACCTACAGCACAGCGCAGACAGAGACAGTCACCGGATCGGTACACGGGATACATGGCTCTTATGAGTCAATGTGTTGTGACAGAGCCATCCTCTTTTGAGGAAGCTGTGGAGGAACCCGCATGGGTTGATGCCATGATCGAAGAATATGATTCGATCATCAGGAACAGTGCATGGGAGATTGTCCCAAGACCGGTTGGGAAATCAGTTGTAGGTTCACGATGGATCTACAAGGTGAAGCAGGCGGCTGACGGGAGTGTGGAGAAGTACAAGGCGAGATTTGTCGCCCGTGGCTTCTCACAGATCGAGGGGATTGACTATGAGGAGACTTTTGCACTTGTCGCAAGGTACTCTTCCATACGGACGATCCTTGCTCTCTCAGCGCAGATGGGGTGGCACATTCATCAGATGGATGTGAAGACTGCGTTCCTCAATGGATTTATTGAGGAGGAGGTGTACATAGAGTAGCCTGAAGGTTTCGAGATCTTCAGCAGTGAGTCGCATGTGTGCCGACTCAAGAGAGCACTGTACGGGCTGAAGCGAGCACCTCGTGCTTGGTACACTCGGATAGACAGCTACTTCACCGGGCTTGGATTCTCCAAGAGTGAGGCGGATCCTAACCTGTACCAGATTGTGGTGGAGGGGAAGCTGTTGATCATTGTACTATATGTAGATGATCTGATTTTGACTGGCGATGAGCAGTTGATACTTTCATGCAAGGAGGATCTTGCACGAGAGTTTGAGATGAAGGACTTAGGCATCCTTCATTATTTCCTGGGATTGGAGATTTGGCAGCGCAGTGGAGGACTGTTTGTTTCTCAGGGCAAGTATGCCCGGGAGATTCTGGAGAGGTTCAACATGCATGGCTGCAAGCATGTTGACACTCCTCTTCCTGGTGGTTGGAGGAAGGAGGATGCTACTTCAGCGGAGGTAGTGGATGCCACTGTCTATCGACAGTTGGTGGGGTCGCTTATGTATCTGGTCAATACACGACCCGATATATGCTATGCAGTTAACCAGCTTTCGCAAGCTATGGTTAAGCCTACCAAGCTCTTTTTGAAGGCGGGCAAGCATGTATTGCGCTATATCAGAGGCACATCGGGATATGGTCTATGGTACAGACAGGAGGATGGAGTGAAACTTTCTGGTTTCACTGATGCAGATTGGGCAGGGAGCCCAACAGACCGGAAGAGCACTTCTGAAGGAGTTTTCAGCATTGGGTCGACAGCAGTTTCCTGGTACAGCAGGAAGCAGAGATCCGTGGCACTCAGTTCAGCAGAGGCCGAGTACATGGCAGCTAGCTTGGCTGCATGCGAGGCTATTTGGATGAGGAAGATCCTCGCAGGATTGTTCAGGTTGCATTTGGAGCCTACGGTGATCTACTGTGATAACCAGAGTTGCATTAAACTCTCGGCTAATCCAGTATTTCATGATAGGTCCAAACACATCGACATCAGGTACCATCATATCAGAGATTGTGTTCGGCGGAGAATCATGATGCTTTCATATGTTCCCACGGAGGATCAGGATGCCGACATCCTGACGAAGGCGCTCACCAAGAGCAAGTTCGAATTCCACAGAGGCAGGATAGGGGTTGCAGATAATCCATATCTTGCTGAGAGGGAGTGTTGAAAATGTAGCAAGATGATGGAGCTTAGTGAAATGAAGTCGCCTTCACTAAGTGGGCCCGCGGGCAAATTCTGGCGCAAAGTCTATTTTTAGACTATGTCTATTTTTAGACATATGGAGCATGGTCCAGGGGTTGCAGTATGTTATTCTTGGAGTATTGGTCATGTTGGTAAAAATAGATGGACCTCTATTTTTGGACCTATGGGTCGAAGTCTATTTTTAGACTGCCTATCCTAAAAATAGGGAAGTCAAATATTATTTACCCTTAATAATATTTGGACTCTAAACTTCAGTTTACTCTCTTGGAGCACTTCAGTTCGAGCTACAGAAGTGGCTCATGCATCTGAAAGAGGAATTACGCTATTCCTAGGGGTTTGGTGAGCTCATGCATGGTTGACTTCGGTTAGGACTTCAGTGGCAGAAGTTTGGTGGAGTTGATGAGACAGTTGGTGGAGTTGTGTTCGGTTTAACTTAGTTGAACTAGTTGAGATTAGTTTAACTAGCTAATCAACTAGTAATGAGTGGAGTGAATTAAATATTATTTAATTCACTAATTAGTAACTCATTATTCAGCTCAAGAACACATCAGTTCACTACAGTGCATGGACAGTTCAGTGGAGACCAGTGAAAGAGGTAGATGAAAGGGTGGAGTTAGCTATCAGTGGCGACATCAGTTGTGCATGAGATTTGCACCACACTTGGAGGAATTTCCCATGATGATTGCGCTGTCAAGCCAGGGAGATTCGAACCTTGGATCTCTATATAGATAGGCCATGATTGCGCAATAGAGGCAAGGCAATTAGTGGTGAGTTTTGAACCAGTAACCTGTTCAAAACCAAGCTAGTTTGTGTGTAACTTTATGAGAAAGTATTGAGTACTTGTGAGGAGTATTGTACTGAGTTTGTTACATGATTTATCAATTATAATATACACAATAGCTGTGGGGTTTTCAGCTATAAGCTTTCCCCATACATACTGTGTTAATGTGTATGATGATTTGATGTGTTATCGCTTGTTTTATTTCCGCATGTTTGATGATCTGAGTGGAAGAGATTATGTGTTGCATATAAATTCGAATTGTATGTGATCAGGATAGTCTCGGTGGATAATTAATTATTATTCAGCAAATTTCTACAAATTGAACGCTCACGGAACCATAAAGATATCTCATTTTTTATCTATCTGATAGATTCTAGCCAAATTGGATATTCACATGCAAAGGAGTTGCATAAAAAACAAAGTTCCAAATACATAGTAAGTGTAGAGGCTCAATTTATATTGGAATTATCCATTGGTTGCTCGTGTGCAGGCTACACGAGAAGAGAATAAGCCATTTCACTATTCCCAAATATTGTTGTGAAGTATTTTGCACTTATCACTACATCAAGAACAAAGGCCTAAAAATCAATTTAAGGGTGCAAATCGTTACACCAAATTGAGAACAAAGACTAGAAGTTTATTTTGTAAGGAATTTATAATGGTGAAGTGAGTGGACTAAATGTCCCTCATTTACATATCATATTCCCTCATGTGTTTCTTAATCTTTTATATATGAGATAAATGGTTTTACATGTGTAAATCCATCCTAACTATGAATCTAGTAATCTCCAAGAAGAATGAAAAGAAACAAAAACACAATTCTCTCAAAAATTAAAAGATTCAGAATTATGATAAATTTATATTGATTTAATTTTTAGAAATTTTTATAATTGTTATGATCTACTTTTAAATTTATGATTATTATTATGGTGGGTTATTTTTTAGTGTTTTAATTTATTAAATTCATTTTTTTCAATTTAGTTTATTAATATTATAGACAAGACATATCTTCTTACATTATGGATTCACCTCGTTACTTTTAATGAAATTATAAACTTATTCCATTAAAATTCACTCCATATGTGAGAAAATAAACTTATTCCATTAAACTTCACTCTCATATGTGAGAAAGTAAACGTATTCCATTAAACTTCACCTCCATAGGTTTAAAATTTCTCTCCAAGGGGCTTACATACAATTTTTAATGCCTTTAAAAACATGTGTAGTAACCTTTGTAATACAAAATTGGGTAATCATATTTCTTCTTGGTTAGAGAAAATAGATTGTGATTTGATGTGGTGGCATGCTCTTCCCTGAGTTGGTTTGTCCTTGCAACAGTTGCAGCAAAATAATTGTAGTTTAAGTACCATGTAATGAGTTAATCATTTACTTATTGTTTTTTAATTCTATCTATTAAATATTATATTATTTTCATTAAATACCTATCTATTAAATATTATATTATTCTAATCCAATAAAGAAAAAAAAATCATTTATTAACTTACTTTACTTTACTGCATTATGCTTTTTGGCACATACTATTCTACCCAATTCTAATGATTTATTATTTGAATTTCCTTCATTCTACAACATATCCCTTGTGTATTGAATACCTTGCTCCTAATCTAACCAGTGTACACTCACAAAATTATTTCTCAAACTTGACAAGCATAATGGCAGCTTGCATATACAAGAATCACGTAGTTGTGAAAATCTGGTCTTGCAACATGAAGGCCGAAGCTTCTACCAACAACCCCTTCACAAGCTTATAAAGAAATAATTTTTGAAACTTCATTAATTGTTTCAGATTCTCTTTCACACGAGTATTTTGGAAGGTTGAACAATACATGAGCTCAACAATGAGTCTTCTATCTGCTCAACATTCCTTTGTCAACTATGAAGCATAATATTAACTCACTTCCCGTGGGAAATCATCTTTTTGCTCCAATGTTCGGATGGTTAGTGACATACAAAGTTAAGCATCTTATCTAAAAAAAAATTCCATTTCTAAGGTTTCTCCCTTGAGGCCAAAATGGCTGGCTCTGATACCAATGTTAAGCCTAACCTGCTAACTCATAATAAAATCTGGAAAATTTTCTTGTATAAGAGAAAAGGAAACATGTTACTGGAAATCTGAGAAGAAAATAGGACATCTTAAACAAAAACATGAACTTTAGAGATAAAAATAAGAAGATTGAATTTTAAACAATCTGAAATTTGTCAACAAGGCAACACTACTAAAACGCTGGAAAATAGACTCATACAGTATTTTTTTTAACTATCTCAAACAACTGCATAAGATAGAGTAAATTTATTGGGAAGTTGTATGGACACCAACTTGAGCCTCTAGCAACTCCAAGAGGGTGCTAACTCGGGTGTAACTCTAAAAGGGCAGTATGGACACTGCACTTGCCTAGATGTGGAGTCTCTCTTAGACTAGCCATACCAAAGTTTCACCAAAACATGACCTCCTTTAAGGCTTAGGAGCCTATTTATAGTTCCCATGCATACTTTATTATTTTACACGTGGGATAAGTGGTTTTACATTAGAATATTATTCAAGTAAAATTAATTTAATATCCTTAGAAGTCCCCACCTAAACTGCATACATACAACTTCTTTGCACGTAAAAACATGTGCTAAAATTTTCTAATGTAAATTTGGGCTTCACCACATTTTATTCATTGTTGGGAAATTTGATTTCTTCTTACTTCAAGGCAATACATATTCTTTGGACATCGTAAAATAATTATACCAGATACATATACCCAATTTAACCCATAAAGCTTCTCTGAGGATTACTTTTAGTGAATTGCAGAACTTTTTATAATCCATGTGTTTATCTTAACTTTGTCTTTGAACAAGAATATTATTACCACAGAGTCACAGACCCATCTAAACCCGAGTTTGATATGGTCTTGAGATTGTGATTCATGAAGCTCAGGGTTGCAAAGTTCCTAATATTTGGTACATTGGTCATTTGCATGAACTTAAACACGACTACTTGAGGTTACCCAAGTTTAGATAGGTTTGTACCAGTGTCCATATTCAATGCACCACCTAGATTCAACACCCCCACCTTCATTTTTACTGTAAATTGCACCCCACTTCTGTTTGTGCAAATATCATGGAAACATATTCCAGAAAAAAGACATTGGAAAAATGGGCCTCCTCTAGCTTCTAACACTCTACTAACCATGAGACATGCGTCTGCTAGTAAGGATACATGGAATATTTTGAGTAGGAGCTTTCATCTTTCCATGTCAATTGTAATGTTTGGTGAAAACAGGGAAATAACACTCTACTAACCATGTGACATGCACTGCTCTTTAAGAAGACATGGAATTCGTGGAGTAGGAGTTTTCATTTTCCCGCGTCAACTGTACCGTATGGCATAGGGAAATAAAAGCAAGGCAATTAAGACTCAGTTGTGTATGGAACCAATACCAGTTTTGGTATTTTTCAAATTCGAATATACCGGAAGGTTAGATTCACAAAATGCAAATACACCAGCTTGTAATTTGGCAACTATTTTCTATTCTTCACAATAAAATATCTAGAATTTGTAATTCCCAATTAACTAGGTTACATGCACCAACTTCTCAAGTGCATGTACCCCAGAATAGGTGAATACTTAGGTGCACCCAAATGATTTTTATAGGAAGATATCCAAAAATTGTAATTTCCCAGCTAATTATTCCTTAGCTGCATGCACCCGGATTGAGTTTACTCACACCAACTCCTCAAATACATGCACCCATTATGGGGTGCATGTCTGGGTGCATCTACATGTTATTCACGGGAAAATATTTGGAATTTTCAATCCAAGCTAACTAACTAGGTTACATTCATTTTTACCCAAAATGAGTTTACACACACCAATTCCTCATATGCATCTTGGAGTGATCATAGAAGGACCACTGTACCATTTATTGGTCACAAGATCATACCTCCAAATAAAAGGACCTGCAATTTCCCGTCCCAACACAAGGAAATCAGTGGCAGCACAAAGAGACTCTTTGTCACTGGCAGAGAAGCAAGAGTCTAAAGGCAGTGTTGGTAGCCTTCCCCAATGCCCCAATTTAGGATCAAATGAGCGCCACTTAAATTGATCACTTGTAAGCATGTAAACCCATTGTTCAAAATTCCTATTTTCTCTTTTAATCATGTACAGTTCTTCACTCTGAGACAAAGTTAAGTACCTTTTATTAATTGAGAACAATTTGTCATACTCTGCTCTGGATGTCTGTCTTCTACCTTTGCAAATAAATGCAATTTAGAATCTGACATCATGCTCCATTGGGTATTGTGATTCGTTACCTATACAGAAAATACCCAACCTCACTTCCTTTCCTATTCCAACAACTTCCATGCAGAAAATAGTTCCTTTGAGGACGATGTTGCTTTGCGGAATATAATTACATGACTCAGCTTCTCTATAGGGGCCAAGTGTAATGTCTAACCCAAGTAATGAACACCTTTGGAGGTCCTGTAGAGGGATGGTATATCAATTGATAGGGAGAACATTGAGACAAACCTCGACCTGCAGCCACAAAACAGGGTGATTAATTAATCATGGACAAGGCAGCCTGATCCCTGCAAAGGGAGGCGAAAATGATAATGATATTCTATAGATATTACAACATAAAATCTATTGTAAAATATATAGAGAAGGAAATATTAACGCCATGTACCATTATAATTTTTGAGTAAATGCACAAGTTTCAAAGCAGTGAGAAAGATATACTAAGGACAAGTACAACCAATCAATGATTCAATTCATTAACATGAACAACATTCCCTCAATCCAACACATTTCATTTAGTTTCTTATGTAGTATATACACTATTACCTACCCCAAAATTCCTAAGGGAAAGTACAAATGATCAAAACATCATAACAGTCCACCTCTAATAGCCACTGATATGAAAGACAAAACAAATAGCTTCTTCAACAAAATGCATTGCTTGTTGAAAGAGTACTCACATAGAACCACAGAAAAAATACATCAGTTATTGAGAGGAAAAGATGCTTATTTTTTCCACAAATATTGTAATATTGTGTCTAGTGCTTTGAAAACTCATCATCTACCCATTTCCTCCTCCCCAAGTGTTAGACAAGCTTCTGTTACAATAATTTTGCAAGAAATTCATGGATGGTTTCATCCAGATCACAAATTCTAGGAAAGCACACTATGTTCAGCCAATCAGCCTGGTCAAGCACACTATCAAAAATCATGACCATATACAAATTTATTCCAATGAACTGTCAAAGTTGGAAATTTTGATAGCTAAGCCAATCTTCCACTACAATCCTGAGAAAATATTGCAGAATTAATGAGAACTAAAAAACCTAGACTTTCAGCATACATAAACAAGAAGAGAAGATTCATAACATCATGGACTAGAAATGGATTGGTAGAAGACTAAGGGGAATTTTCAAATGGGAAAGCAACAACTCTTGAGAATTTTTTGGAGAAAGAAGAAAAGAAGAGGGGCGTGAGGAAGAGGAATACAGTTATGGTAAGGTCATATTTACTTGTAAACACTAGGAAAATTTTGATAACTTCAAAGCTTGTATGAATAATCAAAGCAGAAGCTTCAAAATTGGATGTACAAGGATCTACTCAATAGGATTACTATCTTAGATACCATGGTTTGAAACAAGCTGGAATATATCCTCCCTCAATTTATGTGGGGCAAAGAAAGGAGGAAAGAAAGGATTCAATTTCTTTCTTAAAAGTTGGGATACTTGCACCCTCAATAGTGATAAGGGAGGACATTGGATGACTGATATACTCAAGGAAAAGATTTAGAAAGTACATGAATTGTAAGGATGATAAAATAAGAATCCAAAAGGTCTTTATCCAGGATATTGGCCAGATATTGAACATTAGAGTTCAGTGCTAAGGCTGGGATGTTGCCTTTCTAGAATATGTAGACAGTGCTAAGGTTGGGATGCTGCCTTTCATCATTTCTACATGCATCTTCAAGGTGCCCTAAATCCTCAAGCTCCAACAATTGATTATTTGACCCCTTGGAACACTAGAAAGCCACTTCCCTCATTGAGGATGTACCATTCTGAAGTCCCAAAATTCC
This sequence comes from Pinus albicaulis, assembly GCA_034641835.2. Classification (NCBI taxonomy): domain Eukaryota; kingdom Viridiplantae; phylum Streptophyta; class Pinopsida; order Pinales; family Pinaceae; genus Pinus; species Pinus albicaulis. The sequence goes on along the minus strand of CM076570.1, from coordinate 347,552,993 downwards.
AAAGTCCCGAAGATTGAGTTTGTCACTTTAAAAGTTCAATACATTATTAAGGATGTACCCCTTCTAAATTCCTAAAATTCCCAAGTCCTGAAGATTGAGGTTTTGTCACTTCAAAGGTTCAAGACATTGGAGAATATCTCACTTATCTCACCAAATCTCAAAATCCCAAAATTATCTAGGCTTGAAAGCCTCTTGGAATTTGGACGCTTCAAAGGATTTCATAACTTTGCAAACTTTCTCACAAAAGCCTTCTGCATTTTTTGGGATTTCAAAACAAAAAAAAGGCTATCATCTCAACACCTTGAAGTTAAAAAGTGGAACCTCCATCATATAACTTCTCAATGCTAGGATACCAAGACCCTGAGATTTAATAAGTGAACCCACTCCTAAAACAAGAGGGTCCAAACTATCCCTATGCACTGACCAACTCTTGGAAGAATGAACATAAAACAAAAGAAGCATCTCATAAGGAGTACAAAATTGACATTTTCCAGCCCCCATCCAGAGAGATAGTATGGTTACTATGTAAAATATATAGAGAAGTCAATATGAAGGCATGTACCATTATAATGTTTGAGTAAATGCACAAGTTTTGAAGCAGTGAGCAAGATCTACTGGGGACAAGTACAACCAATTAGTGATTCAATTCATTAACAGGAACAACATTCCCTCAATCCAACACATTTAATTTAGTTTCTTATGTAGTCTATACACCGTTACCTACCCCAAAATACCTAAGGGAAAGTACAATTGATCAAAACATCATAACAGTCCACCTCTAGTAGCCACTGATATCAAAGGCAAAAAAAATAGCTTCTTCAACAAAATGCATTTCTTGTTTAAAGAGTACTCACATAGAACCACAGAAAAAACACAACAGTTGTTGAGAGGGAAAGATGCTTATTTCTTCCACAAATATTGTAATATTGTGTCTAGTGCTTTGACAACTCATCATCTACCCATTTCCTCCTCCCCAAGTGTTAGAAAAGCTTCTATTACAAGAATTATGCAGGAAATTCATGGATGGTTTCATCCAGATCACAAAGTCTAGGAAAGAACACTATGTTCAGCCAATCAGCCTGGTCAAGCGTACTATCACGAATCATGCCCATATACAAATTTATTCCATTGAACTGTCAAAGCTTTAGATTTTGAAAGCTGAGCTAATCTTCCACTACAATCATGAGAAAATATTGCAGAATTAATGAGAGTTAAAAAACCTAGACTTTCAACATACATAAACAAGAAGAGAGGATTCATAACATTGTGGACTAGAAATGGATTGGCAGAAGACTAAGGAGAATTTTCAAATGGGAAAGAAGCAACTCTCTAGGATTTTTTGGAGAAATCATAAAAGAATAGGGGCGTGAGGAAGAGGAAGACAATTATGGTAAGGTCATATTTACTTGTAAACTCTAGTTGTTACAGATCTTGCCCAAATCTCAATAACAGCAACAAAGTCACAACTTTTACATAGAATTCCTCTAGCCCTTCCAATGCAGTCTTCTCCAAGGTTTAGGCAGCACAGTCCAAAGGTGACCCATAAAAACAGAACAAAGTAGCCCAATCTTCGGTGTCCGCTAAAAGCTCAACCTCCACCACAAAGGGAAAATCCACCAAAAACATTGAAAAATGTGGTATAGTTGGAGTAGATGTGCAATGCCCCCTCGACACCATTATACTCTTTAACCAATTTTTTCTACAACTTCTTGATAATAAAATATGCATTACAACTCATACTCCTTATCCAAAATTTTCTACAACTTCTTGATAATAACATGTGCATTACAAATCATGCTCCTTATCCAATTTTTTCTACAAAAAATTCTTGATAATAACATGTGGCATTACAACTCCAGTCCAAGATGGCCGCTACCACCACATCACTTGCTGACTAGCCTGCCCTTTTCACATTTATGTGTGTATAAGAGTCAAGGCCCTAGTCTAACCTTTTTAGGGAACACTAATGAGCCTTGTCCTATGTTATGTTGGTATTAGTGGTGGAACCTTCTATACATGGCTTATCTGTCTTCTCTGCAAGGAACCCTAGTGAAGGCATCATTTTCAGTATATGCTCTATTATTTTTTCATTCAATTTATAATAATGTGCTTTGTTTATTTGAATCATATTACGTTATTGTGTACTTTCATATAAGCAGTGGTTTGTCCTTCTATTCGAGGAACCCAAAATAATGGTTTCTGGGCATTTTCCATCCTTGAATATTTTCTCCACTTATTGGGCAGGTATCTTCTTGTTGGATTTTAGTCCTTGTTTTCCCATTTCTCCTTGCAGATAAAAAATGGCTTCCTTATTTTCCAAGAACTCCCAGGAAGAGGTATCAAGACTTGAAATCAATGCTACAGTCTGCACCTAGTATCGTCTCTCTGGAACTGTTAAAAATTTTCACCCAGTAGTCAAGCAAGAGCAGCAAGCCATTTTATTTGGCTGCATTAAACGTAGAATGAAATGATGTCTATACTTTCATAATAGACTATGAAGCTATTGTAAAGAAAGTGTACTTCTACTGTGAATTCCTAAGACTGATTAGCTGGTCCTAACTTTGAAAGCATAGTTTCTCCTCTGGTCCTATTACATGAATGAATAGAGTCTAGACTGAGTAGAACCTTACTTTCTATCTTTCTGTTCTCTTGTACATTCTACATTGCAGCTTCTGAAACTCACAATTTCATTTCGCAACCATGCAATGTACTCTCCATTGAAAGTATGTAAAGTAGCACATTAATTTGGCTTTAAAAAGATGATCTATCAATTTACATATATAAATAGAATTTTAAAAGCGTAAAATATTTTTAATTTTATTTAAGGTGTGTTACCCACCAAAAGTGGTGCCTCTAACGTCTCTATTCAAACAAACTTAAAGTCTTTGGTCAAGTTATATCAGCTAGTATCATACATTGATCAAATGCATATGAAGCAACCTGCCTACTATTCTCTTTTTTGCATGTGTCAATGAGAATTACACCTTAAGTTTGATGATGCATTTTTGTTTTGAAGCTTCTTGCTATCAACAGTATACCACAATGTTTAGGCTTTTTGATGCCTTTTAGGATCCCTTCAGGTTGTTGGCCTTGTTCTGCAAACCACTCATTCAAGACAGTGTTAATGACTATAATATCATGCCAGAAAACTCTAGAAGATCTTTGTGCTTAGCGAAACAGTATGATCTTCAGAAATTACTCACCGCAAGTATACTTCAGTTAGGCCCATAGGAGGACTATCATGAACACTTTAGGATTATTTTCATACAAAAGGTTATTTTCACAAGGGTGTTGTATCAAAACACTGCAATGATAGTCTTAAGAAATTGTTGTAGGGCAATGATGAGCCTTGAGGCTTACTACTGAAATAAGATAAATCTATTGTATACAGTGAGACTGCTTGACAACACAACAACTATGGAAATGATGAGATCTTAATTCTGATGCCCTTTCGCTTATTCAACTTAAATATGCCAAGTGAAAGTAACACATGTCTTCACTTAGGTCATTACTTAAACTGATCAGAGGTATGCTCCAGTAAAATCATAACCAGTCATTCAAGGTAGGATATCAAAACAATAAACATGTTACATGCCATTGTAGGTTGATCAAACTTCAGGTGTGAACTAGGATATTTAATGAAATTGGAAGATTTCATTCCTCAAATGTGAATGTCTTAAGAGCTTATAGGGATGCTGACATTGTCATGGTTTATACTCGATTCATCAAGAAAGTCGATCATATTTGTGTAAAATCATGGATTAGGGTGCCCAAAACTGATCAACGATCAAAATAACCATTAGAAGAGGAATCCGGGGCACATCTATGTCATGCTTCCTAAAACTTGAGACATAAAGGTTGTACATGAACTTGCATTGATCCAAATGTTAGACAAATATGTGAATGGATGCTACTATACACCATTATTTCTCTTGAAAATATTGCCACCATTCACAACTGCAGTTGCCACCACCACTCCTCCTACACTTCACTGCCTAAAAACATTATGCTGATTAGCCAAACTGATTTCTATTGCTCAACTCATCAAGCTCTCTTAGTCATTAAAGTAAAAGTTACTATCTTATTTATTATTTTCATCATCACTCTCAGTGGTGCCTCTACGTCTCTATTCAAACAAACTTAAAGTCTCTGGTCAAGTTATATCAGCTAGTATCATACATTGATCAAATGAATTGAAGCAACCTGCCTACTATTCTCTGTTTTGCATGTGTCAATGAGAATTATACCTTAAGTGTGATGATGCCTTTTTGTTTTGAAGCTTCTTGCTATCAACAACATACCACAAGGTTTAGGCTTGTTGATGCCTTTTAGGATCCCTTCAGGTTGTTGGCCTTGTTCTGCAAACCACTCATTCAAGACAGTGTTAATGACTATAATATCATCCCAGCAAACTCTAGAAGATCTTTGTGCTGAGCGAAACTATATGATCTTCAGAACTTACTCACCGCAGGTATACTTCAGTTAGGCCCACAAGAGGACTATCATGAACACTTTAGGATTATTGTCATACAAAAGGTTATTGTCACAAGGGTGTTGTATCAAAACATTGAAATGATAGACTTATGCAACTGCTGTGGGGAAATGATGAACCTTGAGGCTTACTGCTACAATAAGATAAATCTATTGTATATAGTGAGACTGCTTGACAACACAACTACTGTGGAAATGATGAGATCTTAATTCTGATTCCCTTTCACTTCTTCAACTTAAATATGCCAAGTGAAAGTAACACATGTCTTCACTTAGGTCATTACTTAAATTGATCAGAGGTATGCATCAGTACAATCATAACCAGTCATTCAAGGTAGGATATCAAAATTTAAAACAATAAACATGCCATTATAGTTTGATCAAACTTCAGGTGTTAACTAAGATATTTAATGAAATTGGAAGATTTCATTCCTCAAATGTGAATGTCTTAAGAGCTTATAGGGATGCTGACATTGTCACGGTTTATACTCGATTAATCAAGAAAGTCGATCATATTTGTGTCAAATCACAGATCAGGGTGCCCAAAATTGATCAACGATCAAAATAACCATTAGAAGAGAAAAATACCGTGGGCAGCAAAGCTTTTTAGTGTGTTGTTTTTTTAACTTGCATGGCTTTTCAAAGTGCTAATTTTTTTTTTCTGAGTGGATTTTTTAAAGTTTTGCTATAGTGATGGTTTTCAATGTGCTAGGATTTTTTTCTGACTAGATTTATTAATTTTATTTGTTGTTTTTTACAACAGCCAGGGTTTTTTGTTTTTTCAGCAGTCATGACTTCAGAAAGTAGTGTTCCCGGTGTCCATAAAGCTGCTTAAGCGATCAAGTAGCAAGAATATGACCAAGATCAGGAAAATGGGTTCTAGGGGTACATGTGAATGGAGGTGCAATTTGTGCAAGAATGAAACAACATTCAAGGGCTCCTACACAAGAGTCAAGGCTCACATTTTGCATGAGATCATAAATTGTGTTGAATTTTTTCCGCAAACTTTAAATCCGAAGGTGCTACAAATAAGAGAAACCAATATAATGCTCAAAGGTTGAAGGATCAAAGAGCCAAACTTAGCTTGCGTAGCAATGGCATTAGCACTCCTTGCTTGGGTGCATAGCAATAACCCAATGATTGCTCATTAAGCAAGAAAGAGGATGGGGATGGCAGTAGAAGAGTTATGCAATCCATAAAACCCAGCTAAGGATAGTAGATTGTTGAAAATGCTTGATAATCAATGAACATAAGAAGTTGAGACAAGCGTGGCAAGGGCCATATTTGTTTGTGGGATACCCTTTAATGTTGTTCAGTCCCCATATTGGCAAGATATTTTTATATCCATTACCACTACCCCTCAAGGTTCCAAGCGGCCAAACTATGAAAAACTTAAAGTAGCCATGCTCAGAAAAGAAAGAAAAATTCTTGATTATGCTTAGAAACCAATTCAAAAATATAAAATTTCATCATCCAAATACACCTAAGAATAAGTGAATTATACTAAAATCCCAAGTTCATATATGCTCCAATTGAATAAAAACTACAAATAAAGGAAAGTATGCCTAACAAGTGCAAATACTTAATAAGCTGTTAACTACAACCTTAACTGCTTGAGTAGGCATAGCTCGCTGGTGTGCCTCATCATAGCAAAGTTTGTACGCTTTCATTAGTTCCTTAGTTGAATTTAGGTTAAGAAAACTTCTATCTTCTAACTCCCATGTACATTGATCATAGCCTAACCCCTTCTATTTGACGAACCATTCTTGACAACCCAATTCTCTGACTGCATCTGTGCACTCTTTATTGGGATGCTTAGGAAAGATCGGTGCTCTCTTCTGAATAAGTCATTGTGGTTCAGCCCATTCAGAGTTCCATTTAAGAGCCTGCAAAATATCCCTTATGTTAAAGAAAAATTAATAAATTGAAAGGTAGTCGATACATGCACACTAGTAAAAACTTAAAATAATATGCAATACGAAGTACTGCTTTCCATAACTAACATACAAATCAAATATAAACCCTAAAGAGAGTTTCAAAAGAATTTCCATATTTCATTACAATAAATCAGCAATGACAACTGTGTTTTGTGTCAAGACTCAAGACAACCTTTCCTTGCTGCAGTTTTTTCTTGAAACTAGCCAGCTGCTTGGGAGCTTCCTTGACAAGTAGAATTTCACTGACCCAGCAATTATTAAGATGAGAGAGTCCTCTATACTTAACAAAATATATCCTTTTATTTTTCTTGAGTCGTCCTACTACTTTATATGATTTCACTTGGTATGCAGTCTTTACAGTAATTTCACAATCTCTAGCATTATTAGATTTAAAAAATAGTTTTTCTTTTAGCCCATCATGATCTCTCTGAGTTGAAGCCGACATTGAACAACCTATAACAAGATGAACAACATATTCGCTCTCAAAAATGTTGTTCACTTTCTCATTTTTTTCCACAAATACATCCAATTCAGCAAACTGTTCAAGTTCAACATGTTTGACGTCCCATATCGATTTGACTCCTTTGTAGACAGAGCGTACACCACATGATATTATCATGTAAGTACAAGATGGGCAGTAACAGTCACTAGGAGGAACTTGAACCAAGGGTGGGTCAAGGCAACCTATATGGTAAGTTACGAAGCAATATTTTCCATCACAACACCTGATACACGAGATCACAGGTAGGAAGTAGTGAATTGTATAGTATCCCTGATGATATACTTACACTGTAAAAATATATATAATAAATAGCCTATATATGAAAAAAATTATCTAATTTCAAAGTATTTCTTGAAAACCAGCTGTACACAACATCTAAATTAGGCTAACACAATAATGCACATGCCTTTCAATGATGGTGGCTCAAACAACTCCCTATATTTATCCATGTTCAACTGTCTGTTCACAATTTCCATATCTATGAAGTACATAATTTATACTGTGCTATGTAATGCAAAAGTTACAATAAATATATCTTTTATCTCAAGTTTTTCCAAGCTTAGTTGTTTAAGTCAACAAGGTTTTCCTTCCTTCCTTTGAGTTGAATGAATAATCACTAACTATTACTTTGCGTGAAAGGGGAATAAGCAACCTTGAGTGAGAGGTCAAGTGATCACCTTCTCCCACCAGGAATGCCTTGATGTTTTCATGTCGGTACGTTCAGCTTCTGTAGAGTTATCATCAATTAAAGATGCAATGATGGATTTACAATCATAGTTATTGATTACTGAAATTCCACAGTTCTGCTTAGTCTCTAAAGAATACACTTGCATCTCACTTTAAATTCACTATAAAGAAGCTGGATGTACCATCGTGCAAAAATCAAAGCAGGCCAGGTGCTTGAAGTGAACACTTGAACTCACTAAAACTCCCTTGAGAAAGATAATAGACCTTGTTACTTATACATAAATGATAAAACAATACAGGCTTGACCATAGAAATCGATATCGTATAGTTCACAGATATATGGATAAATCAAGTAGATAGCTAAACATGGATCTACACTTGCAATCACCTAAATGAGTCAGAACCAACAAGAAAACCTCAAAAGATTATGACAAAAATTCTGCCAAGCTACAAATTTATCAAGTAAGAATCATTAAAATAAGCGGTAGAAGGTGCTCATAGTAGCTCCCCGCCTTCTTTATAGATCTCCATCGATCTGGTAGGTTTAGGTACTCACAGCAGTTCCCTGCCTTCTTTACAGACCTCCATCGATCTGGTAGGTTTGCACATAACTTCCAATCCCCTTCCAAGCCCCAACCACCTCTCCGACCCAGTGTGGGGCGAATCACTCCGAACCCTCTCTTCGACCCAGTAAATCCAGGCGAATTCCAATGAAATCTGCTCCAAACAAAGAAAATCAAGAGTGAATTCCATTGAAATATGCTCCAAACAAAGAAAATTGGGAGCGAATTCCATTTTTTTAGTTTTATGGGCATTTATTTTGGTGGGCTAATATTTAATAATTATTTATTTTAAAAATAAATATAGGGATAATTTTATAAAACTATAGAAAATGGGTTTTATATAAAAAATTAGCCCTATCAAATTTAAAATCCCTTAAAATTCGCTTTTGGGCTAAAATTCGCCCCTAAAATTTTCCCTGCTCTGTAGTTGAAAGAGTCACTATAGACTGTATTTTACTCATCCAAACGATTGCACCTCCAAATAGGCTAAACACATACCCACTTATAGATATTCTTTGGTCCAAAATTATAGCCCAGTCCGCATCAACAAAACCGCAGATGTCAAAAATTCTCTCCAATGCTAATCTTCCCTGGTAACACAAACCATAATCACTAGTGCCACACAAATATCTGAAAACCTGCTTCACTGTTGTCCAATTCTCCTTCCCTAGGTTTGACATAAACCTGCTCAATACTCACACTGAATGTGCAATTTATGGTCTAGTACAAACCATTGCATACATTAGGCTACCCATTGCACTTGCATATGGAACATGAGACATATCCTCCTCTTCTTCTTGTGTCTTGGGACACTATTCACCAGATAGCTTTAAACCTACAGTAATAGGAAACTTCACCGGTTTACTGTCTTGCATATTGAACCTCTGTAATATTGTCTCAACATACTTCCTCTAGTTTAACCAGAGATTCCTCTTTTCCCGATCTCTCTTTGTTTCCATGTCCAAAATATAGTTTGCAACACCAAAATCCTTCATGTAGAATTTGGAGAATAATTGGGTCTTCAAATCTTGGATAATTTCTTTGTCATTTCCAATCAGCAACATATCATCCACATACTAGACCAAATAAATAACACGATCACCAATTAATTTAAAATACACAGAGTGATCCTTATTTCTCAATAATATATAAGCCTTCAAGCCTCATTGTAACATAGAGTTCAGAGGCCTGTAGCCACCACATCTCTTCTCAAAGATAAGCTACCAGCACCCTAGCTAGTTTAATTCCATTATGTATGTAAGCAAATTTCATTTCTTTGATATTAATGAAACAAAGTGTTATTTATGTTGCATCTTTGTATTTATGGTTATATGTGTATTCTGTTGCGTTCCTTCATAAATCCAGATCAATGGTATCAGAGCTGTCTACTTTTTCTCGATCCTTCTTTTCATGTCCCCAACGAGGCTGGGGTATAAGGAGTAAGGGCTCGATCTGGTTGAAACTTTGCAAGATCAGCCTCGCAAACCCCGACGCCAGCCCATGGGGGATGAAAAGAAAGATGAGGGAGCAGGAGATCTTATCAAAATATTTCTCAAGGAGGCCCTTGAAAAACAAAGGAACGTGATGATGGATAACTTTGTCTAGATCCTTCAACGACTACCTACTGGCGGCGCATCTGCAACCAACATCCACTCTCGAGGTGCAACTCCCTTTAAGGTATAAGTAAACTTTGACATTCACATATTTGAGAGCTAAATAGATGTATATGTCGTAGATATATGGTTGACACGACCTTTATGCCACATATGGTTCAATTCTCTTCTTGGGAATGTACCATACTACTATGGAGGGATCATTCATATCCACATGCATCATTTTTCTCTCAACATATGGTAAGAATATTGTTTGTACATCCATGGATTAACTGACACAACATTTTTATTCTCTTACCATTCATATTCAGTGCATTGCTCCACAAGAGGGTGAGTTTTTCATTGGGCTCCATGGACAAAATTGGGCCAACTTGTATGATGGAGACAGTCATCTTTTATATGGCCTTGGGCAAGTGTTTTCTTTCATGTATGATCAATTGATATAATCAACCATTTTCTATTTATCAGTAGCTATCATGACATACATAATTACTCATGTAACACAAAACAACTTTCCATGTGATTTTCTGAAGCAACAGTTTGGAAAACTGCACTGTCACTATGGGGAAAACTGTTGGTACATTCTTGCAACACATGAAACCTTCAGAATTTTTCTCATTTTATTGCTGATCATGACTTCATTTTCTGATATGGATCATATTTCTATGAGAAGCATGATTATGAGAGAGACACATGAGTTGGATGTGTCCTTGAAGGGAGAAAATTCCCACATTTTTTGCACTACATGTTCTAATGGGAGCATGGGAGGAGATATGGCCACCACTACTACATATGTGTTATCTTTTGAGGTGGACCATGGACTTGATAGTCATCCATTGTAAAACCATGGGCAAGTGTTTGGTCTTGTATAGTTGCTATATTTAGCCATTTACTATTCCTTAGTAGATGTGATGAATTTTGTATGTCACTTTCCATGTTCCTTTCTGAGATTGCAGTGGATGAAACTACGTTGTATCCTTGTGAGAAATTGTTTTTATCATGTATTATCATGTACAGCTTGCAGAAAAATTCTCATTGGGATACTCTATGATGATCTTGTTCTATTCATCATGGATGGATTGTTTTGGGCCAGCTTGTCCTTCATTATTGGAGGAAATATCTTTGGAGGATTGTTCTTCACTTTGTCATTTGATGACAATAATTTTGCAGTCCAGGATCAACACACACTCTACACTTATCATGAGTGGGGAGAAGGACAACATGGGGTGAGCTATGATTCTTTCCAAGTTCATATTTTCAGCTCACCTTCATTTCCGGAGCTTGAGGTGGAAGGAGATCTTCATGAGTTGCCTTATTGGGAGGTAGCTCATTTTGTTTGGATGATTGCTTGGGGATGGAGGATCCACATGGGGAAGATAATATTCATCACATTTTAGACTCCATGCCTTGAGTGGAGACCTTCCAGTTCTATCCTTGCAGTTTCTTGGGGATAAGAAACATTTAGGAGGGGAGGACTGTAATGTTCCTAATTTTTGCCTTCAATAAATTGGAACATTAGATTTTGATAATTTCACTTATAAGTTAAATAATTGGGTGAGGAGGCCCATTCATAATAAGAACATGGATAAAATACCTCTAGTATGAAAGGGGATTAGCCTTGGAACAAGATTTCACGCCCTCATGTGTGAAAGGGGACATTTTGCAAAGAAGCTTGGTTAAGTTTGACCAAGTCAAACAACGTTGGGTATGAGGTGGAAAGCACTACATGGGACAACGCAGAGATAGAGGAGGGAATATTCCCTTATGGAGGAAACCCTAATTGATGGGGCCCATGGAGAAAGAGCCTTCACTTGCTATATATGGAGAGGAGGAGAGCCATTCTTATTCATGCTTATGATTATTCATTTCATGTCTATTCAGACATTGTGCATTCTTTGTTGTTTAGCAAGAATTGCTAGGGAATTCCTGTTTAGAATTTCCTCACCTTCTTGAGAGGCCCCTTGAAGGCTGGTTCTTCATTCTCCACATCTCTTGGCTCAAGGCCAAAGCATCCTCCTCCAGGACAACGTTATTGCAGCAGCAGCATAACTCTGTGTTGTAGGGTGTTGCAGTGGAGACTCCACAACACCTTTTCCATCTCTTGTTTTTTAGAGAAAATTATTTCCTTTCTTTGGGAGATCAGATTGGAAGATTGGGACTTATTTGTAGATCTTGGCACTTGGCCATATCAGTTTATTCCACTTACAGCGTAGTTACCCTCTTAGACTGCGTTATTTTCATGGAGCACTTGCAGTGAGGGCTTGCAGTGTTGTTTGGAGGGTGAGATCTCAGGTGTAAGGATCAGCCTTCCACTTTGGAGATCCATTGGAGGAGGTCTACTTCAGATTGCTTATCATTTCCAGCCTTCTCTATTGAGTTCCAAATTTGAGTTGCTGTAGCTACCCAAAAACTCCGACATTTTTTTCATTTTGTATATTTCATCCAATCCCTTGGGCGATTGGTGTTTTATTGCTTCTAAGGGTTAGAGCTTAGCTCCCCTAATGTATTTGAGCTACATAATTTCTATATCTATGTATTGACATTGTATTGAAGCAGTACCCATAATATACTGCGTTGTCATAGCCAAGGGTTTCATATATGCAGCTGTGTTTCTTCATTTCCATGTACATGTATTGTTGAGGCTTGCATTTCCTTTCTTGAGAAGTTGTTTCCTCAAGAACTTGTACTCTCTTTGCTGCTATAACATTATTCATTGGCTAATATACATCTTCTTGTCTCACAGCTCATAAAATAATGTTGTCTCTCCATTTCATGTGCTTACATTTGTTGCAGTCCCTCATTGGGAACTTTCTGAGGATATCTAGTAGTGGGAGATTTGTTTAACAACTTGTTAGTCATTAGTATTTTTCACTTCTTGGTGATGACTAGTTATAACAGCCAAGTTTTCTAGCAGCTGATCTAAAAAATTGTCAAATTTTCCAGCTAAAAAGCACCCATAAACATTTTTTTCCCTCCTACCTTTTCAATCTGCCCATGACGAGATGAAACCTCATTATCAAGCCCTATATAGCCTCAGCCATACTAGCTTTCCCATCAGCTCCGAAGAAACAATCCAAATCTGTCCAAAGAAGTTTCCCCTAACTTAGGTAGTGGTGCTTTAGGCATTTCTCCCTTGGAAAACTACCCTAAAGCCAAAGAACCTCTATCTACTACAGCCCAGTCATAACAAACCTTCCCATTCTGCAAATAAAGTTGGTTACAGCCTTAAGTCGCGCCACTAACATACCCTGAAGTCTCAGCAATGCACACACCCTAGGTCAAAACTGATATTAGGTGGTTTTACAGTGTTTCAATGGATATTTCAAAGAGTAGAAGTGTACCAGCATCCCAGAAGACAGTATTTGGCTCCACATGAGAAGACAACTGCTTCTCATGTGATTTTGAGCCTGGAATGCAGCTACAGGGTAGAGAGTTGTTTCATTAAGCTCCTGCGATCATAGTCAAAGCATGAAAGGACAGTGAAAGGAAAAATAACATTGTTAAAAGCTGATGAAATGGCATGACTAAAAAACTTCCTTCATCTATAACCAGAGGGATTGAAGATTGAAAAACCTCCTTCATCTACAAGCAGAGGGTTTTTGAGGACTGAGAGAACCTCCTTAATTTTATAAGTATAGGGTTGAAGACTAAGAGCGCCTCCTTCATCTATAAGCAGAGGGCCAAGGATAAAGTTGGATTTTTAGAATTACAATGATTTTAAGGAAAATGTTTTGGATACAAAGAGACAACAACTAATGGTTTCTGAATAAAAATGATGTCAAAGGTAGAGGCAAAGCAGTGGTGCTTTTCAAATATTGTTTGCATAAGCTCCATTGTTATTGAGTTACAATGTGAAGCTAATGGGTTGATCATCAATGAAGAAATATTATAAGAAGATGGGCAAAAGAGTCCAACAGTATTGGTCTCAAACTGGCTTCTTCCATCACGAATAAAGGAAACCACTATCAGTATGTTAATCAAACATTCTTCATTTGGTTGAGACAGAGGTTGAAAGGAAACCAGGCATTTGTCAAAGTAGGCCTCCTTCATCTATAAGCAGAGGGCTAGAGCAATGATTGATTCTAGGGTTTTCACTGACTGAGAGACGAATTGTAAGAACAGTAGGAGATAGTTGAAGGCTTCTGAACAGAGCAATGATGTCAAAAACAAAGGGAAAGCATGAGTACTATAGCTATCAAAGAAGCTGACTTATCTCCTATCATAGATTCCTTTCAAAGACAGTCTGGAGCCAAGAAATGTACAAACTTTGCTGACGGGTGTAATTTCCTTAAAAAGTTACAAAAACCCATCTCCTTGATAAACAGGCTTGACATTTAGTCTCTGTTCCTTTAAACAAAACAAAGTTGAAAAGTAGTTGAAATCAGCTGGGTTAGACACAGGCCAAAGAGCGATGATTGTTTTTCAAAAGAAGTATTATGGCATGTGTTTCAAGTTCTGGAACAACATTCAAAACCATTGAAGCATGCCACTGCTACAAATGAAGGCTTGCTCCTTATAAAAAGAGGTCAAAGATACCTGGCTGTTGCATTTTGAGTAAAGGAAAGATTTTTGAAAGAAGTTCCCTTTTGATGGACAGAGGATGATAAAACCTAGGTGAATACAACTAGCCCTCACTCACAGTCAAAGAGAAGCATCATTTGGAGAATACATCTACAGTCCCTATATGGATTTGAGCCAGGTTCCCTCTAACAAGCAGATATAATCATAAGGAACAGAAACTGTCAATCAAGTTTTAAAGAGATAAGTCATATCCTTACAAGATGGAAAAATATGCTTCACAAATCATTGGTTTTCCTTTTCAATAAGAAAAACATCGAGTGATGATTAGCCTTCAAAGTGGTTTGCTCACGGTAAATAAAGGATCACAAGCAAAGACCTCCAAAAAGAGTCACCCACAGTTTTTCAAAAGGCCTGGTCGAGTTGGGTTTGTTTTATTTTGAAAAAACACGAATGATAAGATTGGGGTTCATTTTTTATTTCACAACCAACACCTTCTTTTCAAAAAGGAGACTTACAAAAAAAACCCTCACAAAAGTAATCACAAAGAGGTATTAACTTGTTCACATTCAAAGGAGGGTAAAGGGACCGTTGCAAGCCCTTTTAAAACTCTCAAAACACAAAGCAACACTCCCCTTTTGATGTCCATGAGACCAAAGAAGAAATTTTCGGGCAAATTCATAGAGTTTTCAGGCTTGGAGACTGCGCAGTGCACCTGTAGAAACGCGCGGTGTGTTCAGGCGAAATTTTACAAAGGGGTTACACTGTTGCGCAGCTCGCCTGTAGGCACCGGTCATGACTGCCGGTCAGCGACCCGACAACCTTTCGGTGCGCGGCGCCTTCTCATTTCAAACATGCCGCACATGTTTTGACACTCAAATCACCTCCAACGAGTCTCGAAGTTGCTCAATTCCTCAATCAAAGGGCTGCCATCCATTTTCAAAGGTATTTTCATTTACCTACTTGCTATGTTCAAGCTACTAGATGGTGTTTGAAACTGTGAAAGTCTTGGTGTAAATCAAGGTGATTTGAGTGAATATTTTGAAGAAAGTTACAGTTGGTTGAGAGTGAAGTGTTAATTTTAGCTTCAAAGAGCCTAAATGCCCTAAAAAAGTGTTAAAACATCACACTCCCTGAAAGACAAAATAAACATTGTTTTAGTGGGGTTGTCAAGAATTAAGGGTATCCTAACTTCTTTAGCACAAACCATAAACTCTGTCAGCTGTATGTAGTGGAAAAAAAAATGGTAAGGAGGGTTGATATTTTTGTTTAAAGATCCAGGCTTGTAGTGGCTATGATTGCCCAACACTGACATAGTGAAAATGGTGGGCTTTTATTGATGTCAAAAGGCCTAATAAACTGCCCTCAAAATAGTGTTAAAAGGTGGAGGCAATGTTTAAAGGGAGAAACACGGTGTTTAAAAAGTGAAACAGTGGGCCTAATTTCAGCAATAGTGATCATTGTATAATTTCTTTGTCATTTCAAAAGTCCATCTCTGTGTGGTAAAAAGAAAAAAACCAGTGTTTCCTCCTTTGTTCCATGAAAATAGAATTTAGTGAGTGAAGCTATTAAATTAGTTTGGAGGTGTTCTTGTTTACCTGTGTGTGAGAAATAGTGAAGACAAGGAAGGTGTTTTTGATTGGGAGGAGTTTTTTGCCTTTGTCTAAATGCAAGGTTGTCTTGTTTTATCAAAACACAAAGAGCTTTGTGACCTTACCCAAACATAGTGATCATTTGACTGTGTGTACCTTTTATTTGACTGTGTGCATATTATTATAACTTACTTGTTGATTGGCGTACAAAAGGGGAAAAGTAGTGTTTTGGAAGGAGCAGAGACCTGATATCACAGAAAAATTTCACATAGCATTTGAGGAAAATTTGCCTTGATCAAACAGTGATTGAAAAAGAAGACAGAGTTGTGTTTGAGAGAACATTTCAAAAAACCATTTGAGGCAGTTTGGTTTTGCAGAGAGAATCTAGAATAAGATTCCCCTCAGGCAGGACAGTAGGAGTGGCTTGCATAATATATTTGAGCCTACTTCCACTGAAGGAGTGAATGCCCACCCATCAGTCTTGTTCAATTTCCATGAGGTTGGGTGCTTAGATTTTTTGTCAAAGAGTGCAAGAGGTGAAGAGCTTTTCTCCTTTGACACACCTTTGCGCTTTAATGTTTCAAGACAAGCATTTCTAGTTGGTAGGCCTTGACTTCAAATTCTCTCCAAGGTCCATCTCCAAGGCCACTAAAATCCCCTATATTGGGGAAAAGTGCTTTAAACAAAGCCATTTGGACTCAGAAGATTACAAGCCCTTTCTAAAGCGTGAGCACAGAGATTCATGTCCTTCTATTTTCCCTTTCTCATATCTTTTAGCCAGCTACACCCCCCTCATGAAGATCATCATGAAATACTTCACTTGTGAGGGAAGATTCTCCCAAATCTATGCCTATCACATTCGAATGCTCATGCATTTTACAAGGACCAAGCTGCTAAATCTTCCTTTCTTCTTACACAAGAGCATTAAGAAAATGGCT
The DNA here is from genome assembly GCA_034641835.2 of Pinus albicaulis. NCBI lineage: Eukaryota > Viridiplantae > Streptophyta > Pinopsida > Pinales > Pinaceae > Pinus > Pinus albicaulis. Next base: position 347,536,152 of record CM076570.1, on the reverse strand, counting down.
TCCACTATTCAGAAGAAGCCTCCTTCACAACAAACTGCCTGTCTTTTCCATCACTCTCTCATCAAAGTCATCATCCTTCATTAGCTTAAAAATAGGGAGGTCTCTTGGGATACTTTCATCACCCATCCGGATTTCTCCACTATCCCTCCAGTTCATACATCCCCTACACCTCCTACTCACCATCCTCTGCCTTCTTCTAGAATACCTATTCCAAAAAAACTCAAGTTTACTACAAAACAAACAAAGGAGCCTGAAGAAGGAGAAGAGAGTGACCATGAGGAGGAAGAAGGACAGGAGCAGCAGGAAAGTGATGATGAACAGAAGCAAGGGGAGGAAGAAGAAAGTGTTGAACAATAGCATCACAGTGATGATGAACAGAAGCAAGGGGAGGAAGAAGAAAGTGTTGAACAACAGCATCACAGTGATGATGAACAATAGCAAGGGGATGAAGAAAAGCAACACAGTGAGGGTGAGCAGACTTGTGATGATACACAGCAGAATTATGATGAGGGTGAGACAGAACAGAAAGGGCATGAAGGTGATGATCAGGGGCAGCCAAAAGAGACTGAATAGGGGTAGCATGAAAGTGCTGAACAAGAGCAGCATGAAAGTGATGAACAGGGGCAGCCAAAAGATGATACACAGCAGCTACAGCAGTATGAGCAGAGGCAACCTTAGGGTGAATACATTAGGGGAATTTTTAGGTCTAAAATGGGCCTCCTAAGGAAATTATAAAATAATAGTGGAAAGAATCAAATAAGATTTGATGACATCATCAAATTTTAGAGGGAAAAATGAAAAAACTACTTTTTCAACTCATATTTTCAACTTATCTCTCAAATTTTTTACTCAAATTTCGAGTGGGAGTACTGGTTGGATGCGAAATTTAATTCCTCATCCAAGGAGTACCCATGTTACATAGTTTCGATGGGTCCTACTACATGTAAAATGAGAAATACATAAAAAAAACGTGACTATAATCACGTTTTTTTTTATGTATTTCTCATTTTTCATGTAGCAGGGTTCATCAAAAGTATGCAAAATGGGTACTCCTTGGATGAGGAATTAAATTTTGCATCCAACGAGTATTCCCACTTGAAATTTGAGTAAAAAATTTGGGAGATAAGTTGAAAATACGAGTTGAAAAAGTAGTTTTATTATTTTATTATTTTTTAATATTTTTACCCTTTTATTTAAAAAATGGTAAATCATCCCCCATGGTTGACATCATCATCTTGAATCCTATTGGTTGATATAAAGTTTATTTTTGTTGTACATTTTTATTATGAAGCCCATTTTAGACCTCAAAATTCCCCTAATGACAATAGCCTCCTCAAGAGGAACAACAAACTCAAAAAGAAGAGGGGCAAAGTGACAAGGGTAAAGTAAAGGAGCCATGCTCTCTTCTCTGAAAGTCGCCAAGCCCCGAACAGCAAAGAAAAGGGTGCCTAGAGTTGTCACTCCAAATGTGACTAGGGCCCTCCGAAGCAAGGGAAAATTTCCAAAGAAGCCCGTGGTCGAATTTCCCAAGAGGAAGAGTACTAGAAGAGCCACCCAAGGCAAAGGGAAGGGCAAGGAAGAAAGCAGTCATGAAACAGAAAAGGAATTCGACATCATCCAAATCCAAAGTGATGATAGTGATAATGAACCCTAGATCCTAGTTAATCTCTTGATCCATAGAAAAATCCAAATTGATGCCTTAAGGGCTGTTCTTCATAGAGCTTGGAATTTCAATCAATTTTTGCAAATCCAAAATAAGCAAATGAGTGTCCATATGGCTGTTTATGAGACACGGACGATCAAATACAAGAAGGAGGCCTTTAAAGCCCAAGTTATGTTGGAAGAACTCATGGGTGAGTTCAAGGAAAGTGAAGGTGAAGATTAGCCTAGGCGAAAGAGGCCGAGAACCATGGGGCTAAAAAAGGCCCTTGAGAAACAAAAAGAAGAGGAAAATGCCCTTCTCCAATCTACCCCTCTCACTGCATTGTTCGAACAAGAGATAGAGAAATATCACGAAGCATGGCTTGAGAGAGTTAATGATCATTTGGAGAAGAAATTGGAGAGGGAAAACAGGGACTTAGACCTTCAACGGAGGATGACGGGGCATTATAAAAAGCTAAATCAGTTTGCTCGGCGGAAGTTGAGGGTTGCTCAAGAAAAACTCAAGGAGGCCAAAGGGAAGAACCTGGCACAGAAATTGAGGAAAGACACCTCAAGACCCAAAATCTTGGCCTTTTCTTCACAACATGTTGCTAAAATCCCTTGAGGGTCATACTCGCTAAGTTTGGGCGAAATTCGACATATTTTGGTTTTTTGTCATTTTTGGGTTTTTGGCCAAAACTCATGGGCATCGCCATTTCAGTTTGGGGCATCATAAAAGGATGAGAATGGTATCATTGGATGCCATATTTTTAGGAGCACATACTCAGCAATTTTTAGGACATTTTAAGATCATTTTCTCCCCCCTAAAAGGCGAAAAATGATCGCTTTTTCTACACTCAGCCCGGTCTATCAGCAAGGCTTATTTTTTGGGTTTTTACACACATTCCTATTTTTGGAGGACTTCCAATGGTTGGTTGGAATAAAAATAAAAAATTTCAGAAATCAGACACTCAGAGATTTACAACGAGCTATCATGAGCCTCATTTCGACATCGGGAAGCTTCCAAAAGTTTCCGGCAAGTCAGGGGACCTTTTGCTGATGTATTTTTTGAGTATTTTTGTAAAAATTGAACCTTTCAAAACTGTTTTTTCCTCATGTGCGTTTAGCTATTTTTGTACATGAGAAGTTATGAAAAGTCAATTTATTTCCCTCTTTTATCATTTTTTAGATATTTTATGAGATATTTTGTGCCTTGGGCTTTGCAAAGCCTCAAGGACAAAATAAGATATTTTGGATAGGCCAATGAGATTGCAAGTTGAACTAAGAGGTTTTCCTCACTTGGGCCTATATATTCCAAAGGATTTCATTGTAAACAAGGGCTGAAATTGATGAATAGAAGCAATATATGGTCATATAAGCTTTGGAATAAATACTTGTATCGTGCTTTTGGATAGTCTCTTGGATGTTCTTGGATGATGAAAGAGGATTGTTGTTAGATTCCATGACTTGGTAGAATGGTATAGTGTCTCTCTCTTTGTTTTGTTTCCTAGTTTTTTATTCATAAACCCATGTTCTTGCTTTCTATAGGACAATAGAGAAAAAATTTGAGACATGCCCTTGGAGGCACCTCAAATTTCCTGTTGCTTCATAGCTTCCATGTTTTCTTCATTCTTAGTCACATTAAAGAATTCTTGATTGCTCTTTAATAACTTAAGGATATTGTTGCTTATTTCATTCATGGTTTTATGCATGCTAAGTATGATTTACGGTATGCCCTGCTTACTCATGGCTAGCCATAGCTTCATCCATGAAATTTCTCTTTGACTGATTAGATTGTCATTTGTTGAACCAAGGAGGTCTTGTTCTGATTTTGCCCTTTGCCTAAGACTATGCAATCTTGTTTTCAAAGTGCCCAATAACTTGAAGTACTGTGTTTAGGCGTTCTGGCATGGTGATTTGAGTTGTTTTTATATCTTAAGTGTATTTCCCCAAAGTCTGATAGCAATTTCCCAAAGTTAGAGAGTTATATATCTCTATGCATGGCTTGAATGTTTATTTCTATATATTGATTAGCTTATAGTTAAATTTCTCATGATTAATGGTTTGCCCTAACATTTTTATGTCAGCTATTAAACTAGTTATGCTTGAAATCCTTTGTTGTTCACAAAATTGATGTCCATCTTACTCCATTTTGCCCAAATATCCATTTTACCTCGAATCAAATCAGCCCTTCAACAACCTTGTATCATCATCTGATAGTTTTCTTGACCTCTTCGACCCCATAGCCCAGTTGATCTGACATATTTTTACCTATCTTATATCTTTGATCAGTTTCATCCCTCACAACCTAAAAACCAAAACCAGAAAAACCTACTTCATAACTAGCCTAAAGTCAGAACACAATAAGAAAACACACAAATATCCCTTACACAAATAGAGAGAGCCCTCTCTGAGTCCAGGAAGGCTAGGTCCTTGGGCTCCAAAGATTGGTTTGATGTTACACTGTCATTTGGCTTGCCAATCAGCCAAATCATGGGACCCTAATACCACTCTAGAAGGATTTCTTTGGTCCCAAATATTGGATTTTATTCTTAGATGTATTGATCTAAGGGATCGAGGTCTTGGTATCAAATCCTGCTGCCTCCATATATGGAAAATTGTGTTTTCCATCCATGGATTGCTAGCTGTCCCAATTTGGGAACATTACAGTGGTATCAGAGCAACTTTCTTGGCTCAACCTGTGAGTCTAAGCCCAAGAAGATCAGAATGTTGAAGAAGATGAGTTTATTCTCATTTATTTTCAGATCCAGAGGAGACCTCTCTAAGGAGGTCAATAAGATTGAAGAAATAGAAGAGGAAGGACCACACACTTCCTATTATCATCAAGAAGAAGACATTGTGCATGGAAGACACTTGGATTATCAGATTCTAAGTGATTACCTTGTTGAGTATAGATCTCAACCTAGAGGCTTCAAGGAGACTCTAGATTTTCCTCATTTCATCCAGTTGAAGGAAGAAAAGAGACCATGTAACAAAAAAGAGATCAAAGGCAATAGATTTCTGTTGTCTACCTTTGATGGGTCATCTACTGCAAGAACTTGGGTGAAAGAGTTGGTGGAATTTTTCTTTCTACATTCTGTAGTAGAGAAAGAAGCTGTTGAAATCTAAACGGTGAACTTGGAGGGTGAAGGCTATGATTGGTTGACCAGCCACTCGAGCCATGCAAGGGAGGAAATTTTTGCAAAGTTCATCCAAGGGTTGGTCAAAACCTTTGATGGTGAAAGGGCAAAGGAAGGTGAGACCACACTGTTGGGTGTGGAGCCTGATTTTCTTCCTGATTCAGAGATCCTTGTTTTAGTTGGATGTATACCCCAGAAAAATTGTACACCCTTGCACGCGGGGTCCAGGGGCCAGCAGTCCCTTGACGAGGGTTTCGGGGGCAGCGCCCCCGAAGCTAAAAATAGATGTAAAACTGCCTTGTAAAAGTATAGTAATTTCTAGTCAATTTGGGTCATTCATTAGGAGAATGATCTAACGGTATAAGTTATGTTTAGTTTAGGGTTTTTTTCCCTAGAAGGAAACCTCTCGCTTTTATGAGGGTATTGTATTGCTGCTGTGTAATAAAAGTGTATTCTCTGAGCGGGAAACAGATAGGGAGACTGTGAGAGAGAAGAGAGGATATTACAACGGATCTGCTATAGGTTTTGTCTCTTCATTTTGTAGGATAATAGAAAGGAAGGACTGACTGTTTGGGGTGGACGTAGCCCAAACTGGGTGAACCACGTATATCTATGTCTCTTTGGTTTTATGTGTTTTGTGTGCTTGTATTTTCCGCATACTTTATGTGTTGCATTGCTCTGTAATATTTAATTTTCTAAAAACTGGTATCAGAGCCGAAGGTATATTTGGCTGATAAACTTGCAGGAAAGAAGGGTTCCTGGTTTGAGTGGGAGAAATGGCGGAAGATGCTAAGTTTAGGGTTGAGAAATTTAACGGCCAAAACTTCTCATTGTGGAAGATGCAGATGGAAGATCATATGTATCAGAAAGATCTGTACCTACCATTGAGAGGAAAAGAAAAGAAGTCGACGGCCATGACAGACGCGGAATGGAAAATTCTCGATAGAAAGGCACTCGGAACAGTATGGTTGTGCCTTGCGGCGTCAGTCGCCTTCAATATTTCGAAGGAAACAACAACAGAGGGTTTGATGCAGATGTTGGCGAAACTATACGAAAAACCCTTGGCCTCAAACAAGGTATTTCTTATGAAACGACTATTTAATATGAAGATGTCAGAAGGTGGATCTGTTGCAGACCATTTAAATGATTTTAATATAGTTACCAGTCAGTTAAGTTTTGTAGGGGTAAAATTTGATGATGAAGTTAGAGCTCTGTTATTTCTGTGCTCATTGCTAGAAAGCTGGAATGGTTTAGTTATGGCCATTAGTAACTCTGTCTCCGGATCTAGTACTTTAAAGTTTGATGATGTTGTCGGTGCTATCCTTAGTAAGGAAATGCGACGGAAAAGCTCCGGTGAGACATCGGGTAATGCTTTGAGTGCAGAGTCTAGGGGAAGAAGAATGGAAAGAGGAAAGAGGTCAAGATATTGCAGTAAATCAAGGAAAGACAGATCCAAGTCCAGATCGGGGATAGTGTGCTGGAAATGCGGAAAGAAAGGACACCTAAAGAAAGACTGTAGATATCAGAAGGGAAAATTTGGAGACACACAACAAGAAAACAATCATGAAGCAATTGTGATAGGTGATGTGTTACAAGATGCTTTGATTCATTCTTTCGAAAATTTTACTGATTCTTGGGTTGTAGATTCAGGGACTTCATTCCATGCCACACCTGATAAGAAATATTTTCATGACTATGTTCAAGGAGATTTTGGATAAGTTCATTTGGGTGATGATAAACCCTGTAAAATTGTTGCAATGGGTAAGGTTCTTGTAAAACAACAGAATGGAAACCAATGGCTACTAAAGGATTTAAGGAATGTTCCAGATCGAAATAAAAATATGATTTCAACAGGGTAGTTAGGCAGTGAAGGTTGTGTTACAACTTTCACGGATAAAACTTGGAAGGTCACCAAAGGAGCCATGGTAATAGCAAAAGGAGAAAACGTTGGTACATTGTATTTATGCAATGGTATTTCTAACTCTGTTAATTCTTTAACTTCCAAAGGAGCAGATGCAACACTATGGCATCATAGGCTTGGACATATGAGTGAGAAGGGGATGAAGATTCTTCACTCAAGAAATTTGTTGCCAGGTTTGAAGAATGCTGATTTGGATTTCTGTGAGAATTGCATTTATGGAAAACAAAAGAGAGTCAGATTTCTCAGAGTTGGGAAAAAAAAGAAAAGTGAAAAATTGGAGCTTGTGCATACAGATGTATGGGCACCTGCTCAGGTATTATCTCTCAGTGGCTCTCGCTATTATGTTACGTTTATTGATGATGCAACTAGAAAAAATTGGATTTATTGTATTCAAAATAAATCTGATGTATTTGATACTTTCAAGAAATGGAAAGCTTTGGTTGAGATTGAGACAGGAAAGAAGTTAAAGTGTCTTAGATTAGACAATGGAGGTGAATATTGCAGCAAATAGTTTGATAGGTACTATTCAGAGCATGGAATTTGTAGAGAGAAGACAGTTCCAAGAACACCACAAGAAAATGGTGTGTCAGAAAGGATGAACAGAACAATCTTGGAGCGTGCAAGGTGCATGAGATTGCATGCAAGATTTCCTTTACAATTTTGGTTAGATGCTGTAGATACTGTTGTTTATCTAATAAACAGAGGGCCTTCAAGTTCCTTGGATGGTGGTATTCCAGAGGAAGCATGGACAGGTAAAAAAGGTAAACTACTCTTTTTTAAAGCCATTTGGTTGTGAGGCCTTTGTCCATATTAATAAAGAAAATAGAACAAAGCTTGAGGCAAAATCAAAGAAATGTACCTTTATTGGATATGGTGCTAATGATTTTGGTTATCGCTTATATGATTATGAAAATAAAAAAATCATTAGGAGCAGAGATGTAATATTCAATGAAAAGGTCTTGTATAAGAATCAGCTGCAGGAAAAGAAACAAGAAAAAGAAAGAAAGGAATACGTGGTTCTTGATGAGATATCTGAAAAAGTAAAGGTGCCTGAAAATAATAATAATCAACAACCACAGCAGCAGCAACCACCACAACAGCAACAGGCACCTCAAACACCTGAAAGTGGTGTTAGAATATCTACCAGGATAAGTAGACCCCCTGAACGATACTCTCCTTCATTATATTATTTATTGCTGACTGATTCTGGTGAACCTGAATGTTATGAAGAAGCAATGTAGGTTGGAAGCAGGAAGAAGTGGGAGCTAGCCATGGAATAAGAGATGGACTCCTTAATGCATAACCAGAATTGGGACTTAGTCAGGTTTCCTGTAGGTAAAACTACATTGCAGAATAAATGGGTTTACAGGCTGAAGGAAGAAGATGGAGGAAAATAGAGGTACAAAGCTAGACTTGTGGTGAAGGGGTTTGCACAAAATAAAGGTATAGATTTTGATGAAATATTTTCTCCTGTTGTTAAGATGACTTCAATCAGAACTATCTTAAGTCTTGTAGCAGCGGAAGATTTACATCTTGAACAGTTAGATGTAAAGACAACATTTCTCCATGGAGATTTGGAGGAAGAGATATACATGCAGCAACCAGAAGGATATGAGGTCAAAGGGAAAGAAAAAGTGGTGTGCAGGTTAAAGAAGAGCTTGTATGGCTTAAAACAAGCTCCAAGGCAGTGGTATCTAAAATTTGACAAGTTTATGTCTGAACAAGGTTATACTAGATGTCACTCTGATCATTGTGTTTATCTAAAAAGGCAAAATGATGGTAGCTATATTATATTGTTATTGTATGTAGATGACATGCTTGTTGCAGGATCTAACATGCAGGAAATAAATGTGCTCAAAAGAAAATTGGCAAATTCATTTGCAATGAAAGATTTGGGAGCTGCAAAACAAATCCTTGGTATGAGGATAACTAGAGACAGGAAAAATCGCAAATTAACACTGTCTCAGAATGAGTACATAGAAAAGGTGTTGAAAAGATTTAATATGCACAATGAAAAACCTGTTAGTACACCTTTTGCTAGCCATTTAAAACTTAGTAAGGAGATGTGCCCAAAGACCCAAGAAGACATGGATTATATGTCTAAAGTTCCATATGCATCAGCAGTTGGAAGCTTAATGTATGAAATGGTCTGCACAAGGCCTGATATTGCACATGCAGTGGGAGTTGTAAGTAGGTACATGAATAATCCAGGAAAAGAACATTGGATGACAGTAAAATGGATTCTCAGATATTTGAGAGGTACCACAAATCAAGCATTATGCTTTGGTGGTTCAAACATTGCTCTACAGGGATATGTTGATGCAGATATGGTAGGTGACAGAGATAACAAGAGGAGCACTACAGGATATGTATTTTTTGTAGGTGGAATAGTTGTCAGTTGGGTTTCAAAAATCCAAAGTGTTGTTACACTTTCAACAACAGAAGTAGAGTATGTTGTTGCTACAGAGGCTAGAAAAGAAATGATTTGGTTACAAAGGATTATGGGTGAATTAGGTAAGAAGCATGATATGGGCACGTTATACAGTGATAACCAAAGTTCCATTCATCTTGCAAAGAACTCAACATTTCATTCCAGGACTAAACACATACATCTCAAGTACCATTTCATATGGTCAGTATTGGAAGATGGAGAGTTGAAGTTGGAAAAGATACACACTAGCCAAAATCTTGCAGATATGCTAACAAAAGTTGTAACCAGGGAGAAAATGAAAATGTGCTAAGTTTCAATTGGTCTTCAAGGATGATGATGAAGATGAAGAACAGGCAGGTCCAAAGAGGAGTCATTATCCAGCAAATGAAGTAGCGGTGGAGTTGCTACAATCAGTCTCCAAGTGGGAGATTGTTGGGTGTGGAGCCTGATTGTCTTCCTGATTCAGAGATCCTTGTTTTAGCTGGATGTATACCCCAGGTAAAATTGTACACCCTTGCATGTGGGGGGGACTTGTCCCCCCCGCGGAGTTCGGGGGGGCTGACCCCCCCGGCTGGGGGGTCTGGGGGCCAGTGGTCCCCCGGCGAGGGTTTCAGGGGCAGCGCCCTCGAAGCCAAAAATAGATGTAAAATTGCCTTGTAAAAGTATAGTAATTTCTAGTCAATATGGGACGTTCATTAGGCGGATGATATGATGGTAGAAGTTATGTTTAGTTTAGGGTTTTTTTCCCTAGAAGGCAACCCCTCCCTTTTATGAGGGTATTGTATTACGACTGTGTAATAAAAGTGCATTCTCTGAGCAAGAAACAGATAGGGAGACTGTGAGAGAGAACAAAGGATATTACAGTGGATATGCTGTAGGTTTTTTCACTTCATTTTCCTGGATAATAGAAAGGAAGGACTGGCTGTTGGGGTTGGACGTAGCCCAAACTGGGTGAACCATGTATATCTGTGTCTCTCTGGTTTTATGTGTTTTGTGTGCTTGTATTTTACGCATATTTTATGTGTTGCATTGCTCTGTAATATTTAATTTTCTAACACACACCAACCCTTGAGGAGCCTTGTGATAATGCTGTCACACTCATGGAGGAGCAGCCACATGCATCAACAGTTGGAGAAGCCAACACTTTGGAGGAGGGAACTCTTGTAGCCCTACAAGAAATTCCAAATGCATATCAAGGTATGAAAGGATTTCCACATTCTATTTTTGCAGCAAATTGTTTTGATCAATGTGGAGATTTGCTTTTGCATGACCAAGGGTCAAATCCCATTGCTACCATAGAGCAGCTTAGTTGCACTGCGCTGTGCAACATGAAAAATTTCAAGGATGAAATAAACCATCATCTTCATGAGCCTTTGTTGGATTGCATATCACATTGGAGGTTGGGGTTTGAAGCCTTGAAGAATGATAGTATACATCTTGCAGTGAGAAACAGTTTCTCCCTTCAAGATGACACTTTCTCAATGAGCTCCTCTCAGCCCAAAGAGGAACTTTTACTTTCAGATCCAAGACCTCATTAGTTTTGGAAGACTATTGATGAGAGGGAGGTCTTAAGGAGAAATCTCATCAGAGGTGCACTTTAACACCCCATGGAGTGCAAATATTTTCTTCCTTTCTCACAAGAGCAGATAGAATATGGAGGACATCTTTGGATGGATAACATCTCTCATGCTTGTGTTGGAAATTCCTTGAGCCATACACATCATGATGGGAGGTTTTTTCCTACCACCCATTTGGATCTTGATAGGGTCTCATTGATCCTTGAGAAGATTGCATTTTAGAATCCCATGAAGTGCAAAGACGAGAATTGGATTTGGGAGGATGGTAACCCTCATGGGAGGAATACCAAGATGAAGAGAAGAAGGAAGCATCAACAAGTGGTTGAGTGGATGTGGTTGATGAGCAAGAATCTGTGAGGCTACTTGCAAATTTATGATACCAAGTAGCAGTAGGCTTGGCTGCGCTGGTTAATCTTGAAAGAGTTTGGCCATCACTTAGCAAACACTCTTCCTAAGAGTAGGAGGATGGATACTTGCATCATTGAGCAGCATAGAGCAAGGATGCATGGTGTTGATGTGATACTCATATCATTCATTGTGTCTTCATCACATGAGTTGTTTGATGGAGGTATGGGGAGGCATCAAAATGTTTTGTTTCTTTGCTTGTCATTTGGAGAGAAAGAGCGGAATTGCTCTCAAATTTTGCATGATGTTGCAGGGAGAGGAGATGGAATTATCTCCTTGAATTTTGATGATAGAGAGGCACTTCCACCTTGGGAGGGACTTGTTATGTATTGCAGCATTATGGGAGATATCTTTTACAAGGATCATGTCAAAGAATGGAGCTATGAGTTGGCCAGAAATAATTTGTAGAGGCCAACAACACTGTCATCTGAGAGCATGGGGTTATTGATGGAGTTTCCCTAGGATCACTTCACCCTTGATGCAATTAGAGGACAAAGAGGAGGTGATATTGATGAGTAGTGGATGAACACATCTATTACATTGGTATGACCTCAATTTCTATGATCTTCTTGACTTGGATTTCCAAGTATAAGGAGGGTGATCTTTATGCCACATATGGTTCAATTCTGCCACATATGGTTCAATTATGCCATATGGTTCAATTATGCCACATATGTCGTAGATATATGGTTGACACGACCTTTATGCCACATATGGTTCAATTCTCTTCTTGGGAATGTACCATACTACTATGGAGGGATCATTCATATCCACATGCATCATTTTTCTCTTAAAATTTGGTAAGAATACTATTTGTAAATCCATAGATTATCTAACACAACATTTTGATGCTCTTACCATTCATATTCAGTGCATTGCTCCACAAGAGGGAAAGTTTTTCATTGGGATCCATGGACAAAATTGGGCCAACTTGTATGATGGAGACAGTCATCTTTTATATGGCCTTGGGCAAGTGTTTTCTTTCATGTATGATCAGTTGATATACTCAACCATTTTCTATTTATCAGTAGCTATCATGACATACATAACTACTCATGTAACACAAAACAGCTTGCCATGTGATTTTCTGAAGCAACAATTTGGAAAACTGCGCTGTCACTATGGGGAAAACTGTTGGTACATTCTTGCAACACATGAAACCTTCAGAATTTTTCTCATTTTATTGCTGATCATGACTTAATTTGCTGATATGGATCAGATTTCTAGGAGAAGCATGATTATGAGAGAGACACATGAGTTGGATGTGTCCTTGAAGGGAGAAAATTCCCACATTTTCTGCACTACATGTTCTAATGGGAGCATGGAAGGAGATGTGGCCACCACTACTACATATGTGTTCTCTTTTGAGGTGTACCATGGACTTGATAGTCATCCATTGTACATCCATGGGCAATTTTTTGGTCTTGTATTGTTGTTATATCCAACCATTTACTATTCCTTAGTAGATGTGATGAATTTTGTATGTCACTTGCCATGTTCCTTTCTGAGATTGCAGTGGATGAAACTGCGTTGTATCCTTGTGATACATTGTTTGTATCATGTATTATCATGTATAACTTGCAGAAAAATTCTCATTGGGATACTCTATGATGATCTTGTCCTATTCATCATGGATGGATTGTTTTGGGCCAGCTTGTACTTCATTGTTGGAGGAAATATCTTTAGAGGATTGTTCTTCACTTTGTCATTTGATGACAATAATTTTGCAACCCAGGATCAGCACACACTCTACACTTATCATGAGTGGGGAGAAGGACATCATGGGGTGAGCTATGATGCTTGCCAAGTTCAAATTTTCAGCCCACCTTCATTTCCAGAGCTTGAGGTGGAAGGAGATCTTCATGAGTTGCCTTATTGGGAGGTAGCTCATTTTGTTTGGATGATTTCTTGGGGATGGAGGATCCACATGGGGAAGATATTCCTCATCACATTTCAGACTCCATGCCTTGAGTGGATACCTTCCAGTTCTATCCTTGCAGTTGCTTGGGGACAAGCAACATTTGGGAGGGGAGGACTGTAATGTTCCTAATTTTTGCCTTCAATAAATTGGAACATTAGATTTTGATAATTTCACTTATAAGTTAAATAATTGGGTGAGGAGGCCCATTTATAATAATAACATGGATAAAATCCCTCTAGTATGAAAGGGGATCATCCTTGGAACAAGATTTCACACCCTCATGTGTGAAAGGGGACATTTTTCAAAGAAGCTTGGTTAAGTTTGACCAAGTCAAACAACATTGGGTATGAGGTGGAAAGCACAACATGGGGTAGCGCAGAGATAGAGGAGGGAATATTCCCTTATGGAGGAAACCCTATTTGATGGGTCCCATGGAGAAAGAGCCTTCACTTCCTATATATGGAGAGGAGGAGAGCCATTCTTATTCATGCTTATGATTATTCATTTCATGTCTATTTAGACATTGTGCATTCTTTGTTGGTTAGCAAGAATTTTCGGGGAATTCCTGTTTAGGATTTCCTCAACTTCTTGAGAGGAATCTTGAAGGTTGGTTCTTCATTCTCCAAATCTCTTGGCTCAAGGCCAAAGCATCCTCATCCAAGACAACATTATTGCTGCAACAACATAACTCTGTGTTGTAGGGTGTTGCAGTGGAGACTCCACAACACCTCTTCTATCTCTTGTTTTTCAGAGAATGATTCTTTCCTTTCTTTGGGAGATTATATTGGAAGCTTGGGAGCTTATTTGCAGATCTTGGCACTTGGCCATATCATTTTATTCCACCTACAACACAGTTACTCTCTTAGACTGCGTTATTTTTATCGAGCACTTGCAGTGAGGCTTGCAGTGTTGTTTGGAGGGTGAGATCTCAGGTGTAAGGATCAGCCTTCCACTTTGGAGATCCATTGGAGGATGTCTACTTTAGATTACTTATCATTTCCAGCCTTCTCTATTGAGTTCCAAATTTGAGTTGCTGCAGGTACCCAACAACTCCGGCATTTTTTCCTTTTTTTATATTTCATCCAATCCCTTGGAGGATTGATGTTTTATTGCTTCTAAGGGTTAGAGCTTGGCTCCCCTAATGTATTTGAGCTATATAAATTCTATATCTATGTATTGACATTTTAATTCAGTAGTAACCCATAATATACTGCGCTGTAATAACCAAGGGTTTCTTATATGCAGTTGTGTTTCTTCATTTCCATGTACATGTATTGTTGAGGCTTCCATTGCCTTTCTTGAGAGGTTGTTTCCTCAAGAACGTGTACTCTATTTGATGCTATAACATTATTCATTGGCTAATATACATCTTCTTCTCTCACAGCTCATAAAATAACGTTGTCTCTCCATTTTATGTGCTTACATTGGTTGCAATCCCTCACCAGGCACTTTATGAGGATATCTAGTAGTGGGAGATCTGTTTAACCACTCTAGAAGGATTTATTTGGTCCCAAATCTTGGATTTCAGTCTTATATGTATTGATCTAAGGGATACAGGTCTTGGTATCAAATCCTGCTGCCTCTGGAAAATTGCGTTTTCCAGCCATGGATTGCTAGCTGTCCCGATTTGGGAACATTACAGAAAGAAAAATTATTTTAGTCGAAATCTCAATAGAAGGCATTCGTAGAATTGAAAAATCGCCTATGTTATGCCCAATGCTCACATTACTAGACTTGCAACATCCATTTGAGATCGAGACAGATGCCTCTGACTATGTTATCGGGGCAGTTCTTACCGAACAGGGGCATCGAGTGGTATATCACAGTGAGACATTGTCTAACATAGTCTGCAAGTATCCCACTTATGACAAAGAAATGTATTCCATTATGCAGGCTTGTCGACAATGGAAGCATTAAATTTTGGGGAAGGAAACAATCATCCACAGAGACCACCAACCCTTGTAGTTCATACAGACACAAGGGAAGTTACAGAACGATCGCCATCAGAAGTGGTCCACATATCTGCATTTTAACATCCAATACAAGAAGGGTGATCACCAATAATGTTGCAGACTACCTCAGCCGACAATAGATCGTGGCACTAACCACCGTTCTCAACTCTTATGGGCACGAGAATTATGATTGGCCACCTCTCTACAAGAGTGATCTATAATTCGGCCACACATACAAGACACTCTTGCAGGGTATGCAAGTTCTAAATTTTCACCTCCAAGATGCACTGTTATGTCACCTAGGACACCTTTTTGTTCCTTCAAGAGAGCATGCCAAGATGATCTGGGAAGCACACTACAGTCAAATCACTGGGAATTTCGGGGTCGAGAAAAAAGTGGCAGTACTGCAGAAGTATTTCTATTGGCCGAACCTTTGACAAGATATCGGGAAGTACATCAGATCCTACACTTCTTACGCCATTTCCAAACCGACCATCAAGAAGCAAGGCCTCTATACTCTGCTACCTACCCCTATTCGACCTTGGGAACACATCTCCATGGATTTCATGTTGGGCCTTCCTTCTACTAAGCATGGAAACTACTATTTTTTCGTGGTCATCGACAAATTCTCGAAGATGGCCATTATGGCGGCTTGCAAGAAGAATATCACAGTAGAAGCCACTGCTAAAATCTTATTTGAACGAGTGTGGGTGCACTTTGGGATCCCATAGTTTATCATCTTAGATTGGGTTAGCAGGTTCCTCAGCACATTTTGGTCCAACCTCTGGTCAATGTTGGACACCAAGCTCACCAAGTCTAGAGCTTTCCCTCCCCAAACTAATGGCTAGACAGAGGTTGTCAATAGGATGATTATACACATTATCTGCATGTACAATTCAAAGAATCCATGCACATGGGATAAGAGCATCCCTTATGTACAACATAGTTGTGACTGGGCTCTCCATAGCACAATCAGACACAACCACTTTCAGGTGGGCTTGGGATTCCAACCACTATGTCCCATTGATGTAACCATGCCATTTACAACTACTCAGGCTGATTTAGCTCATGTCTAGTCTGAAGCTGACAAAGAAAAAGACTTCATCGAGCGCATTTAGCACATCTTCCAATAGGTTCATGACATATTGGACAGAGCCAATTCTAAGTACAAGCAACGAAATTATCAACATCGGGTGCCACACTACTTCTGGGTGGGCAACAAAGTGTGGCTATATTTGTAGAAGGAGTGCCTCACTAGACCCCACCGCAAGCTTCAACCACTATGATATGGGCTTTACACCAGCACCAAGGATGTAGGGAACAATGCCTTCAAGCTCAGTATTCCACCACTCCTTGGTCTGCACCTAGTATTCAACGTGGACCAACTTTGGCCCTATTTCCCACCTCTACTGGACACCTCTGACATTGCAGAACAACTCACACCAACAGAGTTAAACCCAGGCTTCATGGAACATGCCACCACATACTATATCATGGACATGCAAATCAATAACACTCTCTAGCATAAGATCCAACGGTATCGGGTTGTCAAAGCTAGCCAACTCCTGCACCAAGGCAAGTGGTTCACCAGGGACCAAGTTCAACAGAAGTTTCCTCATCTCATGATAAACTCAACGCAATGGGGGCCATTGCTTCCTAAGGGGGGAGGAATTATCAAGGTGTATATTGGTGGCCACCCACTTATTCCACTTAGGGCCCCACCATTGCTTCTTTCATTTTTTCAGTTTCCTTAATTATAGCACAATTTACTATTTTTAGCAGTTTTTCGGGTCCTAAACTTTCAGAGCCATTTTGAGGCCCTAAAATATGCATCGTTTCTCTCGTGAATAAGAGTTTTTTCTGAACTCTACATTTGAAGTCAGAAATTTTAGTCCTCGGACAGTTATTTCTAACGATCTATCATGTGTGTCAAACAGAGATGGTAATCCAAAGTTACGACCTCAGGAAATTGATGTACCAATTTACCCCGACGGGGCCCATATTATGGCGTTTCATCTCCTAGGGTTAGTTTTTTGGATGTTTAGTGTTTTACATTGTTTCTCAATAATATATAGGCCTTAGAGCCTCATTATAATGTAGAGTTCAAAGGCATCTAGCCACCACATCTCTTCTCAGAGATAAGATACCAGCGCCCTAGCTAGTTTATTTCCATTCTGTTTGTAAGAAAATTTTAGTTCTTTGATATTAATGAAATGAAGTATTATTTTCCATTTCATATTTGTATTTATGGTTATATTTTTATTCTATTGTGTTCCTGCATAAATATGGATCATCCTCCTTTCTATGCTCAAGTTGCAGCTACAAACTGCACAACTACTAGACTAGACTGAATTGTCAAGGAGGCTGGAGTTGTAGCCTACTTATGGATGACGAAATAATGCTCACAACTCATGTAAATGATCTCTCCAAAGTGATCAAAATACCCCTCAAAGGATTCCAAGCTGAAATACTTGGAACTTCCTTCTTCCCTTATATCTGCCTGGCTGGACTGCACAATTCCTGAAGGAACTGCTAATGCATGGAGGTGTAATATGATGGCCTAATTCTGGATATAAAATTGTTGTTCTTGGAATACTAAAATGGAAGATCAAGGTGAAAGGATGAATCCTCCACTAATTTCCTAGCTGAAATTCTAGAAACTACCTTCCTCCTCTTAAACCCTAAAACAAGAATGCGTAATTCCTGAAGCTATATATGCAGAAGAGAGGGGCTGAATGTGGCACCAATGCTGGATGATGAATAGATGCTCAAAATAACCTTCACAAAGTAGGAACTCGAAGTCCCCTGTGGGTAAGGGTGGGAACACCCGTGTGTTAAACAAAATAGCAGACTTAGTTGAACAACTGAAACATGCAAAGAATGTCAAACGACAATACAATATTAAATTCTAGACTGATTTGATTTGGTCCCCTCATCTTCCTTATATGGTTGTGAGCCTTCCCTAGCCTTGGCCCACCTCATAAATACGCTGCACATGTGGCCACTAGGCTCCATGAAGACTGCGTTGTCTCTCCATGATCTCCATGATCTCTGCATTTAATCTCCACTCCCTCCATCATGTGTGCATTTACTGCACCACTTCCTCCATCACTGTATCATTCATACTCTATGATCTAACTTTTATTCCTCCACTATCTCCATCATCTTCATCATTAATTCTCTATGACCTCCAATCCTTCTTCATTATTAAGCTACTCCACTACTCCATAATTTTGATCTATTATCTAATTAACCCACATTCACACAAAAAATGGATTTATTCATTTATGGGGTTTATCTGTCCCTCCACCCTTTCATTTACTTAACTAATTAAGAAAATTAATAACTATAATACTCCAATTAAATGGTGGAAAATTGGGAATATTATAGTCCTCCCCGCCAAAATGTTGCTTGTCCTCAAGCAATTGCAAAAGTGAATGCTACAACAATCCTCGTCCCTCTAAATGGCACCCTCATATGGAATGTCTCCCCGTCTTCTCCATTGTGTAATGAATTCCCAACTCCAAAGCTACCTCTCTAGAATGTCTGGAATGGCTTCAAACTGTATAGCTAGATACCTCTCCTCATCACTGAACCTCCAAGTGGAAACCATACCTTTTTCCAAAGCCTCTTCTCTACATGAGACATATGAAGTGAAGTCGTTCCTCCCCCTAAAGGAAAGTTCCAAATCATGAACCATCTCTCCAACCCATGCTACATGGAGTAGGATGTGCCTCTCCATGCTCCCTTCATTGGCCTTGTTGGCCCTTCTTTCTCCCAACATCATCTCAACACTGTGTAAAATAGGAAATAGAGACATATGGGTTGACATGTGAAATGTAGAACCATAATCTCTCAATAATAGCCACTGCAATTATGCTTATTGCTGCCTTACCACCCCATCATCATACCAAGTATGGTGGCCATACTCTCCTAACAGAAGCCAACATAGTAAGGCCTCATGTTTCCATCCCCTTTCTTCATCATGCAAGGTATGGGAGAAAATCAACCCATACTCTCCCAAGAGTAACCAAAGCAGCAATGACCCTTGCTGCCACCTCACATCATCATCATACAAGACATGGAGAAAAAACATATTGATAGACATGTAGAATGTCACATCAACCCAACATAACCAAGCTCCCTACTACTACATCATGTGAGTTCCATGCAATGTTCCAAACAACAACATACCCATTGACATAGGATATGTCATGTGATGGCCAAACTCTCTCAAAAGTAGCTAGCACAACCATGCCTCCTGCTGCTGCATCACCTCAGTACTATGCAAGGCATGGAACATACCAATCTGAAATGTCAGGTGGTAACCATACTCACCCAAGAGAAGCCAACACAACCATGCTTCTTGTTGTCCGGTGTCGTAGATCTACAAGTAGCTCATCAACCACTTGCTCATCATCCTCACCCATGCATCCAACTGTGGGTGATGACCCATATCATGCTCCCATTTGGTATCCACCCAATGGAGAATACCATCCTCCCCAATCTGATGATCTTTGCACTCCATGATATGCTGAAGTGCATCCTCCTTGAGGTTACTCCATGAGAACCTCTCATCGATGACCTAGTAGAATCCATAAGGTTCTGAATATGTTGTAGGTAGAATATTCTCTTTGAGCTGTGAGATGCTCATCAAGAAGGATTCATCCTAATAATGGAGAATGTTATACATCATAAGATTTCTACCAACTATCATCTGTCCATCCAATGCTTCATGAGTGAAGAGGTCATCGGAATGCTCCAAGAATCATTGGGCCCCCAACTCATCACTGCGCCTCAATGACAGCACTGCTGATCTCCATGATGGTGCATCTATTGTCTCATGGCCATACACAATGTTGAACTCATAGCCCGACATTGTACTAATTAGGACTATGCTCATTGTTGGAACAAGGTCTCCTGCAAAGCTACGAAACTGGTCCATTTTGTATATTTTTTATTATATTTAGTCTAACGCAATGGTTTTTGGGTGGGTCAAAGCCCCTAAAGAATTTTGAATGGTTCAAGGGTAGACCAAGAGTCTGCAAACCATGGTTTGCAGACTATTGGATGCATAAGATAAAATAGTATAGGTAGTTGAACCTTATTGAGTTGTAGGAGAGGCTAAGAATGAGAAGAGATTGATGCTAAGTGTGATTTGATAGATTTGGTTAGGGTTGTTGGAGAAGGACTCCTATTGTTGTGTGCGGGAAGATTCCCCGTCCTGCTGTGTGCGGACCCTACTTTTGTGTGCACAGGTTGGGATTTGGGTACTGTAAGTGGATCTGAAGGATTAATGAATGCGAAATTATTGTTGGATATCTGAATCTGTTTGAATTACTCTGTGATGCTTGGTTGATTAATATATGTTGATGTGGTATTGATTTAAGTTGCGAATATACTTGTGTTACTTGTTTATGCTGCGATCTGGGACTGTTTTGTTACATTTTCTGCAAGAATATTTGGAATAGATGTGTTATATTTATATAAGTTCATTACTGTGACTATCATTGTGATTAAGCACATGGATGTGAAAGGAATATGTATATCGAGGCTCTGTAATATAATATTGGGCTGCTATAAGACTGAACGCAGCTCAGCTTGACTTACCTACCCTCTCCCAGGGTGCAGAAACCTGGTTCCGACACCCACCCATACTACTTCGGGTGAGACTTTGGCTTGCACAAGCAGGTCACCGCTGAAAGGGCCAGTAGTATAGGGGTTTGTTGACAAACCTTGAACCTCCGAACCTGGGTCAAGACTCCTCAAGCCAACAAATGATTCCGTTGCTAGGACTTGGAGAATTTTGAGAGAGGGATCGGGTAATGCCAAGGCTGTATTGGAAGTTTGAGAGAAAGGAAATTGATGAATGATTTGAATAGAAAGTTCAAGAATTTTCTGTAAAATAAAACCGCACTGAGAGGTTGACCACCAAAGAGTGGAAGAATAAGTATATTTTCACAGAGATCTACGAGATCTTTTTTGTAACGATTGTGATCGAGCTCCAAGAGTGGCTCGCAAGACTAGTGGAGTTTCAGAAGTGTTTGAAGGACGAGTGGATCACAAAGTGGACCCCCGAACTAATCCAACAATTAGAGAAGACTGATAACACCACCACTCGCACAGTGGACCATTGGGTAGACAGTGTGTTGGGAGGATTTGTGACAGAATTTGCCATCGATCAATTTTTCTCCTACTCTGAGTCAGAGCGAAGATTCTTCACAAGGTTCTGAGGTAAGTTTCTGAAGACCTTACCATTGCTGATCAAGGTATTATTATGCGAAAAGGGTATTCTGTGTATCCATATCGAGTGATTGACCTCTGATCTGGACGGGAGCACAATGCGAAGTGGCAAGTACTATAGGGCCAACCTATAAGGAGATAGATTGGTCTACAGTCTAGTAAGGGAAGCAACTTCACAGAGTCCTCTAGCCACACCGCTTTCAAACCAGCCTAGAGGTAAGAATTCACCTACCCCTCTGCCATCGGAAGACGACATGGTTGCGCACATGAAGTTTCCTACCTTTAAGGGTGTGGGAGAAGAAGACATGGATCAGTTCTGGTTTGTTGCAGGATCAGTATGGACTGCGCAGAATGTAGCTAGTGATGCGGTGAAAAGGGCACAACTGTCCCTTACCTTCGAAGGAAGAGATTTGGACTGGTACATGGGATACATCAGCCAAAATGCAAATGCAACCATTGAAGATATTAAGAACGCCCTAAAATAGAAGTTCAAGAAACCTAAATCCTACTCCCAAATACTGGTTGATCTAAAGGATTTCAAGCAAGGGCCTTCTAAATCTGTGTGGGAGGCCGATCAACAACTAAAGAAGGTGATCAGAGAAGGGGGATTCCAATATTATGACAGAAAACACACAGAATGGTTTATTGATATGTTGCTAACTCACCTGTGCGTACCTATGGGACACCAAACTTTCAAATCACAGGAGAAGGCCTTGGAAGGTGTCATGAAGTTAGAAGCTGCACCATAGGACGAGACACAATTGGGCGTCCAACAGATCCAGGGATAGCTAGAAGCTATGCATGTAGAGATTCAGAATCTGTGAAAGGAACGAGGGGAAGAGGCTAGCCCCAAGAGATGGTGCATACGATGTCGGGTGAATGGCCATACCAAGGATAACTATCCTATGTTAACAAAATATATGTAGGAAGGGGGAGCTAGCCCATTACGCCTTAGGGAAGCTGCGGGACCCAGTGGGCCAGCGCTATGGTCCAATGATTGTTGTGTTACAGGGCTGCACAATACTAACCACTATCCCTGCCTTGCTGTGTATGTTCCAGAGCTAAAGCAACAATGGTCTAGGTTCTATAGATTGGTGGGACATGATGAACATAATTTCCAAACATATGATTTGATGATTTATCGAGGAAACTAATGCAGAGTACAATCAAAACCTGCGTCACCGAGAACCCCCGCAGGTATAGATGGCTCCCCATCAAGAGGCAGGGGAGGAGGGCATGGTGGAAGTGCAGGACGGGGACGAGGTCAGCTAATATGTTATAACTGTGGAGAATTTGGACACTTTGCGAGGGACTTCTTGAACCCCACTAGGCAATCCTACCGATATTGCGGACAACTGGACTATGTGATTGAAGATTGCTAAATATTGATAGCGAAAATGTAGGAAAAGAAGTCGACACCTACGCAGAATGTGCAAAGAGTTAAGGCCAAGCTACGAGACAAATATCTGAGTGTTAATGTGGTGACACACAGTGGGACGACTACCAGGGGGCCTGAGGAGTAGGCTGCGATGGAACCTATGATCTGAAAAGCAGTTATCAACACTAGTTAAAAATGGCTAATTAGTTACCAAAAAAATGACTAAAATTTGCATATAAACGACTATTTTTCGGTCGGCGACCAATAGTAGCTAATTTACAGTATCTTATAACGCGACCAACTTTTAGTCGTTTTTAGCTTAGTCATTAATTGGTCATCTCAATTTTGTCATCTAGTAGTATATTTGGTCATTAATTTAGTCATTGTTTTATTCATTGATTTGGTCATTAATTTAGTCATTGAATTGGTCATTGAATTGGTCATTGATTTAATCATTGATTTGATCATTAATTGTCACAATTAATGACCAAATATATTATTAAATGATTACTTGAGAAAACAAATTAATGACCAAAAAATATGACCAAAATGTTGGTCGTGTTATAAGATACTGTAAATTAGCTACTAATAGTCATATATATGCAAATTTTAGTCATCGTTTGAAACCAATTAATGACCAAAAAAATATGACTAAATTTTAGTCATGTTATAAGATACTGTAAATTAGCTATTAATAGTCGTATATATGCAAAATTTAGTCATTTGTAATCACAAATTTATCATTTGCAATAGTCATTTATTTATTTTTTGGTAGTTTAATATTCATTATATAAATGACTACTTTAGTAGTTTATATTCATTTCATTTACTTTCATTAACAATGGTCATAAACAACTAATTTAGTCGTATATTCATTTTATTTGTGTTCATCATTAATAAACATAAACTGTCTATCTAGTACTTTTAGATTGATTTTATGTGTTTATTATTACTTAACATAAATTAATTAATATGATTTTGCAACTAAATCTTTAAAAAAATGAAATATCATATAATGCATATGTTCATCTATTATGAAAACGCAAAGTTACATATGCTAATTACAATATTAAGTAATATCAAGTGAAACTATAAATAATTCGAACAACAAATTATATTATATAAAATGTCAAGTATTACAATATGAGTTTCCAACTTAATATTGCTTGGAGTACAATTTACACAAAATATTGTTTCATCACTTCAAAACATTATCATTGTGTTGCCAAGACATTGCAAGTGAATTCACCAACTTTGAAGATTTGACCATCTGTCTCTATGTGTGTTTTATGCAAGATATTGGCTCTACAAGTACCACTATACCAGTTCTCTCCTATCTCTCTTTAATTTGCATTTTGTCGCTCTAGTGTTATTGTTCTCCTTTTTCTTCAATTCCTGCTTCTTACCATTAATACTGAGTTCATTTTCTGCAAAAAAACAAATACAATACAAAGTATAAGACACGAAAGTCGATGAACTCTGGAATATAAACTAAAGTAGACTATAAAAGATTTATACGATATATACCTCAACATAAACTATATTGTTAATGTCATTTCTCACCATAAAAGCAAGAAACTCGAACAAGTTTTCTTCAATTGGGAAATAGTGGCCACTATTTGGCATAAACAAAGCAAATAAAACGTCACCATTGAATAAATTTTGAACCTACTGTGTTCTTAGTGTACAACATTTGTTGATGAAATGTTATCTTCAACTAAAGTAATAAATGCAAATAGAAGCACACATTTTTATCCCAATATTTTGAATTCGCATGCTTATGGTACATTGCAATTTTGATTTTATCCTACATAATCAAACACAGCAGAGCTAGCAATTTCTACTAGGAATGTCCCATGCTCCACTTTTGTAGTTGTATCGTTTCCTCTAGTTATCTTTAAGAAGCAGTGACACTTCAACAATAAAACTTGTCAATAGAAATCTAATGGGTGGAGCAAAGTATCGATGACAAAAAATTACAACAATAAACTAAAAAAGAATAAGACAAGACTTTGTAAATTGCGATACTAACCGGGAATATAGCTTCAATATAACAATATGCAATTGTCAACATACTATTCCAAGGGAAAAAGAATCCAATTCCCAAAAGCCAACAAATTATATCTAGAAAAAAACTAAACATGTTGGGTCCACATTCAAAGGTAAAGTAATTGGGGACTAGCTATATTAGATACTTTTTAGAGTGTATGAGTAGCTACTAACACCATTAACAAGATTTTTAAAATAGATCTACTACGTATGACCTCAAATGTGGCAACAAGTTTGATATATGCACTACATGTATACATTTTAAAATGCATTGCAATGATATAAGAATATCAAAAGAAACTGCACATAATTACATATTCACTATCCACTTTTATTCCAAAACAACATTCAAATAACTGCTATAACGTACCCGAAAAATATGTCGAAATTTCCATTCATTGTCATGAATATCCCTGTCTGTCAATTCTTGGGAAGGTGGTTGCTAAATGAAATCCTGCCCAAAACAATCAAAACTTAATAAGAGAAAAATACGACAAATACCCTCACCTTTTGCTCCTTTAAAGAATGACGTCTTCTCTTAAAAAAGGTCTAAAAGTCTACGCACTTATCTATTAAATCAAAAATAGAACAACTATGGGAAAATAAGAACTGCACAAGTGGAGGACAAACTTTTTCCACAGTGCGACATGGCACATAAAACCTGTCATCGGTACTAGTGTTACTTGTAGTTAACGTTTTACAAAAATAATTATTCAGTTGCTTGCTTGGAGTGCCGAGATCAGAACCAAGATAACAATCTATTTTCTCTTGTTGCACAATATCATCAATTTTAAATTCCCTGCACAAATGGAACTCGTACCAAAGCATTTCTCACCAAAATTGACAATTACGGCAAAGCACAAATAATGAAATTGAAAATGTCTTACAACATTAAGAGGTTGCAATGTCATTTGAACATATACTTCATATGTTTCCAAATCTGCCTGGCAGTCAATAAGGTGTTTATTAAATTTTAAATCTTGTATATATAACAATATGAATGAAAGTGGTTCACAACCAAAACAAGGATGAAATGCAGAGAACCCACATGCATTGTAACAGTTTGAAGTTGGCAAATTAATTGAGTTGGAAGATTCGAATAATTTGATATATGAGCCTCAACCTCCTTGTTTGTTGAAGCAACTAACAGAAATCACATTGATTATGATCAGTTTCATTATGTAACATTAAAATTTCAAAACACTGGGGTCACATTTTATGATGAAAAGAAGATAAGCATTCATTATTTTCAGTCATTTGTATCCAAAAGAAGATTGCAAATTAAAAATTAGTGAGAAACCACCTCACCTACTCACTGTGACCCTGTGGAAAATAAACAACCTTACTCCCAACAACATGAAAGAACACAAGCGGTCTGGCACGGCCAGGCCAAAGCTCTGAATTAAGGCATCTCCTTTCCCTTGCTTGATGTGACATGAACAAACAAATTGTCAATTGGATATTCCTTTAGAAACCTCTTGACATTCCAATAGTAACTGTGTAAACTAATATGATATTATGATTGTAAACGTTGCAATATAAAGCACAATAACTTGACAAATATTCCAAATGACAATGTTTTCCATAGACAGTTTTACATTAAATATTTTTCTAAGGTGTCACAATTTGATATGATGAGTTAATTTAACATTCTAGGTTATCTCAAATGCATCTCAATATGCAATTCTAGAATTTTAAAAAAAAAAACACTAAAACGCAAAATCATTCTAACTAGAGTAATGGACGCATTAAAAAGGTAAGAAGCAACATTTGCACGTTTAAGCTCTTAGAATAATTTAAGCGGCAAGTCACTACATTGATATCTTTTATTTAACATTCCATGAAACTTCGTGGCCATATGGGACAAAGAAAATCTTACATCATGCCTGACATTTTAAAAGAAATTAATGTCAAAAATGGCAACAAACAAAGATAGAGGTGAAAAGATGGGAACCAAATCTTGGTCCTGACCTACTCATCCAACTAGACTGTTAACCAATTCATAATGCTCTGCAACTTATTCAAGAAATAGCAAGAAAGCTAATATATGAAGGAAAGTATAAACCAATTCTGAAATAAAACTTGTTTCCCTAAAACCAGCGTACTCTTATAATTGATTACACCCTAGTAAAGTTTGATAAAACCACATATGATAACATATTCAAGTCATTTTGTCTAAACACAATAAGATGTGAAAATACACTATACCTAGGAAGTACATAATAACGCTTCTTTGTGCATACAATGTTCAATGTTTTTCACTCCCCCTACTGGTATGCTATGGTTTAGTCCATCAATAATTGCCCCTAATTGATACAAAATCCATGGATATGAAAAAGCGAGAACTGTATTAATTAGCAACATTTTGTAATTAATTAGCAGCATTGTTCTGAGGAGACTTGCCCTTGGAACCTGATTGTGATTCTCCACTCTGCTTCCTTTCTCCTCAAAATGGCAGACTTCAAACATGCTATGGTGTTGTCCAAGGCTCCTAAACCCCTAAAGGCAGTTGCAGTAGGATTACTATAATCCATAGAAGCCTCAAGAACATGCAAAATAGCTGCTACCAAGTGTATATGTTGTGGATCCAAATCTTTGAGAAGAGGGAGCAAATTTGGCATTAAACCCATGTCCCATAATGCAGTGCAGCGAAAATAAGAAGAAACTAGAAATGTTACAAGAGAAAGCAGTGCCTCTACTAAAGATATCGAACAATAGGATGATTCACTGGAAACTTATTTCCATTGAGCTTAGGGGGATATTTGATATCGTTGATGCAATATTGAGTATAGTTGAGAAGAGAAATATTATTACAAAGGCTTACCAAAACTCCACTCCCAGTCCTTCCAAAATGGAGCCGACAGTCCAATGTTTATTTTCATTATATCTTGTTGTGGATCTACCAACTCCATATTTGAATCTTTATTAGGGTCGAGAAGGTCATTCTCTTGAGACAAGCACTACCAATTCATCTAATATCAAGTAGTTTCATCTGACATGTCTCCCCAAAAGAGGATGCCTTTCTTGTTGAATGTGTGAGCTTGAAGGTGGGGCAACTATTGAAGGAAATCACCCTATGTCTCCAACACCAAATGGAGTGTGTGCCAGATCCCAATTTGTCTTTCATGTTCCATCTAGCCAAGCCCACAATTGCTTTCCATGCTACCCAATTACTCTAGGAAATTCAAATAAGTGAGCTTGAGACCTGGAATTTGGTGTGTTAAATTTTCTTAACCCTAGCAACTGGAAAATGTAGTTTCTAGTAAATTTCCTTACTGTAAATTAATTAAAGTTTCAGCTTACTAAATAAAAAGTATTGTTGGTATTTAACAGGTAAATAAAATAAAATCAGCAGTAGAAAATTGGGCACCAATCCCACACATGCATACACAGAAAATCTGCACATCAAAATTTCGTGTTCATTAAATAATATCTTACCATACAACGGTTTCCTTACTGGGAACATGGTCCTTTGTGGAAAATTACAATCTCCAACAACTATAGAAATTTTATGGGCTTCTGTGCAAGCTATACTACCCGAATTCTCCTAAGCACCCACACAACTTGCCATATGCTCAACCTGCAGTGCAGCCTCTCTGTCACCTGTGTGGTTGTTTGAACCCCTGCCCACAGCACGTGCAACAGTTTACTGCTTCCTATGGCACTTGTGACTGCTCTGCTCACTTTGCACAACACATGGGGCCCTACTGCAGCACACATGACTGTTTTGAACCCTCCACACAACTCACGTTTCTCTCTCAAGATGAGTATGGCCTCATTGTGCCACTGTTGTTGGCTGATCTACACAATTCTGTTGTACAACCTTATTGGGAATGATCCTTGCTACAGAAATCACTCTGCAACAGATTTCAAACCATATACACTTGGATGAAATACCATTTTCATCCAATCACATGTCTAGACACTCAAATCTGTTCGGAAGTACCTGTCCAATGCTACTATCATTAACAGGTCGAGGATGAAGGAGATGATATCACACAAAGAAAAATCCCCCCTGCACTTTCCCCACTTGTTGACATCATACTAGTAAAAACAGAACCTGTCATGGAGCATCACCCTCTACACCCCTTGACACTCATATGTAGCCAAAATAGACACTTGAGTGGGAAGTTTGATCAAACCAAGCCCCCTGACATCCTTGGGGATAGTAACACATCCCAAGGGGCCAGTGAAAGACCCTTTTGTTTGATTGAGACCATGGTTACAATCTCAAAATCTGCTCTACTATTGATATCAGGCCTTGCTATGCAACCAACAAGACACAAAATATATTTGCAAGTCTAGTTGGATTGTGCAACCATGGTCAACTTCCTCGTAAAGGGAAGGTCTTGATGATGCTAAACAGGGAGTTTCCTTTGTAGTTGCTGAAGTCACCAATTGTACATGGATATTGGCAAAAGATCTAGACTAAAGAGAATACCCAAATATCTAACAACCAGCCAGGATGGGGTAAATTTCCAAGCTGAGGGATTCTAGTTAGGAAGAGAGTCCAACCCCCCCGGAAAAAAATAGATTGTTAGTCACTAAACACATCACTTGATGCCAGGTTGATTATGTCTAAACAAGCATGAGCAGCATCAACTAAACTTATCTAAGCACTATTTGGTATATAAAAGCTAATGTATTAGTGAACAATGTGTTCTCCATAGTCACACATCTAGGTCCCAACTCCACAAGAGCCAACATATCAATAATGAAGGTCCAGTCCACTCAGTCAAAAGCTTTGTCAAATGAATTTCAAATAACAGGGGTTGCTGGCTAGTTTTTGTGCACATTTGAAGGTTTCACATGTTGAAACCATGGTATTGAGATTACTTGTTTGTACACAAAACTTGTGTTATTGTTAGAAAACCTAACAACCTTCCATGGCATTGACTAGATCCTTAGAGTCTCTGTTTTAGCCATGATCTTGTGTGCCACACTAAGCAATGAAATTGGATGCCAATCACCAATTGTGTTTGTGGCTGCTTTTTTGGGAATGTTTTTTCCAAATGACAAAAATTGTCACTATTCATGGCTCATGGCCTTGTAAAATTCACACATAATGCCATCTAGATTCTATACCCGGAGACTTGCCATTCCTCATGTAGCTAAGTGCTGCAAAATCCTCCTCTTTTGAGAAGTCATCGTTCTTCAACCTGCTCTAGTCACCAATAAAAACCTTATGAGGATTGACCCTACAATAAGCATTTCTTGCAGCCACTACATGATCCTTCACGGTATAAGGAGAAAAATATTTTGAAATTGCAATTTGAACATACCTCTAATGTCAATTGGAGTGCCGACAAAATAACCATTTGCATGGAGCAATCCAAGATCCTCTTCATTGCCACTTTTCTTTTTAAAAATTCAAAATAGAATTTTGAGCCCTCATCTCCCTTATGAATCCATTGTAGCCTGAAACAAACTCAGGCACCCTTGGCAATATATTCCCCTCTGCTTCACCTCCCTCTGAACCATTATGTCCTACCATGCATCCTCACCATAGAGGGACACATTATGGAGATCCTCTTCAATAGAAATGCACACCTACTGAATTCTACCTTGCTCCAACTCCTTTCTGTCTTTTGCGGGCCATCCTCCTACCCCAACCTCATGGATTTGACAATACAATATCTTTGGTTATAGCTTATGATCCAAGTAGATTGAAATGCAATTTTTACTATTTCTCTAATGGATGTATGTAATGTCCCTAGGTAATTTTTGGCCTTGGTGTTCAATCCTTATCTAGTGTTTTCAACCAATCATGAAAAAAAATCATAACAGTAGTGCACATTTATCAACTCAGATAATGGTAAGTACCCTTCTATATAATTCACTAATGATATAAGAGACATTTAACAGTCATATGTTTCTTCAGCAAACCACCACAAGTTAGGGCTAACTGCCTAATGAACAGTAGACCTATACAACCAATAATCCACCAATATAATTCTGACTGTAATGTCAATATTCAATAGATCAGCATTCCAACTGTAACCTGCCTGGCTAATGAACTGACATTGTTGTAAAATTAATCATTAGTCATGTGTTGCAATGCAAAATTAATCATTAGTAGATACTTGCATCACACCATGCTCTAAATGTTGTATACATAAGTGGCAAGCATGGCTCTTATTGTCTTTGCCATATAGTCAAATGTGTTTGAAGCCTTTAAGATCTTTGTTCATGCATTCTCAAGCAGATATGGGGAAACTGTTAGTTAGTATCTTCGTAGTTGCAATGACACCATATGGATTATCAACAAGTATGGAACCTGTTTGTCTAATTAATTTGGTCTTTCTTAGCATATTAAGGACAACTTTGGCAAGTTCCTTTCTTTATGGGGAAACCATTGTGAAAGAGAGCCTTTTCATATGTATGACTATTTGTGGGACAAGAACATAGGCAAGTGGCTGTCATGGCAAGCTCTTGTTATTCTGAAAGGCTTCAAGAAATTGATTGATTCTTCTGCAATATATTGATGATTCCCAAAGAATGTTTGTTCAAGCTAAGTAAATAATCTGGATATTCGTTACTCCATTTGAAAGGATTGGAAATGGTCTCATGAGATACCATTTATGGGCACTATTGAACCAATAAATTCTATGACAAGAACCGACAACTCATTCAGTGGAAAGTCATCTCAACAGGGAGTGGAATGTTTGAGACCATGAGTCAAGGTGGACCTAGAAATGTCATGATATTGGAAATCCCATTCGTATTTTAAAACTGAAGTACTTAGATTGTTGGTTCTTCACAATATTTTGGTGATAAGGGATGAATTGCATTTCATTTTTCTAACAAGTGGTTATTGTATGGCATGTTGCAACTTTGAATCTAATATTAATCTCTGTTTTAATCTTTAATTTTTTTGTTTCTTGTGTTCATTGGAATAATGCTCTATTTGGGGGCAAATGGATGGTTCGAGAAGCATGTACAACTGTGGGACGTTATCTGTCTAACAATCCCTTCCTACTTATAGAAGTGATACAGTTGGGCAACGTTTCATGAGATGAACACTTTGTTCAATTTGGAAGAAATTTCTTTATTTACTATTTAGATCAAGTTTGACTATGTAATTTTTTCCCAACATTGTCCTTTTTAGGTAAGATGTGGACAGTCTTTAAGTTGGGGTCAAGGAGTGTTAACTGTTATTTCTTTTGTAGGCAAGCAGCTCTCATTTGACTACTTTTTGGCTCCTGGCTGTAACAACTGTAATTCTTAATGCAATATCTGTGCCATTTGCCCCTAAAATACTGTTTTAGGGTGTGTATTACTTGCAGGTCTAATCCGTAGGTGTGAGAAGAGGTTAAGGGTGCAGCTGTATTTTCTTTATGGTAATTATCTCTCTGTTCTGGGCTGCAGTAAACAGTAGGTTGTGAAGGAAGTCTAGAGGGCAGAGAGACCTAGTCTAGGGTCTCCTTACTTAGCCGCAGCCACTAAGAAGCCAACGCAATTGGATCAAAGGTTGCACACCCTTGGACAGAAGTTGTGATCCCTGACAGAGGATTGTGATCCCTTGCTGTAGCGTATCTCTCCATGATCTTCTGTTGAACATCTTTGTTGCAGGACGCAGACAGAGGACCATTACTACAGCTAGTTGTTAAGTTGTTTGAGAGAATGAAGGCATGGTTAAGTCCTTCTTTCTAGGCCTCGCATTCCCAGGCTTGAACACAGGCTGTAATGGAGAAAGATGGAAAATTCAGGCAGCCCTAACCAGTATTCCGAATTGCAGTCTAAGGTCAGATCTTCTATTTGGCAATTCAGTGTTGACTTTAAAATCATTGTACTCTCTCTCTCTTTGCTGAACATTTGTTTATGCATAATAAGAAGAATTGATCAAGGGTTTTCCCCGACTTCGGGTTTTTCCCTGGCTTGCGCCATATCCGTGTGTTATCTTGTCTTGGCTTGTCTTTTGCTTCGATCATCTGTGTTCTTTCTTCAGTTACTGTTTATATGATAATGAGCTATGTGATTGCTAATGGAATCTAAATGGCTTATGGGATAGTATGTTCAGTGAACTAACTAAGTAAGAACATGCTCCAAAATTAACGTGGTTTCAGAGCCAGATAAGGTCAATCCCAAGCAAGAGAAGGAATGCAACCACAAGGAATGTAATCAAGTTTCCATCAAGCAAGGGACTGTTAGAATTCCAGTTTGGGAATATGTCAGAGTTGGTCTCAATAGCTCATAGGGGCTTCAAATCAAATTTTCAAACCATTATTGCAGAGTCCTCCTTCAACATTTAATGCAAGCAGCCAACAAGGAGGAGAGCAGAGTCAATACTGTTTTGGGCAGTGTCTCTCTTGCTAGATCAGACCACAGGTTAAGAGGTAAGTATTTATGGTTTTTCTGTACTTTTTTGTGAAGGGTTTGTCTCTGTTTACAAGGCTGCTGGAAGGTGCTGTTACAGTTGTATGAGGAGAAGGATTTGAGAGGGCCAAGAGGCCTAGAAGGAACCTCCCGCCCTAGCCGCAGTGATCTCAAGAGACAGTGCAGGTAAACAGGGGCGGTTCCTTGTTCTAGAAAGAGATTCTCATTCTGCTTTAGGCCACAGATAAGGGATTGTTTCTGCAACAACTCGGAAAATTCTGTTTTGAGGCCTAGATTAGACCACAGTCATCCTAAGTTTCAGTTCAGTTAAGATCAAGTATATCCTGGTATATATGAAGACCGTGATGTAGAAAACACGTGAATTGTAGGAGGCTTGAGGAGGAGCCTTAAAGCCCTTCCAGCCATGCTTTGAATGTATAGTATAACAGCATAACGGGAAGCATAGTTGGTCATGAAAGCACAGTGATTTGAAGCAGGGCTCAGCAAGCTTACTTTTCAAGGAAGTCTCTCAGATCTTCACTCTTGATACTGCACCTATGAAATAATTGGACATTCATTATATAGCTATGGTCTTGGTATGATTTGCCTATAATGTCATATGGCATATGCTTCAGTATGATTCTTTGCATTATGACATTTTGTCTTGCTTCAGTCATATATTTGTTTCTCATATTACTCTACATTGGTATGGCTTCCCATATTGGCAATAATGGGTATCAACCCATTCCTATATACTCTCAACTTTGTGTATGGATGTCACTGTGCAACAACTCCAATATGGTATTGCTATTACAGCAGTATAAGCTTGACCTCGATTTCATCAGCTGTATATGAATGATGATACAGTACATGAATATATGGAAGTTCATCCATCCGTTCAGATATGGATTCTCTGCTCTATTCGTATGGTATATTCCCACTGTCTATATTCATTGAGTTTTGCATTGTATACAAAACAGTAATATTACCCTATATATGGTGTCAGGAATCCTATTCGAGAATGATGTTGCAGTGGAGTAGTTGCAATATCCTCCATCTAAAATATCAATGCCTTCGATCACTTGGGCTGTATTGATTGTGTTCACAGTCATGTTCCTTCAATAGTGTTATCATTCATATATACAGTCACAGTCCGATCTTCTTAGCATCAAGCTTATCGATCCTTGTTCAGTTTTGAGAAGAATCATTTTTTCACTTTGAAGACCTATAGTAGCATCATTAAAGGAAGCAATTCTGTAGGTATCTGAAGACCAAACCTCCCTTGTGACAGAAATCACTACAAGAATTCAGGTTGAACATTGGACATTCCATTAGCATAAGTCAAGGATGCAACAAGTATTCAGTCTTTAATGACAAGCATCAGAAACTGGAGGGAAGAAGATAGTTCTTCTTAACCAGTTTAAAGTGCATTAACTATTTGCCACATTCTTCTGCAATAACAATGAACCTTGGAATAAATTCAGTATATCAGATGTAGTATTTGTGGCTGAGAAGAAACTTGGCATAATTTGAAATTTCCTTGGTCTATATAGATGTTAAGATTAGGCTAGAAGCCAGTATCCATGGCATAATCAGACTTGGAAATCATTCCAAGGTTAAATTCAGAGTAATTCCCTTGGTATCTTTAATTTCAGTCATTCTTGCAATTTCAATAATAAGGTTCAATCGATATACTGCTATTGAGATCTGTCATTTGAATAGGCAGAGCATGTGAGAGAGTTCACCTATGTATTGCTGAGGTTTGGTATTCTAACGTGTCATCTTAAAAATAAGGAGTAGATTGATAAAAGGCTGAAGCAAGAATTAAGAGGGAGAAATATTGATGACTTTGGCACATGGACCAAAGGAATAGTGACTGGAAAAGTAGCAGGTTGCAGATAGCTCTATGACTATAATTTTGGCAAGGTCGCTTTCCTTATATTTAGAGGGAGTTATGGACAAGCCATGATGATTGGATTGTAAGGATGCAACTACTTCTGATTGATGACACTCTCGTTTGTCAACGTAAGAGGGAGTTGACTTTCGAAGTCAAGATGTAAGACCTAGCCTTGATGCACTATTCCCTACACTTAAGGATTGATGGTAAAATGGTATGCATATGTATATCTTGTGGGATACCTGATCACCAACTAATCAGACATATGTCTCGCTATGAAAGTTCTCAAGTCAATTTATGGGTGAGCCCCATATATTGGACAACTACTTATTGAGATATCTCAGTGATTCTACATCCTGATGTACACTACTGAAATCTAAGGTTTCATGAATATTTTGATGATAACTCGGTTGACAATATGATGGATGGAAAGAGCACATCTAAGTGTTATATACTCCAGCACTACTGCAGTCGGATGTATAAATTTAAGAAACCTCTTCAGTTGTCATTGTTGTATATTGCAGAATAGGATTCAGAGAATCCATTGTTTCACATAATACCACTTTATATGGTACAACAAAGGACATTCCTATTTTATGTCATGTTTGAGTGATCTCACATTGAGCAGGATGCGTGATGGACACTTTGCTTTCTAGAAAGACAAGCTTAGGCTTGTGATCTCCCTGGGTAAGAGGGAGTAAGATCAGTTAAATATTTTCTTCATCAAGATATGCAAGAAGCAGAGGATTGCTACATGATGCCAAGATCTCTGTTGGATGTTTTCTACAACTTTTTATTTATTTTTAAGGATCCAGACAAGGAGAAAGAACCCTTGAATTTCAAATGACTAATGAAAAAATAAACAAAGACTAACAATGACAGTTATTCCGTGAACAGTTGATTGACACTTAAAATAACTAGTAACAGAGCTTCATAACTTGATTCTTTCCCAATGACAAGTATTTGTGTGATGTATGAATTCAAATTGAGATCAATCACAGACATGCTGGGAATTAGAAATAAAATCTACCAAAACCACACAAAAACTAAATTGTAAAGATAAACCAAAAATCTAGATGTTTGAATTTTTATACTAAGGTTTGTTTGGTGGCCTCTTGTCTAGCTGCAATGATCAAATAAAATGTATATTGTGGAATCAGGGAAGATCGTGTTGATAATGGTAGCCAAAGCAAACTTTATCAAACAAGTAACTTGTCAAAGAAATTTTGTGGGGGCAGTATGCAACAACCCTTTTGATGTATGTACACAATACACATGGAATTTGTTAACAAGAAGTCATAATTTTGGAGTCTCTGGTATAACAGACAATACATGGAACCTTCAAAATGCCAAAATCTAAATAGAAGTTGAAGATTGAAACAGGGGACTCAATTGCAGAGAAGGATTGATTTCACATAGTTCCTTCATGTGAATAAATGGAAAAACAATTGCAGGCCGATGGTATCAATAACAACATAACACCAAAATAAGTAATATTGGAGATGAAACAAACCAATGCAAAATAGTGATAAGTTAACAAGGGGAAAATGAGTTTGCTTTGGTTGCAAGACAAGGTCATTTTGTACATTCTCACAGACTTAACAATATAAGTCAAAACAGTGAAGGATACAGGTATTTGCACAAACATGCCCTGTTATCACTTGGACTCTTCAATGCCAATTTACCATCCATCCATCTATCTACATATGCTTGAGTGTGTATGCATAAAGACACGGAAAGGGCCTTAAAAAAGGATTTGTACTTAACATCTTCGGATTCTCCTGTGATAGTAGTGACACCCTATCTGTCCAATAGAGTTGAAGGGTAAGTCACATGGCAAATTCAAACCCAAGTACAGGCACTTTTAGCATATTGCTTGTTTAAAGTTATATAGATGAAACAGCTGAAAATGAAACCCGCCAATTTTTTCAGAACTAAAAGGGAGTTGTGGTGAATTTGAAGGAGACGAATAAATTTAAGTCCGGCTTGATCAACCTCTTATGGGTTTCTGTAAGTCTGTTTGTTGCTTGCGGTGATATTGTTTTGGGGATTTCCGAGGGCCGATGGTTTAGCCCTATGAAGAAATTCTCACGCCATTATGATTGAAAGATGTGGCGCAAAATTCAAATGATAATAATCCTTATAGAAGTAAAACCATGACGACAATGAAGTTAAATTTAAGAGTGTATAGTTTCTAACTTGAAATTAGCGGGAAGACGACCTTTGAAATAATTTTTTTTAAACTAGTAGGTTGAGGGTAAATTGAATAGAAGGATTTTTTTTTTTTGAAAAAAATGAAGGGGGGGGGTGGGAATTTTATGGTTTCTAGGTTTTCGCACTCTGTGCATTGGGACAATCAATCGCAGCAGTCACTGTAGCTCTGATGGCTTATAGGAACTGCCTCACCACTTGTACGCACATGCAGGGTCTTCATTAAACGCTCCTCGAAATCGTAACCGGTCTCCCTTCGAACTCCTATTTAACACTCTCGGTTTTTGGTTTACGCATTTTTTAGTTATCTGTTGCATCGTTGTTTCGTTTTTGCATCCTCCCAGCGTGGAAGCCAGTCCAGCGTTTGAGACTCTCCCTCACAGTGCGGAGTTTGCAACAATTTTGTGATTCATCTCTCTGTGGTCTCAGTATGGTTAGCCCCAAAGACCATGTCAACTTAGAACCGGAACCAGAGGACATTCTATCGGTCTGGGGGTTGGAACCAACCCAACAGAACCTGGAGAAGGTCAAAATGCCAACGAGGTCTCCACTTGGCAAGCAAGGTGTTGTTGAGCTGGACTGGGAAGTCGGTGGCGATTTAGGTTTTTGGAACAGTCAAGAAGCCTCTCATCAAAGATGGTATCCTAGCTGCAAGCAATGGAATCTTCAATCGGTTTTGAGAATGCAGTTTTACAAAGAGTTGAAGGTTGCGTTTCCCCGACGAATTTTCGGGTAAGATCTTTATGTCTCTCTTATTCCTTAACCAGTGGTATCGAAGACGTGGTAAAGGGCAATAGTCTGCTAAGGCAT
The DNA here is from genome assembly GCA_034641835.2 of Pinus albicaulis. Lineage (NCBI taxonomy): Eukaryota > Viridiplantae > Streptophyta > Pinopsida > Pinales > Pinaceae > Pinus > Pinus albicaulis. The sequence continues at coordinate 347,498,260 of CM076570.1, read as the reverse complement.
GAAGGTTTAAAATCTTGTTTAATTGAGGAGGTAAAGGCAGTGTCTCTGGGAGTGGGTCAGCATTTGGATAAGACTCGAGGATGCAAAATCCCGCTAGTTGTTTTCCTTGGTCTGGTGTTTGAGCAGGCTTTGTTTTCAGAGCGTTCTGGTGATAATGAAGGGTTGTTTGGGGAGAATCTATGTTAAAATTGGACAACTAGGTCTAAACTCCATGTTGTGATGCTCAGATGAAGATACCAATATTTTTATTGGGTTCCTCTTTCGAAGAGGTGCAAGATCGATCTAAAGATCATCTTGATCCGATGAGCAGAACATTTATTTTGAATTTATTTTCTAATATATTCAAATATGTGCAGGTCGGCTTTAAGGTTTTGTACCCCAGCAAATGTGTCACACACCCTCAATGATGGATATAAATAAAGTCAACGTTGGAGGACATTTCACTCATCTCCTATCACACATATTTCTCTCTCCACTTCTGATTGGTTCGAGCTACTTGGAGGCAACCTGCGGCTCACACGTGGGAGAAGGACAAAGACATTTTCTACTGCAGCTAGGGTTTCCACCGCAGGTTTGACCAGCGTTGACTTTGGTCAACACATGGTCAAAAGGAGCTGAATTTTGGCATAGACTTCGATTTCTGCATTCTATACATTTTGGCACAAGAACCAAGGTCAAAGGTTGATCGTAGACCGTGTTGCGTTGACTTTTACTTGTTGTCCTACATTGACTTTTCTGGGCAGCGTTGACTATTTGGCTGATCTGAGGGTTGCATGACATTGTTGGTTAGCTGACCAATTGAGACTTTGTTGGTTGAAGCATCCTGTTGACCGCCGTAACGCACCAACACACTTATCTGTTTCTGGCTTGTCTTTTGTCAATCTACTGGTATGTTCTATCAGCATTTTACTTAATGATTTATGTGATTGTTGTCTAGTATTGAAGAGAAAGTAAAGTTACATCAAGCATAGAATATCTACATAAATTTACATGGTATCAGAGCTAAGGTGAAGACAAAGCCTTAATTTGTAGCAATCACCGAAGAAGAAAATGGGTTCCACAAAATATGGCTTCAAGGAGGATGACAAATTGACTGGGAAGGATGACTTCCATGCTTGAAAGATGACATGGATCTTAAATTGGAAGACCAAGATGTCATGGACTATGTACAGGGTAAAATCCAAGAACCTCCATCCACTGCTACTGCTGCTACCAAAACAAAATATAAGGGGGAGATCAAAGCAAAGCTGATGATCAGGGACTCAATTCACCAGAGTCTGGTTGCCTACATCTCTAAGCTGGGAACATCCAAAGTTGGTCCACATGTTCAAGGCTAACAATGCGAATCAAGTCCTATTCTACAAGAACCAATTGAAGAATCTGAAGAAAGGCAGGGATGAGTCTGTTCAATCATATTTTCTGAAGCTGACCGAGATCAGAAACAATCTACTAGCTATTGGGGAGACAATAGCTAATCGAGAGATGGTACTCACCGCACTTGGGGGGCTCTCATCCGAATGGCATGTGTTCAACACTACCATTCTCAATAATAATGTGATACCTGACTTTGACGAAGTACTATCGAGATGCGTTCAAGAAGAGACAAGAATGAAGGAGTATGAAAATGAAGGAAACGCTGCCTACGTTGCTCACTCTAGAAAGAACTTTGGTGGTCAAAAGAACAAAGGAAGAGCAGGGGCCCAAGGAAAGAAGGGCAAGTGTTACACTTGTCATAGGCCAAGTCACTATGCTATAGAACGCCCTTTCAAGAAGGATTCTCCCGATGGTGATGACAACAACAACAATTAGAGGAATGACAATCAAAGGAACAACAAGTTCAAGGGAAAGAGGAAGGCTCCCTCCGGCGGAAATGGTCAACCTTTCAAAAGGTCAAGAAACTCCAGGTATGAGGAATGAAATGTTGTTGATAAAAGAAATGAATACATTCTTGTATCTGCCCTCTCTGCTGCATCTCCACCCGACACTATGGATGTCTGGTTGATAGATAGTGGTGCCTCAAGGCACATCACTGGCTTCAAGGAAGCACTCTCTGATATGGTTGAGAAGGATACCAATCTGGAAATTATCCTTGGAGATAATGCCACATATCCCGTGAAAGGGACAGGGACTGTGACCCTCCACTTGTCTCAAGGTCAAGTCTTCCACTTGCAGGATGTACTCTATGTACCAAATTTGAAGAAGAACCTTGTGTCTATATCAGCCATGGAAGACAAATGTTTCAATGTGGCATTCATTGATGGAAAGGTGCACATGTGGAAGAAGAGCTTCAAGGAAGCTATCACGATTGGGTTTAGACTTGATACACTTTACCATGTTGGAGGAAGTCCACTAGGAGCAATGACATGTGATACTATCTGACAAACTGAACTATGGCACCAGAGGTTTGGACACCTTCACTACAAGGCCCTTCCTGAAGCAAGGAAGGTGGTGACAGGGATGCCCGAGATTTCAAATAATCATGAAGGTGTATGTAAGGGTTGTACTGAAGGAAAGCATACAAGGGGACCTTTCCCCTCAAGTGTCACAAAGACATCTGATGTCTTGCAATTGATCCATTCTTATCTATCTGGTATGTTACCCGTGACATCCTTGGGAGGATGTTCTTATTACATGACGTTCATAGATGACATTTCTCTCAAAACCTGGATATACTTCTTGAAGAAGAAGGATGAGGCTTTTATGTGGTTATGTACCTTCAAAGCCTTGGTGGAAAATATGACAAGGAAGAAGATCAAGATTTTGAGGACCGATAATGGCACTGATTATGAGACAAACGAGTTCAAGGACTTTTGCAGAGAAGCTAGCATCAAGAGGGAGATCACAACTGTCTATACTCCTTAGCAGAATGGCGTTGTTGAACGAAAGAACAAGACCATTGTGGAAGTTGCCTGTGCCATGCTATGTGACCAAGGTCTACCGAAGTTTCTATGGGGAGACGCTACGAACACTGCTGTGTACATACAAAACCGATGCCCGCATTCTGCTCTGGACTCCAAAACTCCCGAAGAGGTTTTCACTGGTAAGAAACCTGATGTCTCACATTTTAGAGTTTTTGGATGTCCTGTTTATTTTCATGTGCTGAAAGAGAAGAGGAGCAAGCTGGATGCTTCTGGGAAGAAAGGAATGTTTGTGGGCTACAGCGAAACTTCGAAGGCCTATAAAGTCTATGTGCCTGGTCAAAGGGAAGTGGAGATATGCCACGATGTCAATTTTGGCGAAGATGCTTCCCTGAAGAAAGTAGTCAATCTTCCGAGATCTGAAGAAGATCATGAAGCAAGGCCTAGAAATCAAGAAGAACCGAAGGATGAGACGATGCCTGATGTTGAAGGACCAATGGACCCGATTGATCCACCTCCTTCACTGGGGAAGAGACCATCATGGCTCAGGAACACTCTCAAGGATGCTGAGGGACATATGGCCCCAAGGGGGGCATTTCGTGAAAGCAAGAAGCCGAGTAGATTCCAAGGGTATCTAGCAGCCATGAGTACTATTGTACAATTTGAGCCTGGATCTTTTGAGGAAGCCGTAAAGCATCAAGTCTGGAAGGATGTTATGCATGAAGAGTATGAGTCCATAATGAAGAATGATGTCTGGAATGTGGTTCCAAGACCAGAGGACAAAGCAGTTGTCACCTCAAAATGGCTCTACAAGATCAAGCATGGATCTGATGGAAGTGCTGAAAAGTTCAAGGCAAGATTCGTTGCCCGTGGCTTCTCTCAAAAGGAAGGCATAGACTATGATGACATATTTGCACCTATGGCACGATATACCACCATTTGATCTATCATAGCCCTTGCTACTACGCAAGGGTGGAGTCTTCATCAAATGGATGTGAAGACCGCATTTCTGCATGGTGCGATAAAGGAAGAGGTGTATGTAGAGCAACCTCTGGGGTTTGAAGTCCAGGATCGAGACACCCATGTCTGCAGGTTGAAGAAAGCCCTCTATGGGCTGAAGCAACCACCCAGAGCTTGGTACGAGGGGATAGATAGCTACCTGATGAAGTTGGGCTTCACTCGTATTAATGTTGATCCGAACCTTTACTTCAAGGTTGATAGAGAGAAGCCTCTCATTCTGGTGTTGTATGTGGACGACCTCTTCCTGATAGGTGTTGACCCTCTCATTCATCAGTGCAAGAGGGAGCTCGCTGCTGAGTTCGAGATGAAAGACCTAGGACTGATGCACTACTTCCTAGGCCTGGAGGTCTGGCAGAGAACTGGCGAGATTTTCCTTTCTCAAGGAAAATACATTGTGAAGCTTCTGGAAAGATTTGGTATGGTGGACTGTAAGTCCGTGTCGACACCGATGGAGCTCAACTTCAAGAAGTTGAGTGGCAGCACTGTTGGGCCCGTATTGGCAAATCCTACTAAGTATTGTCAACTCGTAGGGGCCCTGATGTTCTTAGTGAACACCCGTCCAGATATATGTTTTGTAGTGAACACTTTGAGTCAACAAATGGTTGAGCCTCATCACACTCACTGGGTTGGTGCCAAGAATCTTCTGAGATATCTTTTGGGCACGATAAACCATGGGCTGAGATACACTGCCGAGAGCGTGACACTCCTTGGATATACTGATGCCGATTGAGCTGGCAGTGTGGTGGATTGAAAAAGCACATCGAGATGTTGCTTCACACTTGGATCTGCTTCTATATCATAAATGAGCAGGAAGCAAAAGTCGGTGGCTTTGAGCACTGCGGAGGCCGAATACATTGCAGCGAGTATGGCCTGTTGTGAAGCAGTTTGGTTGCAAAAGCTCTTCAGTGAGTTGTTTGGGCATGTGCTAGATACCACCGTGATACTCTGTGATAACCAGAGTGGGATTCCCTTGTCCAAGAATCCCGTGTTCCATGATCGATCCAAGTATATTGATATCAGGTACCACTTTATCCGGGATATGGTACAACGAGGCGCCGTAAGGCTCGATCATATAGGAACTGATGAGCAAGTCACGGATATTCTCACAAAGCCCCTGGGGAATGTCAAGTTCCTAACCTTCCGTGAGAGTCTTGGTATCGTGGAACGACCCTATGATGAGGGTCCTATTGGACGATGAGCTCTGGGAGCTCTGGGGGGGCTTTGGGGATAGCTTCTCGGAGCTATAAGCAACCACAAGGCTAGGCTTGCCGAACCTTGTTGGTGTGCTTGGGCCCCACCATTATGATGATTGAGTTGGTTCACCTCTCATTATCTGTGCCCCGTATGCATCCTACCCATTGAGTTCAGGGCTCATGGGAAGTACCTCTCATTTGGCCAATGAGGTGGGAAAAGCTAGAGACTAGTAGCAAAGACTGATGGACGCATCAGAGATTGCCATACTCTCTATCTAGGATGGCACGGTCCAACCACTTGATCTGGGATCAAGTCTAGTCAGGTTTTGGACCTCGTACTGACTTCGGGTCAGATAAACCAACTTCGAGTTGGTATGAGACTCTTTGTGAGTCCTGTAGAGGTTTTGGACTTCTGGGTTGAATCTGTCAACCGGAAATGATGTCTTTGTGACTGACCCACTTCTGTTCTGAAATAAAGAGCCAACAAAGCAAGTTACGACAAGATGATGTACGATGTTGAGTTGCACAGGTGGATGGAGTTCTCCCTAGTTGAGAGGGAGTGTTTTAAATTGGACAACTAGGTCCAAACTCCATGTTGTGATGCTGAGATGAAGATACCAATATTTTTATTGGGTTCCTCTTTCGAAGAGGTGCAAGATCGATCTAAAGATCATCTTGATCCAATGAGCAAAACATTTATTTTGAATTTATTTTCTAATATATTCAAATATGTGTAGGACAGCTTTAAGGTTTTCTACCCCAGCAAATGTGTCACACACCCTCAGTGATGGATATAAATAAAGTTAGCGTTGGAGGACATTTCACTCATCTCCTCATCACACATATTTCTCTCTCCACTTCTGATTGGTTCAAGCTACTTGGAGGCAATCTGCAGTTCACACATGGGAGAAGGACGAAGACATTTTCTGCTGCAGCTAGGGTTTCCACCGCAGATTTGACCAGCGTTGACTTTAGTCAACGCATGGTCAAAAGTAGTTGAATTTTGGCATAGACTTCGATTTCTGCAGTCCGTACATTTTGGCACAAGAACTGAGGTCAAAGGCTGACTGCAGACCATTTTGCGTTGACTTTTACTTGCTGATGTTCTGCGTTGACTTTTCTAGGGTAGCGCTGAATTTTCTGGGTTGACTTTTGAGTTGACTGTTTGGCTGATCTGAGGGTTGTGTGACATTGCTGGTTAGCTGACCAATTGAGACTTTGCTGGTTGAAGCATCCTATTGACCGTTGTAACGCACCAACACACTTATTTGTTTCTGGCTTGTCTTCTGTCGATCTACTAGTATGTTCTATCAGTATTTTACTTAATGATTTATGTGATTGTTGTCTAGTATTGAAGAGAAAGTAAAGTTGCATCAAGCATAGAACATCTACATAAATTTACAATCTATTTAAAGGATTCTCGATTTTGGAGGAGTCATATACAAATTTTCGGCCTGTAGAAGAAAGTAGGTAGGAAGGTAATATCTTCTCTCAGAAAATCCAAGGAATAGATAATGACATCTCTCTGGGGCTAAAGGAGAACCACCCGCTTCTTGACCCCAAGACTCAGTCTCCAAGAGTCGAGGCACCTCCTCAGAGCGGCGAGTCGCCGGTTTCTTTGCTAGAACAACCCCCTGAGGAAGAACTACAGAATGATGAAGCTCTCAGCACTTCTTTTGGTATTGGGCAGACCTTTGGCTCCAAGAGAAAGAAGGGGAAAGTAATCAGGAAGGAGGTTAGGCCAAACTTGGTATTGGGAGTGGAAATTTCATTAGACAAGGCCTTGGCAACCTCGGAACTTATCCCGGTGGGGCGTGCGAAAGGTCGTCAATATTCCTCAAATTATATCGCAGAGTGGATACATAAGTCTTGGAGTGGAGGTCTGACCACTCAAACAGAGGTTATCATCTTGACCAGAGGTTGGTTTATGGTCAGGTTCACAAATGAAGAAGCAGTGGAATGGGTTCTAGAAAGGAACTGGGGCTTTGGCAATTCCCCAATATTCTTCAAAAAATGGATGCCATTATTCGACGCACAAAGAGAAAGGCTCGAAGAAATACCGGTTTAGGTGCGTCTGTCGGCCCTCGCGCCCAGCTCTGGTCGATGGGAGTGCTCAGAGCCATTGAAAATATGTTGGGCACATTTCTTGAAGCGGATATGTCATTCCTAGTGACAAAAGAGAGGAAGGTTGCTCAAATATTGCTTCGGTTGGACCCAAGAGAAGGGCTAGCAAATATGATGCAGATTCAAGTGCATGGCCACTCTTTCTCTCAAATTCTAGATTGTGAGTAGTTAGCATTATTTTTCCATCATTGTCATAAGTATGGTCATCTGGCAAGGGATTGTCCTTTAGGCTTCCGTAGACGCAAGAGACATTGGGAAGAGCCCGAACTTGAGGGCAGTATTGGGGAAGAGGTGGAGGTCGAGGTACAATAGGAGGAGTTGGATACTCAGCATGATGGCTTCATTGATCCCATGGAAATTTAGCTGCCACCACAGGGGGACAGGCGAAAGTAGTAGACACAACTCGGGAAAGTCAGGGCGAAGTGGAACTCACGCGACAGGTACCTCTTCCCACGGGTACTAATACTCCCCCTACTACTCCTATGTCTGTTAATTTATTTCCTCGATCTGTTTGTCTCAAGCTTAGTCCCTCTAGCCATAAACCTTTTGAGTCATGTTCCCTTGTTTCTGATCTTATAGCTCTTGAAAGTATCATCTCTGCCATTCCTGAGTTATCTTTATCCGACATTCCCCTATTACCTGAAGAGCATCCCTCGGGCATTGTGTGCCCTATTGAAATTCCTCATTATAACCTCAGGCCGAGAGACAAAAAATATGGTATTGTTATCCCTATTGGAGGTCTTAGGATCCACTTGGAACCCTCTGTTCCTAATAAAACGAGAGGCAAAAAATCGAACATCTCCAAAGCAAAGTTGAAAGAAAAACTCGATATTGATGATGGCAAGAAATTATCCCTTAAAGGGGCGCTTAGAACAGCGATGTCCCCTATCATGGTTTCTCGATGATTTTGATGTCCTACAACTGTAGAGGGCTGGCCAGTGCCCACAAAAAACTGGCTCTAAAAAGTCTCTTCAGTTTAGTGCATTGCGATATTATCTTGCTTAAAGAAACATGGGTGAAGGGGACATGGTGATGAAGTTTTTAACCCAAATTCTTCCTGGGTGGTCTTTATTGGCCCTTGATGCATCTGGGAAATCGAGAGGATTGGATTTGGGATTCAGAGATCAGAGCATCAAACTTCTGAATTCCTGGGGGTCTGATCTGGCTCTCAGGGACAAGGTCTTTTCTTCTGATCTCGGGTTACAATTCTCCATTATAAACATCTATGACCCCTGCCAAGATAGGGTAAGCTACTAGAACTCTTTCTTCTCAAAGTCTCTCATAAACAACTTTATAATAATCCTGGGAGGGATTTTTAATGTCTCTTTGGGTTTGTCTGAGCCTTGGGGGCCTCACGCCCAAACAAATTCCCTGGCAAAATTATTTCTAAATAAATTCAGGAGGGGTAACTTCATTAATATAGATCCAATCAAGCGTAGTTGGGTTTACCACTATATGTATCAATACAGAAGGTATTATTTTTGAGTTCAGAGTGATTGATTTATTTGTCTGTGGACCTATATCAGTTATCCAGGTCTCTTTTCTTTCTCCACTCTCTTCCTCGCCTACAAATGGAATCCTTAGATTTAAATTAATATATGTACATTTCAGCCTATTGTGAAGGACTACAAGGTTTTTGTGGGAAGCAGGATGGCCTACCAAGTATTGGGAGTAGGTCACTATTGAGAGGGATCCTCTAACATCGTCTCTTGGAAAGGGAGGATCACGATAGTATTAGAGGATAATGGGGTGGGAGATTTTATCAAAAACACAATTCCACCACCGCAAGATCCCCAATAGTTGGCCCAACATAATAAGAATGACATCGAAGCCAATTTGATACAAATTTGATAAAATTAAGTTTTGATAAATATTGCTTTTTAATTTTATCAGGGAAAAAATTTTGGATTCGCCTAAAAATCTGCACTTGTTATGTGTATTGCAGATGTGGATTTAAAAATTAGAATATGATGAGTGTGGCCCTTCAATTATTCACAGGAAGTGCTTCTAGAATTTTGGATGTTTGGTAATTCTATCTAGAAGGAGAGTTGGATGCATATGCCTTGGTAGTTTTAGGTTCGATGGAGGAATAGCATTGTAAGGAGATGATTTCTGTATTTATTTATGCACTAACTTTCTTGAGTCGGTTTTTGGGTTTGGGTTGTTCATTGTGTTGGATTCATGAAATAATTTGAGCCTGTGCTAAAGGATTGCATTGGAATCCTTGCATTGGCAAAATTCAACTCATGCTAGTATTTTCTGCCCTATTGTGCTTGATTCATTATATTTTCTTACATATATTCAGATGGATTGGGAAATATTTAGCATGTATGAAATGTCTCTGCGCGATTATGATCATTGTAAGAGGATGAGCTGTTACCATGTTGTTGAAAACTTGTTGCTTGTTTTGTTTTGAATTTCTTTGCACGATTGTAGCTTTGAACATAGTATTTACTTCTCACATCCTAATATTCCTAAAAATGACTTCTCCAACTCTGTTTAATCAAATAAATGCACCCCAACTAAATGGGTGCATAGTCATTATCACGAATTCATTTATTATCACTTTGAAAGATTGGCACAAAACACTTAATGAACAGATGGGTCATTTTAGATACATCTTAAGAGAAGAAGCAATGTATTCAATAGCCATAAGATAAAATCAAAATAAACAAGATCTTGTGAATCGTTGAAATGATAGACACACCTATACTAAATCTAACAAATTGCCTTGTGATAGAGATCAGCGATAAGTACCTTGTTCCAGTATATTTGCTATTTCATTTGGTAGCCCACGACCATTAATGTGAACAACATCACGATTACCAATAGATCTGCCCACATCAAGTGTTCTTCCAAGGATCTGCCCAAAGATAGAATATAGTCAGATATTGATACGTTGCAAGAGAGCATTATGGTGGACAGGCTGAAGTTGAACATAGCCAGTCTTTTTAATTTCAAGATACGTACATGTTTCAGGGATGGATTAATAACTTACTGAAACGTTGGTTTTGTACCAGTCACCTATAAGCAGAGTTATATTACCATTAGGCGGAGGGAATAGAACAAGGATCAGGGCCCTGCTAGCTACATTTAGCCTTTCAAAGCCCCCTGTAGCTTTCTGTAGATAAAATGATGGAAATTAATAGTATCTACCTAACTGATCCTTCACTTGTAACTTGTACATAAAGTTATTTCCTGGTGGTATGGGGCAGTTTGTGCTAGGTACTCCATATTGCCATGAATTTATCCATTATCTGGTGGTCTGTGATCTTCTATAATAGCTAGGGCCTCACTAGGAATGTGTATGTACTGTTTGATGTGTTCTAGGTTTTGTATACTTTTAACAGACGATTTGTTCAATGAAAGCTCATAAGCGAAGGTCATCCCAACGAAACCTACACCAATTAAAATTGTTAGGAATGATCATCTTATACATAAAAGCAATTAGTAACAGCAGAAATCACCCACAATTTACATTTAGTTTCATTGTTCATACCAGGATTGGAGTTGCCCTGTGGGAGTAGAACCATAGCAAGAGCAGAGGAGTAAAGACCAGTTGCATTTAACACCTCTAGACTCCGAATCAACCATTCAATGGATCAGAAAGTGTAGAAAAATGGGCTCGATGTTTTTTCAATAAGGTCTAAGTTCTTCTTCAAGAACTGATCCTCAACCCTGAAAGCCCTAATGGTCATTGTTCTTACTATGACTCGCCAAAATGATTTGCAATGGGTCATTTCGTTGTACCATTTAGTCTCGTCAGTTATAGCTGAAGCAAAATATTCTTCTCAAATACCACTACCTTGTCTCCTGAATTGTGCATCGTCGGCATGCCATTGCCCTCATTCTTCCGGCCACTCTGTGCATCATCAACATGCCATTGCCCTCATTCTTCCCACCACGCTGTGCATCGTCGGCATCCCATTACCCTCATTCTTCCCGCCACGCTCCATAGAGGCCTTCCTCGGTTTTTTTAATGTGATCGCTGCTTCCTGCTAAGCTGTGCATCGTCCGCATGCCATTTCCCTCATTCTTCCGGCCACGCTGCATAGAGGCCTTCCTCCTCAAATTATTTTTTAATGTGTTGCTACTTCCCGCCACGTTCCATAGAGGCCGTCTTCAAAAATTTTAATGTCATTGCTGCTTCCACAAATTAGGCGTGATTTTTGAAATAGGCGTGATTTTTGAACGCAATTAAACTCTCCGTGTGGTGGGATTCTGACAAATGATGTTCACGGTTTTTAAATGTGTTGTTTTCAAATATGGTTTTCATTTAGTGATTTTTTTAACAAAATTTGAATATGTATTTTATATTTGAGTGAACAAAATAAAAATAATATTTTATTAAGGGTTGGAAAAATAAAACTTTTGTGTAAAAAGAGACAATTATGTTAGATAGCATGAAGGGGTAATATTTATTTGTGAATAAATTTTGACAAAAGCAATAATAAATTAGGGTAAAAAATATTATCAAGGGAAAAAGAGTAATTAGTTGGTTAGTTGGTTAGTTTAATTGATTATTATTAATGTTGTAGTATATGTTTAGTTCTTTATTTCCCCTAGTTAAGTTCAAATTCTTGATGAGACATTTGCCCTATCTTTATAACACTAGAAAAGTAGAAGCTTCTAAAGAGTAGGACCACCTCGCAAGTGTATTTCCAAATGCCTTGACCTTTCTTACTAAATCACGTGTTATTGGTATATACTAGCAACATATTGGATATACTTTTGGGTTATAGTGGCAATCATTCCATTTCGTCTCAAGTATAGCTCAAATCACTTTGATTAAGTACCAGTGTTGGATTTCTCTATAAAATTTTCCTAGAAGTAAAAAAGAACATGACTTTCAATTTAGAAGGGCAGTGTTCCCAAGGAGTGCGACCACCCCACATGTGTATTTAGAGATGCCTTGACCCTTTCTAAATCATATGTTATTATTATAGACTTGCAACATATTGAATATACTCTTGGGTTAGAGTGGAAGTCATTTCAATTCATCTCAAATGTAGCTAAAGTTACTCTAATGATAAATATATATTGTTTTTTCTATTTATGACAGGGATATTGATTATGTTAATATGTGTTGTGGTTAATCATTTTAATAGCAACTTCTATGTTGGTTTAGTAGTGATTGTATAAAAGTGTTTTAATTTTAGCATTAGATGGATTCATGGACCCCTTTAAGGGGTCCATGAATCCATCTACCTAAATTTTAACATTGCGGACGAGGGTCTCTAAATTTTAGCACTTCAGATGGACTCGGAGACCCCTTTGTCTCTAAATTTAACACTACATATGGATTCAAAGAAGGGGGTCTCTGAATCCATTTGCAGTGTTAAAGTTTAGAGACAAAAGAGTATTCATAATTTTAACACTGTAAATGGATTCATAGACCCATTTGTCTCTAAATTTTAACAGTGCAGCTGGATTGAAAGACCCCTGTAGTGAAATGTAACATTTCAATATCAAAATTTCAATTTTCCATTTCTGGAGTGACACAATTAAAAATTGCTAACATAAATGACTAATTCATATACTTGTTGTACTTATTATTTGCTCATATTTTTATTCTTGGACTATAATAGTCATTTATGTTGATCATTATTAATTTGGTCACTTATTATCTAGTCATATATTCTAATCCTAGACTAAATTAGTCATTTATGTTAGTCGCTTTTAGTTTAGTCACTTATTATTTAGTCGTATATTTTATCCCTACACTAAATTAGTCGTTTAAGTTAGTCATTTTTAGTTCGGTCACTTAAAATTGCTCAAATTTAGTAGTAATTCACTTTAAATAACTGTGGTGACTAACTTTTTTAGTCACCTAGTCACTAATTTCATCATTTTCTACTAGTGAAACAAGAAGGCCTAGACCTAAAAAAGGGGAAAGAAACATTAATCACAACTCGCAAGGACTTTGCTGATGTAGAGGCAACTACTGCTCGGCCACTTGCGAACCTCAAGGCAGATGAGGAGGTTGAGCCCTTTTTGTAGGCATGTATGAAGCTGCTGCACAACCCAAAGGCTGTGGAGAATCTTCAGGCATTAATAGATAGCTACACAACACGATCCAATCTACCTTCAAAGGTCAAGGATGTGCAAAAGCTATACAGGTATAAGAAACGTACCGGACGAGAAATGCGGTTGTTTGCGCAGATTGGTGACTACGAGATGAGTCAGGTTATTTTGGACCTGGGGTTAGATGTGAACGTGCTACCTAAACAGACTTGGCAACGAATGGGAGACCCTAAGTTGGAATGGTCCATTATTTAGTTGCGCATGGCCAATCAGCAAAAAATCATCCCACTAGGAAGATTGTCTAAAATTACGGTAGATATCGCAGGAGTAAAGGTCCAAGCTGACTTTGAAGTAATTTAAATTGTAGAAGATGCGGATCCCTACCCTACATTCTTAAGGCTAGACTGGGCCATAGATATGGGTGGTATCATCAACCTCAAAAAGAGAAGTATGGTGTTTGAGAATAATGGTAAAAGGGTGATAGTACCATTAGATTCTGCAGAAGGTGAACGATACATAGAGCCAGTGCATGATGAAGAGGAGGTGGATCACATTTATAAGTTGATTGCGTGGGATGAAGATTGGATCAACCCCACGGCAGAAGGAGTACTCTGCTGGGAAAAGGACAGTGAGTGCTTCTCTGACTCTGATGGGGAGATGGAGAATTGGAAAAACTGATTTCACAACGTCTCGGTGCTGCGATGTCTTCGAGTCATAAGGGACTTCCACTGCATTTCCTTAGAGGTAAGAGACCTACCCTACTTTGATGGTTTTGGTAGCATTAAGGAATTTTTGCGAGCATTCGAACAAGAGGTTCCCATGGGACGAAGGCTATGGGCCTGTTAGCTAGTTATAAAATTTGTTATATCAAATTCTAGCTAAATCATTTTTTGAGCCTTCAAGAAACAAGTTTTATTGCTAAAAAATGTTATCTCTTGAAGACTCTTGAAGGTGTCATGCCTCTGTCCAAATCTTCATTGTTGTTCCTTTTTATACTCAGAAATTCTGCTGATTTCATGAGAAAATACTACTGCAAACAACATTTTCCCCTACTTCCACTTGAAAAACTAACCTCCATTTTTCTCCCCTTTCATTCCTATAAAATTCCTCTATTTTCATTTTCCCCTGTTCCCCTTTCATAAAATCCCCTTTTCTCCGATCCATTATTTTCTTTTGTATATCAAAAAACCCTTTTATCCTAAGTTTTGGTCTAAATGCGCCTATACGATGATTTTTAAAATGGGTAGATTGAAATAGACCCACATCATTTCTCCGATGCGATTAAGCCCCATTTCATAAGCTTCGCCCCCCCTCTGCTTCACTCCATGTAAACTCCGCCCAGGACCAAGAGTTACAGTCCCAAGCGCTAATCGCATCGCAAAATTTGAAAATGGTTAGGTCAAAAAGACCATGGCTCGACCACCGATTGTGATTGGCCCTCTTATATAAGCCCCGGGCCCTTTTTTTTTTCCACAAAGTCCAAAGGCCCCGCAGTCGGGTGCCTATCCATATCATAAATATAAGCCCTTCCCGATGCTTTTTTCCTTTGTATTTCATGAAAAACCATTTTTTCTATGTTACAAAGGGTTCCACCCATTCATCGTTTTAAACCGTTTTCCACCGTTGATCCTTTAAAACACATCAACGGTTAGCGCGTTTTCCCAAACCATCACATCGAAAACTTCTTCAAGGTTTCTTTCGATTGCGCCCCTTTGAAACCTCTGATTGTGATGACCCAATCGCACCATCGCATCGGCCTTCCTCCATCACATCAGAAAAATACAAAGGTTTAAGCCCACGCCTGGTGCCCGCCGATTTTGATCTCCCGATGCATCTCCCACCGTCGATCTGATCTGTAGATCGACGGTTTACATTTGATCGCATCGGATATTTTCATCGGGTGCGTTTTTAACATTCCCCCCCCCCCGCCGATTGTGATCCTCCGATTGAATCTGGACGATCTTTGTGTCCAGATCGAACGGTCCCAGATTTTTCCTGCATTATTTCATCGCCCTCCGCCTTCTACCAAGGGTTTTAACGCAGGATCTCCATCGTCTATCTTGTGGGTTGGTCTCATCCGACGGCCCACGTTCACCCCGAACCCCCACCCTTATTTTGATCATATTTCTTCCAAAATAAAGGTTTTAACTCTATTTTCTTCACATATCTCTTATTTTTCAAACAATGTGGCTCCTTCACACTGTTAAATCAAAACCAATCTTCACTGTTGACCATTGCGCGATCGACGGTTCCGTCTTATTCTTCCCTCTGATCTCCTTTTAACCTTCTCTTAGCTAATCTCCACCGTTGGATGTTGCCATCCAAACGGCCATGCTTTTTCCCCACAACCTCTGAAGCGGTTTACCCGCTATGCAGGATTTTATAACATTTGTGTATTTTGCAGGGATTAAAGGTTTTCCATTGTATTGAAGAGAAAGCCGAAGGCTGGCAATGATGATTCCCATGCCTTTGATTCATCAAAGGAAACCATTTGCAGGGCTCAAAATCCACGTCTTGTCAATGTTTCATGAGGCATTGATGCCATATGAGCCCTGCACGGCCTGCACATCAACAAGACACAGTGTTATTTAATAAAATTAAAAGAGTATCAGTGTTGAAGACCTGCCATAGCAGAAACAGAAGATCAAAGACCAATTTGGGGATTACGGCTAAGATTGATTATCAAAAGCCTAATCCTCCAAATTAAATCAAAATTAAAGAAAATCATAAAGATCTACAGGCAGAAAGGCCTCCACCGCCACACCTGAGGCCAATTGATTCCTCTCAGCTACCACGGTGCCCCCTGTAGCCACAAGCATTCAACTGAGGCCGAATTTATTGATTAGAAAATCAAATATTTGCCTCAGTGCAACCAAAGGTTTAATTCTGCTAAGTGAACTTAATGCACAAAATATCAGCAAAGTTATTACATCCTAAATAGAGCCTTAAAAGTCAAAAAAAGCTCCCATCGAGCTTTAATCTTAAATGTAAATCAATTAAAATTGTGAGAATATCTGTACGCTTCTCCATAAAGCCCCTCAAAGGCCAAGAAGTCATTAGTTTGTATTAATTTTCCTGGGAGATCCTTTATCCTCTTGCACCTCCTCATTCTTCTATAAATACTTTTTGTAGAAGATGAGAAAATGTTGGTTGCTGAACTTTGAAATATACTTGAGCTTGAAAATCCTACTTTTAAATAGTGTTCACTGGCTCTTGAAGCTCTGTTTGTGATTAGATAAGTTAGGCTGAGAAATTGAAGATGATTGCTGAACTGAAACATTGGACCTGAAGACTGTAACTGGTTTGACATCAATAACAAGTTGTTTCTTGGGATCCTGGTCTATATCACTAGTGAAGTGCCCCTTTCTTTGTTATTATTTTCTCCTTCTATGTAAGCCATATCGTTCACTATTCTTTGATAAAGAACAACATTTATAGAGCTAGGATTTACTGTTTACCAGTACCCTTCTCTGACTGATAAGCTTTATCTCAATGTTTTCCTCCAATTTGTTTATTTAAGAATAATTCAATACAGTTTAAGCAGTTAGGAATGCTGACGTTCCCTTGTCCTACTGTTTGCTTTAAACATTGTTCTTGAAAGTTATTTTCATTATTTTCTTATTAAAGTTAGACTAGAAAAGTGATGGTTTTCCTTGCTTCTAGCTTCTTTTCTCCAAAGGCATATTTTGAAGGTTTCCCTTGATGTTGGCTGAAAGCAGACTAGGTTTAAAAGTACCTTATCTGATCTTAAGTTGCATTTTGTTTCTCTTATGTGTCTTCATACTTTTTGAAGGTAATTATGCGGATTACTGGATTGTTTGTAAATTAAGCTGCTTTAATACAAACTTGCCCAAGAATTCTATGGTTAGTCCTCTTCTTGGTTGGTTTTAAACAGTCACTTAAGAGGCTTTTCTTGTTTGGACTGACTATAAATCCTTGGGGAAACTATTATCAGTTTCCACCCCTCCAACACTTTATTGTTTCCATTCCATAATTTTAATCTCAATAATCTTGGGATATAGATGACTTGCCCCTTGGATCACTCTTGATGTTAAAGCTCAATTAAAGCCCTATTATGACTCCATAGCCCAATGGACTAAAAACCAACGTTATATCTATGTTTTAGCCAAAGCTTGTTTGGATTTCTTGCAACTTCACACCTTTGAAAATATTTTCATTTAGAACTTTCCACTCAAATAATAATCATGCTCAACCATCCAAAAACAAAACAAAACCCTTAGCCTTCATAACTAGCCTAATATCATTACCCAAAACCTTAAATATAAATCCAATCTTTGCACTTATTGGAGAGATTCCTCTTCGGATTCAAGAGGGCTAGATCCTAGAATCCCAAAGTGGTTGAAATAATGTTGCTTTTACAGTTTTAGTCTCACCAATCTGCGAAAATTATAGATTCCTAACATTTCTAGCGACTCCGCTGGGGAGCGAACCTAATTGTAATCTCTTGTTCCCCTTGAAACTTCATAAAACCTTGTGAGTAAAAGCAGCCTTTTCAAGCACTACCAGATAGTTGGTAATCATGATGAAACTTGTTTGAATCAGTGGAAAACTAGGAAAACCCTAGGATTCTCATGAGAATTTATCTAACCTTGAAAGATCAGCTGGCTTAGCCATAAGAGTAGACTGTCTTTGTCTCATAACCGTAGCTAAGTCGTGAAACAGATTTAGGACACTCTTAGAAACCACACAACTGAAAAATAACTCATAAAACTCAAAAATATTTCATATTGGTATCTAATAAACATGGTGGTGGACCATAAAACCTTTTACCTCTGAAAAGAGCTAAAAACTTCCACTCGGCGACTCCACAATCCTTAACAGACCTTAAGACTCCACTGGGAAGAACCTTTGTCATTATAACATCATTCAAACTTAGTTAGAGGACTGAAGGATTAAAAATTTGTGTAAAACAGGCTAGTTAACCTCTTAAACATTGTCATATCTGGTTAAAATATTTTTGTTTAGTTGGGTCTAAAAACACAGCATAGTGGCTCCTAGAAAGATTCATACTAGAGCCCATCCTGACCCTAATCCACCCGAGATAGTTGATAACCCGGAAAGTATCCTTAGGAAGTCTCCTAATATTGAATTTTCAACTGTTTTCAGATCACCCTTGAGAGCTAATTCAGTTCCTGAGAATCTTTTAGCTCTACAACAATCACAAGCTGAATTAGTAAATCCATTCAGAACTAGGTCATTTAATGATATAATTCAGCTAGACTCTGAGTCTTCACTTTCATCCCTGGAAACAAGTGAACATCCTGGTAGTAGAGAAACAACACCTCCTGATTTACACTTCATTCACAATTTAGGTGTTTCTCATCCAAGATCAGCTCAGCAATTTACTGCTAGTCCATCCTCATCTGCTCATCCTACATTCACTGTCCAAACCACTCCACTTCAGCCCACTCTCCATTTTGTTAATCCACCTCTTGTAAATCCACCTCCACCACATATCATGGTAGCATGGTATGCTCCCTTAGTCCTTCCTGTATCATTAGTCAATCTTCCATAGGACTATCAGTCCAAAATTCCATTATACAATGCTAGTAATGCTACTACTGCATCACAACATGTGGATAAGATGAATGACTACTTTGACATAAATGAAATTGATGATGATTCTGTCAAACTGAGGCTATTTGCTCAAAGTCTGGGGGGGAGAAGTAAGAAAATGGTTTAAAGGCTTAACCCCCCATAGTATCAATGATCTCCAAGCCTTCCATCAAACATTCTTAAACAAATGGGAAGTGAAAAAGAATCCTCTCCAAGTCCTTTCTGATTACAAGAACCTCCATAGAAACAATGGGGAAAGTGTACAAGCTTATTGTACTAGATTTAATAGTGTATATAATTCACTTTCCCCAGATCTAAAACCTCCAAAAGGCTCAGGTCTAAAAAATTTTCCTGAAGGGTTTGACTCTGAGATGGCCTATCAGCTAAGAGAAAGAGATCCTGCAACTCTTGAAGAAATGAAAAAAGGAGCTCTTGCCGTGGAAGTTAACTTGATGGAGAAAAAAGAAAGAATAAAAAATTAGAAGAGGGTATCCTTCAGGGAAGAAAACACACCTTCTACTTCCAAATAAAAGATGGAGAGAATGATGGAGGATATGATGAAAAAAATGAGCATCCTTGAGAGAGCACAAGCAAGTTAAAACCAAACTGCTCCTCAAAATAGAAATTAGAACCAAAATCAGAATTTTAGAAGGAACCAACCTCTAAACAGACCTAAGGAAGATGATCAATAGAACACTCCTCCCTTTCATCAAAAGTATGTAAGTGAGGTTGAGGAAGCAGATGAAATAACAGAGGAAGATGATATCAACTTACTGGGGGTAGATAATGATGACTTTGAGATTCATTTTGATAGAAAAAAAGGTCTATACACACCTTATGATGAAAAAAGAGATGATGATGAAAGTTATTATCAAGACATGGAAAATGTTATCATAGAGCCTCAAAAGGAGTATGACCTTAGAAGAAAAACTAGTCAACAAACCCCCAACACCAAAACCTCTGATAAATCTTCACAAAATAGAACTGCAACCAAGCCTAAAGTTGTCAAACAAAAGGACAAAAACGAAGCTGTAAATTCTGATAAAGGTAGAGAGAAAGGCACTCAAGACAATGCAAATCAGAGTGCAGACCTTAGCAGTACTAACATTCAACCTAGTACTCACGTTAAAACACTTTTGTCAAATGTAAATAGAACAAATCAACAAACCCATGTTGGTGACAGAATGGCAGTTAATAAGGCTGAGACCAGTGCTTTAAAGAGTCAAATTCCTTTCATCCTGGAGCAGGAAATTTCCAAAATTAAAATCTCAGTTCCCCTTACTAAGTTAGCTACCCAAATTGTATATAGAACCCAAATTTTGAAGGCTTTAAATATAGATGAAAATGTGGACACTGTCAACCTTAATGATGACCAACCAGAGCTGATTTTTGGTCCTAGGATTGAAGGTAGATCTCAAGAGGGACCTGTCCCTCCCTTTTATGTAAGTTTAAACGTTCATGACAAGATCTTGCACAATGCTATGCATGACTCAGGGGCCTCTCACAATTTAATGCCAAAAGCTCTGATGGAGAGCCTGGGTCTAGAAATCACCATACCTCATAAATATCTTTACTCCTTTGACTCAAGCAGATTAAAATGTTTAGGATTAATCAAAGACATCTGCGTTAACTTAGCACAAATTCTAGCCAAATGCTTAGTCATGGATATTGTTGTGGTTGATGTGCCCCCAAAGTATGGAATGTTATTATCTAGGTCCTGGGGGGCTAAGTTACAAGGGACTATATAGATGGACATGACCTATGCAACCATCCTTGTGTTTAATCAATCAAGAAGACTTTACAGGGAGTCCCATATGCAATACACAGTTACTAGTCAAGACAGACCATGAAACTCTCCCCTTTATTCTGTAAACACAGGCCTTGATTCATTTATCATTTTTAATGATGAAATATTGGATGAAAAAGTAACTTTAACAGAGTTAATGGCTGATAGAGAGGAGGAGGTAAACACCACAGAAATGTCTAAACAGTTTGTTGAACCCGTGAACTTTATCGAAGCAAACACAGGTCTTGAACTACAAATCATGCATCCATTTCTTTTTAAAATTGACGATAAAAAAAGCATTCCTCAACTTAACGAGAAACCGGAGGAATTAAAACAAATTCAACTAAGGGCTGATATTTAAAAACAAACCGAAAGCACGCTTGTTGAAGAGGATAGTGACCCAACTGTTGAACCCGAAACTAATCCTATGTGGAGTATGAACTTCGACAGATCCTGCACTAGGAACAATGGTGGTGCAGGGGTCTAGATTCAAAACACTAAGAATAACCACACAGAAAGCCTTTCCTATAGATTAAACTTCCAGTGTTTGAATAACATAGTGGAATATGAATCCCTTCTCTTAGGCTTACGATCGTTGAAGAAGTTAGGAGCCAAAAGAATCAATGTGTACGGGGATTTAGAGTTAATCATTAGGAAATTCAATGGGGAGTATAACGCAAATCATCCCAGGCTTAGGGCCTATCGAAACGATGTCGTGGATCTTTTAAAAACTTTCGAGGAATCCAAACTGATTTTTGTCCCAAGAAAAAGAAATATTGTGGCCCACAATTTAGCCTTTGCAGCTAGAACATGCTTAACGCCATATGAAACCAAAGACTACACAACTTAGATAAAATTCAGACCAACCGTTCCTGATAATGAAAAGTATTGGCAAGTATTCGATAGAGACAAAAAAATAGAAGACTTATGCAGTTCAGAAACGAATTCGAACTACCAAGTTCAGATTCAGATTATGAAACCGACTGCCCTAGTGAAGAAAATTTTCTTGATAAAGAAGAAAGGTCTCTTGAACTTGCTAATGTAAACCTGTTGTCTAACAAACTTGAAAACGAAACAGAGATGAATGCAGAGTTAGAAATAAAGGAGTTAGAAACCCTGCAGTCTAATGATGAAAGTTTTCCAAAGGGTCTGGCACCTTTAGAAGAGTTGTTTAATTTTAACGATGTGGCCAAGAAGCCAAAACTAGAACCTGTAGAGACTAAAATAGAAGAGTGCAATATAGGCAGTGAGAAAAAACCAAAAATGACTAAATTGTCTAAGACTCTACCAGCTCACATTAAACTCAAATATATCGAGCTGTTTAAATAGTTTTCTGATGTTTTTGCGTGGAGCTACGAAGATCTGAAATCCTATGACACTGAAATAATCCAGCACAAAATCCCTCTCAAGGAGAACTAGAATCCATTCAAACAGAAACTGCGCAGAATAAACCCTATTCAGTTGCCTTTGGTTCAGAAGGAGATCATGAAAATGTATGAAGCTAGTATTATTGTCCCTGTTAGATATTCTGAGTGGGTGTCTAATCTGGTGTCAGTTAGGAAGAAAACTGGAGAGATCAGGCTTTGTATAGGCTTTAGAGACTTAAACAAAGATTCATTAAAATACAACTACCCTTTGCCTAAGATGGATCATATTTTACAAAGGGTAGTAGGGTCTAGAAGAATTTCTTTGCTTGATGGCTATTCAGGGTACAATCAGATCTTAGTCCACCCTGATGATCAACTAAAGACAACATTTACTACACCTTGGGGTCTTTCATGTATGTGAAAATGCCTTTTGGTCTAATGAACGCTAGAGAAAATTTTCAGAGAGCCATGGACATAGAATTCTCAGAAGAACTAGGCTTCTTCATCATTATATACCTTGACGATGTCACTGTGTTTTAAAAAATAGATGAAGAGCACTTAGAACATTTAAGAAAGGTTTTTGATAAATGAAGAAAGTTTGGGATATATTTAAACCCCAAGAAGACACTATTCGGTCTCCAATAAGGTAAACTCCTTGGGCACATTATTTCAGAAGAGGGTATTAAGATAGATCCAAAGAGGATTGAGGTCATATTGCAAATCTCTCATCCTCAAAACATCAAAGAGTTGCATTCTTTCATTGGAAAGATTAACTTTTTGAGAAGGTTCATCCCCAACTTGGCTGAGCTCCTTAGGAATATAACAAACATGTTAAAGAAGGAGCAAGGGGTAAAATGGACCTTGGAAGCAAAGAAGTCCTTTGAACTGGTGAAACAAGCGTTAACCAAAACACCAGTTCTAACAAGTCTTGATTTTTCAAAAGATTTTTATATTTTTTCATTTGCATTAGAACATACCATAGCTACTGTCATTTTACAGAAAAATCCACAAGGGCAAGAGCAGCCTATTGCATTCTTTAGCAAGGCTTTGAGAGATGCTCCTTTGAAGTATAACATTATGGAAAAGCAAGCCTTTGCTTTGGTTAAGGCTTTGAAAGACTTCAGAGTATACATCCTTCACTCACACATCATTGAATTTGTCCCAAATTCAGTTGTGAAAGACATTCTAACACAGGACCCAGATGGTAAGAGGGGTAAGTGGATTGTTGTTATCCTTGAATATGATTTAGAGATAAAACCCACTAAACTTATCAAGGGCCAAGGTCTAGCTAGGTTGATGGCTGAAACCAATTTTGAAGTTCTTGATATTATTATGATTAATGCTTTAGATGAACAAGGGGAAATCTCAATTCCCATTTTTGAAGAAAATTTTATGAATTCCTCTTGGTATACTGATATTCTGTATGTTTTGCTTAATTTCAATACACCTCCTAGTTTGACAAAAACAAAGTCAAGGTTTCTAAAGTTAAAAGCTGTAAACTATTGCATTGTAGATAAATGTATTTGTTGGAAAAATTCAAGTGGTATATTGCTTAAATTTTTGCCTAAGAATGATGTAGAGAAGGTTAAGCACGAGTTCCATGAAGGGGAGTGTGGAGGCCACTTATAGTGGAAGACAACAACCAACAAAATTTTGAGGGCTGGTTATTATTGGCCTACTCTTTTTCATGATGTGCACAAGATGATCATAGCCTGCCATAAGTGCCAACTTTTTGAAGGCAAAAGGAAGCTGCTACCCTTGCCTCTACATCCAATCACTGTTGAAGCCCCTTTTCAATAGTGGGGACTTGAATTCATAGGAGAAATCTATCCACCATCTTCTGCCTAGCATAGATGGATTCTCACTGCCATAGACTACTTCACTAAATGGATAGAAGCCATCCCTTGTAGGCAAGCCAATGATTCTGTTATTATAAAATTCATGGAGAATAATATTCTCTCTAGATTTGGCTGTCCTACCAAGATCATCACTGATAATGCAGCAACATTTGGATCAAAGAATATGGTTGAATTCTATCACAGATATCAGATAACGTTGGGGCATTCCATGGCCTACTACCCTCAAGGTAATGGACTTGCAAAATCCTCAAATAAGAGTTTAGTGAACATAATCAAGAAAATGTTGGAGGAAAACAATAAATCTTGGCACACAAAGCTTGTGCATGCACTTTGGGCTGACAGATTGACATTGAAGAAATCTATTGGAATGTCACCCTACCAAATTGTGTATGGCATTGATGCAATCTTTCCAACCAGCCTTGGTGTGCCAATTATGAAGTTGATTCAAGAGTTTCAAACTGAAGATAATGACATGATCAGAAGGATCAATAAAATGATTCATCTTTAGCAAACCAGAGAGGAGGTTAATAACAAAGCATTACAAAAGCAGAACAACATCAAAAAGCTTTTTGACAGAAGAACAAAGGCCAACAATTTCAGAATTTGGGACAAATTTTTAAAGTGGGACTCAAGGAGAGAACACAAGGGAAATCATGGGAAATTTGACAACTTATGGCTTGGCCCTTACTCTATCCATTCAGCTGCTGGTAATAATGCCTATTTCCTGCAAGAGTTGAATGGAGCAGAATTGTTTGGGGGTCCTGTCAATGGAAGGATTCTTAAACATTACTTCTCTTGATCCATGACATGTTTTGAAGCCTTTTTTTCTTTTTCCATTATATATATTTCATCACCATTCCATTCAAAGTTAGAAAAAAAAAAAATACAAAAACAATGAAACAAAAAAAAAGGGAAGATTTTAAAAACAATAAAGGTACAACCCCATACCTAAAAAAAATAAAAAAATAAATAAGAGAAACAAATCTGAAAGTGTGCAAGCTTAAATGCCACTCCTGAAAAAAACACTTCTAGTTAGTCAAACACCCTAATCTTGAATAATTATTTTTAATTTACTGCTGATAGGATAGTGAATTCGATTCTCCAAACTGTTTAATATTGGCTTATCAGTAGGTAGATTAGGCTAGAAATTAAAGGTTCAAACGTGCTCAAAATATGAACCTAAGTTTCCAAAGAGAATGACTAAAATCTATTTCAAATTTTGAGTCAAAACAGAGATAAAACTGGTTCTAATTAGCTCAAAATCTAAACCAGAGAAACAAGGAAAAAAACTCAAACAAGAGTCAAAACAGAGCTAAAAAAAGATGAAGGAAGTGCTTTGAAACTTCAGATCTTGAGCCTTCAATTTTGATTTAATTTTCTGCAGAATAATATCTATGTGCAACTTGTTTTTCATGCCATAGATCAGCATCAAGTTAGACTGTACAATCTTGACTTGTATGCTTTTTAAATTTCTGTTTTAGAGATTAGAGAATAAAAATATGTTGGACAGTTTAATCCCAACAGATGGTAGATTAAGTAGAGAATCATATGAACTCAACTATTTAATCTGAGTCCATGGAGAAATAAGGAGTAGAATTAGATTAGATTTTTGCTTTCAAAAGAATAAAATGTTGTGAAAATATTTTTCCAATCCAAGTGCACTCTAAAGTAGATTTTTTTTTAGATTATTAGGATTGGGTAGGTAGAAAGCTTCTGTTGATGAAAGATCCATTGTTTTTCCTGGCTGCTAATATGTTTTCAGAGAAAAGAATATCATTCAATCAAAGAAAGGCAGCCCAATGGATAAGGCAATGACCAGCCTCCCAGAGAATACAGGTCTGAAGTTCTTGATGCCTTCAAGAAGGCACCATCCCCAATTGGAGCCACTGTTAGCCAGCTATAAAATTTGTTATATAAAATGCTAGCTAAATCATTTTTTGAGCCTTCAAGAAACAATTTTTATTGATAAAAAATGTTATCTCTTGAAGACTCTTGAAGGCCTCATGCCTCTGTCCAAATCTTCACTGCTGTTCCTTTTTATACTCAGAAATTATGTTGATTTCATGAGAAAATACTACTGCAAACACCATTTTCCCCTACTTCCACTTGAAAAACTAACCTCCATTTTGTTCCCCTTTCATTCCTATAAAATTCATCTATTTTCATTTTCCCCTGTTCCCCTTTCATAAAATCCCCTTTTCTCCGATCCATTATTTTCCTTTGTATATAAAAAAACCCTTTTATCCTAAGTTTTGGTCTAAATGCACCTATACGATGATTTTTAAAATGGGTAGATTGAAATAGACCCGCATCATTTCTCTGATGTGATTAAGCCCCATTTCATAAGCTCTGCCCCCCCTCCACTTCACTCCATGTAAACTTCGCTCGGGACCAAGAGTTACAGTCCCAAGTGCTATTCGCATCGAAAACTTTGAAAATGGTTAGGTCAAAAAGACCAAGGCCTGACCACAGATTGCGATTTTCCCTCTTATATAATCCCCGGGCCCTTTTTTTTTCCACAAAGTTCAAAGGCCCCGCAGTCGGGCGCCTATCCATATCATAAATATAAGCCCTTCCTGATGCTTTTTTCCTTTGTATTTCACGAAAAAATAATTTCTTCTATGTTACAAAGGGTTCCACCCATTCATCGTTTTAAACCATTTTCCACCGTTGATCCTTTAAAACACATCAACAGTCAGCGCGTTTTCCCCGCCCATCGCATCGAAAACTTCTTCAAGGTTTCTTCCGATTGTGCCCCTTTGAAACCTTCGATTGCAATGACCTGATCACACCATCGCATCGGACTTCCTCCATCGCATCGGAAAAATACAAAGGTTTAAGCCCGTGCCTAGTGCCTACCGATTGCGATCTCCCGATGCATCTCCCACCATCGATCTAATCTGCAGATCGATGGTTTACATTTGATTGCATCGTATCTTTTCATTAAGTGCGTTTTTAATGTTTGTTTTCCCCCCCACCGATTGCGATCCTCCGATTGAATCTGGACCGTCCACGTGTCCAGATCGGACGGTCCCAGATTTTTCCCGCATTATTTCATCACCCTCTGCCTTCTACCAAGGGCTTTAACACGTGATCTCCACCGTCTATCTCGTGGGCCGGTATCATCCAATGGCCCACGTTGACCCTGAAACCCCGCCATTATTTTGGTCATATTTCTTCCAAAATAAAGGTTTTAACTCTATTTTCTTCACATATCTCTTATTTTTCAAACAGTGTGGTTCCTTCACACTATTAAATCAAAACCAATCACCACTGTTGATCATTGTGCGATCAAAAATTTCATCTTATTCTTCCCTCTGCTCTCCTTTTAACCTTCTCTTAGCTGATCTCCACCATTGGATGTTGCCATCCAAATGGCCACGCTTTTTCCCCACAACCTCTAAAGCAGTTTACCCACTACGTAGGATTTTATAACATTTGTGTATTTTGCAGGGATTAAAGGTTTTCCATTGTATTGAAGAGAAAGCCGAAGGCTGGAAATGATGATTCCCATGCCTTTGATTCATTAAAGGAAACCATTCGTAGGGCTCAAACTTTACGTCTCGTCAATGTTTCATGAGGCATTGATGCCATATGAGCCCTGCACGGCCTGCACATCAACAAGACACAGTGTTATTTAATCAAATTAAAAGAGTGTCAGTGTTGAAGACCTGCCATAGCAGAAACAGAAGATCGAAGACCAATTTGGGGGTTACGGCTAAGATTGATTATCAAAAGCCTAATCCTCTAAATTAAATTAGAATTAAAGAAAATCATGAAGATCTACAGGCAAAAAGGCCTCCACCGCCACACCTGAGGTCAATTGATTCCTCTCAGCTACCACGGTGCCACCTGTAGCCACAAGCATTCAACTGAGGCCGAATTTTTTGATTAGAAAATCAAATATTTGCCTCAGTGTAGCCAAAGATTTAATTCTGCTAAGGGAACTTAATGCACAAAATATCAACAAAGTTATTACATCCTGAACAGAGCCTTAAAATTCAACAAAAGCTCCCACCAAGCTTTAATCTTAAATGTAAATCAATTAACACAGTGAGAATATCTGTACGCTTCTCCATTGAGCCCCTCAAAGGCTAAGAAGTCATCAGTCTGTGGTGTCTTGGAATCCTTTATCCTCTCCACGCCTCCTCATTCTTCTATAAATACTTCTGTAGAAGATGAGAAATTGTTGGTTTCTAAACTTTGAAATATACTTGAGCTCGAAACGCCTACTTGTAAATAGTGTGCACTGGCTCTTGAAGCTCTGTTTGTGATTAGATAAGTTAGGTTGAGAAAATTGAAGATGATATATGAACTGAAACATTGGACTTGAAGGCTGTAACTGGTTTGACATCAATAACAAGCTGTTTCTTGGGATCCTGGTGTATATCACTGGTGAAGTGCCCCTTTCTTTGTTATTGTTTTCTCCTTTCATGTATGCCATATTGTCCATTATTCTCGGATAAAGAAAAACAATCATAGAGTTAGGATTTACTGTTTATAGTACCCTTCTCTGACTGATAAACTTTGTCTCAATGTTTTCCTCTAATTTGTTTATTTAAGAATAATTCAATACAGTTTAAGCAGTTAGGAATGTTGGCATTCCCTCGTCCTACTGTTTGCTTTAAACATTGTTCTTGAATGTTATTTTCATTATTTTCTTATTAAATTTAGACTAGAAAAGTAATGGTTTGCCCTGTTTCTAGCTTCTATTCTCCAAAGGCAGATTCTGAAAGTTTCCCTTGGTGTTGGCTGAAAGCAGACTAGGTTTAAAAGTACCTTATCTGATCTTAAGTTGCATTTTGTTTCTCTTATGTGTTTTCATACTTTCTGAAGGTAACTATGCAGATTACTGGATTGTTTGTCAATTAAGCTGCTTTAATGCAAACATGCCCGAGAAGTCTATGGTTAGCCCTGTCCTTGGTTGGTTTTAAGTAGTTACTTAAGAGGCTTTTCTTGTTTTGGGCCGGCTATAAATCCTTTAAGGAAATTATTATTTGTTTCCACCCCTCCAACACTTTTATTGTTCCATTCCATCATTTAATCTCAATGATCTTGTGATATAGATGACTTGCCCCATGGACCACTCTTGCTTCTTGTTGTTTCAATTAAACCCT
The DNA here is from genome assembly GCA_034641835.2 of Pinus albicaulis. NCBI lineage: Eukaryota > Viridiplantae > Streptophyta > Pinopsida > Pinales > Pinaceae > Pinus > Pinus albicaulis. The sequence continues at coordinate 347,469,335 of CM076570.1, read as the reverse complement.
ATTATGACTCCATAGCCCAATGGACTAAAACCTACAATTATCTATCTTTCTGGCCAAAACTTGTTCTATTTGCTTGCAACTTCACACCTTTGAAAATCTTTGCATTTAGGACTCTCCACCTCAAACAGTAATCATACTCAACCATCCAAAAAAAAAAAACAAACCCATGACCTTCATAACTAGCCTAATATCATTACCCAAAACTTCAAAGAAAAATCCATCTTTGCACTTATTGGAGAGATCCCTCTCTAGATTCAAAAAGGCTAGTGTTATAGCATCATTTCTCACCTTCATATGATTCATGATTGCTTTGATGGTTTTGGGCACCCATTCCTACAGACTTGGACAAATTCACTTAAAAACAGTGTAAAAATCCCCATATGCGACTATGCCCGTACTTTTCCGCGTGTATACGCGAGTCCAGCTGCACTTTTCCGCGTATGCCATTAAAATTATGAAAAAATATATAAAAATTCCCTATTTTCGGGCTGGGTTGATGGTTACTCAGGTAGTTCAACCACCCCAGCCCGTGGCCAACTATTTCCAACTGCTGAAACTACTTGGAGGGACTATAAAAAGCCCTCATGTGTATGGCCTAAGGGAGAGAGAGAATTATTGATATTATACTCTTGGTATTCCCTATCCAAGTTTGATTCCCCGTGCCTCCTGCACTTTCCCAGTTCATTGTAGGAAACCCTTGTTTCCTTGAGATACACAACCCTTTATATGTTATCTCGTATGCACCAGTTTGGAAGGAGTCTTAGCGAGGCAAGGGCTGGACGGATCCGGACGACGGTCTGCGAAGGCCTTGGAAGGATCGGGTGATCTCTCCACGATTACTTTTGTACGTACTATTTATAATACAGAAGTATCATGCTGTTCCCGAAATAAACGTGTTAGTGTATGCTTTAATGTATGAAGAATATTTGTTATACATGCATTCATTATGATTTATTTAATGTTTTATATGAATCACACTAACATATAGAGTAGAAATATGTTGTACAACTTGTCCTTTGTGCTAGTTTCTTCTTGCATTTCAGGTTAAGGAGGAAGGACGGTTGCAGGGAGTTTGAACTCCACGTGGATCTACTTCAAACGTAGGACCAACGGGTAAACCTCTCATTCTGCTCTATTTAGTTTTTATGAGTGTGCATGATCGTGTGGGTCTCTGTTAAGTAGTACGCCCCTGCTCTGTGGAGGTTGTATCCCAACCAACCTCTAGGGTGTTAATTCCCAGAAACAGAACTGGCGACTCCGCTGGGGATCACATTCTTGTGATTCTCCTGTTGGGTTGTTTCAGCTGTTTGGTAGGTTGCCAACAGTTTTATCTGTCATTTGCAGTCCAGTTTGTTTTCTTGCAGTCAGTCTGAAGTCTTGGTGTCTTTTCCAGGTTTGTTCTTTTGTTTTTTTTTTCATTATTTAGCTTTGCATACGCTTCTTCTTTTGCACACAGTCGCGTATACACGCGAGTTTGTCTGAAGGAAACCGCGTATACGTGAGTTTCCCTTAGAACAGACGCATATACACGCTGGTTGCACAACTGTGAAGCCGCGTATACCTAGGCAGATTTTGAATTTTTAGGATTCTGGAGTTTTTGGTCCTTTCTGGCTGTGGAGGCCTGTGTCTGCAGAGTCTCTGTACTTACTGGAGTGTGAAGGAAGTGGTTTCATGTCTTTTCTCTCTTTCGTTTGAGTGGAAACTAGTCTTTTGGCAAAAGTTTTGTTTTTGGTACTGGCACTCCTGGATTGAGTTCCAAGATCGCTTTCTAAGCATTCCTGGCTGTTTTGCTTTATCAGAACAGAGAGCTTCTGCTCACTAACTCGCTCCTATCTTTATGTTGTGCTTTGCATTGCAATTTTTGCTTCGTTTTCGATTGGTTTTCTTGAGTTCCATAGGCTAGGGTTTTGTTGCAATTTTCGAAGAACTTTTCTTGCTTCTTTGGAGTCTTTTGTTGCAGCGAGTTTGCACTATTTGTCTAGGCTGATTGGCTGAGTTTTTGGTCTTCCGTTGCTCTTATTGATCTTGCTACCATTAGCTTTATAAGGTTTGGGAGCATTCTTGAAGTTTATGCTTGAAATTCGGTCTCGTTTTGGCTTGGATTTTGATAGTTGTGCTTGGTCTTTTTGAGCTCTTGCTTTATAAAACCAAAAAGCCCAAAAAACATTTGTTTTGCTTTTTGTTTTTTGCATTTCAAAAACTCAAAAAACATTGTCTCTTGTTTTTTTTTGTTGTTGTTGCATTTTCATTTTCGTTTGGCCATATCTTTTGGAGCTTTTGTGAAGTTTCTTGCTTCTAGTTTTTGACTTGATTTTGAGGAGAAGTTGTCATTTGATTTCTTCTTCTTATTGTTAAGCGTTTTTTGGTGTCTTATATTAAGAGTTCTTGTTTTCAAGAATTGGCTTTCTGGACAACAAAAGATGAGTTAAAACTGAAGGAGCTTTTTGGGAAATTTCACTTTGTTTTAAGAGATTTTTGCATCTTAGGATTTACATGCTTGTAGTGATTTGCATTAGGTGCATTGAATCATTTAGTTAGCTTCTTAGTTTTTGTGAGTGTGAGTTTGCAATTCGAAAAGAAAAATACAATTTTTAGTCTCGTAGAACCTGTATAGAGATTACTTTTCATCGAAAGACAAATAACTGCATGTGCATGTAGTTAAGTTTTTATTAATTTCTTTTGCGTCAAAACACCATTGGTTTCATCTCCATATCATTGTGACTTAATATAACAGCCCTTAAAATAAGCGATTTAATCTAAAATCAACTAGCAAGTTTTACTAAGTGTCAATCACCAACTAGCTAGGTTGTAGGGCCTTGGAATAGGTGAGTGGAGAGTTAACTCTCCAAGGCCGCTCAAACAGACATAGAAGTTGATTAATTGAGCGAAATCCAACTCTGTGAGGTGGACTGGGAAAGCTCTCATCCGAGAGTCAAGCGTGAGGGGAAGTGAAGGTTGAGAAGAGGGATACCCCCCCTCTGATTAGCTGAATCTGACCTCAAGACCGTTCCGCCCAGCTTCTGATACGAATTGGTGTCCATAGTTGCCACTCCTAGGTTCCACACAGGTGACTGCGGGGGGGAATACCCGTGGTACCTGAGGCAAACGCCGCATCACTTTCAGCAGTACTTCTGGGGGGTGCCCTTGCGAAGCTTGGGTACTTGTGCCAGCAAAGGCTGTCGTTAGGAGGTCGGCGTAACTGTTTCTGATACCTTCGCTAGTTGTTCTGGGCCCTAATCATCCCAGACTGCTTTCGGGAGGTCCTATACTTCGCTTTCCTGTATTTTGGTGTCCGGTCCTCATCACCCAGAGCGGAAATACCTGGAGGCTATTTGCTTGCTGTTTCTCAGGGATTTTTATTTTTAGTGAGTGCTCTTTGCTCCTAGCTTGCCTAGATTTTCACTTTTTTGAGTCTAATTTAATAAATCTATAAAAGTGGCTGATCAAGCGCCTCGACGTTCGAGGAGAATCCGGGGGTTATCTCCCGAGAGTGCAGAGCCTTCTTCGAGAAGGCGTAGGAGCGATTTAGCTGGTGGTTACCACCCTGTTGAGTCTGACGCTGTGGAGAGAGATCCTCCACCAAGGTGTGAAGGTTTCGTTGCTGATTCCGGTGTCGGTCCCGAGAGGAGCGTTCCGCTCACCTCGCGAGTTCCTTTTCCTCAGGAAGAAGATTTTCAAGTCGAAGACGTACCTGAGCCTCCTGCTACAGGTCCATCTCCTCTTCCTCCTGATCATCCGTTTGTTCTTCAGTACATCGGACCGGAGTCTGAGAGACCGCCAGATCTTCCATATCATTCTTATCTTTCGATGGCCACGACTGGGAACGCGGCTTCTACCGTGAGTGCTGCAGGCATTCAGACCCCTGCTTCTGTCGAGGTAGGGGGCACTATTGCTTCATCTTCGATTGCTTCTAGCACTGCTATGTTTGGCTCTGGGTTCACCCAAGCATATGCTTCTCATTATGGTCCCTTCTGTTCAGGGATGTCCATTAGTGGAAATCCCTCTTTTTCCTTTTCCGCCGGTGCAGCTGGATCTACGCCCATGTCTAACATGGCTAGTGGATCAGCTTCATTTCAGGGTTTCCCCTTTGGGACTGGGCATATTCCCAGTTCCAATCCTTCTTTAGGGTCGTTTCCATTTACCTCCCAGACCCAGAGTTTCAACCCTTGGTCTGGGGGGCAAAGTTCGACAACTTTTACGGGATGGAATCCTGTCTTTACAACGGCTGGGGCAGGGAATCAGTTCTTCACGGGTCATCAAGGGAATGCTTCTTTCCCTTCATCGAGTGCTTATCAGTCTTTTTCTCCTCTGTCTAATGCATGGAACCCCTACCAGGGGCTTTCCTCTTCAGTCAATACTTCAGCGGGGGAAACTGGTCTGGGTTTTGGTAACTCGGCGTGGGGAGGAGGTTCTTCTCCATTTTCTACGAGTCCTTTCTGGCAGCCTGGTGCCTCATCAAATCCAGGCTATTCTTTTCAGAATGTTGGGAATCCATCCCATCAAGGATGGAATCCTCAGGCTCCGCCTCGATTACCGTTTCTGGCAACGTTAAACTTGCCAGATTTGTCGAAGTTAACTAATGACCCGATTCGTTACAGTCCGGGGTGGCCTCCGGTCCCGACCAAACTTCCTTCAGAAATTCCAAAGTTTGAAGGTAAGAATGGGGAGGATCCGGCGGACCACATCACCACTTTCCACTTATGGTGCTCTTCAAACTCCTTGATCGATGACTCGATCAGGTTGAGATTATTTCAACGCACCCTAACTGGAAATGCTGCCAAATGGTATATAGAGCTCACTGGGGGCAGTTTCGCCACATTTGGGGAATTGGCTGTCACATTTCTAAACCATTTTCAGTTGCCTGTCAGATATGAGGCTGGGACCGAACTCCTGGCTAATTTTAAGCAGGATGAGGCAACTCACATTTCTGATCACATTCAGGAATGGAGGAGAAGGAAGAGGCTTATCAAAGCCCATATTACAGGTGAGTTCCTTCTCGAGTGGTTTCTGAAATAATTGCAGTTAGACATTTCAAAGGATGTATCCCTATCTGGGGTATTTTCTGAGGATCAGGCCATTTTTAGGGCCCAGCAGTTAGAACTGATCTATTCTCAGTCTGGGGTACTTTATAAGTATTTGCCCAATGCTCCTCGCTCCAAATTGGATTTATCGAAACCCAAACCTGGTTCGCATGGTGACGGGCTTGTCGGATCGGTCAATAGTAGTGCAGCCAGCCTGCTTTCTCAATTGCAGCAGTTGTCTTTACAATCTGCTCCTTCTGGTCAGGCTGTGCCTGCTGATTCATCACCTTCCCAGTCTTTGTCCATAAATGATGTCCAAGCTTCTGAACCCAAAGGAAATCAACAGTCTGATGGGAAGAAGAAGGGACGTAATAACAAGAAGAAGGGCAAGAAGGGGAAGGGCAATGCAAATAAGACCAACGAGCGTGTTGGTGAAGGGCAAAAGGAGAAAAAGAAAGTTAAGTTTCCGTGCAAGCTTTGTGCTGGAGACCATCTCACGCATCTTTGCCCGAAAATTCAGGATGCTCAGCGCCTGTTATCTCAGCAGGGTTCTTCTAGTTTCCAGGCTGTGCTAACAAACCCTTTTCCCCAAGGGCAGCAATTAATTGCTGGCGCGAATCAAAATCCTGGGGCTTCCTCTGGAGGTCCTCAGGAAGGGGAAATTCCATCGAATATCTTTATGATGAGTGCTCACGTGGATGTCGCTACGAGATCCCGTGATTATGGCGGAGAGGAATCTTCGAAAGCTAAGGAAGTTCCTGATGCTACTGAGCCACTTCATATCACGAAGCCAACTGTTGAGTCTATGCCTCGGATGCCGAAAGCATCTTCTAAGCGGTCAATGATTAATCCGAACGCGAGGGCTGCCCAGAACTACTCGATTGTAGAAGATCTGGCGCAGAGTCCTTGTGCTATGTCAGCTTTAGAGGTACTCCAGTCTTGTCCGGCTCAGCGCAGTGCTTTGCTCACTGCCATTAGGGCTGTTGATCCAAAAAATTCTCTTCTAATTACTTTCGATATGACTAACTTTAAGAAGAGACTTACTCATCACATGGCATTTCATATTAGATCGTCGTATCGAAAGACCAATATCTTTCGAACGGTTGTTGATGAGGGTGCTTCTACTTGTGTGATGTCTCTCGCATGCTGGAAGACACTTGGATCTCCCAAAGCTGTTCCATCTAGCACTGTTCTTACTGCATTCGATGGTCATTCTCACAGACCCCATGGTATTGTCCCGGCTTTGCCCATCTGTGTTGGGGGCAAAACCGTTAACATAGAGGTTGAGGTAGTGGATGCGGCCTTGGACTACAACCTTCTGTTGGGGAGGAACTGGATTTATGAGATGGATGCTATTGCATCCTCACTATTTCGAATTGTATGTTTCCCCCACGAAGGGAGGATCGTTACAGTGGATCAACTGGACTGTCCTCCTGTAGACCTGGATGCGCCTTCTGACTCATCTGTGCCTAAGTTGGATAATACTAAGGCGCCTGTCGAGAATCTAGGAGTTGGAATGTATTCTTCCCTGATGGGTTATTTTGATCTTCCTCCTCCTAAGGTGTCTATTAATGCTATTTCATCCTCCAAGGCTCCCCTTCGAAGAGAGTTCTTTCGAACTCATTATTTTTTGGACCCTTGGACCTTACCTTCTCCAACAGCCACATTGGAAGAAGGGCAAGTGGGTGGAATGGCATTCCCGATTTCTGCAGCTGAGATTGCATATCAGTCTGTTGTTGACACTGTAGAGTCTGATCCAGCTCCTCTTTCGCTGGAAGAGTTGGATGGTGATGTGGCTCCAGCTTGGACGCTTACTTCTTCTTCTGCCCAGGATTGTCTAGATACCACTCTTCCATCTGAAGAGGCCATCCTGGAAGCGATGACAGGTGTAGATAGACCATGGGATGATTTGCATCATCGGTCTTACTTCCTACCTGACTTGAGCGAAGTCGAAACAAGTTTTCCAAGTCCTCAGTCTCCTGGACCTGTTCACCCAGTCTTGAGCCCCTTAGCACCAGCACAGGTTTATGCTGAAGGGAACATGGCTGTGATCTCTCCTACTATCCCGGTGAACATCTCCAAGAATCCCAATATTGTCGAGAATGTCTTCATTGGAGCTGAATGTTCCAGTGACGAGATTCAAATCTATACCGAGCTCTTCAAAGAGTATAGGGATGTTTTTGCTTGGTCTTATGAGGAAATGCCTGGCATAGACCCATCTATCATCCAACATGAGATCAAGACGTATGAAAACGCTAAGCCGGTCAGGCAAAAACTTCGTCCGGTTAATCCTAGGAAGGCAGCAGCTATCAAAGCTGAAGTTGAAAAGCTGCTTAAGGCGAGATTCATTTTCCCAGTTCCTCTGACTGAATGGGTTTCAAACCCCGTTCCGGTAGATAAAAAGCAAGGAACTATTCGAGTGTGCATCGATTTCAGAGACCTGAATAAGGCGTGTCCTAAGGATAATTACCCCACACCTTTCATCGATCAGATTATTGATAAGTGTGCCGGTAACGAGATTTTCTCCTTCATGGACGGTTTCTCTGGTTACAATCAAATTACTATCCGTCCAGAAGATCAACATAAGACCGCATTTATTTGTCCCTGGGGTACGTTAGCATATAAGAAAATGCCTTTTGGTCTTAAAAATGCTGGAGCTACCTTTCAGCGGGCCATGTCTTACGCCTTCCACGACATCAAGAAAATTATCGAGGCATACTTAGATGATCTAGCTGCTCATTCTCGAAAGAGGATGGATCATCCTGGTCACCTCCGGCAAATATTCGAAAGATGTCGTTTTTATAAAATTCGTTTGAATCCGAACAAGTGCGTTTTCGCGGTAACATCCGGTCGGCTGTTGGGATTTATCGTGTCTAGGGAAGGGATAAGGGTAGATCCTTTCAAGGTTGAGGCAATACTTCGGTTGCCTCCCCCGTCTTCAATTCGTCAGCTTCAAAGTCTCCAAGGGAAGTCTAACTTTCTTCGGAGGTTTATCGTTAACTATGCTGAGATTACAAAGGGATATATGAGACTGTTGAAAAAAGGAGTTCCTTTTCTTTGGGACGACTATGCTCAACGCTCATTCGATGCCTTGAAAAAGGCATTGACCTCTGCTCCTTTGCTGAGTCCACCCGATTATAGCAGAGATTTTCTTTTGTATCTGGCTACAGCAGAATCTACCATCGGTATGGTTCTGGTTCAGGAGGATGATGCTCTTGCTGAGCATGTTATTTACTACCTTAGTCGAGGACTGGTAGGACCTGAACTGTGATACACTCCGATAGAAAAGTTAGCCTTAGCAGCAGTTCATGCTGTGCAGCGACTCCGACATTACATTATTCTTCGCAAAACTTATGTCTTGGCAGCTGCCAATCCATTTCAGTTTGTCCTCAGCAGGCGAGTGATTGGGGGCAAATATAATAGATGGATTGTGATATTACGGGAGTTCGATCTAGAGTTCATGTCTGCCAAATCCAAGAAGTCATTAGTCTTTGCGGAATTGATCTCCGAGTTGCCTTGTGGAGAGGAGATGATCTATGATGAGTCCTTTCCGGACGAAAACTTGTTTCTAATCTCTCCACAAGATCCTTGGTATGGGGATATCATTGTGTATCCCCAGACTGCGAATTTTCCCTCTTCTTTTTCGAAAGATGAGCGCCGTAAGCTGCGTCACTTAGCCAAGAATTATCTGATTATTGGTGATGCTTTGTACCGTCGAGGGGTTGATTCAATCCTAAGACGCTGCTTAACTTTCGAAGAAGCTGAGGCTGTGCTCAATGATTCTCGCAGTGGAGCTTGTGGGGGTCATTTATCAGGGCTTGCTACAGCCCAAAATATTTTGCGTGCTAGATACTTCTGGCCCTCGATTTTCAAAGATTGCATTGAATCGGTCAAGAAGTGTCATCCTTGTCAGGTGTATACTCGGAAAATGCGCGCTCATCCAGCTCCGCTTTTTCCAGTCGTTACTGTCGGACCCTTTACAAAGTGGGGTATGGATTATACTACTTGTAACCCGCCTTCGGCAAAAGGTCACAAGTACATTATCGTAGCAGTAGACTACTTTACGAAGTGGGTCGAAGCTATGCCTACTTTTGGGAACGATGGTGAGACTGCAACTCTTTTCTTCTTCAACCAAGTTATTGCTCGTTTCGGTATACCTAGAGAGATTGTCACTGACCATGGCAGTCACTTTCAGAATAGTATGATGGATGAGTTGGCTCTTAAATTGGGTTTCTTGTAGGAGCATTCATCTCCATATTATCCTCAAGCCAATGGGCAAGTGGAAGCCGTGAATAAATCCTTGAAGACAATTCTTCAACGGACAATTGATAAACATAGATCCAACTGGCATATTATGCTATATCCTGCACTCTGGGCATACAGGACGTCAGTTAAAACTACAACTGGCTTTACTCCGTTTCAGTTAGTCCACAGGGTGGAATCCGTATTTCCCATTGAATGCGAGATTCCTTCCCTTAAATTAGCTGTTGAGCTTCTTCCTCACACTTCTAGTCTGGCAGAGCGGCTTCTTCATCTGGAACATCTTGATGAGCAGCGTCGAGATGCCGCCACGTTGAATGAAGCGCATAAAAACCGAGTCAAAGTTCAGTACGATAAGGCGGTTAAGCCTAGGGTCTTTTCCGAAGGTGACCTTGTTTTGGTCTATGCCCAAGAAAAAGATGCCTTGGGGGCAGGAAAGTTTAAGTCAATGTGGTATGGCCCCTATATCATTAAGAAGGTCCTTAAGAAAGGAGCGTATACCTTGGTTGACTTCGAAGGGAATGAGTTGCCGGAGCCCCGAAATGGGCTCTATCTGAAGAAGTATTATGCCTAGGCTTTGGCCTAGCATTTTTCTTTGTATATAGTAGGTTTTTTGTCTTGTACATATCTGTTTGATTTTCGATTTTTGATGAGGTGGTGATGTTTTTTGATCTGCTTTGGCAGGTTGTGTTGATGTCATGAGTCATTTTGGTTTCGCCGATGGTGCTAGTAGACACACCCGGAACTTAGCTTCCGCGGCTTGGGTGCTTCATTGTCCTTCCGGTCAGCTGTTGGTATCAAGAGGGGTCTGCATTGGTCCTGCTTCCAATAACGTAGCAGAATACACTGCAGTCATTCATCTACTCTCGGAAGCAATATCTTTGGGTGTTGATTCGTTGGTAGTTTTCTTGGACTCCCAGCTGGTGGTGTCGCAGTTGAACAACACTTATCGGGTACGAGATCCTTCTTTATTACGATTGTTCTTGAGGGTACGTTTGTTACAAAGGTCATTTCAATTTTTAACATTCATTCATATTCCTCGAGCTGACAATTGGTTTGCTGACTCATTGGCTAATCAAGCTTTAGATTGGCATATTAATCATTCAATACAATAAATTTTAATCATCAAAAACATCATACATTTGATACATTTATCACATCACATCAAATATTGCTGTATATATCATCGGAGTGTCAAAAAACTTTTCAAAATTTGGATCCATAATCTCGTACAAAACTTGGGCTTATGCCCCATCATGTTCAGTCTCAAAAAAGAATATACAGTCATCTAATATATAAAATCTGTCTACTCCTGAGGACCCTGCCCAGAAGTCGTGTTCCTATAAAACATAATTGCAGTGGCCACACGGCGGAATAGTCTAACCCAGTCCCGGGGTACTCCTACAACCCGTCTCTAGACGGCTTCCGGCAAGTCCTCCACGGCAGCCATAGGGATTTGGCGGGTCAATCCCTCCAAGTTTCTCTGCACGGCCTGGAGAGTCCTGTCGGAATCCACTGTCTCCGCCTCACCTCTGCGGCGCTTGTGGCGCGGTAGGCCCTCACGACGAACTGGTCCAACATCTGAAACATGATCATTTTTAATTGTCAGTCATTATGAATCCAATCAAAAACATGTTTGTTTTTCATTTTTTCATACATAATTGAAAAAATCCAAAAAAATCATATAAGTCAAAAAATTTTGCAAAAAACTTACCGACTGCTCCCCATGCTGCGCCGGGTGGAAGTACTAGATCTGGATCTCCTCGGAAGTCCATCCCAGCATAGGGATAATCATCCACTGCGATGATCTGTTCTCCCCACCACAGGAAGAACTCATCGTCCCACGTGGTCCGGGGTACCTCGCTGCCCCCCAGTCTCTTCATCATGTCGGCCCAACGGGCAATTCTTGGGTTCCGCGGGCTGCTGATAGTCGAGATGACTCTGGGTCTCAAAGCTGGAACCCTCTCAAAGAATAATGTTGTCAAAATGGTACCATAGCCAAAGTGTTTAGTTTTTTCCTGGCGAATAGAAGTCAGCTGTTGTTTCATGTTCTGTAGCAGGGCTGTGCACCAATCGTAGACGTGAATCAAACACTCTACAGATATACTCATTTGCGTCCTGGACGCCTGATGTAGTGAGGCAGATCCTGCCACTCTACCGATGGTGAAAAGGAGGATCTTCATGTGCAAATCCCTGATATCTCTAATTGCAATCTGCGTTCCAACCTTTTTGGAATTATCTACGCAATAAAAGTGGACATAATCTTCGACAGTTAACCCTCCCAGGGGTTTTCCGTGAAGGTCTACTGGGTCTCCCCTCCTAGAGAGTCCAGTGATGAAATATATATCCTCCACTTCTATGCATAGTGGCATCTGATCAATTATGAAGCAATCCTGATCTGGTTCCCAGTAATTTACGAGCATTTCAAGCAATCGCACATTACTTTTCATATTGGGCATTTTAAAAAATTTCAACAATCCGCAATTTCGGAGGATGTTTTGAGCTGCACGGTCCTGCATGACCTCTTGGTCTACTGCGCTATGCTCACGTTCCCTCCATGAGATGGTCATCCTGAGATATTTCAATAAAATTTGCATTAGCCACGCTTTTTTGGTTACGGCCCTACGCATACGCGGTTTTCCCTGTACACAGTTGCGTGTATACGCGGGTTTCCTTCATTAAACCCGCGTATGCGCAGATACGCAATTTTTAGCAAGGGTTTCTAAGCAAAAAATCACTTAATTTTAATTTTCAAATGGACAAAATGAATCAACAGGATGATTAAGGAGCCTACCTGAAGTTTCGCTGAATTCAGACGGTCGGTTGTTCCTGATTTGACGAAACAAGTTTTTAGCTCCAGAGCTCTTTTTCCAAATCAGCTATGCAATAATGAACCAAATGAGAGGTAATTTGTGTATTTATGGCTAAAAATTGAAAATTTTCACAAAAATTCCTTATGCTTATTTTTTCGATCTATCTTATGCTGTATAACTCGATTGCTTGGAAGTGCCCAGTTTGGTATGTTTTCAGGTACATTTTGACGATTTTGAGATTTTTCCCGGTTTTTGATCCATGATTTCCGACTCTTCACGGCAGGTATATGATCTTCACTGGCATATAGGTTAGGGAATCACTTTCCGTTGCATCTTGCATACTAGCCTCCATACTAATCACTTGCCTTAGAGTCGATCCCATCAAGTCATGAGTATTACACCCATTTCACTCGCCGATTTTTAATCATGACTTGATGGTAGAGCCTTCCTTTACATGGGCTTCCTAGTTAGTTCCTCGCTATCACTTGTTGCCCATGCTGCTTTTTATGTAGGCTCGGGAGTTCTCTTTAGTCCCGCCATGTCTTTCGTGTTGAAGCTTCATTCTTCTCCTTCATCACTTATCATTTTTCTGGCTTATACCCTAGAGGCTCCCTGGTGTCGTTAAGTTGTATTACTGCATTGCATATTGGCTACTTGTTTATCTTGGCCTTTAGCCGGCTTCATTTGGACTCGATGTTTAAGCCAAATTTTGACCTTGACTTTCTGTACAAGTTAACCATTGCATGCACTTAGCTATCACGACTTGACACCTTTGTACCCATGGATGGAACGTTCCTCTGAGTATCACTGACCAGTTTTCGCCACCTTGCATTGAGCATAGGATTGTTCCAATCCCCAGAACTAGTGCATCTGCTTTCTTGATACTCGTTCTATCCATTGTACCATAGCATTCTTTTATTCTTTTTCAGGCTTATTATATGAAAAAGACAAAAAAATCAAATATAACAAAAAGAGCGGGAACGGGATGTATCTTCGTTATTTTGATGGCAGTACAGATTCAGTTTGTCGCCCTTGAACAAAGCACATATACTTATATATATTTTCTTCATTTGGGATGGTTCTAGTTTTGACCTAGGTTCAACCTTTACCATGTTTCACTTGTCAGTTCTCCCCCGGTTGGTTATCTCTTCCAATCATATGGAGAGTTTGTTTTGCCTCCTGCAGGACAGACTTATACAGTGTCACTTTTTACTGCCATGGTCATCACAGAGTCATGTTTTTGTTCAAGGGAAGTCTAGCCTGAGTCGGCCATTCTGCGGTGTCTCTTGACTCATTATTCAGTCGGCCTTCCCGGTCTTGTCAGTATCATGTTCTATCACATCAGATGTTTTGGTCTTCTGCTCGTGCTGGTTTGAGAAGGTCCCCATTGACTTCTTACCGGCGGGTTTGTCTCTTATCGACTACGACACATTGCTCTGAGAGCAAGCCTAGAGCCGCACCTTGGGCCTATTTCCATCATTGATAGGTGACCTCGTGCTCAGCATTTGATCATCATCATTGGTCTTTGACTGAGTGGTTTCCCCTGTGTTCGACGTCAGCACACATTATCACACTTGGGATTCGTGCAGTACCTGGATTTCCATTTGACCCTATCGGTGGATTTCTCGCCTCTGTGTCAGCTTTCATTATTGGTTGGTTCAGAGGGTTTCTTCTGTGCGCTAGCTTCATCTTGTGCACGTCGGAAACGTACTTCGGTTTTGGTTCCATCACTCTCCTTCGTCCGATTCCTTCCAAATCTTGGCCTGCGGGTTACACTCGCGCTGGACTGATGTAGGATGCCTTAATGCCTTCCTTCCAGCAGATCTTTTCCCATCGACTCCGACTCATTGCTCTGGGAATAAGGTCTAGAGTCTTTTTGTCAGTACCTTAGGGTTTGCAGTCATCAGTGGCAGACTCTTCGCTATCGACAGTGGGGATTCATCATTGCCTCCCGATTGGTAGATTCTTTCAAGTGTTCGACTTCAACTCATTCATTCGCACTTGTTAGATTGTACTGGGGCACCTTGACACTCATTATCATTATCGGTGGGTTGTCTCGCGTTGGTTAACGGTATACATCATTGACCGGTAATCCAACAATTTCTCACATGGTCGACTTCAGCTCATTTATTCCCATTGTGTAGAATTGTGCCATAGTGATCGGTGAAGACCTCGGGTTGCATCAGCATGTTTCGGTTCACTTTTGACAGTCCTTTCAGTATCTGCCAGTGATGCCGTCCACCCTTATATGTTGCAGTTTAGCACAACAACATCTTATATGTTGGTCCCCGAGTTGCGTGATTGAACCGTTTGATCCACCTCTTATGATCCGGTACTTGGAGATTCAGTTACTTATTTGATCAGACATCCAGTTGTACCATCTTTGATCAGCTTTCTATATGTGATACTTGGACATTGATTCAGACTTATATTTCCGGGCCCTGCTCAGATGATTCACTATGTACTTTCAGTTCAGTTATACTTGTATACATGTTGGATCTATTCAGTACTTTTCATATGATGTATTTTTGACTGAGCATGGGTATGCCCGCCTCAGCATGAGTTGACTCTCTGGTTTCTTTCATTGGTTTTTGGCAGGCTGAAATTTGGTGAAGTCCTCTCTTGTCCTTGCGAAGTTCTTTCTATGTGCATAATACATTTCGGCCATCATGTACCCCTTCTAACCTCATATATTAGGGGGCATCTGTTATAGCATCATTTCTCACCTTGACATGATTCATGATTGCTTTATGGCTTTTGGGCACCCATTCCTACAGACTTGGACAAATTCACTTAAAAACAATGTAAAATCCCCCATACGCGACTATGCCCGTGTTTTTCCGCGTGTATACGCGAGTCCAGCTAGACTTTTCCGCGTATGCCATTAAAATGATTAAAAATATATAAAAAATCCCTAATTTCGCGCTGGGTTGATGGTTACTCAGGTAGTTCAACCACCCCAGCCCGTGGCCAACTGTTTCCAACTGCTGAAACTACTTGGAGGGACTATAAAAAGCCCTCATGTGTATGGCCTAAGGAGAGAGAGAATTATTGATATTATACTCTGTTGGTATTCCCTATCCAAGTCTGATTCCCCGTGCCTCCTGCACTTTCCCAGTTCATTATAGGAAACCCTTGTTTCCTTGAGATACACATCCCTTTATATGTTATCTCGTATGCACAAGTTTGGAAGGAGTCTTAGCGAGGCAAGGGCTGGACGGATCCGGACGACGGTCTGCGAAGGCCTTGGAAGGATCAGGTGATCTCTCCACTTGATTACTTTTGTACGTGCTATTTATAATACAGAAGTATCATGCTGTTCCCGAAATAAACGTGTTAGTGTATGCTTTTATGTATGAGAACATTTGTTATACAAGCATTCATTATGATTTATTTAATGTTTTATATGAATCTCACTGACATTTAGAGTAGATATATGCTATACAACTTGTCCTTTGTGCTGGTTTCTTCTTGTATTTCAGGTTAAGAAGGAAGGACGGTTGCTGGGGGTTTGGACCCCACGTGGATCTACTTCAAACGTAGGACCAACGGGTAAATATCTCATTCTGCTCTATTTAGTTTTTCTGAACGTGCATGGTTGTGTGGGTCTCTGTTAAGTAGTACACCCCTGCTCTGTGGAGGTTGTATCCCAACCAACCTCTAGGGTGTTAATTCCCCGAAATAGCTAGATCCTAGAATCCCAAAGTGGTTGAAATAATGTTGCTTCTGTAGTTTTAGTCTCACCAATCTGATAAATTATAGATTCATATCAGGGCCCTTAAGTTGGCCATGCAAGGGGTACCTGCACAGTGGTGGAAAACGCATAAGGAGGCATTCTAGGAGTGGGAAGAATATCAGGATATGATGATCCTACGATTTGAAGCCCCAGCTGGCGTGCGGGTCAAAACATTCCTTGGATCAGAAGATCCACGCGAATATCTATCCGCATCGGAAGAACAATGGTGTGACAGGACGGCTAAGGAGTGGGTTCACCTGTTGATTCATGACCTAGGGCTGCTTCCATCTGCATGGTACTTAGATGCAAAACTACATCGACGCACCTGCAACTGGGGGACATTGAAGGAAAAATTCCTAGGAACAATTGGGTTAGTAGGCGGGACATGGGCGCTTGACACAGTTCTGCGAGACATTGACGCTGGGTTATGGGGTAAGTCGCACTTGGTTATCACACTGGAAATACCCACATGGGAGACACGGATTACAAACATGGTCAGCTACCATAGCCTAGCCCCAAAAAAGGGTAAGAATGATTCGCGAGCTGCGTCTGACGCATAATTGGAAGGGGTACGTGTTAGCACCTAATTTGAAACTCAGGCTGAAGGAAGGTAAATCAGGGTAACTTTCAAACCACGCTCAGCCTTGTAGCTAGCCGTACAAGGTCAGGAGAGGGCTCTCTCCGTGA
Organism: Pinus albicaulis; assembly: GCA_034641835.2. Taxonomy (NCBI): domain Eukaryota; kingdom Viridiplantae; phylum Streptophyta; class Pinopsida; order Pinales; family Pinaceae; genus Pinus; species Pinus albicaulis. The sequence continues at coordinate 347,452,818 of CM076570.1, read as the reverse complement.
AAAATATTCAATGAAGTATAACTAAAAACTGATTTTAGGCTAGGTATAATAAACTCGGAATGTTTTTATAATTTTTTCAGGGTTGCATGGATCAGATGGGGTTGGGCAGTTTGAATCTGGGGAATTAAATCAGAGATACAGGGTATTCTGTGGGGCATGATAGGCAAGGATTTTAACAATTTAGTTTTAATTATGATGAAATGTGTAAGACCGGTGAGAAACTGAAAAGGGCATAGGAGATGGATCCTTTTCAAACAGCAAAAAACATAAAGTATTGAATGATTTTCCCAAGGCAGAGCATTATGAAATGGATTCTACCTATCTATCTTGAAAGCATTCAACCAGAGATATGAATGAATAAATGGAAAACATAACAATTAACAGATGAACACAAAGGAAAGAACAGTTCTAAAATCCATACCACAGGAATCCCACAAATCAGTGCTGCATTTCTTTATTAATTCCCTTCCAAATTGTTACAAATGGAGCGCAGAGTGTCCTCAATGATTTCCAACTTATTCCACTGTGACCCTTTTACAAATGATGAAGAATTACATTAAATAGACAGAATTTGAGGGGGGGTATATCCACAAAAGAAGGAGCTGTTTCACCAGCTCAGGAACCGAAATCTGAACATAGTAAAAAGACCAACGATCTGCCCCTGAAAAGAAGGAGAAACAATACATTTTGACCATCTAGAGGAAATGCAGTTGCTCAAACAGAGGAGAAGAAAGACAAATTCAGAACCATTTCTTCTTTTTATCATTACTGTCATGCTGTAATGATCTCTGTGTTTATATTTAGCTCTCGGCCTTGACTATTTCTTTTCTTTTGTTGAAAATCCCTTTTATGCTGAGAAATGCCCTTTGGAACCAATAAAACTGAAATTCTGCCATATAATGAAGAAAATTTCATTTTTGGGTGAAAAAGAGCAAAGGAAAGGATGGTGGGCCTGAGTTGCGATCATAAATCACAATCGCAAATCGCAATTGGAAAAGGGGGAAGGTGTATTGGGACAATGCGATTGGAAACTACGATGTGATAGTGTATAGGGGGAGTCTCATGGGAAAATCGCAATCGCAAATCAGAAATTGCAGCAGAAGAGGAATGTTCACATCGTATTGATGACTTGCGATGTAATGGAAGCGGGTGCGATGGAGTAATACAATAGAGGTGCGGGGACAAGCGAGGGAAAGCGATGTCCAATGGTGTAAATGAAAAATCCCTTTAAAACAAATAAAAATGAGTTTTTTGCATTTTACAAAGGGAAAATCATTTTTCATTGAAAAGGCGGAAGGGATTTAAGGTGGGACCCGGAGGTAATCACAAATAACAAATTGGCGGGGGAGTGGAGCAAGAGAAATACTATGGAAAATGCCGATTGCGATGGTGCGATGGTTTGTGAGCCATCTGATCAGAAGGGTGGATTGATAGTGGAGATGCGATCGGCGGGAGTCAATCGCATCGGAAGAAATCACAGGAGCGGGAACAAATTTGGGAGTGCTGCGAAGTTGCAATGCGATCAAGTGATTGCAATCAGATGTGGGCTGTCAAATCGCTGAGCAGATCAACGGTGCAAATGTGATCGGGCGGGGTCATTCGAATCGGAGATTTGTGATCGGGGAAGGGTCAATCGGAAGTATGCAATTTGAATGGTGTGATTGGATCGGGGGAAAATGGTGCGATCAGATTGGAGGGAAAAGGGTGCGATCGGATCGGAGGGAAAGGGTTTTATAATGAAATTTTTTAAAATTATATGAAATAAAGTCTAAGGGACAATGAGAAAAGGGGTAAGGTTAGGCCTTTGGGGACTTTTGTTCACTTAGGCATATATTTCAATCCAGGAGTCAGTTTGGGGAGTATAATATATCATTGGAAAGCTCTTTCCGGGATCTTCTGATTGAAATACTCAAAACATGATTTTACACTGAGAATATTGTGGAAAACATCTTTGAGAAGCAGGGTGGTGGCTCTATGGAGATAGTAGCTTCTAAAGTTTCAACTTATTACATGTGAAGACATAAAATTACATAAGGAATAATAATAAAAGCAAAGTACCATGATTTTCCCCTCAAAACATGGTTTTGAGGCGAAAATTACATCAAGCTCAATAGAACAATTCTTTGATCTTTCCAGATACTATGCCTCTGAGTTTATTTGACCTCCTCATGACCTTGTTGATATTTATTGACACTTGACTCATTTTTTGACTATGATGGGACCCTAGGACCTAATGAGACCAACCCTATGACCTGATAGTATGAATTGGGAATGAAAGTGAATTATGATTGAAGACCATAGATAGGAGAATCAACAAGTTTTACATGAGGGAAAATTGATGAAAGACCACTACCATCAATGAATCCATGACCTAATGGAATGATGAAAATTTATGGTATGGGACTCCTACTATGCAAATGAAAAAGAGCAAATTTGATCACTAATGGTAGTATAACAAGACTGACACTAACATTGGCTCCAATGGGAATGGTAGCTCCTTGGAGGTGCCAATAACACCATAGACCAAGTAGCCTTATCCATTGGGAAAATATGGTCAAAACATTGAAAACTAACACAATGCAGACTAACTCTGACTCAAACTATGACTGAAAACTAAATTAAAACCATCAAACCTTATACATATCATTCAAGTTTTATAGCCTTCACCTCGGGCCCCAAACTTCAATGACTGTGTACTTGAAATCTGACCAACAATGGCATGGTATATACAATTACTGTGACATAAATTTGGATCCATTATCTCAGAAGTGGTAGTGCTTCAAAATCCTACCATTCACTGGTCCTCCAGGGCAATCTTGGCCATCCATCTCTGAGAGCAAGAAAGCATTCTGTCCCTTGTATGCTGAAATCTTATATGGTCCTTTCCACAGGTTGTCGAACTTACCATGCTTCCCTTTGTCCTCATTTCATGCATCCCATCTCAACACTGTTAGGTAAACTTGAATCGGGATAGAGTCAAAATTGACTAGGGTAAATAGTAGTGGTTTTGGAGCACATGGTTTTGTGCACCCATGGTTTTGGCCCATGGTATTACATGTAATGGAGCCTATAAGAGGCTGGGAGTACTTCATTGTAATGTAGGCCTGGAGGTGAGCGGTGAAGGCTCACTTGGCCATATTGGTCAAGGTTTTGGCCAATGGTTAATGAAATTTCATTGGTTGGGTTTTTCCCCGGATTTGGGGTTTTCCCGGTTAAACATTGTGTTTATGCTTATGTGAGTTGTTGCTGGGTTTTGTATGTGTATTATTCTCTCGGTAAATATTTTATTTCTGCTGTAAAATCCTAACAAATGGTATCAGAACCATGGTTCAGGTTTTGGCTTCAGATGGAAGTTTTTTTTTTTTTTTTTTTTTTTCTGGGGGAGGAGCCCTTGATCTTAAGTCCAGGTCAAATACGTCATCAAAAGATCGAATTTCTTTCAACAGGCCGTGTAGCTCTGGCAGTCATTGGGCGACCAAGAAGTCCACAGGCTTTGAACTGAGGTCCTCAAATTAGAAGCAATCACGTATCTGGTCTCTGATGACGAGAACTATATACTAGGCCTCGCCTGCGCCAAGAAGCTAGAGGATCTCAATCACGTGGCCACGGATGTTTCCAGGCTCAGCAAGAAGTTCCAGGAGCCTACCTTGCAGGGGTTCGAATACGTCTATAACAATTTGCTGAGAGGTGACATCGATGCTAGGGATTTGGAGTTCTTGATTAAGGACATGGACAAGAAAATAGAAAAAGATGGAAAGATATATTGCTGTCATGACGAATCTTTACTAGGAATTGGAGGTTCTGACAGACCTTGAACAGTCTGCAAGAAAATTGCTGATGAATCTTCATAGACAGAGTAATGGGGGTGGTGGTGATAATAATTGTAATGGGTAGAGGGATTGTGGTGTTGGCAGTGCGTATTATCAGCGCAAGATTGTGTGGTAGAGGCAGGAGATTAAGCATCTGCAGGACGTTTCCCTCTGGAACACTAGTTACGAGAAGGTTGTCGGTCTCCTGGAAAGAACGATAGGCAAAACGCTCGATTGGAAGCCAAGCCGAGGCGAGGCGAGGCAGAGTGGGGAAGTAATGGTTTTCGAGATCGAAGATAGCTCCTGGATTCAAAGAATGGGCAACAATGTCACCAACAACATAAAGACTGCTCTCAGCTTGGAGCCCAAAGGAAAAAAGGACCCAAAAACAGAAAAACCCAGAATCGACATCCTGTCCCTCGAGGTTGCCAACGCAATGTCAAAGACCGGTAGGAGCTCGTGGCCATGGAACTAATCATGAGGTAGGTGGGGGCAAGCAAAGGGAAAGAGGTATCGAAAGAAAACAGTTATGCGAATGGGAGATGGTGCATAATATTCTATGGAAACAAAATGAAGATGGGCTTCGTGATATCCAAAGTAGTGACAACGTTTGGTGCTGAAGCCAAGGTGTACTTAGGTGTTGGAATAAGAACAAAAATATATTAGGCATGATTCATATGCTAACGATCATGTAACAAAAACATCCATATGCAGCATTGGTTGATTATGTACAATTGTGATGTCCTCCTTGAAGAGGACATCATGAATAAATGTAGAAAATGAGAGAGGATATGAGCACGTGGATTGCTTAATTGATGAACCATGTATCTGAAGAGAATTCCTAGAGGACTGGTGGTTACAGAGGCTGGTGACCCATGTAATCCGGTAGATGGATTCTTTTTATATGGACATTGATTTCATATGTACAAAAAAAACAACAATGAAACAAAAATTATTATTACATGTAAATGGGCATACTGCTGTAAGACCTGGTATGGCATGCGTACCCCTGGGTAATCACTGGTAAAGTCTGTATTAGACCTAGGTGATAGGGGGATGTCAAGTTAACAATTACCCTGGGTAAAAATTTGAGGGGGGAAGAGCTAGAGTGAGCGGGGTTGTCTCACTTAGCAGGTTTGGCTGGATTTAGTCAATAATCCCCAAGTCAAGTTTAAGCGGGAAATTGTTAGGTAAAATTGACTCGGGATAGAGTGAAAGTTGACTAGGGTAAATAGTAGTGGTTTTGGGGCACATGGTTTTGTTCAGCCATGGTTTTGGCCCATGGTATTACATGTAATGGAGCCTATAAGAGGCTAGGAATACTTCATTCTAATGTAGGCCTGGAGGTGAGCGGTGAAAGCTCACTTGGCCAGATTGGTCAGGGTTTTGGCCAATGGTTAATGAAATTTCATTGGTTGGGTTTTTCCCTGGATTTGGGGTTTTCTCAGTTAAACATTGTGTTTATGTTTATGTGAGTTGTTGCTGGGTTTTGTATGTGTATTATTCTCTCGGTAAATATTTTATTTCTGCTGTAAAATCCTAAAAAACACCACATCTTCCAGTTGAAACTTTTCTGCTTTGGTTTTACGGTCATAGATTTTCTTTATCTTTTCCTGCAATTGAATAGCGTTCTGAGAAAATTCCTCCCTTGTTTGTTGAAGGTGGATCATTTGATTGATCCTTTGTTGATTATCATCTTCTTCATTGCCAACCTCTTGCAATAATCTCATGACCGGAACTGTAAGTGACGTGGGAAAAACAACATCAGTACCATAAACCAATTCAAATGGTGACATACCTATGGATTTCTTACTGCTGACTCTATCTGCCCATAATGCATAGATGAGATTTCGATGCCAATTCCTCTTATTTTCTTCCATCATTTTCTTGATTATGTTTATTAGAGATTTATTCAATGATTCTGCCAGGTCGTTTCCTTGTGGGTAATATGTTGTGGAATGGCCCAACACAATGTTGTATTTATCGCAGAATTCCACCATCTTCTTGGATCTAAATGCTGCTGCGTTATCTGTTATGATTTTGTGAGGACAACCAAAACGAGACAAGATATTTGATTCTAGAAATTGAATGATTACCATGTCTGTAGCCTGCCTTGATAGTGTTGGGTGTGGAGCTTGATTTTCATCCTAATTAAGAGATACTTGTTTTAGCTGGATGTATACCCCAGGAAAATTGTACACCCTTGCAGCGGGGGCGGGTGCGGGGGGGAATTGTCCCCCCTGCGGGGTCCGGGGGCTAGTGGTCCCCCGGCGCGGGTTTCGGGGGCAGCGCCCCCGAAGCTAAAAAAAGATGTAAAATTTCCTTGTAAAAGTATTGTAATTTCTAGTCAATCTGGGCCGTTCATTAGGTGGATGATCTGACGGTAGAAGTTATGTTTAGTTTACGATTTTTTTCCCTAGAAGGCAACCCCTCTCTTTTTATGAGGGTATTGTATTGCGGCTATGTATTATATGTGTATTCTCTGAGCGAGAAATAGATAGGGAGACTATGAGAGAGAACAGAGGATATTATAGCGGATCTGTTGTAGGTTTTTTCTCTTCATTTTGCTGGATAATAGAAATGAAGGACTGGCTGTTTAGGGTGGACATAGCCCAAACTAGGTGAACCACATATATCTATGTCTCTCTGGTTTTATGTGTTTTGTGTGCTTGTATTTTCTGCATATTTTATGTGTTGCATTGCTCTGTAATATTTAATTTTCTAACAGCTAGAACAACCTCAATCCATTTGGTGAAGTAATCTGTACCTGTCAAGATCCATCGATGCTGTGCTGATGATGCAGGATGGATTTCCCATATGAAATCAAGTCCCCACTGCTGAAAGGGAGCATTTACTAAAACTGGTTTCAAAGGAAGAGGAAGCAACTTCATTTTTCCTTGAAAAACTTGACACTCATGGCAGCTCATCACTGTTTTGTAAAAATCTGAAAACAAAGTGGGCCAATAATATCTTGCTCTCAACACCTTATTAGCTGTAGTTTTCCAAAAAAAATGACCACCACAATCACCTTTGTGAAAGTCATGCATTACCTGCTGAGGCTCATCTTCAACCAAACAATTAAATAGAATACCTCCTGGATCTTTCCAATAAAGAGCACTGTTTAAAATACAAAATTTACCAGACTTAAGTTTCAGTGATCTACCTTTGCTTCTAGACATCCTGGGAGGTGGTGAAAGATGCTGAATAACATAAACTATGTCTGAATACCATGGTGATTGGAGAAAGATTTCTGAAACTGGAATAATAAAACCTTCATCCTCATCCTCTGACACTGCTGCTATGAGATTTATATCCAGGGCACGTAGGTTTGATTGGGCCATTAGCTTTTCTAGACCCTGTCCTTCGATCAAATTTGTGGGTTTAATCTCCAAATCATATTCCAACATTGTTGCTATCCACTTACCTCTTCGCCCTTCTGGATTAGTTTGCATCAGGACATCTTTGACTACTGCATTAGGAACATATGCTATATTATGTGAATGTAGATTGTATACCCTAAAATCCTTTAATGCTTTTATTAGAGCCAATGTTTGTTTATCAATAATATTATACTGCAAGGCAGAATCTCGAATAGTCCTACTGAAAAAGGCAATGGGTTGATCAATCTGATCTCTCTTTTGCATCAATACTACAGCCATGGTATGCTCCGATGCAAATGAGAATATAATGAAATCTTGAGTATAATCAGGACTAATCAAGACTGCAGCATTGGACAGAGAAAAATTTACCAGATTAAATGACTTGATAGCCTCCTCACTCCATTTGATAGTGATGTCCTTCTTCAACATGTTAGTCATTTCTCTTAAATGTTCAGCCAAATTGGGTATAAATCTACGCAAAAAGTTCATCTTACCATTGAATGCCTGAATCTCATTTTTGTTACGTGGGAGTTCTATGTGCTGAATTGCCTCCACTCTTGCAGGATCAATGCAGATACCATATTTAGAGATGATATGCCCCAGAATCTTGCCCTCATCCATAGCAAAAAGGATTTTCTTCAAATTCAGAGAAATCCCAAACTTTCTGCATTGCTGAAACACAACCCTCAAATGGTGCAAATGTTCATCATCAGAACTAGAAAAAACTATCAGTTCATCCAAGTAAACAACCAGAAAAGCATCCTTTTCATTGGCAAAAGAAATGTCCATTGCTCGCTGGAAAGTGGCTCCAACGTTCTTCATACCAAATGGAATTTTGGCATACTGGAAAGTTCCCCAAGGTGTTGTGAAGGCAATTTTGTCTTGATCTTTTTCATGCACCAGGATCTGATTATAGCCTGAGTAACCATTGAGTAGTGACATCCTTGATGCTCCAACTACTCTTTGCATAATATGGTCCATCTTCGAAAGTGGACAGTTATCCTTTAAGGATACTCTATTCAGATTCTGGAAATATATAAACAACCTTATCTCTCCTGTCTTTTTACGTACCGGGACCAAATTCGAAATCCAATCAGAAAATATAATTGGGACAATGATACCGGCCTTATACAATCTGTTTACCTCTTTTTCAATATATGGAAGCAACTTTGGGTTGATCCTTCTCAGCTTCTGTTTAAATGGCTTCTGATCCGGCTTGATGGGAATAGTATGTTGAATTATATTTTTGTCATACACCTTCAAGTCTGAATAATCCCACGCAAACACATCAGAAAATTCAGAAAGTAATTTAACATATTGTTCCTTTACCTTAGGGGACAATGCCTTTGACAACTTCACAAGCTTAGGCTTGTCAGCTGTTCCAAGATTAACATCTTCAACTCCTTTATCAATAGGCACCAAGCTCGGTTTCTTTGCTACATCATCTTGATCAAAAATCTCCTCTAAAGGTATGAGACCTATAGGAATTACATTGTCTTTTAGCTACAATATATCCATCTGATTTTCTTTGATTTCTTGATCATCGACTTCATAATCACCTTATATGGAAGTATCCTTGAATTTTCCTTCACTCTGCAAAAAAGCATTGATTTCATTATCATCCCAAAACACTTTCCAAAACCTTAAATTATCCGGAACAACAGGCCGATGTTTGAAATAAATTTCAAATTTGTTGTTGGAATTCATTGGAATATTCAAATTTCTTGCATTAATGGCAAGAGATTCTGCAATAAGATTATGCATTCGGAGTACTGTTGTCAAAGTGTACTCAGAAAATGTCCTGAAAATGTCTAGGACTGCATTTCTGTAGGCCCTCAATCACAGATTTTTTTCTTGATACTCTCCTTTTACCTATTTTATTATCAACTCTAAATCTCCATAGACAAAAATCCTCTTTGCTTTTAGCTTCTTCAAAATTTTCAAACTTGTGATCAAAGCTTCATACTCTGCTTCATTGTTAGAGCAGTCAAAAGCCAATTTGTAAGCACATACTCTAACATTACTAGGAACCTTTTTAGGCTGGAAAACATGGCTCCGAATCCATATTCCTATACCAGCACCGTCCTTACCAACAGCTCCGTCAAAGTCCATGCTCCAAAGGCCTTCTTCTTCTTCTTCTAGATGCTAAAATTTTGCTTCTTTCTCTACTTTATTTTGACTGATTTCTGCATTTTTCTGCTATTCATTGTCCTTTTGATGTTGGCAGGGAGAAAGCTTAGAGATGCTTGCTGCTTTATCTTTTTCATGTCTAAGGAATTCCCTAAAATTTTCTGAAATTTCAGGTATCTCATCTACTTCTACCAGCTGAACATTTTCATCATTCAAACCACCATCTGAATATAATACAAATGACTCCAGATCTGTGTGGACTGCATTAATGGGATGATTAACTGGCTTCTCTTTGCTAGTGATCATGTATTTCATTTTCTTCTCCCTGTATAGTTTTCTTAACTGACCGAACATGGGAATGGTGGCATAAGAGAAGTCAAGCTGTATGGTTCCTTTCAGTTTTACACCCCATGACCTGTACAAAAGCATTCCAAACTATGGTGGAACATTGGCAACAACTACATCCATCAAAACATTCTTGGCTGGGATTTGATCTAAAGATACTACCAAGTCTTTGATAAGACCAATACAATGGACCTTACTGGAGTCAAAGGAATACAAATCATGGTACTTGTCGGTAATATCAAGACCCAAATTCTCCATAATGGCTTTGGGTATCAAGTTGTGCAAGGCTCTGGAGTCCAACATAGCATTATGTAAAATGAACTCATGCAATCTAAGACTCAAGTAGAAGGGAGGAACTTCACTTTCTTCAGACTGGCCTTCTATGGCTGGACCAAAAATGAGTTCAGGATAGTCATCTTCAATATTTACCATACCTGATACAGAGTCTATTTGAAAAATTCTAGACACCTGATGTTTATAGGTGCTATTTTTTACCAAATCAGTCAAGGGCATGGACACCTTCAGCTTAAAAATTTCATTTCCCATATTAAAATATGGAACTTTTTCTACCTCTTTGATGGGAGGATCTTTCTTCTCAACCTGCTCTTTTGTTGCGCTAAGCTGATTCTTCTCACTTGCAATGCTAATCGCTGAGGATGCCTTGCTGGGAAAGGGATCAACAGGCTCTTTACCTTTTCTTTGAGTATTTGAGGGGTCATTCTTCGATTGCAGCTCTTTCCCTTTCTGAATGGGATTGATTGGCACATCTCTGCTCTTCAATGAATACTACTTCTGTTGAGATGATAAAGCGTTCATGTATCCTCTTTGATAATCATTGGACTCTTCCTCTATCGCTACATCATTGGCCAATATGAAATCTTCATCTTTTCTAATGTCTACAATCACTGTATATTCTTCATCTTCTGTGAGAAAGATGGGGGCACCATCAGCAGTGAAAAAATTATTGGCTTCAATGACTGGATCGTCATCATCATCTTTTTCCATTCCCTGAACATAATTTTGTTGCAGAGGAGTTCTGATCTACTGCTATTATACTGTTTGGTCCTATGCTTTATGTTCCCTTTGCTTAATTCACAATTGTGGTTGCTGCTATCCTCTGAAATTTGGATTCATGATTGGTGCTTCAAGTCTATTTGAAATATTCAACCGATCAACCATCTTCTCTACTGTCCAGATCAAAGTATCCATCTTACTGTCTGAAGGAGAGGCTTCTTCTTTCACGGTTACTCTCTTTTCGACCCTTGTCCGTGCTCTTCTAGCCAACAAATTTGTTTCTACGCTCACAGCTATCTTCTGCATGTCTTCAAGTGTGGTAGGATCTCGTTCTCGTAGCTGATATGCCATATTAGCATTGAAACCATCTGGAAATTTGAACAAAGCTAATCCCATGGGGGGTTTCAGGTTGGCCAGGATAGCATTATATACAACATTAAATCTCACACAATAATCCTGTACAGTTTCACCCACATTCCTTTTAATATTTTCATATTAAGATAAGATTTGGAGTGGGTTTTTCTTTACCTCCCACCATTCTTAGAATTATCTATGTATTTCCTGCAAATTGTGAATAGAGGCTGCTGGCAGGGCCCTGAACCATTTTCTAACTTCACCTCCAAAGCTTTGAATAAACAATATTGTGGTTAAATTTTTTGCCTCTACCTCATGAAGGTCAAAAAATTCATTCATCTTATCAACATGCTGCTAGGCTGTGATGATTTGAGTGGCATCAAAGATAGGTATTTTACTTTGGTAATCAATAGGTATATCATTCATATTCTATGGTAAAACTAGGGGTGCATACTGGGCAGCCATGATTCGAGGTGGATTTACAACAGCATTTGTGCTACTAGGATTCAAGGGAAGAGTTGATGGAGGAGTCAGAAGCTGAGAATTGACTTCTGAACCTTATGGGAATGCTGATGAATTAAGGGAAAATTTTTTTGTTTCTGATAACTTTGAAGGCTCAAGGATATTGGTTACAGTGATAGATGTCTGAGGGGAATTCAAAATATAATCATCAATTGATCTGTTTGCCCTTTGAACTTCAAGATCTACAAGAAATTCTGGATCTAAAACTGTGTCATCAAGTGCAGTTTCTAATTTATTCCTGAACAAAGAAAGCTCAAAACACTCATCAAAAGAGAGGTCTTCTACAAAAAACCACTCACTGGGCCAGGTATGAGATCTGAAAATAGGTCTAGGGCTTACTGAACCTTCTTGTCTTTTGATTATTCTTGGGATGAGATTAGGATTTTCAAACACAGGGGGAGGATTTGGATTAGGGTTGGCCCTTGTGTATCTCCTTGAAGCCAGTGTGGTCAAATTTATACTTTACAATGTTTTATTTCAGCCTATCAAACTCTGAACCTCATCATCCAGAGTCCAAGAATTTATATGGAAAATATCATTGGGGTGATCAATCCTTTATTTTTAAATACTCCCCAGTATGGCCGCGAGGAAATGTTAGCACCTAATTTGAACCTCAGGCTGAAGGAAGGCAAATTAGGGTAACTTTCAAACCACGCTCAGCCTTGTAGCTAGCCCTACAAGGTCAGGAGAGGGCTCTCTCCGTGAAAAATATTCAATGAAGTATAATTGCAAACTGATTTTAGGCTAGGTATAATAAAATTGGAATGATTTTATAAAATTTTCAGGGTTGCATGGATCAGATGGGGTTGGGTAGTTTGAGTTTGGGGAATTAAATCAGAGATACATGGTATTCTGTGGGGAAAGATAGGCAAGAATTTTAACAATTTAGTTTTAATTATGATGGAATGTGTAAGACTGGTGCGAAGCTGAAAAGGGCATAGGAGATGGATCCTTTTCAAACAACAGAAAACATAAAGTATTGAATGATTTTCCCAAGGCAGAGCATTATGCAATGGATTCTACCTATCTATCTTGAAAACATTCAACCACAGATATGAATGAATAAATGGAAAACATAACAATTAACAGATGAACACAAAGGAAATAACAATGCTAAAATCCATACCACAGGAATCCCACAAATTAGTGCTGCATTTCTTTATTAATTCCCTGACAAACTGTTACAAATGGAGCACAGAGCATCCTCAATGATTTCCAACTTATTCCACCATGACCCTTTTACAAATGATGAAGAATTACATTAAATAGACAAAATTTGAGGGTTGGGGGGGGGGGGGGGGGGGCAGATCCACAGAAGAAGGAGTTGTTTCACCAGCTTAGGAACCGAAATTTGAACATAGGAAAAAGACCAACAATTTTCCCCTAAAAAGAAGGAGAAACAATACATTTTGACCATCTGGAGGATTGGCAGTTGCTCAAACAGAGGAGAAGAAAGAGAAATTCGAAACCATTTCTCCTTTTTATCGTTACTGTCGTGATGTAATGATCTTTGTGTTTATATTTAGCTCTCGGCCTTGAATATTTCTTTTCTTTTGTTGAAAATCCCTTTTATGCTTAGAAATGCCCTTTGGAACCAATAAAACTGAAATTCTGCCATTTAATGAAGAAAAGTCCCTTTTTGGGTGAAAAAGAGCAAAGGAAAGGATGGTGGGCCCGAGTTGCGATCGCAAATCGCAAAAAGAAAGGGGGGAAGGTGTATTGGGGCAATGCGATTGGAAACTGCGATGCGATAATGTATAGGGGGAGTCTCGTGGGAAAATCACAATCGCAAATCAGAAATCACAACGAAAGAGGAATGGGCACATCGTATTGATGCCTTGTGATGCGATGGAAGCGGGTGCGATGGAGTAATACAATAGAGGTGCGGGGACAAGCGAGGGAAAGAGATGTCCAATGGTGTAAATGAAAAATCCTTTTAAAAGAAATAAAAAAGAGTTTTCCACATTTTACAAAGGGAAAAACCATTTTTCATTGAAAAGGCAGAAGGGATTTAAGGTGGGACCCAGGGGTAATCGAAAATCACAAATTGGCGGGGGAGTGGAGCAGGAGCAATACTGTGGAAAATTCCGATTGCAATGGTGCAATGGCTTGTGAGCCGTCCGATCGGAAGGGTGGATCAACAGTGGAGATGCGATCGATGGGAGTCAATAGCATCGGAAGAAATCACAGGAGCGGGAAAAAATTTGGGAGCGTTGCGAAGTTGCAATGCGATCAAGCAATTGCGATCAGATGTGGGCCATCATATCGCTGAGAAAATCAACGGTTTAGATGTGATCGGGCAGGGTCAATCACATCAGATATTTCTGATCAGGGAAGGGTCAATCAGAAGTATGTGATTTGAATGGTGCGATTGGATCGGGGGAAAAGGGTGCGATCGGATTGGAGGGAAAAGGGTGCGATTGGATCGGAGGGAAAGGGTTTTATAATGAAATTTTTTTAAATTATATGAAATAAAGTCTAAGAGACAATGAGAAAAGGGGTAAGTTTAGGCCTTTGGGGACTTTTGTTCACTTAGGCATATCTTTCAATCCAGGAGTCAGTTTGGGGAGTATAATATATCGTTGGAAAGCTCTTTTCGGGCTCTTTCTGATGGACATACTCAAAACTAATTTTACACTAAGAATACTATGGAAAACACCTTTGAGAAGCAGGGTGGTTGTTCTATGGAGATAACAGCTTCTGAAGTTTCAACTTATTACATGTGAAGACATAAAATTACATAAGGAATAATAATAAAAGAAAAGTACCATGATTTTCACCTCAAAACATTGTTTTGAGGTGAAAATTACATCAAGCTCAATAGAACGATTCTTTGATCTTTCCAAATACTGTGCCTCTGAGTTTATTTGACCTCCTCATGACCTTGTTGATATTTATTGACACTTGACTCATTATTTTGACTATGATGAGACCCTAGGACCTAATGAGACCAACCCTATGACCTGATAGTATGAGTTGGGAATGAAAGTGAATTATGACTGAAGACCATAGAGAGGAGAATTAACAAGTTTTACATGAGGGAAAAATGATGAAAGACCACTACCATCAATGAATACATGACCTAATGGAATGATGAAAATTTATGGTATGGGACTCCTACTATGCAAATGCAAGAGAAAATTTGATCACTGATGGCAGTATAACAAGACTGACACTAACAGTACGCATGACTACCGAGATGCTTAGGTTGCGAATGGGTAGCAATGGGACGCACCCTACGTTGGCTAAGAATAGGGATGCAGATACAGAAGGCAGAGTTATCATATATTCAGCGACTCTCACAACAAGGAAACAACTGCGGTCACTCCTTGGCCATGTAGGGTATTACAGAAAGTTTGTTTGGGAATATGCGCTACTTATTGCGCCTCTGAAAGACTTGTTTCCGCGAAGGGTCTGGTGAAGTTGGGATGAGACCTGTGGGGAAAAAATATCTTTGGCTGTGGAGTACATTAGGAGCAAGCCTGTTTTGGGGGAGGATGCGCAAGAGGCACGGATGATTAGTCCAAGTTCGATAGGTACGCAGAGTGCACGTAGGGAGCAAAAAGTGACATTTGGAATAGTAAAATCGAGTAAAGAGGAAAAGTTATCGTTAAGTGGAGTGGGTGGCTGGAAATTAATGGAGCAATTCCTTGAGATTTTTTATCGTTTACTTGATGGTAATCTCCGAATGACATTTACCCTACTGTTGGATGACCATAGGCAATATAAAGTAGGACAGCTAGCTACGATAATAGTTCCGTATTACTTCTGTAACCTGTGTGAATTTTTTTTATGCTGCGCAATTTTTTGGGCCTATTGCATCCTGTTCATAGCAAATCAACCCACTCCCACTGCCGATAGGCCCCCAGAATCAAGAATCGTTATTCCCACTAAGATAACAGCTCCTAGTCCCATGGAAACCTCAGTACCTACAGAGCTCGAATAGGAGGAAGCCATAATTGGATTAGGGGACGATGAAATCGATACGATAATTTCACTCTGGCTCCATGAGTGGAGGAGCGGCCTCATCTCAGGCTAAAATAGCACCGAAGGGACCTGCACAACATAAGTAACCTCCCCTATCAACCCCAAGAAAACCCCAGAACCAAGCGTGAAGGGTGCGAATGTAGCTACAGAAAGGGACTCACAGCTGCTACATATCGCCAAAAAGGATGCTGGAGTTGATCCACAACTGACACTAAGTGTGCCAGGGAAAAATAACCAAGCTACCACCTCCCTCTAGAATGCAAAGTGGCGAGGTGAGCCTGATAAAGGGCCCCAAAAAAAGCAGCACACTTAGCACCAAGAATATGATGCGACGGTCACACTGACTGACGGTGACCTCGAACAAATCACGGATGCAATTCCACTGGCCACAGAGGAAAGATGGGCAACCATGGAGGAAAAATAGAAGGATGTAATTGACACCTTTCAGAATGAGCTCCGTGCCCTCCAGTGGAAGACAGACACACAACAGGCCAGCGTGACTTAGGTACGGCCTCGGTACCCAACTGTATAGTGCTCACCACGAAGGAAAGTCGTCTCCGCGCTATACCTAGCGCTGCCCTTGTGATCATTCCGCCAGTCCAACTCCATATAGATATAGGGGTGCAGCTAAATCTGGCCACGCTGCCCCACGATTCATTACAGGGCCTCCACACTGCTGTATTCCAGGAGATTCACCATTGGGACCAGCAAGTGCACCAACAAATAGGGGTAGCCGAGTAGACCATCGCGCAACAGAACACTGACATACTCCGTGCTGTCACACAGCAAGTGGAGCTCGAAACATTAATCCACCAGCTCTACATGGAGGTTATAGAGGAGATCCCGGTTATAGCCACCCCCTAGGCTAAAATTGAAGGGTTGGTTACAACATTGAAGGCATCCAGGACAGAGATGCAGGTTGTGAAGAGATGGTTGGAGCAGCAAATCACTGACTTACAGGCCAAGTTGCAGCCCGAAACACCTCTAGAGGTACAAGCCCAATGCCGATGTTGGAAAATTCCAAACATAATTATATGTCAAAAAATCCAATAGAAAGTTATTTTTCGTATATTGACGTCGAGATTAGACAGATAGGAGCTTTATCTACTCTTGAAAACCATAGTAAGGATTATAATCATGCAATGCAATGTATAACTAGTTTGGCAAAGACTATGTCAACCATAGCCTCCTTCGTTGAACCTATTGTTGCTGCATGGAAAAAGAAGGAATTTAACATTTATTTAGATGATTTAAGAAAATTATAATTCTCTTGCAACCAGTGCTTCACTTGAATTTGTAATATGTTAATGTTTTGGTTCCATTTCCCTTCACTTATGAAGCCTTCTTTTATTGGCAATTCCTGTCAATCACAGGAAGAAAATGTAAATTTGGGTGATGCAAGAATGCTAAATGACTCAAAAAAGGGCCATGAACATGTGAAGGTATGCTTTTGTAGATATCTACAAGAATTATATGCTTCTATTTTAGTGTTATTAAGATTTTAATGTTTTAATATTATATTTATTCTTTTCTGTTTTAATGTAATATTTGATTTGTGCATAATGAAATCACATATAGGATGTTAAAAGAAAAATGGTTACCTCGAGAGTTCTAAAATATGACGAAATTGATGCACTTGAACATTCCCAATTGGTGCCAAATCCTACTGGTATTTCAGATATTAACTCAGTGAGTGCATATTATTCAGTTAATTAAATATCTATGTATGTTTTTTCAATTTAATTGTAATTATTATTTTCCTAATATCTATGTATACTTGTTTGTTTTTTACAATGCTTATTAACTCTGGTAGGGCATGACCTACTCCAAGTAGGTGAAAAAGTGAATATATTAGATCCATATGACAGTGCTATTGCTGGCATTGGACGAACTCAATCATTTTCTGTCATCCATGGAGTGCCACTTGGTCCAGAAGATGAAAATGTAAATGTCATTAATGTCACAAGTAGCATCCCTCTTCCGTATGAAGATAAAATAGATGGATGTGTTCATTTGAAGGAGAAGGAAAATAGTTTCACTCGGTGGCCAAAGAAGTATTTGGAAAAGTCATCGATCTAGATGGTATTCTTGTTGTTGTTCATATATAACTTCTCAAATCCAACCACTCTTTTGTGATAACTCGGATACATAACAAAACATTTTTTTTTTATTAATATTTGGACTAAGTTCTAAAACTCCTTATTTGGATTTTATTGCAAATAAAATGTTGACTAAATGATCACACATATTGTATGGAAGGACTTGGTCACCCTAGATGTCAACTGTAAATTTTCCATAGCTTGTTGATTGTATTGGTGTACAAGTTGATAGTTTGGATGATACAATGGGAAAAATGGGAATATATGGCTTGTTGTCACTAATGAAGGCTTATGGGTAAGTGATTTGTATGTAAATATGCTATGAGGTATTTTTGAATGTATGTTTGCATTTATGAGCTATTTATTTAAATATGCATTTCATTGTTTAGGAAAATAATTAAGGCTTTGGAAATGTTGTTGCTTCCTATGGCAAAATATGGAACAAAATCTCTTGGTTCCATGGGGAATGATACACCTTTAGCTATGATGTCAAATACACTAAAAATAATATTTAAGTACTTAAATCAAATTCTTGCTCAATTGAAAAACCATCCTATGGATCCAATTCGTAAAGCAATTGTCACCTTAATGGAATGCATGATTGGTCCAGAAGGGGATCTTACAAAAACTAGTGAGAAGCAGTTCCATAGAATTTCTCTTAAAGCTCCTATTATTTCCATTGAGGAAACATAACCAATTAAAAAAATTAATCACTGAGGTTGGTATAGAAAAGTGCTTGATATCACATTTCCAAAAGAATGTGGCTCTATAGGATTGGAAGAGACCTTGGATAGGATATGCTTGGAGGATTGTCCTGTAATTTGTGAAGGTTACAAATTACTAGTACTATTAGAAAGAGGTGGGTAATATAAATTCCTTTAGTTCCCTAACTTGTCTATTATGGTTATTCTAATAGCCAAAGCAGGCTTTGATCAGTGAAGGTAATTAATTGATGATACTGGTGGCATTTGGGGAGAGTACATCGTTTGAGCTACATCATGATTTTCACTTATTTCCAAGACATATTGTTAGGCTTATTATGTTTTGTGCATGGTAACTTGTAGGCATGCATGTGAAGGCTCCTTCCTACATTAGACTGGATATTTTTTATTATCATTTATTTTAAATGTTCCTCTACAGGGTGAAAAAATTGTCTAGTGTGGTGGAATTCCTATCCATAAAGTCATTGGTGATATTGTTGTTACAAGAGATTCAACTATCAGTGTGGGGTTCATCATTCCTCCACATCATGATATATATTCGAGTGAAGATCTCACACAACTTCTTTATGATATTAAGATAATTATATAGTAATGACATAGGGAAGAATTTTTGTTTTACTTCTTAAAGAATATGTACACATTGTTCTATTATGTGCTATTTTATTTTTATTCAGTTCTTACAGTGGTTAGAGAATGTGACATGCCTTGGGATATCCTAGTAAGGAGATGGACTAGACATTCCAATTGAAGATTAAAAAGGCTTTGTTCCTAAAATTTATATGTATTTATATCAACTAATACGTGCAAAATGCATTTCATAATTTATGCTTAGATACTAGTCGGGCCATTTTTTTTCTTTGACGTGAAATGCATAGGCAAAAGTTTCATCTAAACTGTTAAATTTTTTTATGGCAACCCTGCAGAAGATAGTTAAAGCTATTGATGAAGCGGCTAATTCTTAGCTAGCTATAGAAATAGTTATGTATTCTTCACTGCCAGAGCCTGATTCTACAACCCATCATTGTGGTTCATTTAGAAATCCCACAAAATGTGAAAATATACTATTGTAGACACTATCCTCATTAAGAATATCAGGAGTTTCAAAATCTGTAGATGAGATCACTAAAAGGGATATTTCTAGGAGAACCCTGGAACCTTTAAAAGATTTAGAATCTGTGAGTGAATTTTTGTTTTTTGATATGTATTCATATTTTGGAAGCTCTGGTGAGGGATATCAAGGAAAAAGAGAAACTTCTGGGCTAGTTACAGAGTTTTCTACAAAGGATGCTGGAGTAGTAAAGAAAGCAGCAGAAGATATGAAGTTTGATATAAATAATGTTCGTATAAGGGGAATTTAGAATAAATTAGTTCATCTGGAAGAGTTACTAGAGGAAAATTTGATGTCCCTTTACATCCAAAGAGAAAAACCTTAGCTGAAGATATATTTATCTCTTTAACTATCGATATTGAGAACATTGGAAGCCCAAGCCAAAAGATTGGAGATTTAAAAGGTTAGGTGAAAAGGGGGGTGATTATTTTGGCACAAGTGGATTTGATTAAGGGGTAAGCTTCTATAAATTAATGACTCAACAAAAATTATCCATGAATATCTATAGTGTATACAGTGAAGAAGTAAATCCTTACTCTGTTCATTCAAATGTTGAAGCAGTGGTAGCTCCAAAACATCAACTGAAACAACAGGAATCTCATGATGCATTTGGTAGGAATAAGCCTTTAAAACCAATGATATCTGATGGGCCAAAAAGTGTGCATTTTTTGAACCTTTTCTCTTCAATTAAAGGCAAAAGTATTGAGCATCCAAATTCATGCATTATAGACACAAAATAAGCAACTCTATCTAGCATGTGATGACCAACCAGTGCAGTTGGAGTCAAGCAGCTTGTTGAAGGATGTTTCTGATGGCAAAAATACATTCTCAAAATATTTTTCTAAAGATGACTCCATTCATAGTAAGCCCTACCCTTCACTCATAAGTGAACATAACAAAGAAAGTTTTGTTATAAGGGGCCAATTTTTAAGTTATGATATTGCCTTGGGTTGTAGTGATACACTAAAGAGTGATTGTTATATTTCTAATGTTGAAGTTAGTCCAAATATGTCATATACTCCTATTGTTTCTGTGTCTGCAAAGGCTTATGAAAAGGTGGCCACTAATACTGGTGTGGAGAACTTGTCATCTCATTTAAATTCACTTGCATTAACAGAAAATCAAGGAAGTGAAATTTAAGTAATTTAGGGCAATCATTTACCATTCATCAACAGAATTTGAAGTAGGCAGGTCTACCTAGTGCAATAAAATATATATTCTTGGTTCATAGACAGATTATCAACAGGTGGTTCATTTCCTCTTGAGCCTCACGACAACATGGATATCTTCAAGGACCTCTACGCCTCTTTTTTGGTGTTGATTTAAACAACTTGGGTTTCACAAAAGACTTTGAATATATTTTTGTATGTTTCTAATTAGAATTTCTAATCGGATATTTAGTTAGAAAAATATAGGTAATATTTTCACAGAAAACAATATATTGTGAAAGAATAGTAGATGCCATTTGATAGTATAACAAATTTATGTTGTTTTGTATATCGAACATCATGCTGAGTTTGTGTTTCTTATTCTTCTTAGGAAGCATAAGGGTGTATTTCTGAGTCAGACCATTATTTCCTATCCAATCCAACTGTCAGAGTACAGTGGATTATATTGGGGAGGATGGTCAAATTATGATTGCAAATCCTACAAATCAAGGAAAGGATATAGTCTTAAAATCATTCACATTCAACAAAGTATTTGGAGCATCTGCTACTCAAGGTTGGCTCTCTTTTTAGAGTGTTGAAAACCTTTTACATTATTGTAAGGTGTAATATCTTAAATCATAACATTATTCATGTTGAATTGCAGAGGAAGTGTTTTTGGATACCAGGCCATTGATCAGATTTGTTCTGGATGGTTACAATGTTTGCATTTTTGCATATGGGAAAACAGGTTCTAGAAAGACATACACAATGGTAATAACAACCATATTATAGTTAGTCAATTTTATTTTGAAGCATTGTCTTGCAAAACTAATAAGGGAATGAGTTAACTTCTGAAGAAATTCTTTCTTAGAAATAATTTGCTCTAATTTTTGTGCCTTTCTTGTCTAGACTGGTCCTAAGGTGATTGCAAAGGAGAGTTGGGGTGTGAACTATCGAGCCTTGAATGAATTATTCCAAATATCAAAATAAAGAAAGGATGCCTTTATATATGAGGTTGTTGTTCAAATGATTGAAATATACAATGAAAAAGTTCGGGATCTTCTTCTTTCAGACAATTCCAATAAAAGGTATCCTTCTTGATCATATGGAGTTGTCTTTCTTATTTTTAAATCTTTGGATTTCAGTTTCTCAGAATAAAATAAACCTTGACTAGCACATTGGAAAATCCAAGACACATATATTTCTGTTTCATAGACAAAAATAACCAATCCAAATTATGCAAGGTCCAAGATTTCAGTGCTTGTTAACTCTATTCACCGAGATTTAATAATGACGTGGTAGTTTGAAAAGTATTTTTATTACTCATAGAGTGTTATTTTAGGGTATTCGAGCGAAAGAGGTTTGAAAAGTATTTTTATTACTCACAGAGTGTTATTTTAGGGTATTAGAGTGAAAGGATATATATGACTGCTATACTCATGAGATGAGATGTATATGAGTGTCGGGCTATCCCTTAAGAGTTTCACAGACTTACCACTACCCTCATCATCTTTAGCTCTGAAACCCACCATATTCCACTCTACAATTTCTCACCTCATCCCCGTGAGTCTAAGCAATGCCTGCACTCCACAAATTGGACCCCCCTTGCTCACTTGCACCAAAAACTCATTTATGGGAGACACCACCCATTACTTGAAGTCACTCACTGCATCTCAAATTCTTCATCCTTCCCCAGTTTCGGTCACTTCTCTGATCAAGAGATGCAAAGAATGACCTCTAGACAAAGTCATTGAGAACTAGAAGAAGCTCAAGTTAGTCAACCAGGTCAAGCACATCCTCCTCAAACAACCCAACCACAAAATGTCTGTGGCAGAGCTTTCCAAGTAACAAAAGCACCTTGGCCTCTAGAGGGGATGCAGAATTATCCCCATATTGATAAGATACCCATCAGTATTTCAAGTAACTGAAGAGGAGGCATACTGATTCTATTTCACATTGACCGCCAGGAACAGCAGCTGCACTGGGAAGAAGTGCAGATTAAATCTCAAATGGAGGGCCTCTTAGTTGAGAATATCAGGAAGCTTTTAATGATGTCTATGAGAAAGAGGGTATTGCTGGAGAATATTTCCCACTTAGCTACTGATATGGATCTCCCCATGGATTTCAGAACTAATTTATGCAACAAGTATCCTGAATTTTTTGAGGTTGTTGATATAGATTATGGGCCTGCATTGGAGTTAACTTCATGGGATCCTACTCTTGCAGTCTCTTTTGAAAAAAAGGCCCTGGAAGAAGCTAATAATTTGGATAGTGATATTATACTTGACAGGCCTTGGAAGTTCAAGAAGTTAAATCTCGTTCAGTTCTAAGTGTTTTACCCACCATTAATTAAGCGAGTGGTTGTTAAGTTAAGTGAGCCTATGAAAGGTAAATAGTAAAGATGGTAATTAAGTGGGACTAAAAGTATAGAGTATGCATTCTAAGTTTACTATTTTTACTTCATGGCAGGAATAGCTATAATTTGTAATTGGAAAATGTAATTATAACTACATTCATGCCAAAGTGTAGATATCCTTATCGCTGGGCTACTCAACTTGTGATCAAAGTATGGGTGTAATTTAATTCACTATTGAATGCAAGATCAGAAACTCAACATAATGGATCAATCTTTATCTATGCAACCTGAGAAGAAGCTTATTACAATTGACATTACTTCGGATTCTATCTTCCCATGGTGCTTTATCGGCAAAAGGAATCTGAACAAGGCTATGGATGCATCAAAGGATCTCTACAAATTTTAGGTAGTCTAGTCATTATTTTTTTACTTTAATTTTTATTTTTTGTGTCTATCATAGTTGAGGCATCGAGCATATCCCTGTTTTCATTAGAGGAAAATGGCATAACTTTATGAGCTTTATTCCAGGTCAGATGGCATCCATTTTTTCTTAACCCTTCTGCACCAAAAGAAGGGATAGAAAAGACTGTTTATTTCAAGCAAAAGTTTGGTGATGAGAATTTAGAACCAACTATCTCTCGTGTTACCAAGGTTAATGGCATGTTGTTCCTCAATAATTGGTGTTTTTTTTTATTTTCCTCATTTAAGATGATAACTAAGTTCATAGGGCTCTGTTCTTAGACATCATTTATATTTCACTGTTCCAGGCATGCCAGAGTGTTGGAATTGATTTTAAAAGTGGGGGACTGACATAAGTTACGGCTTCTTACTCTTATAGATATGAATTTGCAATGCATGCTTATGTTGAGTTTTTGATAAGTCATCCCATTAGCAACATATCAATGGAATCACAGAAAAATGACTAATGAGTAAGATCAATAATTTTCCTACAAGGGGAACACATTGGACAACCATATATTGATAACATTTGCAGGTCAGCAGGGTCTGGAAAAGAAGAATGACCTTGTGGAAGAGTTGTTCTAGATTTTTTCACACAACAGAAGTATATAGGTGATCGGTAAGCTTTAATCTAAAATGTACTTTGAACTGTAATTGCATTTACCGTCAAAAGTCCTTGTTAGTGATATATAGCTTATTTAACAGTGTTGATGTTTTTATCGCAGTCCTCCATGGGCATGATGTCACATTTGTTTCTTTCTATGCCTGTGATTGCCTCTGAAGTTATTTTTTAATTCTTGGAAGGGAAAATATTTAGCGACAAACACATGGTTCAAAGTCATATGACTCGGACTTGGCAACAAATTGATAAGAAAAAATGTAGGAGGAAACTTACCACTTGGCAGAAATGCATCAAGAACTTGGAAATGGCCAGCAGACTAAAGAACATATAAAGAATTCACAATTTATTGAAAAAATTAGAGACGGTTCCATTCCATGACAAATCCATTATTTTAAACATCAAAATAAACATGCCTATGTAAATAGGAAAATGAAAGTGGGATGACAATGATGATGGCCATCCACTGAGACCAGCTTTGGTTTATCGTACCTCTAAACATAAATTTATTGGTTTGGTTTATCAAGTTATTTTTATGAAGAGTAACTTAGAAATTAAATCTCTGAGCTCCTTTTGATTTTTATTAGTTAACAAGCTATGGAGTTTGGTTTAATTACAAATTTTTTGAAAATTAGATCAATGTCTTTGTAGGCTGGGTAGTCCAAGGAAAGGTGCTTTTCATCCTCCACACTATTTGTAAATGTCTCATATTTAAATATTTTACATATTCTTTCATCCCAAGGCATTTTAGATCTTCCCTTGCACCCTATATTGCTATGAAACTCATGGTAATTTGTTTTTATCTTTGTAATATGTATTCTTTCTTGGGTTGACAACAAAGGAAGATAATTTTGATTTTATCACTTGGGCTTAATGATTTCTTTATATTAATTCAACCTGTTGGGAAAAATACTGAGAGGGGGGGGTGAATCAGTATTTAGGGCATACTCAAATCTTTTACTTTTTCTTACTTCAAAACCCATACGCTACTTTTCTTAACCAGACTCGCGTATATACACGGATACCCTTCACAAAACTCGCATATATACAAAGATCTTATTATGCCATTAATTCTTAACTTAGATCTTTGGAACATTCATTCATCTGATGTTTAGTTAACAGTAAGCAGTGTAGTAATAACAGAATAAACCATCACACATAAGCATCACACATGAACACCAGGTGGGAGAAAACCACCGCTGCCGTTGTCTCAGCCTTCAATATTTTATTATAAAGAAAACATCTTACAACTATGTGCTGGTGCAGAATCATACCAGCACGCAGGCACCCACCTGCGCTCGTTTACCAGCCTTTCCTGGAAGGGAGCTACGACCCCCTTCTCTTGTTTACCAGCCTCTCCTGGAAGGGAGCTACGACCCCCTGCTCTCGTTTACCAGCCTCACCTGGAAGGGAGCTACAACCCCCTGAATGAAGGCTACAACCCTCAGCGCCACCATGGACCACGTTTCATCAATTTTCACACTGGATGCAACAACTTCAATAGAGCACAACTTGCAGGCCACTTTTCATCATATTTTCAGACTGGACCCACTCCACACATTTAAGCTCAATCATACATCAAACTGAAACTTATCAATTCAGAAAACCCAGAACTGTAGAATACATCATTAACAAATAGAAGTAACACAACAGAATAGATCAGAGATTTCATACTGCATTCCTCAGCAAACCTTAGATTTCATACACGCTTTCCTTTCATTGATACCGCGTATATACGCACTTCCATCCACATCAACCTGCGTATACATCTGCATATTATAGATCAACCCATACGCGCTTTCTCTTCATCAAACCCGGGTATATATGCGTTTCCGTTGTGACAAACTTGCGTATAGAACTTCAGACATTACAGTGGAACATACTTCTTCAGATTAGATATTCAGTTCAGATTTGACTCTTCACTTCAAACAGATGTTCGCCTCATCTCAGATCTAAGCATTCCATAAACAGATCTAGAAGATACAAATACATTTCAGATCTAGATAATCCATTTCTTCATAGGTGCATCACACATTCAGATCTATCATCAAATTGTTACCCTTTCCATTCAGACATACTTCAGAGTGAAGTATTCATTCAAACCCAGACTTATGCACACACTTTGCACAATGATTTTCTTCTCCTTATATAGGGTTACCCTTCATCAATACCATGAGTCAAAACCACATAACTTCCAATGGTATTCCTGGACGGGATCACATAGGCAAACCATCATTCAATACAATGGGTCAATACCATGGTAGTTACCCCTGGTTTTACAAATTTAGAGTGCTTTTTCCCATACGCGACTTGGCACGTTATTTCCTGCACGCATACGCTACTTCGTCTAGACAAATCCGCGTATGCCTTGAGGCATACTCTTTTCATAATGTTCTGGCACATACTAATATTCCTTCCATCATTACCTTCTGTACTCATTGTAGATACAACATATTTACATCATTTAACAAATTCATCAAGAAACATTCCATCAAGGACAACTTCATCAAGTAGGTTCCCATCATCTTCATCAAGTGGGTTGCCATCAAGGACAACACTCTGCATCATATTGCCAACAATCTCCCCCTTTGGACTTGATGGCAACCACGATGGTGTTGATCACCACAACAGATAGATACATTGATTATAACCATTATACAATAGCCATGTTACTCTCCCCTTATTCAAACACCATGTCACTCTCCCCCTTTTACATCAAGGGCAAAGGGCGGATCAAAACCAACACAAGGTTTTTCTCCTCATGTAGATAGAAGAGCGTTGTAGATCTGATGTGCATTGGAGTCTCCCCCTGAGTTCATGCTAAATGTTCAAACATATTTTTCAATGAAGTACATGACTCTATAACCTTCCTATCACCAAGGACTCATACTTACATCAAAGATCCAACCAAGTGGATTTACATATGAGACTCAAATACCCAACCAAGAGGGTTTACATAATTTGACTCAAGTACCCAACCAAGTGGGTTTACACATTTTGACTCAAGTACCCAACCAAGTGGGTTTACACATTTGATCAAGTCCTTACATGACTGAATATTACAATTTTACATCATAGGTATCAACATGACCTTTTCATCAAATTACAAATATGACTTTTCATGACCAATACCAGAAAGACCTCAAGAGAGATCATATTTCAGAACCATCATAATGCCAACAAAGCATTATACTCAGCAAGACTAATGCTCCCCCTGAAAATGTGCATCCATGCATCCTTTCCATATGACCAAGGCTCCTTCTTAGCTTGTGCAACCTGAACACCATAAACTTCAGCAACAATCTCTGCATGATCTGTCCTTATCTTTGACTCAGACTTCCATCTCATCCATGAGTGAAAGAAAATAATACTCTTCATCAGAAAAGAAAACAGGGTTCATCCATAACCATGTAACATGTCATCATCATTTAGAACTGAGAAATAAACTGATACAGTGCCAAAAATACAATCATTTAATAGTTAGACTGATGCTCCCCTTGAACCTTTACTCCTGATCTTCAGCTATCATACAAATTTTATTGTCATAAATGCATACGCGTCTGTCTCCACTAGAACTCGCATGTATACATGGCTTTAGTTCACTGAACCCGTGTATGGAAAGTGACACATTGAAAATTTCACATTCCTTCATCTCCCCCTGAAGTTGTACCACCTATACCTGTCTTCTTCACATCAGATGCTCTGTCAGAAATAAACATAACCAGAATAACCAAACAATCATGAGAATCATCATACATTGCTCCCCCTGTGATGATACATTACTAATCCCTATAATGTATCTCACATCACTCCTGCAGTCATTAAGAGAAGTAAGCTTCAGAAGCGGATGACTGCAGTAGGGTCAATATTCCCTACGTTTCTGACCGGTCCTCCTTCCTATTCCAACTTTGCTTGAAATTTCTAATTGTGCACTGAATATTATCCAACTTCTCAGATCTGTTCATCCTGCATTCTTTTTCCACATGTCCATACTTGTTACAAGCATAACATCTTATATGACCAAAGAAGTGAGCATAAGGATCATAGTATGTTTCTCTGTTCTTCCTTCTATTGCAATCAGCAGCTTTATGACCATACTTGTTGCATGAAAAACAATATCCCTTGAAGAAACCAGAGTACCTTTCTGAATAGAATCTATTTGATTGTGACTGAAATGATCTGCTTCTGCAATTTGCTGCAACATGCCCATAATTATGACATTTAAATAATTCAACATTATTGATACTTCTATAGTTAGGAGCAAAATATTTCCTTTGAGAATTCATAATTGTTGGTTGCCCTTTTGTCTCTTTCACTACTTCAGGTTTTGCTTTGACATCCTTTGAATATTTAGCACTTCCTTGTGAGCTAGATTATCCTTTAACCATTTCATGAAAACCCAAACCAAGTTTGATAGAAGGAGACCTTTGACTACTAAGAATATTATCCAGAATCTTAGTACTATCTTGAAACCTCAAAATTTTATCCTTTTCTTCTAATTTACCTTTGAGAATGTTTACCTCAACTTCCAATCTTTGGCATTGCTTCTTCATACTTTCGTCGACCCTTTTTCCTTCTTCTACTTGATTATTCAGATTTAGAATCTCTTCTTTCAACCCATTTTCTTGATCTTCAAAAGTTTGTAAGAGTTCTTCCTTCTTCTTATTCGAAGATTCGAGATTTGCTTTCAGAGAGATGATTTCATCTTCAAGTTCTTCATTCTTCTTGTTTGGTTTTTCCAAATCTGCTTTCAGAGAGATGTTTTATACTTCAAGTTTTTTCGGATCTTCTTTGAGAGAAATTATTTCAGCTTCAAGTCTTGCATGCTTCTTGTTTTATTTTTCGAGATCTGCATTTAGATCTTTGATTTCTGCTTCTAGTCTTTTAATTCGATTGGATGCATAAGTATGAAACCTTTGATGCTTGTCTACCTGTCCATTCAGCATTTCTATTTGTTCTTTCATTTGAGAGATCATCTCTTTGTAGATAGATTCTTGCTTATTAGATGATCTTTGTAGTTCTTCAAATTTAATCTTGAGAGCTTCTTCTGGATCCATTATATTCCTTTCACTATATTCATCATTGCATGCCCAAGAAAGTGAATCACAAGAACAATTATCAATACCTGTTTTATCTTCTTCATTTTCTGCTGCACATGTTTTCTGAGATGTCTCTTTTTCAGTGGCCTTCTTCTTTTGCTTCTTTGCCATGAGCACTTGTAGTTCTTGGTCAGAATCTTCTTCATCTTCACTTGACACTTCATTTGCATAATAACTCTTTCTCTTTTCAAATTGTTTCCCTTTACCATGATTATCTTCATAAGGACATTTAGCAGCATAATGACCAACTTTTCCACAAGCAAAACATTTGAAGGGAAGCTTACCTTTGAATCTTCCAGTTCCTAGTTGGAGTTTTCTCACAAAATTAGCTTCTTCTTCTTCTGATATATAATTTGATTCCTTGACATCTACCTTTTCTTTTCCTTTTGCACATACCTTAAAAGCGGCTTCTTTGATTTGAGAGGGACCTCCTTGTCTCATTTCATAAGAATTTAGAATACCATGTAGTTGAACAATACTAAGACTTTGCAAATCTTGCCTTTCTTTAATAGCTGATACTTTTGACTCAAATTTTGAAGCCAGAGATCTTAGGACTTTTTCCACCAGAGTAGTATCGGTTATGGTTTCACCCAAACTTCTCATACGATTTACAATATCATCTAGACGTAAAAAGAAACTGGCAATACTCTCATCACTATGCATCCTTAAATTTTCATATTCAATTCTGAGAGTTTGGAGTTTTGCACTTTTTACCTTTGTATCTCCTTCATAGCTCAAAATGATTTTGTGCCATATTTCTTTTGCTGAATTTAGCTGCATCACTTTAGCAAATTTTGGTTCAGAAATGCTTCCTAACAAAAAATTGACTTCTTTGGCATTGACTTCATATTTCTTCTTTTCTGCTGCATCAGTAGGAATACTTGCCGGATACTGATAACCTTCTTCCACGATTGCCCATACTTCTGCACCAAGACTTTGCAGATATGCTTTTGTTCGTATCTTCCAGAATAACATATTATCTCCATTGAATAGAGGTGGCCTTATAGACATTACCCCTTCATGACTTCCCATTGCGACGGATCTCCTTCAAGCGATCAAGCTTCTGTAGAAGAACCTGCTCTGATACCAATTGTTGGGAAAAAATACTGAGATGGGGGGGGGGGGGGTGAATCAGTATTTATGGCATACTCAAAACTTTTACTTTTTCATGCTCTAAAACCCATACACTACTTTACTGAACCAGACTCACGTATATACGCGGATACCCTTCACAAAACTCGCGCATATGCAGGGATCTTATTATGCCATTAATTCTTAACTTAGATCTTTGGAACATTCATTCATCTGATGTTTAGTTAATAGTAAGCAGTGCAGTAATGATAGAATAAACCATCACACATAAGAATCACACATGAACACCAGGATTTTAGGTGGAAACCCAATTCGGGAGAAAACCACCGCTGTCGTTGTCTCAGCCTTCAATATTTTATTATAAAGAAAACATCTTACAACTATGTCTTTGGAGTCATGAGACTCCTTACCGGCACAGGCACCCTCTGTGCTCATTTACTGACCTTTCTAGAAGACTACGATCCTTGCTCGTTTACAAGCCTACTCACGGAAGAGAGCTACGACCCCCTAACTCTCGTTTACTCACCCTCTGGAAGGAGCTACAACCCACAGTGAAAAGGCTACAACCCTCAGCACCACCATGGACCACGTTTCATCAATTTTCACACTGGATCCAACAGCTTCAATAGAGCACAAATTGCAGGCCACTTTTCATCATATTTTCAGACTGGACCCACTCCACACATTTAAGCTCAATCATACATCAAACTAAAACTTATCAATTCAGACAACCCAGAACTATAGAATAAATCATTAACAGATAGAAGTAACACAACAGAATAGATCAGAGATTTCATACTTCATTCTTCAGCAAACCCTAGATTTCATACACGCTTTCCTTTCACTGATACCGCGTATATACGCGCTTCCATTCACATCAACCCGCGTATACATATGCATATTACAGAGCAACCCATACGCGCTTTCTCTTCATCAAACCCGCATATGTACGCATTTCCGCTACGACAAACTTGCGTATAGAACTTCAGACATTACAGGGCAACATACTTCTTCAGATCAGATATTCAGTTCAGATTTGACTCTTCACTTCAGACAGATGTTCGCCTCATCTCAGATCTAAGCATTCCATAAACAGATCTAGAAGATACAAATACATTTCAGATCTAGATAATCCATTTATTCATAGGTGCATCACAGATTCAGATTTATCATCAAACTATTACCCTTTCCATTCAGACATACTTCAGAGTGAAGTATTCATTCAAACCCAGACTTATGCACACACTTTGCACAATTATTTTCTTCTCCTTATATAGGGTTACCCTTCATCAATACCATGAGTCAAAACCACATAACTTCCAATGGTATTCCTAGACGGGATCACATAGGCGAACCATCATTCAATACAATGGGTCAATACCATGGTAGTTACCCCTGGTTTTACAAATATTTAGAGCGCTTTTTCCCATACTCGACTTGGCACGTTATTTCCCGCGTGCATACGCTACTTCGTCTAGACAAATCCGTGTATTCCTTGAGACATACTCTTTTGATCAAGTTATGGCACATACTGACATTCCTTCCAATCACCCGCCCATACTAATACCTGTACTCATTGTAGATACAACAGATTTACATCATTTAACAAATTCATCAAGACACATTCCATCAAGGACAACTTCATCAAGTAGGTTGCCATCATCTTCATCAAGTGGGTTGCCATCAAGGACAACACTCTGCATCATATTGCCAACACAACCTTCTTTTTTCCTCAATCTACATTAGTTTTTGAAACTTAATTATGATATTTCTTTCAATAGTTTTTATATCATAGAGGATGTCCTCTTCCACTATCCCCTAATGGTTTAAATTTAGTATAGAATTTACATCTGACTAATGTTGTCTGACATATTTCTAATATCAAAGTGAGATAATTGGTGACTTTGAATATGTTGCTCTTGTATTGCTTTCTATAGATCAAATTCTCAATCTCAGATTTTAGCTACGAATTGATGATGTTCAGCATTACAAACTATGAAAATTTGAAGATAAATTTTTTATAACTCTTTTGAAATAGAAATAGATAAACAAGTGGATATATAAACAAATAATCAAGCTTTGAGCAGCAACTATGAAGACAATATTTTGATGAAAGTCAAAAGTATTTATCAGAAGTGTTGAAAAATGGTTTTGCTCAAATGCCATCAAGTCTTAGATTGTGCTCACACAATTTCCATTTTAACTCCACCTCTCTCAACTTGCTCCCTTTCTTTTCCTTAGGAAACCGCCCTGGCTTCTGGTAGGGACATTGGTTTTCCAATTGCACTACTGGATGATACTTTGGGAGTTATGTTATTATGTTATATTTTTTTCAATCATCTAAGGAGTGCCATATAACTGTTTTTCCACCAATAGTTTCACCAGACAGATCATATCAACATATTTATTTGTCTTGAAATTCATTTTGCTACACATGAAGTGTTATCTCTACAACTGATGATGTCTGATATATTTCTACAATCAAAGTGAGATAATTGGTGACTTTGAATATGTTTCCCTTGTATTGTTTTCTATAAATCAAATTCTCAATCTTAGATTTTAGCTACGAATGGATGATGTTCGGCATTACAAACTATAAAAATTTGAAGATAAAATTTTGATAACTCTTTTGAAATAGAAACAGGTAAACAAGTGGATATATAAACAAATAATCAAGCTTTGAGAAGCAACTATGAAGACAATATTTTGATGAAAGTCAAAAAGTATTTATCATAAGTGTTGAAAAATGGTTTTTCTCGAATGCCCTCAAGTCTCAGATTATGCTCACACAATTTCCATTTTAACTCCACCTCTCTCAACTTGCTCCCTTTATTTTCCTTAGGAAACCTCCATGGCTTCTAGTAGGGACATTGGTTTTCCAATCACACTACTAACTGATACTTTGGGAATTATGTTGTTATGTTATATTTTTTTCAGTCATCTAAGGAGTGCCATATAACTGTTTTTCCACCAATAGTTTCACCAGACAGATCATATCTACAGCCAATGTTTCTTGACATATTTCTACAATCAAAGTGAGATAATTTTGATCAGCGGTTGTCATTGATGTCAACCCAAGCAGCACTAGGGGCTAACCCAATATTGCATGGGAATTTTGACCTATCATATTAATATATTCCAGGTCAATAATGATTTTTATGGTTTCTACTTGTCGAGATGTTTCCGTTGATATATGGCATGCCATGTAATTCTTCACGGTTTGAGAGATATTCATGTTTGAAGTTTGTACCCCAGTTAGTGGGCTAAAACCCCATGGGGTTGGGGCATGGGTCATTGAAAAGTCAAAATTAATAATTTTTTAAGCTCCTAAAATCCCTCCCACGTTCACCTATTGAAGCCCCTCTCAACTTAAGCATTCATATAAATTGTGATCTTCATTTCCTCCTTATGTATGGGATTTGGCCATCTGAAACATGTCACTTTGGAATTTTCGCTCTAACTTTAATTCTACGAAGGCTCAGAAGCTGAAATTTTAATGAGGCTAAGAGGAAATCCTAAGGAAGTTACAGTAAAAATTTTAGATCAAGTTATGCAAATTTTTGGAGATATGATATGTGGAATTAAGGGTTTTTGCAGGCTCCTAAAATTCATCTCAAAGAAGTGACCTTGGTAAAATCGTCATAACTCTCTCTCTGAGTATCAGATTGGAATTTCGTAAAAAGTGGAAAATATTGCACATTATTTAGTTTTCACTCTATCAATTTTAGAGGCAAATGAAGAAACAGTGACACGTGGCATGCCGTACAAGTGCGTTCTGCTGAAACAGTCCATAATTAGGGCAGTGTGAGAAATTGGGTATAACTCTCTCTTGAAGAATCAAAATTTGGTCAGACCTATGGAATTGGAAAGAAGACTAAGAGGAATACTACATGACCAAAAATTAGATATTGAGAATCTGAAATAACAGAGATACACCAGATTCAATATCGAGCTCCTAGAAGGCAAGAAAAATCTAGATCGTGTGTTGTCAAGGATTGCAAAGGACCAGACTTTCTACGGAAGAAAAGAAAAACAAGGTGCAGTAGAGGGTAGCATGACAAGAGCAGCAACCAAGGTGCATAACAACAACAAGAAGTTCATCATATGAAGTCTTCAAGTGGGCAGCACTGCATACAATCATTGTACTTAGTCATTGTAAATACATTATTGTACAAATTGTACTAGTGTCTATCTGCCAAGGGTTGAAGAGGCAGTGTTGGGAGGTCTAGGATCATCATTAGGTGGTTGTGTCAAAGTTGGGGTTATGGTTTAGTATATCTTCTTCTTCTACATCATTCTATATCATTGTAAAGTGGACCATTTTCCCTGGTACGGGAGTCCATTCTTATTTTATTCTTCTATAGGGTGGTAGGGTGGTGCTGTTAGTAATCTGTAATTTATTAGCAAGATTGGCAGAGTCCAATTACAGAAGCAGCATCGGTTCAACCAAGTTTGGGATTCTAGGATCTAGCCCTCCTGAATCCGGAGAGGGATCTCTCCAAAAAGTGCAAAGATGGATTTGTCTTTGAAGTTTGGGGTTATGATATTAGGCTAGTTATGAAGGCCAATGGTTTGCTTGTTTTTTGGATGGTTGAGCATGATTACCGTTCAAGGTGGAAAGTTTTGAGTGTGAAAAGTTCCAAAGGTGAGAAGTTGCAGGCAATCAGAGTAAGCTTCGGTCAAAAAGGTAGAAAATTGCAGGTTTTAGTCCATTGGACTATGGAGTCATAATAGGGTTTAATTGGAACAACAAGAGGCAAGAGTGGTCCATGGGGCAAGTCATCTATGTCTAAGGATCTCTTTGAAGATTGATTTATGGAATGGAATGATACAATAAGAAGGAGAAATAAACAGATGCAGAAACAAGAGCAGCCCAGGATCTGATAAGTACTTTTAAACTAGTCAGCCTTTGACATGGACTCAAGAAAGACATAAAAGTAAACTAGGATCTGGTAAGTACTTTGAAACTAGCCAGCCTTTGATACACTTTCAATTGAAAACATCTTAAAACAGAGGGAAAATTGAAGGCAACTTTTGGATTAGAAACTAGCAAGTCGGGCTCACCACAAATCCTCTCCTAGCTCTTCTTTACGTGGTTACTTTCAAGACAAATAAAAAGATAACAACAGAATGGCCTAAGATTTGGTAAGTACTTTGAAAATAGCCAGCTTTTGACACATTCAAAGGGAAACAATCAGATAGTCTGTGGGATCATACTAGGACCAGGGCTCACCATATCTTCCTCAGTTCATCTTCACGAAACGTATACCGAAAATAACATCTAAGAATAACATTCAGCTAAGACAATAAGATGAGGGAACACCAACATTCCTATGCTTAAACTGAATTAAATCACTCCTAAATAACATAGATAGAAGAAAACATTCAGATAAATATTTTCAGTCAGAGAAGGTTACTGATATAAAATAGGTCCTAACTCTGTGCATGTTGTTCTTTATAAGAGAATATGAAACACAGATGGAAACAGAAACAAAATAATAGGTTACAATAAGGAAAACATCACCGTCAACATAGACCAGGATCCCATAAATCAGCTTGTATTGATGCTTCAAACCAGTTACAGCTTTAAGTCCCGTGCTTTAGGTCAGCAACCATCTACACATCTCAGCCTAACCTATCTATCACCAGCAGAGCTCCAAGAGCCAGTGAATACTATGTACAATCAGAAGTTTAAGCTCAAGTGTATATCAAAGTTCTACAACCAACCCCTCACTCATCTTCTGAAGAAGTATATATAGAAGAATGAGGAGGTGAGATCTGATAACAGATCTCAATTACAATTAATACAAATTTAATGGTCTCTTGGCCTTTGAGGGGATCAATGGAGAAATTTACATGGGGATACTCTGTATTAAATGTTTTTACATAAATATTAAGCTCAGTGGGAGATTTTGTTGACCTTTGAGGCTCTGTGGAATGTTGAAGTAACTCTGCTGATATTTTGTCATTAAGTTTCCTTACAGAAGTAACTTTCCGACTGTGATGAGGTGAAAATCTTCATTCGATCAATAACTTCGGCCTCTGATTGAGTGCTTTGAGGAACAGGTGGCACGATGGTAGCTGAGGAATCAATTTGCCCCAGATGTGGCGGTGGAGGCATTCCTGCTTGATAAAACACTTTAGGTTTCTGTAAACTGTGTTTTATTTGGGGATTAGGCTTTTGATAAGCATATTAGACGTAATCCCCGTGAAACTGTCTCCAATCCTCTGTTCTGATACATTTAGGTCTTCGGCACCGATACCCTTTGACAGTGTTAAATCCATGGTTTTCTTGCTGATATGCAGGGCTGCGCAAAGATAAAACGGCGTCGATGCCTCATAAAACATCGATGATAAATGAGATTGAGAACCCATGCGAATGATTTCCTTGATGAAACGAAGGCAAGAGGATCATCACCCTCAGCCTGCGAATTTTCCTCAACATGGCGGAAAAACATTAAACCCTGCAAAATACAAACAAAAGTTATGAAATCCTGCTTATATAGTTTGACTGCTTCAGAGGACGTGTGGAAGGAGCGGGGCCGTTGGATGGCATCATCCAACGATCGGGATTAATCGGGGAGATCATAGAATGGGCAGAAGAAATATTAGATCAGGGTCGTTGATCGCGTAGAGATCGATGGTTGGGAGCGAATGGGGAAGTCAAAAAAAGAGAATCGTTGACCGGGCAATCGAATCAGGGGGACGAAATCTGAACCGTCGATCTGCAGATCGGATCGACGGCGGGAAATAATTTTACATCACGCCGGGAACACATTAAAGGGCGGGCATCTTCATCGAGCGACAGTCGTCGGATGGGCAGCTTTATATCGGACGGTCCATGGTGATATCGCTCGGCATCCTCGTCTGAATGA
Organism: Pinus albicaulis; assembly: GCA_034641835.2. Taxonomy (NCBI): domain Eukaryota; kingdom Viridiplantae; phylum Streptophyta; class Pinopsida; order Pinales; family Pinaceae; genus Pinus; species Pinus albicaulis. Next base: position 347,415,700 of record CM076570.1, on the reverse strand, counting down.
TAACATGCGATGGACGACGGTTTTGCAAACAGTACAGGGGACGCGTGGCGGGAAGCATATGGAATCGCTGGCGATCGGGGGAAAATAGCTTTTCACCCAAGGGCAGTGCGATGGATACCGCCGGTTTTGGGCAATCGGCTTACGGGCGGTGGGGACCACAGGGAGACGAACTCCGCACCGTCCGATCTGCAAATCAGATCGACGGTTCGGAATGGTTTAAAAATGATACCAGCGGATAAATGTAAAATAAATTAAAACCCAAATATTTTATTTAAAACAAAGGTTTTGAGAGGGGCGGGACGAAAAAAAATAAAAAATAAAAAGCTTTGGCGCTCGACTGCGAGGCCGCGAGTGCATGGGAAGTGATGTGCCCGAGGGTTCATGGGTAAAGGGGTTTAAAACTTATCCCGAGGGGGCTTAAGACTAAACAATGTATTTTTATGATTTTTCAACCTTTTTCAAAGGAAATGAGGGTTCTGATAAGGCTAAGAAGGGGTATTAGAACCTTATCAAGGGTTTTTTATGAAGTAGAAGGGGCAGAAACATGAAAATGAGGTTAGTTTTGGAAGAAGAGGTAGGGGAAAATTGGGTTTGCAGCATCATTTGGGCTTTGGATCTTATCAGGATTTCAGAGGTTCTTAGCGTGTAAAAAACAGTATAGGATATGGACAGAGGCATGAGGCCTTCAAAAATTATTCAAGAGCAAACAAGTTTTAGTGAGAAAAAGTGTTCCTTGAAGGCTCAAAAAAATAGATTTAGCCACCTTTTGGGATAATCAAATTTTACAGGTGGCTAATAGTGGATCCACTTGGGGATGGTGCCTTCTTGAAGGCATCAAGAACTTTCAGACATGCATTCTCTGGGAGGCTGGCCATGTGTCTGATCCTTCAATGTTCTCTGGGAGGCTGATCAGTTGCCTAATCCATTGGGCTGCTCTTCCTGTGCTGGGATGATTTTCTCTGAAAATGTATTAGCAGTCATAAAAGCAATGGATCTTCATCAATACAACTTTCTACCTACCCAATCCTACAGATCTAACATTTTTTCTTCAATAGAGTGCACTTGGATTGGCAAACTCTTTTCACAACATTTTATTCTTTTGAAATCAGGAAACTAATCTAATTCTACTTCTTATTTCTCCCTGAACTCAGATTAAACAGTTGAGTTCAGATGCTTCTCTACCTATTCTACTATCTGTTGGGATTAAACGATCAAACAAATCTTTATTATCTAATTTCTACAACAGAAATTGAAAAGCACTCAAGTCAGGATTGAACAGTCTAACTTGATGCTGGTCTATGGCATGAAAAACAAGCTACACATAGATATTATTTTGCAGAAAATTAAATCAAAATGGAAGCCTTAAGATCTAAAAATTCAAAGTACTGCTTTCTCTTTTTACAGCTCTGTTTTTTCTTTGTTTGAGTTGTTTCTTCCTTGTTCTCTGGTTCAGATTTTGAGCTGACTAGAACCAGATTTTTACATCTATTTGACTCAGAAAATAAAACATATTTGAGTCATCTCTCTTTGGAAACTGAGGTTCAGGTTTTGAACATGTTTGAACCTTTCATTTCTATCCTAATCTATCTACTGATAAGCCAAGATTAAACAGTTTGGCAAATCGAATTCACTATCCTATCAGCAGAAAATTTAAAACTAATTAGTCAAGATTAGACTGTTTGACTAACTAGAAGTGTGTTTTGTAGGAGTGGCATTTAAGCTTGCACACTTTCAGATTTGTTTCTCTTTTTGGTATGGGGCTATACCTTTCTTGTTTTGACAATCTGCCCTCTTTTCTTTCTTTTCTTTGTTTTTGTATTTTTGAATCTTTGATTTTTCTTCAAAGCAGAAAACAACAACTAATCTACATGCTCAGAACTGAGCTTTATTGACATTCCTATCTAACCTATTCTAAACATGGAGTATTTACATTTATCATATGATACAAAAATTCCAATGCAGCCAGCTGAGTAATGACAAGAAGAAGAAGAAACTATGGCTGCTTGTCAGAGGTATCCATAGAACATATTGAAAACTACCCTTCAATATCAAGGCTACCACAGAAGACGACAGCTTTTCATGTCCCTGGCTCTTGTAAAAGATCCATGCTTGATAATTTGAGCCAGTCGGGACCTCCACACACTCTTCCAAAGGATCAACAAAGAAAAGATGGAGTTTCTCTTCCTTTTGGTCCTCCACAATTGGTAGATTATCTACTTCCAAGACATTAGCTTTGAGGACTATCTCTTCAGTATGTAGCTTGGAAGTATCGTCATCTTTAACCTGCACAATAGCAAACAGTGAAATATCTTCTTTCTCTAAATTTATGTTTGCTTATGATATAAATTCAGGTTCTTTGAATGGCAGATTGATATTAATGAAGGGAAAATTCTCTTCTTGGGAAGATGGTATATCCACAGCAGGATAGTCTTATATTTGTTTCTCTCCCTCTTCTTCATCATCATCTGAACTGGAGGACTCATCATATTTGGCAGTGTTGTCCTCTTGCAGCCCTGGTATGCTTGGATTCAGTGGGCTGAACTCTGTGAAGAGGTTATTATATTCTTGAGTGGGGGTGTATTCAATGGTTTCCTCTTGCTCAAAAATTTCTTCATTACTCTTCTCTTCACCTTCTGAGTTGAAAGGCTGCTGATTCCCAATTAAGTGAAATATTTTTATGATGGATCGAAAAGGATGATTGTGGCTTTCAAGTTGATGATGGTGAAACTCATAACACCAATCAAATGTTGGTTGCCCTGCATGATTAGTTTCTACTTGGAAATAATCATCATCATAAGACTGATTGAAGTTTGAAAATTTATTAGAATAAACATTTTCATCAGTCAAACATATTGGGATATCAGTAGGTCCTTCTTCATTCTGATCTACAAAAGAACTTTCTAAATCTGTACAACAAAGTTCTCTATGTGAATGGGCAAGAGTGTTTGTTTTGCAAAAAGTTTCAGAGACTAGCTGTTTATAAATAGTCTGATCTATTTCCTTTTCCGTCAAAGGGGAAGATGTTTCCATGTCCCTTTGAACAGAAGTACAACAGTTCTCTATCTCTTGTGAAGACTGATTTTGAGGCTGAATGTCTTCTTGAGCCTCAGCTATAAGGGATGATGAATCAATATTTGAGTTTTCAGGAATATCTTGAGGGATGTTCTTTATTTATTGTAGCATCTCTTCCTCAACTGATTCATCTATGTTGTTAAAATTTTTCAATAGGAGATTAAAATCATGAATGGCTGTTAAAAGATCTTCAGGATGCATTTCTTCCAAAGCTTCCTCATTATCTATAATGTGTTGGGTGATGTTTTGTGATGGTCCATCATAATATATTGCACCCCATGATAATGATGTAGTGCTTTCTTTATAGTTCTCATAGAACACATATTCAAGGTCTCTTAAAGAAAACAAACTACTAGATCTTAAGCATTCATACCAATCCCTAGCTTTTCCTTCTAATGTTAACATGAACATTTTCATCAGGCAGTCTTCATGCCATTCAACTTTCAACCTCCATACATGTATGTGAAATTTGATAAGATGTAATAAAGGGTCATCAAACTTTTCACCTTGAAAAACAGGCAGGTTGTCATCCCAATTCACCTAGGGCATCTTATGTGGAAACCCAGGGATATGATCTCCACTCATTGGGGCATATCTTCGTTGTATTATTGGAATCATGTTTGTAAATCAAGAAAGAGGTCACTGTGTCTGGTCAATTAGTTCAGGGTCTTTTACCAATGGAGTCATTTGGTCTTTTGGGAGTTTCAGAGTGTGGAGTCACCAGGTGGAAATTTTTAGCTCCTAAGGAGGTAAAAAGTTTAATGGTCCACCACCATGTATTTCTTGTGGAGCTGCAAGATTTTCAGGAACTGATTTAGCTCTCAAGGGTGATCTGAAAAAAGTTGATAATTTTTATCTTAGGAGACTTCCTAAGGATACCTTCTGAGTTATCAACTACTTCAGGTGGATCAAGGTCAGGATGGGCTCTAGTGTGAATCTTTCAAGGAGCCACTATGATATGTTTTTCAGACCCAACTAAACAAGAAAAGTTCAACCAGATATGACAATCTTTGAGAGGTTAACTAGATTGTTTACACAAATTTTAATCCTACAGTCCTCTAACTGAGTTTGAATGATATTACAATGATAAGGGTTCTTCCCAGTGGAGTCTTAAGGTATGCTTAAGATTGTGGAGTGTGGAGTAGCCAGGTGGAAGATGTTTTAACTACTAAGGAGGTAAAAGGTTTAATGGTCCACCACCATGTTTATTGAATACCATCTAACTAGAGATCTTGGGTCTTCTGAGTGCCTAAGGGTGTGTAAGATAAAATGCACTCAGTCCCTAGCGGAGTCACTAGAAATGTTAGTAATCTGTAATTTATTAGCAAGATTGGCAGAGTCCAATTACAGAAGCAACATCGTTTCAACCAACTTTGGGATTCTAGGATCTAGCCCTCCTGAATCTAGAGAGGGATCTCTCCAAAAAGTGAAAAGATGGATTTGTCTTTGAAGTTTTGGGTTATGATATTAGGCTAGTTATGAAGGCCAATGTTATTTTTGTTTTTTGGATGGTTGAGCATGATTACCATTCAAGGTGGAAAGTTATGAGTGTGAAAAGTTCCAAAGGTGAGAAGTTGCAGGCAATCAGAGTAAGCTTCGGTCAAAAAGGTAGAAAATTGCAGGTTTTATTCCATTGGGCTATGGAGTCATAATAGGGTTTAATTGGAACAACAAGAGGCAAGAGTGGTCCATGGGAAAAGTCATCTATGTCTAAGGATGTCTTTGAAGATTGATTTATGGAATGAATGATACAATAAGAAGGAGAAATAAACAGATACAGAAACAAGAGCAGCCCATGATCTGGTAAGTACTTTGAAACTAGCTAGCCTTTGACATGGACTCAAGAAAAACATAAAAGTAAACTAGGATTTGGTAAGTACTTTGAAACTAGCCAGCCTTTGATACACTTTCAATAGAAAACATCTCAAAATAGAGGGAAACTTGAAGGCAACTTTTGGATTAGAAACTAGCGGGCTGGGCTCACCATAAATCCTCTCCTAGCTCTTCTTTACTTGGTTAATTTCAAGACAAATACAAATATAACAACAGAATGGCCTAAGATCTGGTAAGTACTTTGAAACTGGCCAGCTTTTAACACATTCCAAGGGAAGCATCCAGATAGCTTGTGGGGACAAAACTAGGACTAGGGCTCACCATATCTTCCTCAGTTCATCTTCACGAAACGTATATTGAAAATAACATCTAAGAATAACATTCAGCTAAGACAATAAGACGAGGGAACGCGAGAATTCCTATGCTTAAACTGAATTAATTCATTCCTAAATAACACAGATGGAAGAAAACATTAAGATAAATATTTTCAGTCAGAGAAGGTTATTGATATACAGTAGGTCCTAACTCTATGCATGTTGTTCTTTATAAGAGAATATGAAAAACAGATGGAAACAGAAACAAAATAACAAGTTACAATAAGGAAAACATCACCGTCAACATAGACCAAGATCCCATAAATCAGCTTGTATTGATGCTCAAAACCAGTTACAGCTTTAAGTCCAGTGCTTTAGGTCAGTAACCATCTACACATCTCAGCCTAACCTATCTATCACCAGCAGAGCTCCAAAAGCCAGTGAATACTATGTACAATCTGAAGTTTTTTCTCAAATGTATATCAAAGTTCAACAACCAACCCCTCACTCATCTTCTGCTATAGTATATATAGAAGAATGAGGAGGTGAGATCTGATAAAAGATCTCAATTACAATTAATACAGAGTTAATGTCTTCTTGACCCTTGGGGGGCTCAATGAAGAAACTGTATAGGTGTTTCACTATATTAATTGATTTACACTTATGAATTAAGCTCGGTGGGAGCTTAGTTGACCTTTGAGGCTCTGTGTGACGCTAGGGTTACCCTGCAGATGTCTTTTACATTAATTTTTATTGCAGAAGTAACTTTTCTGGCTGTGCTAAGGCGAAAATATTCTTTCGATCAATAACTTCGGCCTCTGATTGAGTACTTTGAGGAATAGGTGGCACTATGGTAGCTGAGAGGAATTGATTTGCCTCAGATTGTGGCAGTGGAAGCATTCCTGCTTGATAAAATGCTTTAGGTTTTCTGTAAACGGTGTTTTATTTGGGGATTAGGCTTTTGATAAGCATCTTAGACGTAATCCCCGTGAAACTATCTCTAATCCTCTATTCTGATACATTTAGGTCTTCAGCACCGATACCCTTTGACAGTGTTAAATCCATGGTTTTCTTGCTGGTATGCAGGGCTGTGCAGAGACAAAACGGCATCGATGCCTCATAAAACACCGATGATACGTGAGATTGAAAATCCCTGCGAATGATTTCCTTGATGAAACGAAGGCAAGAGGATCGTCACCTTCAACCTGGGAATTTTCTTCAGTATGGTGGAAAAACATTAAACCCTGCAAAATACAAACAAAAGTTATGAAATCCTGCGTATATAGTTTGACTGCTTCAGAGGATGTGTGGAAGGAGCCAGGTCGTTGGATGGCATCATCCAACCGTCGGGATTAATCGGGGAGACCATAGAATGGGCAGAAGAAAATTAGATCAGGGCCGTCGATCACGCAGATATTGACGGTTGGGAGAGAATGGGGAAGTCAAAAATAGAGAATCGTTGACAGGGAAATCGAATTAGGGAGACGAAATGTGACTCGTTGATCTGCAGATCGGATCGACAGTGGAAAATGATTTAATCATCGTGCTGGGACCACATTAAGTAGCAGGCATCTTCATTAATTTTTGGGCATCTTCGGCGAGCAATCACCATTGGATCAGCGGGCCCAGATTGGACAGTCCACAGCGATATCGCTGGGTGTCCAGGTCCAAATGTTAACGCGCGATGGACGACGGATGGACAACGGTTTTACAGATAGTACACGAGACGTGTGTCAAGCGATGTATGGAATCGCTGGCCATCGGGCAAAAACCGCCCTCCGCCGAAGAGTGGTGCAATAGAAACCACGCAGTTTTTGGAAAACGGCGCATGGCTCGAGGGTCCACAGGGAGGAGCGCTCTGCATCGTCGGATCTTATGGATTGAATTGATGGTCGAGATCGCTCCACAATTTGCACGGGTGGAAAAATTAAATAAAATGAATTTTGACAGTTTAAATAAATATCAAAGGTTTTTTAATGGTTTATGAAGAAATATTTATTTAAACCGAATAAGCGCCCGACTGCCTCAGCGCACGGTCACGGCTCCAGGGTGTATGGGCGGAAAGGCTAGGGGCTTAACCCAAGGGGCTTAAGCCCAATATATATAACAAAATGGGTTTTTAATGGTTTTTCTCATGATTTTCAAAGGTTTGAGGGTTCCGATAAGGCCAAGAGTGAGTCTTAAACCTTATAAAGGGTATTTTGATGAGGGGAAAAAGCAGAAATGGGAAATGAGGGATTTTTGTGGGAAATAGGGGGATAGAAAGATAAGGTTAATTTGGGAAGAAGGGAAAAGAGAAAATGGTGTTTGCAGCAATATTTTGGCTTTGGAAATCAGCAGGATTTCAGAGTCTTTTGGGATGAAAACAAAAATATAGGATCTGGATAGAGGCAAGAGGCCTTAAAAAAGTCTTCAAGAGCCAACAGTTTTTAGTGAGAAAAATTGTTCCTTGAAGGCTCAAAAATAGATTTAGCCACCTTTTTGGGATAGTCAAATTTTACAGGTGGCTAACAGTGGCTCCACTTAGGGATGGTGCCTTCTTGAAGGCATCAAGAACTTTCAGACCTACATTCTCTGGGAGGCTGACCATATGCCTGATCCATTAATATTCTCTGGGAGGCTGATCAGTTGCCTAATCCCTTGGGCTGATCTTCCTGTGCTGGGATGATTTTCTCTGAAAATGTATTAGCAATCATACAAGCAATGGATCTTCATCAATACAAATTTCTACCTACCCAATCCTACAGATCTAAAAAATTTTCTTCAATAGAGTGCACTTGGATTGGCAAACTCTATTCACAACATTTCATTCTTTTGAAAGCAGGAAATATAATCTATTTCTACTCCTTTCTCCCTGAACTCAAATTAAACAGTTGAGTTCAGATTCTTCTCTACCTATTCTACCATCTGTTGGGATTAAACTGTCCAACAGATCTTATTCTGTAATTCTACAAAAAAATTTAAAAACAGACAAGTCAAGATTAAGTTGTTTGACTTGCTCCGCTCTATGGCATAAAAACAAGCTGCACATAGACATTATTTTGCAGAAAAATTAAATCAAAATGGAAGGCTTAGGATCTGAAAATTTCTCATCATGGCCTTCATCCTTTTACAACTCTGTTTTGAATCTTTTTGAGTTGTTCCTTCTTTATTCTCTGGTTTAGATTTTGAGTTAATTAGAACCAGATTTACATCTTTTTGACTCAAAAAATAAAACAAATTTGAGTCATCTCTTACTTGGAAAATTCGATTCAGATTTTGAACATGTTTGAACCTTTCATTTCTATCCTAATCTATCTACTGATTAAGCCAAGATTAAATAGTTTGGCAAATCGAATTCATTATCCTATCAACAGAAAATTTAAAGCTAATTAGTCAAGATTAGACAGTTTGACTAACTAGAAGTGTGTTCTTTAGGAGTGGCATTTAAGCTTGCACACTTTCAGATTTGTATTTCTCTCTTTCTTTATTTTTTTTGGTATGGGGCTGTGCCTTTCTTGTTTTGACAATCTACCCTCTTTTCTTTCTTTTCATTGTTTTTGTATTTTTGAATCTTTGATTTTTCTTCAAAGCAGAAAACAGCAACTAACTACATGCTCAGAACTGAGCTTTATTGACTTTCCTATCTAACCTATTCTAAACATGGAGTATTTACAGATTCATATGATACAAAAGTGCCAATGCAGCCAGCTGAGTAATGTCAAGAAGAAGAAGAAACTCCGGCTGCTTGTCGGAGGTGTCCATAGTATATTTTGAAGATTAATATTCAAAATAAAAACTATCACAGAAGGTGACAACTTTTCATGTCTCTGGCTCTTGCAAGGGACTACTGCTTGATAATTTGAACCAGTTGGGATTTCCACACACTCTTTCATAGGATCAACAAAGAAAAGACGAAGATTCTCTTCTTTTTGGTCCTCCACGATTGGTAAATTATCTATTTCCAAGACATCAGCTTTGAGGAGTATCTCTTCAGTATGTAGCTTGGAAGTATCATCATCTTTAACTTGCACAATAGCAAACAATGAAATATTTTCTTTCTCTAAACATATGCTTGCTTCTGATATAAATTCAGGTTCTTGGAATGGCAGATTGACATTAATGAAGGGAGAAGTATCTTCTTGGGAAGATGGTATATCCACAGCAGGATAGTATTCTATCTGTTTCTCTCCCTCTTCTTCATCATCATCTGAACTGGAAGACTCATCATATTTGGGGGTGTTGTCCTCTTGTAACCCTGGTGTGCTTGGATTCAGTGGGCTGAACTCTGTGAAGAGGTTATTATATTCTTGAGTGGGGGTGTATTCAATGGTTTCCTCTTGCTCATCAATTTATTCATTACTCTTCTCTTCACCTTTTGAGTTGAAAGGCTGCTGATTCCCAATTAAGTGAAAGCTTTTTATGATGGATCGAAAAGGATGATTGTGGCTTTCAAGCTGATGATGGTAAAACTTATAACACCAATCAAATGCTGGTTGCTCTGCATGATTAGTTTCTTCTTGGAAATCATCATCATCATAAGACTGATTGAAGTTTGAGAATTTATTAGAATAAACATTTTCATCATTCAAACATATTGGGATATCAATAGGTCCTTCCGCATTTTGATCCACAAAAGAACTTTCTAAATCTGTACAACAAATTTCCCTATGTGAATGGGTAAGAGTGTTTGTTTTGCAAAAAGTTACAGAGACTGACTGTTTATAAATAGCCTGATCTATTTCCTTCTCTGTAAAAGGGGAAGATGTTTCCATGTCCCTTTGAATGGAAGTACAACAGTTCTCTGTCTCTTGTGAAGACTGATTTTGAGGCTGGATGTCTTGAGCCTCGGCTATAAGGGATGATGAATCAATATTTGAGTTTTCAGGGATATCTTGAGGAACGTCCATTATTTCTTGGATCATCTCTTCCTCAACTGATTCATTTATATTCTTAAAATTTTTTAATAGGAGATTAAACTCATGAATGGCTGCTAAAAGATCTTCAGGATGCATCTCTTCCAAAGCTTCCTCATTATCCATAATGTGTTGGGTGATGTTTTGTGATGGATCATAATATATTGCACCCAATGATAATGATGTAGTGTTTTCTTTATAGTTCTCATAGAACACATATTCAAGGTCTCTTAAAGAAAACAAACTACTAGATCTTAAGCATTCATACCAATCCCTAGCTTTTCCTTCTAATGTTAACATGAACATTTTCATTAGGCAGTCTTCATGCCATTTAAATTTCAACCTCCATACATGTATGTGAAATTTGATAAGATGTAATAAAGGGTCATCAAAATTTTCACCTTGAAAAATAGGCAGGTTTTCATCCCAATTCACCTAGGGCATCTTATGTGGAAACCTAGGGATATGATCTCTACTCATTGGGGCATATCTTTGTTCTATTCTTGGAATCATGTTTGTAAATCAAGAAAGAGGTCACTGTGTCTGGTCAATTAGTTCAGGGTATTTTACCAGTGGAGTCATTTGGTATCTTGGGAGTTTCAGAGTGTGGAGTCGCCAGGTGGAAGTTTTTAGCTCCTAAGGAGGTAAAAATTTTAATGGTCCACCACCATGTATTTCTTGTGGAGCTGCAAGATTTTCAGGAACTGATTTAGCTATCAAGGGTGATCTGAAAACAGTTGATAATTTTTATCTTAGGATACTTCCTAAGGATACCTTCTGAGTTATCAACTACTTCAGGTGGATCAAGGTCAGGATGGGCTCTAGTTTGAATCTTTCAAGGAGCCACTATGATATGTTTTTCAGACCCAACTAAACAAGAAAAATTCAACCAGATATTACAATATTTGAGAGGTTAACTAGACTGTTTACACAAATTTTAATCCTACATTCCTCTAACTGAGTTTGAATGATATTACAATGATAAGGGTTCTTCCCAGTGGAGTCTTAGGGTCTGCTTAGGATTGTGGAGTGTGGAGTCGCCAGGTGGAAGATGTTTTAACTCCTAAGGAGGTAAAAGGTTTAATGGTCCACCACCATGTTTATTGAATACCAATCTAACCAGAGATCTTGGGTCTTCTGAGTGCCTAAGGGTGTGTAAGATAAAATGCACTTAGTCCCCAGCGGAGTCGCCAGAAATGTTAGTAATCTGTAATTTATTAGCAAGATTGGCAGAGTCCAATTACAGAAGCAACATCGTTTCAACCAACATTGGGATTCTAGGATCTAGCCCTCCTGAATCCGGAGAGGGATCTCTCCAAAAAGTGCAAAGATCGATTTGTCTTTGAAGTTTGGAGTTATGATATTAGGCTAGTTATGAAGGCCAATGGTTTGTTTGTTTTTTGGATGGTTGAGCATGATTACCATTCAAGGTGGAAAGTTCTAAGTGCGAAAAGTTCCAAAGGTGAGAAGTTGTAGGAAATCAGAGTAAGCTTCAGTCAAAAAGGTAGAAAATTGCTGGTTTTAGTCCATTGGGCTATGGATTCATAATAGGGTTTAATTGCTACAGCAAGAGGCATGAGTGGTCCATGGGGAAAGTCATCTATGTCTAAGGATCTCTTTGAAGATTGATTTATGGAATGGAATGATACAATAAGAAGGATAAATAAACAGATGCAGAAACAAGAGTAGCCTAGGATCTGGTAAGTACTTTGAAACTAGCCAGCCTTTGACATGGACTCAAGAAAAACATAAAAGTAAACTAGGATCTGGTAAGTACTTTGAAACTAGCCAGCCTTTGATACACTTTCAATAGAAAAGATCTCAAAACAGAGGGAAACTTGAAGGGAAATTTTGGATTAGAAAATAGCGAGTCGAGCTCACCACAAATCCTCTCCTAGCTCTTCTTTACTTGGTTAATTTCAAGACAAATACAAAGATAACAACAAAATGGCCTAAGATCTGGTAAGTACTTTGAAACTAGCCAACTTTTAACACATTCCAAGGGAAACATCCAGATATCTTGTGGGGACAAAACTGGGACCAGGGCTCACCATATCTTCCTCAGTTCATCTTCACGAAACATATACTGAAAATAACATCTAAGAATAACATTCATCTAAGACAATAAGACGAGGGAATGCCAGCATTCCTATGCTTAAACTGAATTAATTCATTCCTAAATAACACAAATGGAAGAAAACATTAAGATACAGATTTTCAGTCAGAGAAGGTTTCTGATATACAGTAGGTCCTAACTCTATGCATGTTGTTCTTTATAAGAGAATATGAAACATAGATGGAAACAGAAACAAAATTACAAGTTACAATAAGGAAAACATCACCGACAACATAGACCAGGATCCCATAAATCAGCTTGTATTGATGCTTCAAACCAGTTACAGCTTTAAGTCCAGTGCTTTAGGTTAGCAGCCATCTACACATCTCAGCCTAACCTATCTATCACCAGTAGAGCTCCAAGAGCCAGTGAATACTATGTACAATCTGAAGTTTTTTCTCAAATGTATATCAAATTTCTACAACCAACCCCTCACTCATCTTATGCTGTAGTATATATAGAAGAATGAGGAGGTGAGATCTGATAAAAGATCTCAATTACAATTAATACAGAGTTAATGTCTTCTTGGCCCTTGGGGGGCTCAATGAAGAAACTATACATGTGTTTCACTGTATTAATTGATTTACACTTATGAATTAAGCTCAGTGGGAGCTTAGTTGACCTTTGAGGCTCTGTGTGACGCTAGGGTTACCCTACAGATGTCTTTTGCATTAAGCTTTAATGCAGAAATAACTTTTCCTGCTGTGCTAAGGCAAAAATCTTCTTTCGATCAATAACTTCGGCCTCTGATTGAGTACTTTGAGGAACAGGTGGCACTATGGTAACTGAGAGGAATCGATTTGCCTCAGATTGTGGCAGTGGAAGCATTCCTTCTTGATAAAACACTTTAGGTTTTCTGTAAACTATGTTTTATTTGGGGATTAGGATTTTGATAAGCATCTTAGAAGTAATCCCCGTGAAACTGTTTCTAATCCTCTGTTCTGATACATTTAGGTCTTCGGCACTGATACCCTTTGATAGTGTTAAATCCATGGTTTTCTTGCTGGTCTGCAGGGCTGCGCAGAGATAAAATGACATCGTTGCCTCATAAAACACCGATGATACGTGAGATTGAAAATCCCTGCGAATGATTTCCTTGATGAAACAAAGGCAAGAGGATCGTCACCCTCAGCCTACGAATTTTCTTCAGTATGGCGGAAAAACATTAAACCCTGCAAAATACAAACAAAAGTTATGAAATCCTACGTATATAGTTTGAATGCTTCAGAGGACGTGTGGAAGGAGCGGGGCTGTTGGATGGCATCATCCAATGGTTGGGATTAATCAGGGAGATCATAGAATGGGCAGAAGAAAATTAGATCAGGGCCGTCGATCGCGCAGAGATCGACGGTCGGGAGCGAATGGGGAAGTCAAAAACAGAGAATCGTTGACCGAACAATTGAATCAGGGAGACGAAATGTGAACTGTCAATCTGCAGATCAGATCGACGGCGGAAAATGATTTAATCATCGCGTCGAGACCACATTAAGTAGCTGGAATCTTCATTAATTGTCGAGCATCTTCGGCAAGCGATCACCGTTGGATCAACGTGCCCAGATCGGATGGTCCACAACGATATCGTTGGGCGTCCAGGTCCAAACGTTAACGCGTGATGGACGACGGATGGACAACGGTTTTACAAATAGTACATGGGACGCGTGTCAAGCGATGTATGGAATCATTGGCCATCGAGAAAAAACCGCCCTCCACTCAAGAGTGGTGCGATAAAAACCAAGCGGTTTTGGGAAAACGGCTCACGGCTGGGGGGTCCACAGGGAGGAGCACTCTGCACCGTCGGATCTTATGGATTGAATCGATGGTCTAGATCGCTCCACAATTTGCACGGGCGGAAAAATTAAATAAAATGAATTTCGACGGTTTAAATAAGTATCAAAGGTTTTTTAATGGTTTACGAATAAATATTTATTTAAACCGGATAAGTGCAAGACTGGCTCAGCGCGCGGTCACGGTGCCAGGGTGTATGGGAAGAAAGGCTAGGGGCTTAACCCAAGGGGCTTAAGCCCAATATATATAACAAAATGGGTTTTAAATGGTTTTTCTCATGATTTTCAAAGGTTTGAGGGTTCCAATAAGGCCAAGAGTGAGTCTTAAACCTTATAAAGGGGATTTTGATGAGGGGAAAAAGTAGAAATGGGAAATGAGGGATTTTTGTGGGAAATAGGGGGATAGAAAGATAAGGTTAATTTGGGAAGAAGGGAAAAGAGAAAATGGTGTTTGCAGCAATATTTTGGCTTTGGAAATCAGCAGGATTTCAGAGTCTTTTGGGATGAAAACAAAAATATAGGATCTGGACAGAGGCAGGAGGCCTTAAAAAATTCTTCAAGAGCCAATAGTTTTTAGTGAGAAAAATTGTTCCTTGAAGGCTCAAAAATAGATTTAGCCACCTTTTTGGGATAATCAAATTTTATAGGTGGCTAACAGGTGCTAGGGTGAGTTGTAGCTGATTGGGTGTTGGGGCATCCGTTCAGTGACTACTGAATAATATCGAGCGTTGGAGCGTCCATCCAGTGGGAGCTGGAGAAGAATTCTTTTCTAGATTCTAGGAAGTTGGAGCTTTATTTTCAATTGGAGTTGAAAAGAATTATTAGAAAATAATTAGGTGGTTTTTGTCCCAGAGTGGGTTTCCACCTTAAAAAATGTGTGCATTTGTGTTCCTCTTGTTTGCTGCTATCATTGTACAAACAATGATAATAATTGAAGATTAACTAATGCTCTAATTGTAAGAAATACTGATTCACCCCCCCTCTTAGTATTTCCAACAATTGGTTTCATAGCTTGGTTCCTTCAATAGAAGTTTAACAGCTGGAAGGAGGTCATGGAGTATACCAAGAATGGTGTACCTCCATTCAATGAAAATAATTATGCACTCTGGAAAGGAGGAATGGAGGTATATCTCTTGGCGCAAGGTTATGAAGTATGGGACATTGTTCAAAATGGATTTACATCAACTATTGATGAACAAGGTAAGAAGATTTTGGTAAATGATGCAAAAGAAAAGAGTATTATTATCAATGGACTTCTTGAATCTACTTATCATAAGGTGTTGGGTTGTGAAACTGCCAAAAATGTATGGGAAAAGCTTGAGAATATATATGCAGGTGACTCAAATATCAAAGAAGCAAAGCTTCAAATATATAGAGAAGAATTTGAGCAACTCATAATGAAAGAAGATTGCAACATTGCTACATACTTCGAATACATTAATGAAATAACCAATACTCCGGAAGGATTGGGAGAGCCAGTTGATGAGAACACTATTATACGGAAGATTCTTAGAACGTTAACAGGGAGATTTAACCCAAAGTTATCGGTCTTAGAATACAGTACAAATATGGACAAACTCGGAAAAGAGGAATTACATGGAGTTCTCATAGCATATGAAATGAGACTTGATGAAGAAGAGGGTACCTCACATCTAGAAACTGCATTCATTGCATATAAAATAACCAATAAGGATAAACAACCTTCAATTGAAAAGACATGCACCTGTAAGTGTGAAGAAAAGGAGATGATGAAGAAGGTCTTTCAGATGAAGAATATGCTTACTTCTCAAGAAAACTAAAAAATGGTAAGGGACAATTCAAAGGTAAACTTCCATTGATATGTTCCAGTCGTAATGAGCTGGGGCATTTTGCAGCAAAATGTCAGTAATGTTGCTTAACTCAAAAAAGAAAGAAAACTTTAAGAAATTCAGCAAGCAAGGATCCGAAAGGAACTTTCTCTCTAAAGAAGATAGCTCATCATTGTTTACGAAGACAATTATAGTGAGGAAGAAGCCAATGAGAGAGTATTGTTTATGGCCAAGCACAATATAC
Source organism: Pinus albicaulis (assembly GCA_034641835.2). Taxonomy (NCBI): domain Eukaryota; kingdom Viridiplantae; phylum Streptophyta; class Pinopsida; order Pinales; family Pinaceae; genus Pinus; species Pinus albicaulis. The sequence goes on along the minus strand of CM076570.1, from coordinate 347,399,634 downwards.
CCAAGCACAATAAGCAAGAGGTATCAAACAATGAAGAAGAAGGATGGACCATAGATCAATTTTATGAGGAAGCAATCAAGCTTAAAAAGATCTCAAGGCGGAGAAGATCCGTTCCAATACTCTTGAAGAACAAGTTCAAGGTCTCAAAATTGAATTTGAAGAACACAAATGCATTGAAGAGTCACTTCAAAAGAATTTGGAAGAAAGCAACCAAGAAAGGGAAGAATTAGAAGCCGAAGTAGTCTTGCTGCGTGAGGAAGTGAGGAAAGGAAAAGCTATCGAAAACTATGCCAACATCTCAAGGGAATTGGAAGAACTCATCGACAATCAACGATCTTACAATAACAAAACTGGCATCAGTTACAAAGAAGAAGAAGAAGGACCTTCCACAACAAAATACAATGAACCTATGAGATCTAACATGCATGTAGACTTCATTGGACAAGATTCAAAAGAATAGCCTTGGAAGACAATTCCTTGACGAAAATTTCCATCCAGGTACCAATATATTTTTTATGGCTACTATTATTCATGTGGAAAATTTGGTCATAAAGCTGTAGAATGTTGCACGTACCCTAGGAACGAATACAATTCCAGGAGATTTGTCAAATATGAACCTCCCATGGCTCAGCGAAACATCGATAGATTTGAACATTTAAGAAATAATATTGAATGTTACAAATGTCAAAACTTTGGACACATAGCCAAAGACTGTAGACTTGAAAATCCTCCAGAAGAATCTTCGAAGCCACAGAACGACGAACATGGAAGAAGAAGAAGACTGCTAATTGTGCTATCGCTTTCAAGGCTCAAAAAAACAAAGATGTGCGGTATGTTGATAACGGTTGCTCAACACATATGACTGGAGATAGAAATAAATTTGTATCTCTGAAAGAGAAGAAGGATGGAACCGTGTCCTTTGGAAATGTTGGATCTTCAAATTTTATAGGATTAGGTACTGTCACTCTTGGAAGAAAATATGCTCTAGCCAAGAACGTTTTATTAGTTGAAAACATGAATCACAATCTGCTCAGTGTTGGAAAAATGTGTGATCGAGGACACACAATACTATTCAAATCCACAAAATGTGAAATCAGAAAAGGCATGTATGGTGAAATTGTGGCTACAACAAGTTGAGCTCCAAATGACATATATGTTCTGGATGAAGCAACTAAAGCATGTCTAATAGCTAAAGAGGATGATACAATAATTGGTAGCAATGATGATCGACTAAGTAAGAATTTTTCTACAAAGGTGCAAAGTGATTTAGAGATGTCTTTACTTGGTTGCAAATTGAGCATTGACAACTCATCTAAGGATGTCGATCAAAGGTTGTACAGATCTATGATTAATAGTCTTCTATATGTAATAGCCTCCTGACCAAATGTTATGCAAGCAGTTGGACAAGTAGCAAGATTCCAAGAAGCACCAAAAGAATCACATATTAGTATTCGCCGAAGCGCAGAATATCTTTGCCGAGTCTTGGGATTCTCCAAAGTTCTCATTAGATTTTCCTTTTTCGAGAATATCGAGAGGTATGAAGTGTGTACGGTGCTGCCCGGGACGGTTGTGTGTCGACATGAGTGGAAGTGTACGGGTGCGACGGATGGATTTGTGTTTCGGGGGGAGTTACCCTTTTCCATTGATGTCAAGGGGGGAGAGAATGTTGTAGGAAGAGGTGTCATGATCACGGGGGGAGTACTTGTGTTGCCATCAATGCCAAAGGGGGAGATTGTTGATCAATGATTGCCATTGATGTCAACCCAAGCAGCACCAGGGGCTACCCCAATATTGCATGGGAATTTTGACCTATCAAATTAATATATTCTAGGACAAGAATACTTTTTATGGTTTCTACTTTTCGAGATGTTTAGTTGATATATGGCACGCCATGTAATTCTTCACGGTTTGAGAGATATTCATGTTTGAAGTTTGTACCCCAATTAGTGAGCTAAAACCCCAGCAGGGTTGGGGCATGGGTCATTGAAATGTCATAATTAATATTTTTTAAGCTCCTAAATCCCTCACTTTCACTTGTTGAAGCCCCTCTCGCTTAAGCATTCATATAAATTGTGATCTTCATTTCCTCCTTATGCATGGGATTTGGCCATCTGAAACAAGTCATCGTGGCATTTTCGCTCTAAATTTTTTTTCTACGAAGGCTCAAAAGCTAAAATTTCTATGAAGGGAAGCTGAAATCCTGAGGAAGCTGCAGTAAAAATTTCATATCAAGTTGCACAATATTTTTGGAGATATGATTTGTGGAAGTAAGGGTTTTTGCAAGCTCCTGAAATTCATCTCAAAGAAGTGACCTTGGTAAAATCGTCATAACCCTCTCTCTAAGTATCGGATTGGAGTTCTGTAAAAATTGGTAGATAGAGCACAGTATATATTTTTTCTCTATCAATTTGAGAGGAAAATGAAGAAAAAGTGACACGTGGCACGCCATAAAAGTGCACTCTGCTGAAACAGTCCATAATTAGGGCAGTGTGAGAAATTGGGTGTAACTCTCTCTTGAAGAATCCAAATTGGTTCAAACCTATGGCATTGGAATGAATACTTAGAGGAGTACTAGAGGACCAAAAATCACATATTTAGGATACGTCATCTTGAGAATACGGTTCAATATAACTTTCATAGAATGCAAGAAAAAGTTAGATCATGTGTTGACAAGGATTGCAAAGGATGAGCTTTCTATGGCGAAAGAAAAACAAGGTGCAGCATAGGGTAACGCAGCAAAGAGCAGCCAAGGTGCATAACAACGGCAAGAAGTTCATCATATGAAGTCTTCAAGTGGGCGCTTTTGCATACAATCATTGTAAATACATTATTGTACAAATTGTACTAGTGTCTATACGCCAAGGGTTGAAGCGATGTTGGAGAGTCTAGGATCATCATTAGGTGGTTGTGTCAAATTTGGGGTTATGGTTTAGTATATCTTCTTCTACATCATTCTATATCATTGTAAAGTGGACCATTTTCCCTGGTACGGGAGTCCATTCTTCTTTTATTCTTCTACAAGGTGGTAGGGTGGTGCTAGGGTGAGTTGTAGCTCATTGGGTGTTGGGGCATCCGTTTAGTTGACTACTGAAGAATCTCGAGCATTGGAGCGTCCATCTAGTGGGAGCTGGAGAAGAATTCTTTTCTAGATTTTAGGAAGTTGGAGCTTTATTTTCAATTGGAGTTGAATATTAAAGAATTATTAGAAAAGCATTAGGTGGTTTTTGTCCCGGAGTGGGTTTCCACCTTAAAAACTGTGTGCATTTGTGTTCCTCTTGTTTTCTGCTATCATTGTACAAACACTGATAATAATTGAAGATTAAATAATTCTCTAATTGTAAGAAATATTGATTCACCCCCCCCTCTCAGTATTTCCAATAGATAATTGGTGACTTTGAATATGTTGCCCTTGTATTGTTTTCTATAGATCAAATTCTCAATCTCAAATTTTAGCTACGAATTGATGATGTTTGGCACTACAAACTATGAAAATTTGAAGATAAAATTTTGATAACTCTTTTGAAATAGAAACAGGTAAACAAGTGGATATATAAACAAATAATCAAGCTTTGAGCAGCAACTACGAAGACAATATTTTGATGAAAGTCAAAAGTATTTATCAGGAGTGTTGAAAAATGGTTTTGCTCGAATGCCATCAAGTCTCAGATTGTGCTCACACAATTTCAATTTCAACTCCACCTCTCTCAACTTGCTCCCTTTATTTTCATTAGGAAATCTCCCTGGCTTTTGGTAGGGACATTGGTTTTCCAAAAGCACTATTGACTGATAATTTTGGAATTATGTTGTTATGTTATATTTTTTTCAGTCATCTAAGGAGTGCCATATAACTGTTTTTCCACAAATAGTTTCACTAGACACATCATATCAACATATTTATTTGTCTTGAAATTTATTTTGCCACACATGAAGTGTAATCTCTACAGCTGATGTTGTCTGACATATTTCTGTAATCAAAGTGAGATCATTGGTGACTTTGAATATGTTTCTCTTGTATTTTTTTCTATAGATAAAATTCTCAATCTCAGATTTTAGCTACGAATTGTTGATGTTCGGCATTACAAACTATGAAAATTTGAATATAAAATTTTTATAACTCTTTTGAAATAGAAATAGGTAAAAAAGTGGATATATAAACAAATCATCAAGATTTGAGCAGCAACTATGAAGACAATATTTTGATGAAAGTCAAAAGTATTTATCAGAAGTGTTGAAAACTGGTTTTTCTCAAATGCCATCAAGTCTCAGATTGTGCTCACACAATTTCCATTTTAACTCCACCTCTCTGAACTTGCTCCCTTTCTTTTCCTTAGGAAACCTCCCTCGTTTCTGGTAGGGACATTGGTTTTCCAATTGCACTACTGACTGATACTTTGGGAATTATGTTGTTATGTTATATTTTTTTCAGTCATCTAACGAGTGCCATATAAATTTTTTTCCACCAATAGTTTCACCAGACAGATCATATCAACATATTTATTTGTCTTGAAATTCATTTTTCTACACATGAAGTGTAATCTCTACAGCCGATGTTGTCTAACATATTTCTAAAATCAAAGTGAGATAATTGGTGACTTTGAATATGTTTCCCTTGTAATGTTTTCTATAGATCAAATTCTTAATCTCAGATTTTAGCTGCGAATTGATGATGTTCGACATTACAAACTATGAAAATTAAAAGATAAAATTTTGATAACTCTTTTGAAATAGAAACAGGTAAACAAGTGGATATATAAACAAATAATCAAGCTCTGAGCAAAAACTATGAAGACAATATTTTGATGAAAGTCAAAAGTATTTATTAGAGTGTTGAAAAATGGTTTTTCTCGAATGCCATCAAGACTCAGATTGTGCTCACAAAATTTCCATTTTAACTCCACCTCTCTCAACTTGCTCCCTTTCTTTTCCTTAGGAAACCTCCTTGGCTTCTGGTAGGGACATTGGTTTTCCAATTTCACTACTGACTAATACTTTGGGAATTATGTTGTTATGTTATATTTTTTTCAGTCATCTAAGGAGTGCCATATAACTGTTTTTCCACCAATAGTTTCACCAGACATATCATATCAACATATTTGTTTGTCTTGAAATTCATTTTGCTACACATGAAGTGTAATCTCTATAGCCGATGTTGTCTGACATATTTCTACAATAAAAGTGAGATAATTGGTGACTTTGAATATGTTGCCCTTGTATTTTTTTCTATAGATCAAATTCTCAATGTCATATTTTAGCTATGAATTGATGATTTTTGGCATAACAAACTATGAAAAATTGAAGATAAAAATTTGATAACTCTTTTGAAATAGAAATAGGTAAACAAGTGGATATATAAACAAATAATCAAGCTTTGAGTAGCAACTATGAAGACAATATTTTGATGAAAGTCAAAATTATTTATCAGAAGTGTTGAAAAATGGTCTTTCTCGAATGCCATCAAGTATCAGATTGTGCTCACACAATTTCCATTTTAACTCCACCTCTCAACTTGCTCCCTTTCTTTTCCTTATGAAACCTCCCTGGCTTCTAGGTAGGGACATTGGTTTTCTAATTTCACTACTAACTGATACTTTGGGAATTATGTTGTTATGTTATATTTTTTTCAGTCATCTAAGGAGTGCCATATAACTGTTTTTCCACCAATAGTTTCACTAGACAAATCATATCAACATATTTATTTTCCTTAAAATTCATTTTGCTACACATGAAGTGTAATATCGACAGTCGTGTCCAATGATTGAAGGTGGCTTGGCCTCATCAAGTTTTTAAACTTTTCTATGTGAATTTCTTTATGGCTAGAATATGAACAGTTTAGATTCTTTTATATTTATATCAAATTAGGCATACAATGGTCTGTTCCATGTTTGATAACAGAAATTGATTTAACTGTACTTCATATGTAAATTAGTAAGTCTCTGACTTTGGATGCTATTGTAGGAAAGTACTTTTGGAAGGTGCTAAGAAAGTGGGTCTAACTAGCATAAAATAATGGCTCGATGATCCAAATAACAGACTGAAAGAGGTAAACTTTGGATCCGATGTTCATATGACAATGCTTTTTCCTAGCTCTTTGAATTGCATGGTTGTTTCTATTAAAAACTTGAAGATGATATTGTTTTCTGTATTTGTTGGGATAGAGGCTTTATAATATTCATACTTTGTACCATAGCTTAGCTTAGGAAATTTAATTTAGGAGTACTTTATCTTATTGAGTTATGTTATGATGTAATAAAGTTAAGCTACAATGATCAAAATTAATTAAGTCACATGTTGGTGGTTGGGTGTTGAAGGGTTTATGTAACTTGTGTTTCCTTCATTCAGATGAAGGCTATGTAATGTTTCTCATGCCCTATGCTTAATGAATCATGTTTTTTTTCTCCCTTCTATCTGCAAATTTGTGAATATGTGTATATGTGTGTAATTATATTGTTTCTAGTGAAATATTAGTGTTTTTGCATGGCAGAAATATTAACAGAATAGGTCTTTGATTTTACTATTTATGAGGGATTTCTGTTATTTTAATTATAATGTTCATGGACAGGCTTACTTCCCTCCAATATCACAAACATAAGGGATACCTCTAAAAATTCAAGATGCCAATGGCAAGGAGTGCATCTTTCAGTTTCAATTTTGGCCTAATAATAATAGCAGGATGTATGTTCTGGAAGGGGTGACACCATGTATTCAATTAATGCAATTGCAAGCTGGTGACACAGGTATGTTGGGGTCCTGTGATTTGGCAGATTGGCATACTAAATGACAAGGCAACATCAGAACCACTTTGGATTCCTAGGATCTAGCCCTCTTGGATTCAGAGAGGGATCTCTCTATATGTGTTTTAAAATGATATGATTTAAGGCTTATGATATGATATTAGGCTAGTTATGAAGTACAAGGGTTTTGTTTATTTGTTTTTGGTTGGGAATCATTAAATGAGAAGGTCATGTGAAGTGAAGGAGGAAATAAGTGGAAGGATGTTTCAGCATGGGAAGATAGGTCAAAAACAGTGCTAAACCATTAGGCTATGGAGTCATAAAAGGTTTTTCTTGCACGAAAACTACTCAAGGGTTTTCATAGGGCAAGTCATCTATATCAAAAGATATTTTAAGTTGAGTTTGTGGTATGAAACATTAAGAAATGATCAGAAAGAAGAAAACATGTAATAAAACAAAGGGCAGCCTAAGATTAGGTAAGGACTTTTAACCTATCCTGCTTTTGGCACACTCTTAAGAATAAAACATTTAAGATAAACATAAAAAGTAACCTAAGATCAGGTAAGGACTTTTAAACTAGCTTGGTTTTGGCATACTCTTAAGTAAAATCTTCAAAACAAAAGTTTAAGACTAAACAAGGGACAGGGCTAACCATAAACTTCCTTGATTAGGACTATACTTAGCATGCAGTGAAAATCTCATTCAGAAACAACATCTCAAGTTCTACTGAGCAAGACATGGGCTCACCAACACTCCTTGATTGGTTATACTCTATTGAAATCATTCCCAAACACACATTTAGAATAAAACATAGAGATAAAGATTATTAGTGAGAGATAGGGTAATTTGCAGCAAATCCAACTCTATATTTGTTGTTCTTCATCAGAGAAAATGAACACAATGGAAACATAAGGTGAAAAACAATTACAGTGAGAATAACATCACCAATGATTTAGATTAGTATCCAGTAAATATTCTTGTCTATTTGATGTCCAAACCAGTTACATACTTTGAGTCCAATAGCTTTTACAGTCTGATACTTCTTTTCCCAGCCTACTATATTAAAAACCACTCATAAACTATTACTCAATAACAGTTCAACAATTAACAATTTTCCAACCCTTTACAATGAGTTTTATGTGAATACATATAGGTGCAAAGAGGAAGAGTGTTGCAAAAATGGTAATAAATATTAATTAATACAGAGTGGGAGAGGTATTCGAATGCCCATTTTACTTAATAATCATAGCATTAACTGTTTGTACAAATTTCGTAGTTTTCCTGTCTTTGAGGCATATCTAGTAGGCTAGTAATAACTTCGAAGTGTGTTCTTTGAAGATGTCTTGGCCTGAAGTACCCTATTTGACCTCTATGACAAGTAAACTATCATTTTTTGGGGTTTGTAGCCCCATGTTTTCTTAATAATTGTTTTGACAGTTTTTAAAGAGGGTTTGTCAACAGGATGGCTGTCAAGGTGTCTATGAAAAGTAAAGTAGACCACAAGTGTCCCTTTGGTCCTTTGGTGGAATAATAGCTTATGTAGAGGTGGCATTCAAGACTTTGCTTCTACTAATCTGTCTTGTTTAGCGCTTTAAACATTGATATTTGGCTTTTAATTTTGTTTTTAAGGCTCTATTAGGCCTCCTCGGATCATCTTCTGTCTTTAAACTGTGTTTTGTCTTTAAAAACTGATGTTTAAGTCCTTGATCTCCTTTAATATTTACTGTTTGTTCGCTGATCTTCATTATTTTTCTTTTGCTGTGACAAGGGTTTTATGATTCAATCAGTGGTCACGAGACCATGATAAAACCTTTAAACTTTAATATTTTGTCTTTAGTCTTCTTTGCTGATTTTGTTTTACTTCTGCGTGCAGGTGTTTCTTTGATGTGCTAGAGGGTTTTATTTGTGATCAATGTCCATAAAAAATTTGATTAAACTTTGAAATTCGACCCCTTGACCCTTTGCCACTGTTTCCTTGGCTGTGGGAGACCCTTTAACACCTTAGCCACCATAAAAACCTACAAAACAATCAAACTAGTTATAAAATCCTGCATTTCTTGGGTTTAACTGCGAACAGAGGGTTTGGCAGAGGTGGTGGAGAAGTGAGGAGACAAGGTGAATGCAGCAGGGAAAGGTTTCATAGGCGAAAACAAGAAAAAAATCCAAAAAAAATTGAATTTGGCACGGAAATGGGAAAGGTGGTTTTGCAAAACCATGAATGGTTTTCGCATAGAGGTTGGGTGGTAAATGGTTTTGGAAAATATGGACGTGATATGGTCCAGTGGACGACACGTGTCCCACCTAAAACCACATATTTCGCGTCGAAGGTGCACGATGGGGAGTTTTGTTAGATCTGGCGTGAAACGGTGCGCAGGTCGTTGGATCTGGGGCTGTAGATCCAATGGTGGAGGATCAGTGTGACAGCGGGGAGTTACATGGCGGAAAAATGAGGTGGGCCAGCTGATGACGTAAGAAAACTTGCCGTAGAGCAGTGGTGTTATGTGCAGGGTTAAACGATTTAAATAAATGGGGACCATTGGATGATGGTAGTCAATGGTCGTGATGTGTCGGAAGGGCAAAGGGAAAGGGGATAGATGAGAGATGGGTAAAGGAGGGGATGAGCACCGTCGGATCGATGGGATCGACAGTTAAGATTTCATCGAGGAAAATGTAGTGTGGAGAAGTGGAATAACGAAGGAAGGGGGCTAAATAAAGCGGGGGAAGGTTTTTATGGAGAAAAGATAGACCCGGGGGCTATGGTAAAAAGGGCTGAAGATTAGCGCGGAGAGTAAAGCGCTTGGTTCCGGTGCTTGGACACATGGAGAAAACAGGTGGAAGACTTAAGCCCTTGGGGGATCACATCAGTGGGGGAAAAGAGAATGGGAACAAGGAAACGAGGAAGTTGTGATGAAGCGCTGGTTGTTGGATCCATTGGATGATCCAATGGATGAGATCTGGAGTGTAGGGGGACTAAAGAGGTACGGACCAAATTTTATGACTATGCCTCCACAGTGAATCAACACCGTTGGATCTTTGAAGATCAATGGCTAAGATGTCGAGGAAAACCATAGTCAGGGTGGGTAGAATGAGAAGCGAAGGGGGCTTAGATAAGCGGGAGAGGTGGAGTCTTGTGGAAGAAATAGGAACCGAGAGCAGAGAGATAAGGGGCTGAAGGCTTGGTGCTTGGTCATAGTGCCTGAGTCATATGGTGGAGAAAATGGAAGGGGGATTAAGCCAAGGGGGCTTAAAAGCCCGATATGTAAAAAAGGTCGGAAATAGGCCAAAAAGTGGGTTTTTTGAGCCTTTTGGAGTTTCTGATAGGGTAAAAATGCTAGATTAAACCATTAAAAAGGGATTTTTATAGGTTTAAAGGGTTTTAAACCTTATAAGAGGGATTTTACAAGGTTTAAAGGGATTTTGGATGAAATGAGGGATTTTTCAAAAGGGAAAAAGATGGAACATGAGTCTAAAAACAATTTTCTTCATGATAATAGCAGGGCTTTTGTGAAGATGGATCCCCTAGACAAATGGACATAGCAAGGCTTCAAGAAGTCACAGATTTGCTTGAAATTTGTTTCTTGAAGACTAATAGACCTATTTTAGCCATCATAGTATATGAAAAAATTATAGATGGCTAACAGCGGCTCCAATTGGGGATGGAAGTTCCTTGGAGGTGTCAAGAACCTCAGAAATTTTATCTCTGAAATGTAGATCAATATCTTGCACTTTGAAAATCCTCTTTCTTCTTTGATCATGCTGCTTGAAAATATTATCAGTATTTATCATAACCAGATGATTTCTCCCAAATATTCTACCTACACAGCCTACTTGTCCTAACATTTTTCTTCATAAAGTGCACTTGGACTTGAAAACCTTTTGACATCAACATTTTATTCTTTTGAAAACAGGAAAAACTAATCTAAATCTACCCTTATAACTTCCATGAGTCCAGATTAAATAGTTGGACTCAAAAATTCTCTACCTAACTACTATTTGTCAAGATTAAACTGTCTGACAGATTTCATTCTCTACATTCTAAAACAAAAATTGAAAACACAGGCAAACCAGGATTAAGTGTTTAATTTGCTGTGATGGCTATGACATCAAAAAAAATTATTCATAGACCTTTATTTGCAGAAAAGTAACAAAACTTGGAAGACTTAAGATCTAAAAACAATGAGAGTCCTTCCTTCTTACTTCCAGCTCTGATTTTGATCTTCTTCGAGCTGTCTTCTTCTTCTTTACCTAGTTCAAGTTTTCAGCATGTTAGAACCAGTCTTCTTTGTATCTTTGGCTTAGGTTCTAATTCGATTTGAGCCATTCTTTTCTTTTGATTCTTTTGTTCAAATTTTGAGCATGTTTGAACCATTCTTTCTATCCTAATCTAATCTACTGATAAGCCAAGATTAAACAGTTTGGAAAATCTCCTTCACTAACATATCAGTAGAAATCGAAATATATCTAGTCATGATTATGTTGTATGACTAAATAGAAATTCTCTTTCAAGTAGTGGCATTTAGGCTTGCACACTTTCAGATTTCCTTTCTTTTTGGTATGGGGCTATACCTTTCTTCTTTTAATCTACCCTCTTTTTCTCTTTTATTTTTTTTGTATTTTTTCTTTTTTCAAATTCAAAGCAGAAAGAAAAAAAACTAGCGACATGCTCACAAGATGAGCTTTATTGACATTCCTACCTATCCTATGTTGAAAATGCAACAAGATGATGGAGCTTAGTGAAATGAAGTCGCCTTCACTAAGTGGGCCCGCAGGCTATTTTTGGCATAAAGTCTATTTTTAGACATATGGATCATGGTCTATGAGTTGCAGGATGCTATTTATGGATGATTGGTCGAGTTGGTAAAAATAGATGGACCTCTATTTTTAGACATTGGGCGGTTTCTATTTTTAGACTATTGAGCTAAAAATAGAACAGTCAAATATTATTAGCTCTTAATAATATTTGGACTATAAACATTATCTTATTCTCTTGGCGCATTTCAGTTTGAGCTACGGATGTGGCCCATGTAGCTGGCAAAGGAATTACGCTATTCCTAGGGGTTTGGTTGAGCTATTGTATGGTTGACTTCAGTTAGACTCATGTGGCAGAGTTTTGGTGGAGTTGATTGAGGAGTTGATGGAGTTGTGTTTGGTTTAACTTAGTTGAACTAGTTGTATTTAGTTTAACTGTCTAATACACTAGAGATGAGTGGTGTGAATTAATTATTAATTAATTCACTAATTATTAACTCATTATTCAACTAAATAACACATCAGTTAACACCAGTGCATGGATAGTTCAGTGGAGACCAGTGGAAGAGATAGGTGAAAGAGTCGGTTTTATATTAGTTGTGACATTAGTTGTGCATGAGATTTGCACAAGCATTGGAGGAGATTGCCAATGAGAATTGTGCAGTTGGAGAAAGTGGGATTCGAACTTGGATCTCATCCATAATCCTTTTGGATTTCACAGTAGAGGCAGGCAAACAGTGGAGGAGTTTTGAACCCGTGACTTGTTCAAAACTGAGCTAGTTTGTGTGTAACTTTTGGAGATAGTACTGAGTACTTGTCAGGAGTATTGTGCTATGTATTGTTACATGTTCTCTTCCATTATAATATACAAAATAGTTGGGGGTTTTCAGCTATAAGATTTCCCCATTACATACTGTGTTGATATGTGTGCTTGATTATGTTTTAATGAGTGCATGCGACTGCTTTCTATTTCCGCATATTGATGATCAATTGTAGAATAGGTTATGTGTTATGCATGAATTCAAATTAGTGTGTGGCCAGGATAATCTCGGTGAATAGATCTTCATTATTCAGCAAATTTCTACATGGTATCGGAGCAAGAATTGATCATCGGATCTATTACAGTGATTACAATTTATTTCGGTACACAGAGTCTGTAAGCGGGCCAGGTAGCCTCTAGATCCATCCTTTCTATGAAAGGTGATATATCCAGTAAATGCCCCTACAGTCGATCTCTGTGCTAGAAATAATTTGTTCTCACATATCCTGAAGTAGTTGAGTTTTGAGCTTGGAATTCGAATTTTGCAGCAATTTGTTTTCTTGGTGCTGGAGTTGAAATGTCTTTCAATGGTTTGTGACTCGAGTATGCCCTTGAGGGCAGTTCGAATTATGTTGCATGGAAGGACAGAATGGAGGCGGTATTAGATGATAACGGGCTGAAGGAGTTCATATATAATGAGATCCCAAAGCCTACTGATGCTGCTCTTGTTGAGGCTTGGCAAAAGAAGATGGAAAAATGTCGAAGGATTCTATTGGAGGGCGTGAAGGATCACATTGTATCCAGCCTGCATGGAAAAGCTTCTCCATAATTGATGTGGAAAGTGTTGACAGATCTATTCTAGAGCAAGAGTGACCAGAGGAAGTTGGCGCTCAAGGATAAACTCAGAAACATAAAGATGGAGAAAGGCGACAGTATCGCCAAGTACCTCACGAAGTTCACTCAATGCAGAGATGAGCTGGGAAGTGTGGGGGTGACTGTCGAAGATGAGGACATGGTGGACCTGGCTCTCCTTGGTCTTCTGAAGGCTTGGCATTCATATCAAGATAGTGTCAATGGTCGGGAGAAGTTTCCGAGATGGGAGCACCTTTGGGCGGATCTCATGCAGGAGGAGATAAGGAGGACTACCAGGGATGGATCTTCATCCAAGGTATCTGATGAAGAAAATTGCGCTTTGGCTGCCAAAGCAAAGAAGGGGAAGAGCAAGAAGGCTTCTCGGTCTGGTGCGAAAGGCAAGAAGCAAGACATGTCCAAGGTGAAGTGTTTTCACTGTCACCAGCACGGACATTGTGCACCTGGGTGTCCGCGAGAAAAGAAGAAAAATAAACATCTTTCTTTGGATGCTGTTGAGAGGGCGCCAGTGGCCTCCCGATTCGAAAACTGAATTTTTCACGGTCACATGCTTGGTTTCAAGTGTGATGGGATCAGTATGGTTCTTGGACAGTGGTGCGTCATTTCACATGACTGGAGATCGAGATCTGTTTTCATATTTGGATGAGAAAGATCTTGGAGTGCACATCGAGATGGGCGATGATGGTAGACACAGTGCGACCGGTATTGGTACCATTTCCTTTGAGAGGGAGTCTGGTAAACCCTTCCTATTGAAGGAAGTATTGCATGTTCCAAGATTGATGAAGATGGAAGACAAGGGGTATGATGTGGTCTTCATCGAAGGAAAATATTTCCTACGCAGTAAGACAACTGGAGAGACCCAGAAGATAGGGGTTCGAGTCAAGAAACTTTATCAGTTGCAAGTAGATGGCTACGCAGCAATGGCATGCAAGGCGGGAGAAGTGGTTAGTCAGGATGATGGCAAGCTGTGGCACCGGAGATTGGGCCACCTTCACCATAGAGCTTTGAAGATACTGTAGCAGATTTCTACTGGGCTTCCTAAGGGCACTCTTGCGCAGTCAGATCAGTGCAAGGGGTGTACCTTGGGAAAATTTGTGAAAGCCACCTTTCACGAGAAGGATAGTCACGCCACGAAGATCCTTGAGAGAGTTCACATAGACGTGTGTGGACCTTTTTCAGTAGCTTCGACAGCAAAGCACAAGTACTATGTGATATTTGTTGATGATTTCTCTCAGAAGTGCTGGATCTTCTTCATGCAAGAGAAGAGCAAGACATACTCAAAGTTATATGAGTTCAAGGCGCTGGTTGAGAAGGAATTGGGGAAACATGTGAAGGCTCTTAGGAGTGACAATGGTGGTGAATTCATCTCTGCTGAATTCAAGGACTTTTGCAGCGTAGAAGGGATTTGGAGAGAGCTCATCGCACCCCATAACCCACAACAGAACGGGGTTGCTGAGCGGAAGAACAGAACGATCGTGGGTGCTGCACGGGCGATGTTGCATGACCAGGGCTTACCCCTTCACTTGTGGGTGGAGGCATGCAATACTGCAGTATATGTGCAGAACCGTTGTCCTCACAAGATACTTGGCATGAGTACACCGGAGGAGGCGTTTTCTGGCAAGAGGCCTAATATTTCCCATTTGAGGATTTTTGGTTCACCTGTCTACATGCATGTGACGAAGTATGCCAAGAAGAAGCTGGAGCCGACCGCAGAGGTTGGGATATTTGTGGGGTACACTGATACACCCCACAACTATTGTGTGTATTTTCCAGACAGTCGCAAGACTGTTGTGTGACGGGATATCAAATTTCAGGAGGAGAAAGCCATGAAGTGTTCGCTTGAGAGGGAGCCACACTTGCATGCAGATGAGGAGCTATTAGTTCCTAAGGATGAGCTTCTGGATGTGGATCAGCCACAAGAGGAAGTTCATGGAGTGGAAGAGACCACTCATGCAGCGCCAACCATCAGAGGGTGCAAGCGCACTACAGAAGCTGAGCGACTGGCTCAAGATGCAGAGAAGGTTGTAGGACCACCTACAGCACAGCGCAGACAAAGACAGTCACCGGATCGGTACACTGGATACATGGCTCTTGTGAGCAAATGTGTTGTGACAGAGCCATCCTCTTTCGAGGAAGCTATGGAGGACCCCGCATGGGTAGATGCCATGGTGGAAGAGTATGATTCGATTGTCAGAAACAGTGCATGGGAGATTGTCCCAAGACCGGAAGGGAAATCAGTGGTGGGTTCGAGATGGATCTACAAAGTGAAGCAGGCAGCTGACGGGAGTGTGGAGAAGTATAAGGCAAGATTTGTTGCCCAAGGCTTTTCACAGATTGAGGGGATCGATTATGAGGAGACCTTTGCACCTGTCGCAAGGTATTCTTCCATACGAACGATTCTTGCTCTCTCAGCGCAGATGGGGTGGCACATTCATCAGATGGATGTGAAGACTGCATTCCTCAATAGATTCATTGAGGAGGAGGTGTACATAGAGCGGCTTTGAAGTTTCGAAATCTTCAACGTTGAGTCGCATGTGTGGAGACTCAAGGGAGCCAGCATACGAGTTGAAGCAAGCACCTCGTGCTTGGTACACTCGGATAGACAGCTACTTCACCGGGCTTGGATTCTCCAAGAGTGAGCCGGATCCAAACCTGTACCAGATTGTGGTGGAGGGGAAGCTGTTGATCATCGTACTGTATGTAGATGATCTGATTTTGACTGGCGACGAGCAGTTGATACCTTCATGGAAGGAGGATCTTGCACGAGAGTTTGAGATGAAGGACCTGGGCCTCCTTCATTATTTCACGGGATTGGGGGGGGAAATACGCGTGTGGGTGGAGGACTATTTCCTTCTTAGGGTAATTATGCACCAGGAGATCTTACGGAGAAGTTCTAAATCAGCTTAAGCTGCCAGGCTTTGTTGATACCCTTCTTCCTGGAGGTTGGAGGAAGGGAGATGCTACTTCGGAGGAGGTAGTGGATGCCACTGTCTATCGACAGTTGGTGGGGTCGTTGATGTATCTGGTCAATACTCGACCCGATATATGCTATGCAGTTAACTAGCTTTCACAAGCTATGGTTAAGCCTACCAAGCTCTTTTGGAAGGCGAGCAAGCATGTATTGCGCTATATCAGAGGCACATCGGGATATGGTCTATGGTACAGACAGGAGGATGGAGTGAAACTTTCTGGTTTCACTGATGCAGATTGGGCAGGGAGCCCAACAGACCGGAAGAGCACTTCTGGAGGAGTTTTCAGCATTGGGTCGACAGCAGTTTCCTGGTACAGCAGGAAGCATAGATCCGTGGCACTCAGTTCAGCAGAGGCCGAGTACATGGCAGCTAGCTTGGCTGCATGCGAGGCTATTTGGATGAGGAAGATCCTCGCAGGATTGTTCAGGTTGCATTTGGAGCCTACAGTGATTTACTGTGATAACCAGAGTTGCATTAAACTCTCGGCTAATCCAGTATTTCATGATAGATCTAAACACATCGACATCAGGTACCATCATATCAGAGATTGTGTGCAGCGGAGAATCATGTTACTTTCATACATTCCCACGAAGGATCAGGATGCTGACATCTTGACGAAGGCGCTCACCAGGAGCAAATTCGAATACCACAGAGGCAGGATAGGGGTTGCAGATAATCCATATCTTGTTGAGAGGAAGTGTTGAAAATGCAACAAGATGATGGAGCTTAGTGAAATGAAGTCGCCTTCACTAAGTGGGCCCACAGGCTATTTTTGGCGCAAAGTCTATTTTTAGACTATGTCTATTTTTAGACATATGGATCATGGTCTATGAGTTGCAAGATGCTATTTATGGATGATTGGTTGAGTTGGTAAAAATAGATGGACCTCTATTTTTAGACATTGGGCGGTTTCTATTTTTAGACTATCGAGCTAAAAATAGAACAGTCAAATATTATTAGCTCTTAATAATATTTGGACTATAAACATTATCTTATTCTCTTGGCGCACTTCAGTTTGAGCTACGGATGTGGCCCATGCAGCTGAAAAAGGAATTACGCTATTCCTAGGGGTTTGGTTGAGCTATTGCATGGTTTACTTTAGTTAGACTCATGTGGCAGAGTTTTGGTGGAGTTGATTGAGGAGTTGATGGAGTTGTGTTTGGTTTAACTTAGTTGAACTAGTTGTATTTAGTTTAACTGGCTAATACACTAGAGATGAATGGTGTGAATTAATTATTAATTAATTCACTAATTATTAACTCATTATTCAACTAAATAACACATCAGTTAACACCAGTGCATGGACAGTTCAGTGGAGACCAGTGGAAGAGATAGGTGAAAGAGTCGGTTTGCTATTAGTTGTGACATTAGTTGTGCATGAGATTTGCACAAGAATTGGAGGAGATTGCCAATGAGAATTGCGCAGTTGGAGCTAGTGGGATTCGAACTTGGATCTCATCCATAATCCTTTTGGATTGCGCAGTAGAGGCAGGCAAACAGTGGAGGAGTTTTGAACCCGTGACTTGTTCAAAACTGAGCTAGTTTGTGTGTAACTTTTGGAGATAGTACTGAGTACTTGTGAGGAGTATTGTGCTATGTATTGTTACATGTTCTCTTACATTATAATATACAAAATAGCTAGGGGTTTTCAGCTATAATCTTTCCCCATTACATACTGTGTTGATATGTGTGCTTGATTATGTTTTAATGAGTGCATGCGACTGCTTTCTATTTCCGCATATTGATGATCAATTGTAGAAGAGGTTATGTGTTATGCATGAATTCAAATTAGTGTGTGGCCAGGATAATCTCGGTGAATAAATCTTCATTATTCAGCAAATTTTTACATCCTAATCTAATTTGGAAATCTCTGTTGTTTTATATGATACAATAGTGCCAGTGCATCCAGTTAAGCAGTAACAAAAAAGGGTAGAAAATCTGACTTCTTTTCAGAGATAACCATAGGGTACTTTGAATGTGGGTCTTCAAAACCAAGGCCACCACCAGTGGTGACCACTCCTGATGTATCTGGCTCTTGAAAAGGATCAATTCTTGTGAACTTGAGCTAATCAGGGCCTCCATATACTCTGTCACAGGATCAATGAAAACATGATGCAAAATTTCTTCTTTTAGGCCTTCCATGACTGGTAGGCTATCTGCATCCTTGACAGCTTTGATCACTGCATCTTCAGTGCAGCTATTGAAAGCAAAATCATCATTTTCCTGCACATCAAAAGGTAGTGAAATTTCTTCTTGCTTTTGGGGGGGAGACTTTCCAAGATTTTTTTGGGACTTTGGAAAGTATGTGACTGAATTTGAGAATCCAAAAGCTCAATGTCATTTTCCAAATTTTTAACCACTATCTCCAGAAAACTTTTCTTACTTTTAGGTTTAAAATTGGGTGACCTCACAATGTGCAAGAAAACTTCAAGGAGATCATGACCAAGCTGTAGTTCTGATAACTCATCTGAAACTTCATCATAGAAAAGGTCTGCCAGAGACCCTGACATTTTGTTCAATCAGTCTGAGAAAAGGTCATTGTATCTTTACAACCTATCTGGAGTCCTCCACTAGTGGAGTCATTGTGAAACCAGGGGTAATCAACAAACCTACTGATCACCAGTGGAGTCCTTTTGGTCTTTTAGGAGTTGTGGAGTCACCAGGTGGATGATTTCAAATGTTTTAAGATGAGTTGTTGTCCACCATCAGCAATTGAATACCAATCTAAGGAGGTTGTGGATATTCTGAGATCTTAGGGATGTATAATATGTACTTCACTCAGAAATTCCACATTCGAGTCGCCATTATGTTAACGATCACGGTGGGACTCTGAGGGATAAACAAACTTAGACTTATCTAAACCTTTCAAAATTTCCCTAGCAGAGTTGCCATTATGTTGGGGTCCTGTGATTTGGCAGATTGGCATACCAAATGACAAGGCAACATCAGAAGCACTTTGGAATCCTAGGATCTATCCCTCCTGGATTCAGAGAGGGTTCTCTATATATGTGTTTTAAAATGATATGATTTAAGGCTTATGATATGATATTAGGCTAGTTATGAAGTACAAGGGGTTTGTTTGTTTGTTTTTGGTTGGGAATCATTAAATGAAAAGGTCATGTGAAGTGAAGGAGGAAATCAGTGGAAGGATGTTTCAGCATGGTAAGATATGTCAAAAACAGTGCTAAACCATTGGGCTATGGAGTAATAAAAGGGTTTACTTGCACAACAACTACTCAAGGGTTTTCATAGGGAAAGTCATCTATATCAAAAGATCTTTTAAGTTGAGTTTGTGGTATGAAACATTCAGAAATGATGAGAAAGAAGAAAATAGGTAAGAAAACAAAGGGCAGCCTAAGATCAGGTAAGGAATTTTAACCTATCCTTCTTTTGACACACTCTTAAGAATAAAACATTTAAGATAAACATAAAAAGTAACCTAAGATCAGGTAAGGACTTTTAACCTAGCCTTCTTTTGGCACACTCTTAAAGAAAATATTCAAAACAACAATTTAATACTAAACAAGGGACAGGGCTAACCACAAACTTCCTTGATTAGGACTCTACTTAGCATGCATTGAAAATATCATTCAGAAACAACATCTCAAGTTCTACTCAGCAATACATGGGCTCACCAACACTCCTTGACTGGTTATACTCTATTGAAATCATTCCCAAACACACATTTTGAAGAAAACATAGAGATAAAGCTTATCAGTGAGAGATAGGGTACTTTTGAGTAAATCCTACTCTATATTTGTTGTTCTTCATTAGAGAAAATGGACACAATGGAAACATAAGGTGAAAAGAAATTATAGTGAGAATAACATCACCAATGATTTAGATCAGGATCCAGTGAATCTACTTGTCTATTTGATGTCCAAAAACAGTTACATACTTTGAGTCCAATAGCTTTATAGTCTGATACTTCTCTTCCCATCCTACTATATTAAAAAGTACTCAGAAACTCTTACTCAATAACAGTTCAACAATTAACAATTTTCCAACCCTTTACAATGGGTTTTCTGTGAATACATATAGGTGCAAAGAGGAAGAGTGTTGCAAAAATGGTAATAAATATTAATTAAGACAGAGTGGGAGAGGTATTCGAATGCCCATTCTTCTCAATAATCGTAGCATTAACTGTTTGTACTGCTTTAGTTGTTTTCCTGTCTTTGAGGCATATCTGGTAGGTTGGTAATAACTCCGAAGTGTGTTCTTTGAAGACGTATTGGTCTGAAGTACCCTGTTTGACCTCTATGACAAGTAAACTGTCATTTTTTGGGGTTTGTAGCCCCATGTCTACTTAATAACAGTTCTGATAGTTTTTAAAGAGGGTTTGTCAGCAAGACAGTTGTCAAGGTGTCTTTGAAAAGTAAAGCAGACCACAGGTGTCCCTTTGGTCCTTTGGTGGAATAATAATTTCTATAGATGTGGCATTCAAGAATTTTCTTCTTATGATCTGTCTTGTTTAGCGCTTTAAACACTGATATTTGGCTTTTAATTTTGTTTTTAAGGCTTTATTAGGCCTCCTCGGATTATCTTCTCTCTTTAAACTATGTTTTGTCTTTAAAACATGCTGGTTAAGTCCTTGATATCCTTTAATCTTTATTGTTTGTTCGTTGATCTTCATTATTTTTCTTTTTCTATGACCCTATTCAATCAGTGGTCACGAGACCTTGATAAAACCTTTAAACTTTAATATTCTACCTTTAGTCTTCTTTGTTGATTTTGTTTTGCTTCTACGTGTAGGTGTTTCTTCGATGCACTGGAGGGTTTGATTTGTGATGAATGGCCATTAAAAATTTGATTAAACTTTGAAATTCAACCCCTCGGCCCTTTGCCACTGTTTCCTTGGTTGTGGGAGACCATTTAACACCTTAGCCACCATAAAAACCTGCAAAACAAACAAAATAGTTATAAAATCCTACGTTTCTTAGGTTTAACTATGAACAGAGGGTTTGGTGGACGTGGTGGAGCAGTGAGGAGGCAAGGTGAATGCAGCGGGGAAAGGTTTCATAGGCGAAAATAGGAAAAAATCCACAGAAAATTGAATTTGGCGCAGAAATGGGAAAGGCGGTTTTGCGAAACCGTGAATGGTTTTCGCATAGAGGTTGTGTGGTAAACGGTTTTGGAAAATATGGATGTGATATGGTCTGGTGGAAAACACGTGTCCCACATAAAACTGCCTATTTCGCGCGAAAGGTGCACAATGGGGAGTTTTGTTAGATCGAGTGTGAAACAGTACGCAGGCCGTTGGATCTGGGGCTGTAGATCCAACGGTGGAGGATTAGCACGACGACATGGAGTTACATGGCAGAAAAATGAGGTGGGCCAATGGTTGACATAAGAAAACTTGTCATAGAGCGGTGGTGTTATGTGCGGGGTTAAATAGTTTAAAGAAATGGGGGCCGTTGGATGATGGGAGTCAACAGTCATTATGCGTCGAAAGGGAAAAGGGAAAGGGGATAGATGGGAGATGGTTAAATGAGGGAATGAGCACTGTTGAATCGATGGGATCGACGATTAAGATTTCATTGGGGAAAACGTAGTGCGGAGAAGTGGAATAACAAAGGAAGGGGGCTAAACAAAGCGGGGGAAGGTTTTTATGGAGAAAAGACAAACCCGGGGGATATGGTAAAAAGGGTTGAATATTAGTGCGAAGAGTTAAGCGCTTGGTTTCGGCACTTGGACACATGGAGAAAACGGGCGGAAGACTTAAGCCCTCGGGGGATCGCATAGGCGGGGGAAAAGAGAATGGGAACAAGGAAACGAGGAAGTTACGATGAAGCGCTAGCCGTTGGATCCATGGGATGATCCAACGGCTGAGATCTGGAAGGCAGGGGGACTAAAGATGTACGGACCAAATTTTCTACCTGTGCCTTCGCAGTGAATCAACGCCGTCAGATATTTGAATATCAACGGCTAAGATGTCGGGGAAAAACATAGTCGGGGTGGGTAGAATGAGAAGCGAAGGGGGCTTAGATAAGCGGGAGAGGTGGAGTCTTGTGGAAGAAACAGGAATAGGGAGTAGAGAGATAAAGGGCTGAATGCTTGGTGCTTGGTCATAGCTCCTGAGTCATATGGCGGAGAAAAGGGAAGGGGGCTTAAAAGCCTGATATGTAAAAAAGGTCGGAAATAGGCCAAAAAGTGGGTTTTTTGAGCCTTTTGGAGTTTCTGATAGGGTAAAAAGGTTATATTAAACCATAAAAAAGGGATTTTTATAGGTTTAAAGGGTTTTAAACCTGATAAGAGGGATTTTACAAGGTTTAAAGGGATTTTGGATGAAATGAGGGTTTTTTCAAAAGGGAAAAAGATGGAACATGAATCTGAAAACAATTGTCTTCATGATAACAGCAAGGCTTTTGTGAAGATGGATCCCCTCGACAAATGGACATAGAAAGGCTTCAAGAAGTCACAGATTTGCTTGAAATTTGTTTCTTGAAGACTAACAGACCTTTTTTAGCCATCATAGTATATGAAAAATTTATAGATGGCTAACAAGGTATATGCCAATTACTTGGTAAGCTTTGTTTGAAGACAATTCTAAGAGGTTTGAAAATGTTTTTCCAAAGTAATTAATACTCTTGGGAGGAGATCTTTATCCCATTTTATATTTTATTACTTACCTGAATGGCATTCCATCCTTGAAGAATAATATTTGTTGATAGATGATTTTAGTTGTTTCCCTACAACTCTTGTTTATCACCACATACTCGTTGCTGACCAAATTGAGATAGCTTGTAATAAATTTTTTCCTAGTTGGTCTATATTGTTTTCATTATGTTCCCATTCCAGAGTTAAGCACATTCATACAATGCAGATTCCTGTAGAGTTTTCATTGTTGTCAAGAGGTTAATACCCATCATGATTGATAGTCCACTTCTTAAACCTTTCAAATTTGAGAATGATGCTTTGATTGACCAAATGTCATAGTTATGGCATTTTTAATGCCCATTATATTAAGTCAACTTGTGGTGCTTTTAATAAGATATTTAGTTAGAAAAATATGAAAAATATTTTCAAAGACAGAGTCTTCTATGATCATATTTGTGTCAATGTTGTTTTCTAGTTATGAATTTTATTTCAGGTGCTCTTTGACTCTTCAATTATGTCTGTACCTGAATTTTCATCATGCACAGTGTCAGCATTTGTTGCCTACTAATCCGACTTTAGTCCAGGAAATGTATGAACCCACACTATATTATTCTCTATCTAAAATCATGGTCTATGTTAGGATCCAAGCTCAACCGGTAAGAGAGGAGCACTACAAGAATCAAGTGGAAATTTGAAGCTTCCAGATCCTCATTTTATTTTGGGCAATTCTTCAATAAATTTACATATTGATGCATGCAACTCTTCAGGTCTACGCACATCTATTTTTCCATCCATAACTTCAACATTTGCAAGCGAGGGCATGGCATCAATCCAATGCACATTTGGACCTTTGGCATCATTATCTATAGATCAGGGCCTCTGTATGTTCAGAGGAAAGGTTGCCTCTATGGAAGAAAACAATGGCTGATGTTTAATTGAAGAACCAAGCAATGCAAGGCTTCAATAGCCTCGAGTTGAGACCAAGTCATTAGAAGAAAGAGTGTATCAAGAACCCATTGTTGAAACCAAGTCAGTAGAACAAGGAATTTCTCAAGAGCCTCATGTAGTGCCCAAAGAAAATGAAGAGAGAGGTCAAGATCCTGAACTAGCAAGTGGATTAAAAAAAATATGTCTGAGTGTCTTCTTCTCAAATTAACTTTGAGAAGGCTAGTACCAGCAGAGAAACATCTAGCAGTCACAAAAAACACTATGATCTAGATGCATTCTTTCGGGTTAATAATAAACTCTATCAAAACTAGGTAAGATAGGTAGTGGTGGTAGAAACGAAGTACACAGTTATATCACTACCACCGGACTGTACCAATTATGCAATCAATCTAAAAGGCCATGACTATTCTATTGTATACAGTTTCTATTAGGAGATGGATTATCTCACCAGGTTGCGTGGAAAGAACTTTATTATACAGTTAATTGCCTATGAGATTACAAACAAAAGTGTATTAGGGGTGTGATGACTCGTGGTCCTCAAGGAGGTCTTGGCAAGGGAATAGGAGGGAGGGCTCAACCTTTGCCATATGCTATGAGTGCTCTAGCATATATTCCACCATTCACATAGCTTTTAACAATTGACATGTGGGAGCCCATAAATTTTCTCATTATATAAAACTCAGGAACTTTTTAGCTCTGGATTCCTCAAAAGTTATAAATTTTTAACCCACTAGTTGAGTAATAATGTAAAATTAAAGTGTTACCCAGTTTAGTAACAATGAAAACTATTGACTGTTAAATATTGACTGTTTTGGAATTTAGCAGTTATATCAATATGTTGTTAATGCTTACATTTTTTTAAGTGATAGCCCTTGAAGAATGGCGGACGAAAAAACTTGAAGAAGCTAAGAAACGTGAAGAAATGAAAGCTAATGTGAATTCCTCCACACAAGCCAAAGATACTGGTATGCATTTTTTCTATTTAGCTTATGTGTGACTTCAACTGATGGCCTGTCTGTAATATTCCAAAATTTGCACACAAGCAAATTGGAATATTATATTTTGATGCTTTCACTTAGGAGAGGAATAAATGGGAAAGGAGGCCCATGAACAATAAATATATGAATAAATTCCACCTTAGTAAGAAAGGAGATCACCTTAGGATCTGGTTTTACACTTCCAAGTGTGAACAAGGGAAAAATAGATGGGGACATAGTCAAGTTTGACTAAGTCAACATGCATTCTTGAGGAGGAAGAAATCACCCAAGTAAACTAGCTCAATGTGAACAAGGATCAGCCTAAACACACATATGAGAACCGGATTGAAGATCCCTTAGTGTGAAAAGAGGCATTGCAGGTGGATTAGTCCCAGTTGACCAAGTCAACAATGCTGCTACAAAGAGAAGGGAAGCCAACTAGGGCAGCACAATTTTGGAGGAGGAATATTCACAAGGAAGTCACCTCAACAATGTGTGGGTTCCGGGGTGAGAAGGCTCACCAAAGATAAAAAGGAGGGCATAGCATCAAATATATCATTCACTATTCAGCTATCTTTGGTCTTCTGACTATTTGCATGCTTCAGCTGTTTAGCCTGAGTTGCTGCACTGCTTAGTGCAAATAATTCTCGTGTAGGAATTCCATCCTTTCTTTGGATCAGATTGCTTAAAGGATCAACGGGAAGGATCTAAGCTTCCATTTCACCATTTGGCTTAAGGTCACTCAGCCAGGAACATCTACAATGTAGTCATCATAAATTGCGTCCTTTTCTGTAGGGGCATTGTTGCTGGGTTAAACATTGTTGTTTTGTCCAAGTATTTGAGGAGGAGGTGTTTATTTCCCTCCGAGAGTTCTAATAAGAGGTCCTAGGGCCATTTTCTGTATTATTCAGCTTTTATATGTCATATTCAGCCATTTTTAATGCATATTTGTAGTATATTGTGTTATTTTCTGCAGTCCTACTTTTTGTACATGTATATTGCCGGAAACCCTTGCCAGGTGTCTTTTCCTTTGTGTAAAAGAGGTTAAACCTCCATTTCTCTATTATTTGATTAATAAAAGCTCCATATCAGTATTATTTCATCATTTTATATATAAACCCTTATGATAATTACGATCTCATAGTCTTCAAAAATTTTGTTGTAGAGAAGCCATGGGATCGGGGTGTTTTTAAGAAGTATTGATATGAGGAGATCTGTTTAATGTAGCTAGTTTCATTTGTTTCACCTCAAATTCTGCAAGTGGGTTTTATATTGTCTAAAATAATGGATATAATTCCCGGAGTCCACTTTTATTGCGCAATTTGCTGAAGACATCAGTTTTATGCCCTATATTGCTGCATTTCCCCACTCGGGAAGGAGAATATAGGCCATTATCTTGCTGAGGTTCTTTCATCTGCTGGTATGATGTTATTTTAAATATAATGAGTTGCTCTAAATTTCCATTCTCATGATTTGATGAAGCTCCACATTGGTAATAACTCAAATTATTCCAAATAGTGTAGCTGTCCCCATTTTGGGATATTACAGTGGTATCGAAACTGCCATCTTGGCTTAGTCTGTGGATTTCAGATCCAATCAGAATATAAGAAGAAGAGGAGAATGAAATTATGGAGAATATGAGATTACTCTCATCCATTTTCATATCTAAGAAGAAAGAAGAGAAATGCATTGAAACTCCAAGAGGGTTTCAAGGAGGAGAGAGCTGCAGTGAAACCTCTAGAAGGGTTCAGGAGGCATAAGAAGATGCATGCACTTCCTATAGATGAAGTAGAGAGCAAGGATACCAATTATAGAATTAAATCTTGAGTGGGTATTTGGAAGAATACAAGTGCCAACCTAGGGCTTTCAAAAAGACCCTATAGTTTCCTCAGTTTATTCAACTAAGAGAAGAAAGAAGACCCTGCAGCAAAGGATAAATTAAAGGAAATAGATTCCTATTTTCTACATTTGATGTGTTAACTACAGCAATAGCTTGGGCAAGGAAGGTTGAGGAATTATTCCTAATTCATCCAATGGTAGAGAAAAAGGCAATAGAAGTTGCAGCGCTGCACTTGGAAGGTGAAGCCAATGCTTGGTGGTTTAGTCACTTAAGCCATACAAGGGTGGCTTCTTTTTCTGAGTTCACTCAAGAGCTGATCAAAACCTTTGATGGAGAAATATCAGAGGAGAGAGGGTCCACACCACCATGGGAGGAGACAAGTACCAGTGCTGTCACAACCTTGGGAGAGAAGCCTTCTACCTCAGCAGTTAAGGCAACTATTACATTGGAGGAAGGAGCCCTTGCAGCTCTACAGGAGGTTCCTGCATCTCATCAAGGTATGGGAATATTTCCACTTTTACTTATTGCAACAATTTTTTCTTAAAATGGTGGAAATATGTCTTCATATGGCCCAGGATCAAACATTGTTGCTAAGGTAGAGCAGCAGGATTGCACTGCGTTGTGCGAACTTGAATGGTTTAAGGAACAAATGAACCATCATTCTCATGGGCTCTTTTTGAGTTGCACACAACCCTTGAGGGTGGAGTGTGAATTCTTGGAGGATGGAGTGAATTTTGCTCCAAAAAAATTCATGCAGAATCAAATGTTCATCCAGGAGTTGAGACATGAGATAGCCAAAACACCCTGGAGGAGGGTTACAACACTGTCAAGAGGTAGCAGTAAGGAGGCTTTTCCTTCAGCCCACTTGGATCCTTATGGGTTCAAGATGATCATCGGTGTGAGATATTTTCTAGGATATCTCGAAGGAGCTGAATTTCAACATCCCATGGAATGCAAGGAGAAAAATATGATATGGGAGGATGGTAATATTCTTTGGAGGATTACCAAGATCGAGAATGGTAGGAGGCATCCATCGGTGGATAAATGGATAGAGAGAAAGAAGCTGGAGAGCTACATGCAAATCTATGATACTGGGCAGCAAGAGGCAAAACTACGTTGGCTACTCTTGAGAGAGTTTGGCCATCATGAAACATATCCTTTTTCCAAGGGTATGTGGGAGGAGAGTACTTGGTAGGGTACTTGCATAATGGGGTGGCAAGGAGTGTGGACACATTATGATGATGTAATCATTATGTTTTCACCACATGAGTTGTATGATGGAGGTATGAAGGGGAAGAAAAGACAATTGTTGCTTTAGAGGATTGAGAGAGAGCAAGGGCAGAGTTGCTCTCACATTTTGCATGATGTTGCAATGGGAGGAGATGGCAACATTATGAGAGGATTCTTTGACATTGAACATGTTAGAGGATGGATTTATGAGTTGGCAGGAGCCTATTTGCATAGGCCAACAACGCTATCACTTTGGAGCATGAGCTTGTTGATGGAGTGTTCCTAGGATCACTTCATATTTGATGCACTTGGTGGGCATAGAAAAGGTGAGATTGGTAGAGTGGTGGATGGACTCATTGGTTTTTGTGGTATGTTCTCCTTGAATTGGATTTCCAAGCATGAGAAGGAGGATTTTCATGTAGCATGTGGTTCATTCCTCTTCATATGGATATGTCATACCACTATGGAGGATCTATCTGTGGATTTAGTCACAATCCTGCTTTCATTACATGGTAAGAATTTTGTTTTGGCATTAATTGATTGTTCAACACAATATTTGCATACTCTTACCATTTCCTTGTAGTGCATTGCTCTACAAAGGGGAAAGTTTCTCTTTAGGCTCCATGGACCATTTTTGGCTAGCTATTTTATGGAGACAACCATCTACTATATTATCTAGGGCAAGTGTTTGGTTACTCCTTGTATGCT
Organism: Pinus albicaulis; assembly: GCA_034641835.2. NCBI lineage: Eukaryota > Viridiplantae > Streptophyta > Pinopsida > Pinales > Pinaceae > Pinus > Pinus albicaulis. The sequence goes on along the minus strand of CM076570.1, from coordinate 347,371,252 downwards.
CAGTTGATACATTCAGCCATCCACTATTTGCTAGTAGATGTGGTGACTTACACAACTATCCATCTGTCTAGAAAAAACTTGCCATGCTATTGTCTAAAGCTACAGTGGGGAATACTATGTTGTGACCACTTGGGAGACTGTTAGTACCCTCCAGCACCACATAAAACCTTCAGTATTTCTCTCATTATGATGTCGATCATGATCTTAATTGCTAATATTATTCTTGCCTATATGAGGAGCATGATTAGAGGAGGAACACATGGAGTGGATGTGTTCTTTGGGGAGGAGGATCCCCACACTTTCTGCATTACATGTTCTAAGGGGAGCATGGGAAGAGAGATGGCCACTACAGCAAAGTATTTGTTTCTTTATGAGAAGGGCCCTGAGATGGATGGGATGCCCTATGATGGTGATTTCTTATCCATCATGATGGTTTGGGCCAGCTTGATTCATAGCGCTAGGAGAGGGGCCTTTGGAGGTATAGCTTCCTTCTTGCCATTTGAGGGCATCAATATTGCAGCCCAAGATCGGAAAACTCTCTACACTCATCTTAAATGGAGAGGAAGATAGCATGGGGTAGGATATCTTGTCTACCATGTTCAGATTTTCAGCCCACATATTCTACATGAGCTCAAGGTGGAAGGGATCCTTCATGATTTTCCATCCTAGAGGGTGACTCATTTTGTTTGGTTGATAGCTTGGGGAGGAGAGATTCAAATGGGGATGATGAATCCCAATTTATATCAGCCCTCATGCTTCAAGAGGACCTCCAAACAACTCATTGTTGCCTCCATGGATGTCTCACTGTCACATAATGTTAGCTATTTGGGATGTTCCCCAATAAATGGCTTGCACACTTGGGAGAGGCAACTTGGAGATATATTGATGATGCAACACCTTGATCCTTGGAGGATTTCATCTTATGAGGATGCTACAAGGGAGAAGAGGATGCTCTTCAATCCTATCCTTACAGTTGCTTGAGGACAATAAACATTTGGGAGGGGAGGACTATATTATTCCAAAATTTGCACACAAGCAAATTGGAATATTAGATTTTGATGCTTTCACTTAGGAGTGGAATAAATGGGAAAGGAGGCCAATGAAAAATAAAGATATGAATGAATTACACCTTAGTAAGAAAGGAGATCACCTTAGGAGCTGGTTTTACACTTCCAAGTGTGAAGTTGTGAACAAGGGAAAAATAGATGGGGACATAGTCAAGTTTGAGTAAGTCAACATGCATTCTTGAGGAGGAAGAAATCACCCAAGTAAACTAGCTCAATGTGAACAAGGATCAGCCTAGACACACATATGAGAACCAGATTTAAGATCCATTAGTGTGAAAAGAGGCATTGCAGGTGGATTAGTCCCAGTTGACCAAGTCAACAACGCTACTACAAAGAGGAGGGAAGCCAACTAGGGTAGCGCAGTTTCGGAGGAGGAATATTCACTAGGAAGTCACCTCAACAATGTATGGGGTCTGGGGTGAGAAGGCTCACCAAAGATAAAAAGGAGGGCATAGCATCAAATGGATCATTCATTATTCAGCCATGTTTAATGCAGAGTTGCAGTAGACTGCGTTATTTTCTGCAGTCCTGCTTTTTGTACATGTATATTGCCGAAAACCCTTGCTGGGTGTCTTTTCCTTTGTGTAAAAGAGGTTAAACCTCAATTTCTATGTTATTTGATTAACAAAAGCTCCATATCAGTCTTATTTCATCATTTTTTGTATAAACCCTTATGAGAATTACGCTCTCACAGTCTTCAGAAATTTTGTTGTAGAGAAGCCATGGGATCGGGGTGTTTTTAAGCAGTATTGAGTCGGGGAGAATTGTTTAATGTAGCTAGTTTCATTTGTTTCACCTCCAATTCTGAAAGTGGGTTGTATATTGTCTAAAATAAGGGATATAAGTCCCATATTCCACTGTTATTGCTCAATTTTCTGAAGACATCTGTTTTATGCCCTATATTGCTGCATTTCCCCACTCGGGAAGGAGAATATAGGCCATTATCTTGCTGAGGTTCTTTCATCTGTTGGTATGACATTATTTTACATATAATGAGTTACTCTAAATTTCCATTCTCATGATTTTCTGAAGCTCCACATTGGTAATAACTCAAATTATTCCCAATAGTCTAGCTATTCCCATTTTGGGATATTACATTGTCTGTTAGTTATGGTGGCATACTAATTTTTTTGTGACATCAGGTTTTTTTCCTCCTCCTCCTTTTTTTCCATAGCTACCAAATTTGGGCATGTTTTTATACATTATGTATTGAGGTTCCCATGAACACATATGGTGGCAAAAGTATTGGAGACTCACTGGGGCCCTATATTGGAGGAAGCTGGATTCTCATTACCTCCTGAAGCTTCAAGCAAGGATAGTGGAAAGATTTTGGAGGATGGACCTGAGATCGGTAATGAATATATGGGAAATCTTAGTTTGGTGTTTTCCCTTTTGATTTCTTGGGATTTTGACTACTAGGTTGTTGGGTGTGGAGCTTGATTTTGTTCTGATTCAGAGATCCTTGTTTTAGCCGGATGTATACCCCAAGAAAAATGTAGTCCCCTGCAGCGGGGGGGACTTGTCCCCCCCATGGGGTCTGGGGGGGCTGACCCCCTGGCTGAGGGGTACGAGGGCCAACGGTCCCCCGGTGAGGGTTTCAGGGGCAGCGCCCCCGAAGCTAAAATTAGATGTAAAATTTCCTTGTAAAAGTATATTAATTTCTAGTCAATATGGGTCGTTCATTAGGCGGATGATCTGATGGTAGAAGTTATGTTTAGTTTAGGGTTTTTTTCCCTAGAAGGAAACCCCTCACTTGTATGAGGCATTGTATTGTGGCTGTGTATTGGATGTGTATTCTCAGAATGAGAAACAGATAGGGAGACTGTGAGAGAGAACAAAGGGTATTACAATGGATCTGCTGTAGGTTGTGTCTCTTCATTTTGCTGGATAATAGAAAGGAAGGACTGGCTATTCGGGGTGGACGTAGCCCAAACTGAGTGAACCACGTATATTTTTGTCTCTCAGGTTTTATGTGTTTTGTGTGCTTGTGTTTTCCGCATATTTTATGTGTTGCATTTCTCTGTAATATATAATTTTTCTAACAACTGGTATCAGAGCTGAAGGTCTATTTGGATGATAAACTCGTAGGAAAGAAGGGTTCTTGGTTCAAGTGGGAGCTGTGGCAGAAGATGGTATGTTTAGGGTCGAAAAATTTAATGGCAAAAAATTCTCGCTGTGGAATATGCAGATGGAAGATTATCTGTATTTGAAAGATTTGTACCTACCATTGAGAGGAAAAAAAAAGAAGCCGACGGCTATGACAGACGTAGAATGGGGGATTCTCGATAGAAAGGCACTTGGAACAGTACTATTGTGCCTCGCGGCGTCGGTAGCCTTCAATATTTCGAAGGAAACAACAATAGAGGGTTTGATTAAGGCATTGGTGAAATTATATGGAAAACCCTCGGCCTCAAACAAGGTATTTCTCATGAAACGTTTATTTAATATGAATATGTCAGAAGGTGGATCTTTTGTAGACCATTTAAATGATTTTAATACAGTTACCAGTTAGTTAAGTTTTGTAGGGGTAAACTTTGATGATGAAGTTAGGGATCTTTTATTTTTGTGGTCATTCCTAGAAAGATGGAATGGTTTAGTTATGGCCATTAGTAACTCTATCTCTGGATCTAGTACTTTAAAGTTTGATGATGTTGTTGGTGCTATCCTTAGCGAGGAAATGCAACAGAAAAGCTCCAGTGAGACATCGGGTAATGCTTTGAGTGTAGAGTCTAGGGGAAGAAAAATGGAAAGAGGAAAGAGCTCAGGATATTGCAATAAATCAAGGAAAGGCAGATCAAAGTCCAGATCGGGGATAGTGTGCTAGAAATGCAGAAAGAAAGGACACCTAAAGAAATACTGTAGATCTTGGAAGGGAAAAGAAGGAGACGCACAACAATAAAACAATCATGAAGAAAATGTGACAGGTGATGTGTTACAAGATGCTTTGATTCTTTCTTTCGAAAATGTTACTGATTCTTGGGTTGTAAATTCAGGGGCCTCATTCCATGCTACACCTGATAAGAAATATTTTCATGACTATGTTCAAGGAGATTTTGGACAAGTTCGCTTGGGTGACAATAAACCCTGTAAAATTGTTGGAATGGGTAAAGTTCTTGTAAAACAAGAGAATGGAAACCAATGGCTATTAAAGGAGGTAAGGCATGTTCCAGATCTAAAGAAAAATCTGATTTCAACAGGGAGTTAGGCACTGAAGATTGTGTGACAACTTTCACAAATAAAACTTGGAAGGTCACCAAAGGAACCCTGGTAATAGCAAAAGGTGAAAATGTTGGTACATTGTATTTATGCAATGGTATTTATAACTCTGTTAATGCTTTAACTTCCAAAGGAGCAGATGTAGCATTATGGCATCATAGGCTCAGACACATGAGTGAGAAGGGGATGAATATTCTTCACTCAAGAAATTTGTTGTCGGGTTTGAAGTATTTTGATTTGGATTTATGTGAAAATTGTATTTATGGAAAACAGAAGAGAGTCAGATTTCTCAGAGTTGGGAAAGAAAAGAATAGCGAAAAATTATAGCTTGTGCATATGGATGTATGGAGACCTTCTCAGGTATCATCTCTCGGTGGCTCTCGCTATTATGTTACTTTTATTGATGATGCAACTAGAAAAACTTGGATTTATTGTATTTAGAATAAATCTGATGTATTTGATACTTTCAAGAAATGGAAAGCTTTGGTTGAGATTGAGACAGGAAAGAAGTTGAAGTGTCTTAGATCAGACAATGGAGGTGAATATTGCAGCAAAGTGTTTGATAGGTACTATTCAGAGCATGGAATTCGCAGAGAGAAGATAGTTCCAAGAACACCACAAGAAAATGGTGTGTGAGAAAGGATGAATAGAACAATCATGGAGCGTGCAAGGTGTATGAGATTGCATGCAGGATTTCCTTTACAATTTTGGGCAGATGCTATAGATACTGCCGCTTATCTAATAAATAGAGTGCCTTCAATTTCCTTGGATGTTGGTATTCCAGAAGAAGCATGGACAAGTAAAAAGGTAAGCTACTCTTTTTTAAAGTCTTTTGGTTGTGAGGCCTTTGTCCATATTAATAAAGAAAATAGAACAAAGCTTGAGGCAAAATCAAAGAAATGTACCTTTATTGGATATGGTGTTAATGATTTTGGTTATTGGTTATATGATTATGAAAATCACAAAATCATTAGGAGCAGAGATGTAATATTCAATGAAAATTTATTATATAAGAATTAGTTGCGGGAAAAGAAACAACAAAAAGAAAACAAAGAATACATAGTTCTTGATGAAATCACAGAAAAAGTAAAGGTGCCTGGAAATAATAATAATCAACAGCCACAACAACAACAACCACCACAACAGCAACAGGCACCTCAAACAACTGAAGGTGGTGTTAGAAGAACAACCAGGATAAGTAGACCCCCTGAACGATACTCTCCTTCATTATATTATTTATTGTTGATTGATTCTAGTGAACCCGAATGTTATGAAGAAGAAATTCAGGTTGAAAGTAGGAAGAAGTGGGAGCTAGCCATGGAAGAAGAGATGGACTCCTTAATGCATAACCAGACTTGGGACTTACTCAGGTTGCCTGCAGGTAAAACTACATTGTAGAATAAATGAGTTTACAGGCTGAAGGAAGAAGATGCAGGAAAACAGAGGTACAAAGCTAGACTTGTGGTGAAGGGGTTTGCACAAAATAAAGGTATTTATTTTGATGAAATATTTTCTCCTGTTGTTAAGATGACTTCAATTAGAACTATTTTAAGTCTTGTAGTAATGAAATATTTACATCTTGAACAGTTAGATGTAAAGACATCATTTCTTGATGGAGATTTGGAGGAGGAGATATATATGGAGCAACCAGAAGGATATGAGGTCAAAGGGAAAGAAAAATTAGTGTCTAGGTTAAAGAAGAGCTTGTATGGCATAAAACAGGCTCCAAGGTAGTGGTATCTAAAATTTTACAGGTTTATGTCTGAACAAGGTTATACTAGATGTCACTCTGGTCATTATGTTTATCTGAAAAAACAAAATGATGGTAGCTATATTATATTTTTATTGTATGTAGATGACATGCTTGTTGCAGGGTCTAACATGCAGGAAATAAATGTGCTCAAAAGAAAATTGGCAAATACATTTGCAATGAAATATTTGGGAGCTGCAAAACAAATCCTTGGTATAAGAATAACTAGATAGGAAAAATTGCAAATTAACACTGTCTCAGAATGTGTACATACAAAAGGTGTTGAAAAGATTTAATATGCAGAATGCAAAACCAATTACTACACCTTTTGCTAGCCATTTCAAACTTAGTAAGGAGATGTGCCCCAAGACCCAAGAAGAAATGGAATATATGTCTAAAGTTCCATATGCATCAACAGTTGGAAGCTTAATGTATGAAATGGTCTGCACAAGGCCTAATATTGCACATGCAGTGGGAGTTGTAAGCAGTTACATGAATAATCCAGGAAAAGAACATTGGATGGCAGTGAAATGGATTCTCAGATATTTGAGAGGTACCAAAAATCAAGCATTATGCTTTGGTGGTTCAAACATTTCTCTATAGGGATATGTTGATGTAGATATGGCAGGTGACAAAGATAACAGGAGGAGCACTACAAGGTATGCATTTATTGTAGGTGTTACAGGTCAAAATACCTCCTCATTAGCTCAGAGGGGAAGACAAATATGGAAGAAGTACAAAGGCCTAAATTAAACCTATTTCTGCCAGGGTAATGCATATATAGAACAGAAAAAGAGCGTTATAACGCAGGAAAGAAGTATATTAGCTGTGTTAGTGGCTAGGGAAACGCTCTGTTTACACTGGAGAGACGCGTTACCCGTGTTTTAAGTTTGAATTGGGAAAAGAGCGCGGAGAAAGATTTGAATCTCCGACTTTCCCTCACAAAGGAGTCAGTGCACAAAGGAAACTGCAGAAGCACCAGTTCATTATTGGTCATTGCCATAGAAGACTAAACTCCAAGAGAGGCAAAAGCATGGAGATCAAAGAAACATCTAAGCCTTTTCCATTCCAAACTAGTGGAAAGAGGAGGGCAATAATGGCCTTCTCCCTCTCCTATAAGAAGGAGTTGAAGGCTCTTAATTGAATGTCGGAGGATTGCTCAAGGTTCTTGTATACTTGTGGAATAGAGAATAGTGTGACATTGTGAAGGCCAAGAGTCAAAGAGGCTCCTAGAGAGTTTGTTGGCTTGGACTTCTTCACTTGATAGAGAAGAGAGATTGGGAGACTGAGGAGGGCTTGGTACAACCGATGGTTGTAATCCTCCTTCTTTCAAAATCAATAGAACTATGTTCGTTTTGTCCATTCGATGCTTAATGTTATCTTGTTATTTCAATATTTGTTTAGTATGATATGAATCGCTTAGATGTGTATAATCTAGATGTTTATTGTTGATTTAATTGATAGAATACTTGTTATATCAGAAGTTACGCGGGTGCTTTGACTGATTGCAGGATTCAGATTTGGAGCCGGTGAAGAAGGACTCTTGCTTTGCTGCGTAGCGCTCTCCAAAGGATTCTAAAGCTATTAAAGAGGTAATTCTCTATTGTATTCCTTCAAGTTATTTCAAGCTAATATGAACATGCTCATACCATCTTTGTGAACAGCATATCTAATCTGACTGTCTGCCTCGGGCACCGGAAAGCCCTGAGAGGGATATACGAAAACCAACCACCCAAGCAGTTTACCCTAAAGCAGAATTGGCGACTCTGCTGGGGAGTGTCCCCATAGTTTCCAGACTTTTTTTCCCTTTATTTCTTCTCTCCTCTATTCAGTATCCTTCAGACCATTTTTTGATGCCCAGTAGACATACCAAACGCTTGCAGAGTTCAATCCTGTGCCTGTCTGGCCAACTGAAGAGCTTTTCCCTGGTTAACGCGACCTATGCAGTGTATCCAGTGCATTATAATGCAGTCTAGGCTTAAATACAGTGCGTTATAATGCTGTATTTTCTCACAGACAGAGCGTTACCCGGCCAAAAACCCTGTTGTTCACTTCTGTGACTGTGTTTTAGCTGTGGAGTTTTTTGGCCACTAGTACCTTTCACAGACCGAATCCCTGTGCTTGTATGCTAAACTGGCATTGATTATTTGTTTCTCTTATTTAGTTAGTGTGCAAAGCATTTACTTTTTTCAAGAGAAATTTTTTTTTTTTTAATTTTTTTTTTATTTTTCTGCATTTAAGCTGAGTTTATTCTGAAAGTTTGGTTCACAGACTGTTAAAAGAGGTAGATAGAAGTATGAATATTAAAAGTTGAGCTGTGTTATTTACATGTTGGTGCATGGATGACTGAAAAAAGAAACCTCTCCTTGTAGAAACATTGTTCATTGAAGTTAATATTTAGAGCATGTTTTGCATGGTTTATTGATTCAAGAGTCTCACTATACTTCATACGTCCATTTCCCCTCCGCAAGACTAATAACAAAGTACACTAAAAACAAAGAGATAATAAAATCAATCTAATAACTCTTTTTGAGCTCACACAAACAGTAGTTCAGGCTAGGATCTTGGGTTAGGACAGTGAGAAAACTACCCAAGATCTCAAAACTTGAAAACTAGAGTCATTAACGAGTGAAATCCTGCTGCACTCACATTATTGGGACCGTTCCTTTACTGGAGCTCAGTGCGAGACAACACTTGGGTGCACTAGAAGGTAGCCCACCTTCGACTGCATCCTATGGGTGTGTTATGTATTGGGGTTCCCTTCGAGGATGTTGAAACTAGATCGGGGATCTAGGTATTCTGCCCATATAGCACACTGTCCTTGACTGTGGACCCCCCTGATAGTGTCTGTGATTTGAGGTATCCTTAGTGGCTATACTTTTAGGGACTTACACAAGGTGACTAGGACGGACTGTCCTGGTACCTGAAACAGACGGACCTACTCTGTCTTCAGTCTTTAGGAGGGTACTCGTCTTCACGAGAGTGCTTACACCTATCGTCTGGGGTTCGGGCGAAGCTCTAGAGTAACCGTAACTGTATTTTCGACCAACCCTCTCTGTATGCTATTGTGAGACTGAATTTCATCACCAGTGAATGGTAGTACTCAGACAGGGCACCCTATACTGGCTACTTGCTGATTGATTTTAGAGAGTCTTATATTTTTTAGTAGTTGTGTGGATACTGTCATCTGAGACTTCATAATACATCACATTCTAAAAATTTGTTAAAATTAAACTGGTCACCGTGGCGTCCCCTAACCCACGCCGTCTGTCGCGACGACAGAAAGGTCTACCTCCTCTCACCCTAGAGGAAAGATTGAACCTTGGTGAACCCGGGCCTTCTACGGAAGAGCAGTCTCCTCTGACTAATCTGGATTACCACATAGACCCTTATTAGCCGAAACTCCCAGAGGACCCTTTCACTGAAGGTGTTGTACCTAATTACAATCCTCCGCTGACTGATCCATTAGGACCGGTGATAATCCAGATTCCACCACGCCAAGATATGTCTGCGGCAACACCAACATCTATTTCTCCACCGGTATCCACAGGGTCGATACCAATGGAAACCATTCCTGGTTCGCCATCATCCTCCCCGCCGGTGGTCAGTTCTATGTCATTACTGGGTAACCCCAGTAGTCAACATATGCCTACCCCCAACCCTATGGTCAACACAACTGTCATTAGTTTACCGAACCCTTCGGCGTCTACTCCTATCGTGACCACGTTGGGGACCACGGTAGCTCCTCCCACGAGCACGACTACATCGGTGCCCTTTAACAACCCTTTCGGTTGGAACCCTCTGTTGAGTTCAAACCCCTTGGCCACTATACCAGGGGCAGTGTTATCAGTACATAGGTAGCAGGGAATATTTCTCTTCCTATGCAATCCTTAGGACAAATGGGACAACCCATTGTAAATACTATCCCCTTAAGTGGTTCAAACATAGGCGTAGGATCTATACCGTTGCCAAATTATGCAAATACTAGTATGCCTCTGGGAAACTCTATTGCATCCATTTGGACTAACCAACCCCAACCTCCGTCTGGAGTGGGAGGGCACTTTTACGCTGGGGGCAACCAACCATTTGCCCCTCAATACACTATGCCCTATGGACAGCAACCGTATGTTCCTACTCCTCCACCTATGGGAGTTTTTTATCAAAGTCCCACTTACCCTTCTGGTAACACGTGGATGGGGGGACCCTATGGTCCAAGTAGTCAGCCCATACTGCCTTGGTTAGACTCGGGGGAAAATCCACAATTGCCTTTCTTAGCAGCTTTGGACATACCCGACATCCATAAGCTGACAAATGACCCCATCAATCACAACTCGCTTTGGCCTCCTATACCGCATAAGATTCCTTCAGATATCCCGAAGTTCGACGGGAAGCATGGAGATGACCCGGCCGCACACATCACTACCTTCCATTTGTGGTCCATATCCAATTCCATGGTAGATGATAGTGTCCGCCTTCGACTGTTTTCCCGCACCCTTACAGGCAATGCCGCCAAGTGGTACATTGAATTACCACGTGCCGCCATCAATACGTTTGGCGCTTTAGCGACGGAGTTCTTAAAGAACTTTCAACTACCAATTAGAGTGGAAACTGGCACAGAATTGTTAACATCACTACGCCAAGACACCGCCACCCACATCTCCGACCATATTCATGAATGGAGACGTAGGAGGAGGCTTGTCAAAGCGCCAATACTGGCCCATCTCTTGGCAAATTGGTTCTGCAAGTCTCTTTTACCCCATATCTCTAAAGACATTGGCCTTTCTGGTGTGGTGACAGAAGATCAATGTATTCGTCGTGCCCAGCACCTGGATTTAATCTATTCACAATCCGGCACGCTTTACGATCTGCTCCCCCATGCTCCTGGTAACCCGAACCCTCCGGCTACTAAGAAAACCAGAGCTCATGCCGATGGTCTCGTTGGCGCGATCTCTGGTGTAGCCACCAATCAGTCTCAGGGGAAAACCTCCCAGCCATCCTCGGCTGCCACCGTCCCCCATCAAACGACTCCTCTCCCTTCCGCCGAGGTAAATTCGGTGCAAACCTCACAAAAACCCAACGGGAAAAATAGGAAGAATAAGAAGAAAACATCTTCTTCGGAAGAGCAGTCGAATAATCAGAACAACTCTAATCAGAAAAATGCTGCTAATGAAAAAGGAAAGGATAAACCCATGAGATTTCCTTGTAAAATCTGTGCGGAGGACCACTTGACATACAAATGTCCTCGGTTGCAGGAATGCACCGATTTTATTGCTAACAAGGATTCTGGGAGAACACTTGCCGTTCTTCACAATCCTTTCCCCAATCAACAGCAGCAACATCAACATATGGTTGACAACCCGCCACAACCCCATCAACGGGGCAATGGTGGTTCGAATCCTTCCGGCGAAGGACCATCTGCCATTTATGGCATCGAGAGTATTGACCTTCAAACTCCCGCCAAGCTTTATGGAACTCCTACCATAGATGCTCAGGAACCTGGAACTAGTTCCAATCCGCCGCCGCCCAACAATTTGCATATCGAAAGGCCTACTGTTGAACCTGTAATTCGTCCCCCTAAAGGGACACTTCGACGCACGACTCATAATACCTCTTCACGTGCAGCCCAAAACTACAATATTGTAGAAGATTTGGCGCAGGCACTGTCAGCTATGTCTGCACTTGAAGTATTACAAACCTGTCCAGCACAAAGGAAAGCCTTGCTTTCGGCCATTGGTGGAATAGATCCCTAGGATTCCATGCTAGCAGTATTTGATATGGAAAAGGCTAAACCTTTCCTCTCGCATCAACTCGCATTCCAGGTGCAGGTTGTGTCGAAAGGGAGACCCATCCATCGCACTGTCATAGACGAAGGTGCTTCGACCTGCGTTATGTCACAAGCTTGCTGGCTGAATTTAGGTTCTCCTACTCTAACCCCGCCATCGAATTCCCTTAAAGCTTTCGATGGCCACACGTTCCTACCCAAAGGATATCTTGCTAGCTTTCCCATCACTCTGAGTGGGAAAATGGTAAACGTGGACGTTGAAGTCATAGAGCGTCATCTCGACTATAATCTATTGCTCGGTCGCAGTTGGTCTTATTATATGACCGCCATCGTGCCTTCGGTCTTCCGACTCATCTTATTTCCATTGGATGGGAAAATAGTCACGGTAGATCAGCTATCCTTCTGCACCCCTGATTCTTCCACTTTACCAAGTAGCTCTGTACCCTTAATAGGAGGTGTCCCTGACTCTTACGTTAGTATCGGTACCGGTCTTTTGAAGGCATCTCCCCTACTGGGTTGTTTTCCTCTACTGCCGCCTCAGATCCCAAACACGGTTGCAATGATATCCACCTTTTCGGATGGCTCTACCGACCCATGGATCATTCCAGCGCCTTCAGATATTGATTCCTATGGAGATCAGATGCCGCTTTCGCCGGTTGAGTTGGCTTACCAAGCCATCCAAGTCGCATCTGAACCCTCCATTGATATGGTGTCGACCACAGGTACGACCCTCTCTCCCATCACGGTTCTCTCTAAGGATCTTCTCAATGAAGTATGGCCTACAGATGAAGCTATTCGAGAGATCATGTCATTAGAAGAACGACCTTGGGGAGAGTTCCACCATCGCGCTTCGACGATTGATTCGGAGGCGATAAAAACTGAAATCCCGTCTTTTGACCAACTTGAGATAGTTCCCTCCTCTTATACGACTGTCCACACTATCGCTTCAGAAGGAAACATGGGTAATCTTTCCAAGACACTGCTCATTGATATCTCGGTCAAAACGGGTATCGTGGAAAATATTCAGATTGGAGCTGACTGCAATCCTGAGGAAATTGCGTCCTTCACATCTCTTTTTAAAGAATTCCGCGATGTCTTTGCTTGGTCTTATGACGAAATGCCCGGCATAGATCCTTCTGTTGTCGAGCACTAAATAAAGACTTATGACAATGCTAAACCTATCCGGCAACGACTCAGACCTGTCCACCCGCGCAAAGCAGCCGCCATTAAGGTCGAAGTAGAAAAACTTTTAAACGCTGGCTTCATTTACCCCGTTCCCTTAACTGAATGGGTTTCCAATCCGGTTCCTGTTGATAAAAAACAAGGCACTATTCGAGTTTGCGTCGATTATCGCGATCTAAACGCCGCTTTTCCAAAAGACAACTATCCTACGCCGTTCATTGATCAAATTCTCGACGATTGTGCCGGATGCGAATCTTTTTCCTTCATGGATGGATTCTCGGGATATAACCAGATTGCCATAAAAAAAGACGACCAGCATAAAACTGCTTTCATCTGTCCTTGGGGCATCTTTGCGTATAAAAAACTCCCATTCGGCCTGAATAATGCTGGAGCAACTTTTCAGCGGGCTATGGACTATGCTTTTCATGACATTCGACATATTGTACAAGCATACTTGGATGACCTCCCGGCTCATTCCAAGAAGCGACGAGACCACCTGGCTCATTTAAGAGAAATTTTTGCTAGGTGCAGGTTCTACAATATACGCTTGAATCCTCATAAATGCGTATTTATGGTCGAGTCCGGACAATTGTTAGGGTTCATTGTTTCCAAGCACGGGATTAGGGTTGATCCCGATAAGGTAAAAACAATTATTGAATTGTCGGCACCACAATCCATCCTTCAACTCCAAAGCTTGCAGGGGAAGGAAAACTTTTTGCGTCGTTTCATCATTAACTATTCCGAGATGACGAAAGGGTTCATGCGATTGTTGAAGAATGGAACACTGTACTTGTGGGATGACCAAGCTCAACAGTCATTTGATGCTTTAAAACATGCACTTGTTTCAGCCCCACTCCTTAGTGCCCCTGATTATTCACGCGACTTTCTCCATTATCTGGCAGCATCACCATCCTCACTTGGAATGGTTTTGGTTCAAGTACACGATGACGACAACGAACATGTGATTTACTATTTATCTAATGGTCTCGTTGGACCTGAATTACGTTATTCACATGTGGAGAAACTCTCTCTGGCGGTAGTTTTCGCCGTCACCTGGCTCCGACATTATATATTGCTGCGACAGACTATGGTGATTGCTTTGGAGAATCCCATGCGACATATCTTGTCTAGACAAATTATTGGAGGGAAATATTCCAAATGGATCGTCATCCTCCAACAATTTGATTTGGTGTTCACGGCTGCCAAAGAAAAGAAATCCATGGTCTTTGCCGAATTACTATCAGACCTTCCCAGAATCGACCCGGCAGAGGTAGCTCATGATCTATTCCCTGATGAATCTGTCTACTTGGTCGACTCTTCAGACCCCTGGTATGGAGACATCTTAGTCTACCTACAAACTTAACGCTTCCGCCCAGCTCTCACGTTTGATGACCGTCGTCGTATCCACCACCAAGCAAGGCACTACCTCATGCTAAACGATACACTATATCGTCGTGGTGTTGATACTATTCTCCGACGTTGTCTCACTATCGATGAGGCAGAATGCGTTTTGAATGACTGCCATGCAGGGGCATGTGGTGGTCATCTTTCGGGCATAGCTACTGCCCAAAAAATCTTGCGCGCCGGTTACTGGTGGCCCACTTTGTTTAAAGATTGCATTGCAGCAGTCCAAAAATGCCATCCATGTCAAAGTTTCACAAAGAAAATGCGCGCACATCCTGTCCCCCTTCACCCGGTTATCTCCGTCGGTCCTTTCGCTAAATGGGGAATTGACTTCGTCACCTACAATCCCGCTTCAGAAAACAGACACAACTACATTGTGGTTGCGGTCGATTATTTTACGAAATGGGCTGAAGCCCTTCCCACTTTTAAGGCCGATGGCGAAACCGCCGCTCTCTTCCTGTTTAATCAGGTTATCTGTCGGTTCAGCGTACCCCTATCGATTGTCACAGATCATGGATCTCATTTTCAAAATCATATGATGACCGAATTAACATCCATGCTAGGTTTCCGACAAGATCAATCTTCATCTTATTATCCTCAAGCTAATGGTCAAGTAGAAGCCGTAAATGGCATTCTCAAAACCATGATTCGTCGATTGGTTGGAAACCATAAAACCACATGGCATCGAAAGTTATATTCTACGTTATGGGCATACCGAACGTCAGTAAAAACTGCCACAGGCTTCACACCTTTCCAACTTGCTTTCGGCCTGGAGGCAGTACTTCCGATTGAGTGTGAAATCCCATCGCTTAAACTAGCGGTTGAACTCCTGCCTGGCACCACCGCCACAGAAGAGCGCTTGCTCTCACTCGATCATTTGGACGAAACTCGTCGAGATGCTACACTAGCACTCGAAGCTCACCAGCGCTGAGTTAAAGCTCAATACGACAAATCTGTCAAGCCTCGTTCTTTCCAAGAAGGCGATCTTGTTCTACTTTATGATAAAAAACACGACCTCTTGGGGGCAGGAACGCTCCAACCATTATGGCTCGGTCCTTACATCGTTACTAAAGCCCTCTCAAAAGGAGCTTACGAACTACAGGACTGTAATGGAATTCCACTCGAGGAGCCCCGCAACGGGCTCTATCTGAAGAAGTATTTTGCCTAGTTTCACACTAGGCATATGCTTTGTAATTTTATGTATATAAGTTTTGCCTATTTTTATTTTGATGCTTCTGGATTATTTATTTGGTTTGAAGTGTTTTTCTCATGTAATCTTTTTCTTTCGCACAGATGTCATCACATTTGTTATCATACGTCGGGTATGTAGACGGTGCTAGTCATCACACTAGACACATTGCTTCAGCTGCTTGGGTTCTCTATACGCCTGAGTCAGACCTTCTTGGTTCCGGGGGGATCTTCCTGGGTAACGCCACCAACAATGTGGCCGAGTACATGTCAGTGATCCAACTCCTCACGGAAGCGGCATCTCGTGACATCTCTGATTTAGTGGTCAGGTTAGATTCCCAACTCATCATTATGTAGCTAAACAATCATTACCGCGTCCGCCACCCTGTATTGTTACGTTATTTTTTACGAGTGCGACTTTTAGAACGTCAATTTCAAACAATCACATTTGAGCACGTTCCTAGGGAATTTAATGCATTAGCTGATTATTTGGCAAATTATGTGTTAGATTGGCATTTGTCACATTTATTGTAAAAGATTTACTCATGAGTACATATATTTTTATCACATCAAAAAATGCATAAAAATTTAAAAACACAAAATCACCAAAAATATATATATATATATATATAGATATATGTCGTGTCCAGTACACAGTAAACATCAAAAAGGAAAAATATCCCAAAACTTGGGGTGTTTTACAAAATTTGGCTAACTAAGCCATGCTCTGACACTAATACATCTACTCCAGCAGCTAAGCCTGATGCTCATGATAGCTTACAACTTCTCTAGCTATCCTCCTCAGAGGAACCAGGTATCTCTCCAGCACACCCACAGTATGCCGCTGCAGATGAACTGGAACCTCCCGCATAGGAAGCGGTGGTATACCCATACTCAGACCCTCCAGGTTCCTGGAGATTTCATGTAAAATCTGGGTATCATCATCGTCGCCGGCTTCCGCCTCCTCTACAGGTGCGCCAGCCCCGGGTAGCTACAGTCCTCGTCGGGCATGGCAAGGGGCCCCAGCTAGACGGACAGGTGCCACATCTGTGTCAAGCAAGCAAAAGTTTCATGTCAAAACTTAATTTTCACCCCTTTTCAACAAAAAAAAAATTACATAAACATTCAAAAGCTAAAAACAAAAAACTTCTTTGAAAAGCACTGATTTTTTACCATCGGGCCCCCACTGGGTGCCAGGGGGCAAGACTAGCTTGGGATCGCCTGTGAAGTTCATCCCTGCATAGGGATAATCCTCAATCATGATGATCTGAGAGTCCAGCCAATCAAAAAATCCCTCATCAAAACAGTGACGGACGGGACCCTCTCCAGTCCGTGGAAGCAAAGTGGCCCACCGAGCCTGCCTCGGCTCACGTGGACCCAATGGCGCTGTTGGGATCCTGGGCCTCATCAGTGGTATCCGCTCCAGTATGAAAGAAACAATCAGTGTTCCATACCCAAATTCTCTTTGAGTACGGGTCTTGCATGCAGTAAGCTCTGCTCGGACCCGACGGACTACACCGTCACACCAGTCGAAAACCTGAGGCTGCATACAATCCAAGGCTAGGAACATCTGGGCCTTATTAGCCACATGCTGACTCTTGGCGCCTGCCAAGCGAACAATCATCCATAGAATAGACCGCAAGGGTCTCAAAGTCACCTGTGCGATAGGTATCCGGTTACTCACAGCCTGGGTGCCACGTATGCAGTGCGCATGGATCAAATCAGTAGTGGAACGAGGGTCAGCTCTGGACCCCGTCAAGTTGGGCCTTGCCCCACGACATGACAAGCTGGTCAAAAAGTAAACATCATCTTTTTCGATGGCGAGATCGTTGCCACCAATTCGAAAGACATGGTGCCGTTCGTCCCACTGCTGGATCAGCCATCTCAGGAGGTCCTTTTGACCCCTCATCAGTTCTAAACGGGCATACTTAAGAAATCCACACCTCCAGAGAGCCATTAAACTTACCGCATCCGTCACCATCTCTCATTCTTCCCGCTCATGATCTCTCTCTCACCAGATAGTCATGATTAACAGTTGAACACCTGCAAATGAAACATTTCCAACCGATTAAAATTTGCCTGGACCACTTCAAAAATGAAAAAATTGAATTGCTAGAAAGCATGTTGCACCTAATGCGGTCACTAATACAAAACAGAGCGTTCTAACGCTTACATCCCTCACGGGTTGTGCGTTTAACGCGGATGTTGTACTCCTGACCCGCGTTAGGCGCAAATATTTTTCTAGGGCCTCAAAATTTCCTAATTTTGAACCAGTAAAAACTAAAAAATTCGCAATTAAATGATAACAGGAGGTTCTAGCTCTTACCTGGATCTCGCGGAATAGAAAACTGTTGCCTGGATCGACCGTAATCACCAGTTGAAGTTTTCACCCCTTTTCCACTCCAGAGCTTCTTCACAGCACTCGAAACAGTGAAAATGAATGTCTTCTGACCTTCTTATAGCTAATTCTGGGGCATGACTCTCTTAAGTCAGTCGGCAAAGTCGTGATTCCTCGCTGTACACATGTCGCAACTCTTGAGATTTGGTACTAATGATTCTAATAAGGGATCAAGATTTATGAGCAGACACACTCATGTTTTATCAAGCGTTCTTTTTATGGTATTTTTCTTGCTCGTTAATCCGAAAAACCTCGAGTTATCTTCTTCGGACTCGTTAAACTTACACGAAGTTGGCATCGAGCGTTCTTTTTGGTCTTTCTTGCTCGTTAATCCGAAAAACCTAGAGTTTTCTTCTTCAGGCTCGCTAAAACTATGGAGAAGTACTGAGCATTATTTTTAGGAATCTTTTTCTCGCTCATAAAACCGAAAAAATCCCGAGTCACCTTTGTCAGGCTCGTTAAAATATTGAGACAAAGAACAAGGAGCCATTCTTTTCCTCTTTTTCAAAAGCTCTTTAAACAGAAAAAGTATATCGAGTTTTCTCCGCATGACTCGTTAAAATTTCACAGAGGTACCGAGTTTTCTTTGTTGGACTCGTTAAAATTTCACAAAGAATATTGAGTTTACTTCGTCTCCTCGTACTCATAACAAAATGAGGCAGACGTCCATTGAACATAGATTTATCACTTTTCCGGATTCAATGGACTAACTAATGGAAAATGAACTGTTTCGGGCTTACTATTACCCCTTTGCCGTGCCCGGTTATCAAGACATGACAAAGGTACCCCAATGGAGCCGTCTTTTATGACATTTTTCAGACTCCCTAAACATGAAAAATTCACCGAGTTTTCTCGTCTGGACTCGTTAAACCTAATCAGACAGGACATGGAGTTGTCTTTTATGACATTTTTCAGACTCTCTGAACATGAAAAATTCACCGATTTTGCTCATCTGGACTCGTTAAATCTAATCAGATGGGGCACAGAGTTGTCTTTCCTGACATTTTTCAGACTCTCTAAACATGAAAAATTCACCGAGTTTACTCGTCTGGACTCGTTAAACTTAATCAGACGGGGAAAATTTGGACAAGATGGATATTACCTCTGTTACATTTTCAAAAAGGTCGATTTGGCAGCAAAATTCTTGAACATGGCACTTCCCAGAAAACTCTTTCGCAGTTAGCCGAACCCTACCATCTATGAGTATTAGCCTTCATTTCCCAGTGTCCCTGCACCGGTAAAATCCTAACACACTCTTTGGTGTTCAACACGCTTCAGCTGCCTAGTACCCCGCTAGAGTGCCTTCTATTGTTCAAGCAGATCTCGCTATCTACTGCTCCTGTTATCAACCAAACCGTTCATTATGCCAGAAATTATTTATCGTCTGACGTTCCCATTTACTCTTCCTTATCTCAAATCATAAACAAAATCATTTGGTTTCTATTTCGTGTTGACTGATGTAGGATGCCTCAGTGCCTACCTCTCAACAGATCACTTCCTATCGACTTCAACACCTTATCTAGGAAGTTGATCCAGAAACACATCAGTACCCAGATACTTGCAGACATCAGTGGCAGGTAGTCTTGTGTTTGATAAAGGGTCTTCATCATTGGCTCTTGGTCAAATGATTCTACGAGTGTTCGACTTCAACTCCTTTTATTCACACTCGCTAGATTGTACAGGGAATCTTAGGAACCATCATCATTATCGGTGGCCACCTTCGCGTCTGTTAACAGTTTTCATTATTGACTGGTAATCAGACGATTTCTCACATGTTCGATGACAACTCCCTCATTCACATGTTGAGAAATATGCAGTTTAAGTGAATCGGCAGTCAAGACCTTGGGGCAAAAGGCTACACCATTAAAGTTGTGTTCCCTTCCCCAAGCTGCGATATTCTTTATGGAGACAACTTCTTCAGCCTGATCCTGTTATGACAGACACTTCCACATTGTGCCTATTGGTGGATAGATTCTTCATATCTCTATTCTAGAGAAATCATGTTGTTTAAAGCTACTGAGCATGGGACATGCCTGACTCTTGGAAAATACTATATTTTCTGACATATGTTGTTGTTTCAGGTTTTCCTCAGTCTTTCAATCTCTCTCTCTCTACAAATTATAAAGTATTTCGGCCATCGTCTTCGTCTCTGACCTCACACTTTAGGGGGAATCTGTTACAGGTCAAAATACCTTCTCATCAGCTCAGAGGAGAAGACAAATATGGAAGAAGTACAAAGACCTAAATTAAACCTATTTCTGCCAGGGTAACGCATATATAGAACAGAAAAAGAGCGTTATAACGCGGGAAAGAAGTATATTAGCCGCATTAGTGGCTAGGGAAATGCTCTGTTTACACTGGAGAGACGTGTTACCTGTGTTTTAAGTTTGAATTGGGAAAAGAGCGCGGAGAAAGATTTGAATCTCCGACTTTCCCTCACAAAGGAGTCAGTGCACAAAGGAAACTGCAGAAGCACCAATTCATTATTGGTCATTGCCATAGAAGACTGAACTCCAAGAGAGGCAAAAGCATGGAGATCAAGGAAACATCTAAGCCTTTTCCATTCCAAACTAGTGGAAAGAGAAGGGCAACAATGGCTTTCTCCCTCTCCTATAAGAAGGAGCTGAAGGCTCTTAATCAAGGGTCGAAGGATTGCTCAAAAGTTCTTGCATACTTGTGGAATAGAGAATAGTGTGACATTGTGAAGGCCAAGAGTCAAAGAGGATCCTAGAGAGCTTGTTGGCTTGGACTTCTTCACTTGGTAGAGAAGAGAGATTGGGAGACTGAGGAGGGCTTGGTACAACCGATGGTTGTAATCCTCCTTCTTTCAAAATCAATAGAACTATGTTCGTTTTGTCCATTCGATGCTTAATGTTATCTTGTTATTTCAATATTTGTTTAGTATGATATGAATGGCTCAGATTTGTATAATCTAGATGTTTATTGTTGATTTAATTGATAGAATACTTGTTATATCAGAAGTTACACGGGTGCTTTGACTGATTGCAGGATTCAGATTTGGAGCCGGTGAAGAAGGACTCTTGCTTTGCTGCGTAGCACTCTCCAAAGGATTCTAAAGCTGTCAAAGAGGTAATTCTCTATTGTATTCCTTCAAGTTATTTCAAGCTAGTATGAACATGCTCATACCATCTTTGTGAACAACATAGCTAATCTGACTGTCTGCCTCGGACACCGGAAAGCCCTGAGAGGGATATACGAAAACCAACCACCCAAGCAGTTTACCCTAAAGCAGTAGGTGGAACAACTATTAGTTGGGTTTAAAAAATCCAAAGTGTTATTGCACTTTCAAAAACAAAAGAAGAGTATGTTGCTACTACAGAGGCTAGTAAAGAAATGATTTTGTTACAAAGGTTTATGGATGAATTGGGTAAGAATCATGATATGGGCACGTTATACAGTGATAGAAAAATGCCATTCATCTCGCAAAGAATTCATCATTTCATTCCAAGAATAAACACATACAGCTCAAGTACCATTTCATACGGTCAGTATTGGAAGATGGACAGTCGAAGCTGGAAAAGATACACACTAGCCAAAATCCTGCAGATATGCTAACAAAAGTTGTAACCAGGGAGAAAATAAGAATATGCTCAGTTTCAATTGGTCTTCAAGGATGATGATGAATATGAGAAATAGCCAGGTTTGAAGAGGAGTCATTTTCCAACAAATGAAGCAACAGTGGAGTTGCTACAATTAGTCTCCAGGTGGGAGATTGTTGGGTGTGGAGCCTGATTTTGTTTTGATTCAAAGATCCTTGTTTTAGTTGGATGTATACCCTAGGAAAATTGTACAACCCTGCAGTGGGGGGGTGAGGGGGGGAATTATCTCCCCAGCGGGGTCCCGAGGGGCTGAACCCCTGTCTAGGGGTTCTGGGGGCTAGCAGTCCCTCGGCGGGGTTTCGGGAACAGTGCCCCCAAAGCTAAAAACAGATGTAAAATTGCCTGTAAAAGTATAGTAATTTGTAATCAATTTGGGTGTTGTTCATTAGGCGGATGCTCTAATGGTAGAAGTTATTTTTAGTTTAGGGTTTTTTTCCCTAGAAGGAAACCCCTCACTTGTATGAGGGCATTGTATTGTGGCTGTGTATTGGATGTGTATTCTTAGAGCGAGAAACAGATAGGGAGACTGTGAGAGAGAATAGAGGATATTACAATAGATCTGTTGTAGGTTGTGTCTCTTCATTTTGCTGGATAATAGAAAGGAAGGATTGGTTTTTCAGGGTGGACGTAGCCTAAATTGGGTGAACCATGTATATCTATGTCTCTCTGGTTTTATGTGTTTTGTGTGCTTATGTTTTCCGCATATTTTATGTGTTGCATTGATATGTAATATTTGATTTTTCTAACAACTGGTATCAGAGCCGAAGGTCTATTTGGCTGATAAACTCGCAGGAAGGAATGGTTCTTGGTTCGAGTGGGAGAAATGGAGAAATATGGTAAGTTTAGGATCGAGAAATTTAATGGCCAAAACTTCCCACTATGGAAGATGCAGATGGAATATTATCTGTATTAGAAATATATGTAGCTACCATTGAGAGAAAAAACAAAGAAGATGACGGCCATGGCAGATGCAGAATGGGAGATTCTCGATAGAAAGGCACTAAGAATAGTATGATTGTGCCTTGCGGCGTCAGTAGCCTTCAATATTTCAAAAGAAACAACAATAGAGGGTTTGATTAAGGCGTTGGTGAAATTATATGAAAAACCCTCAGCCTCAAACAATATATTGCTCATGAAACGTTTATTTAATATGAAGATGTTAGAAGGTAGATCTGTTGCAGACCGTTTAAATGATTTTAATACAGTAACCAGTCAGTTAAGTTTTGTAGTGGTAAACTTTGATGATGAAGTTAGGGCTCTTTTATTTATGTGCTCATTGCCAGAAAGCAGAATGGTTTAGTTATGGCCATTAGTAACTCTGTCTCTAGATCTAGTACTTTAAAGTTTGATGATGTTGTCAGTGCTATCCTTAGCGAGGAAATGAGACAGAAAAGCTCCGGTGAGACATCGGGTAATGCTTTGAGTGTAGAGTCTACGGGAAGCAAAATGGAAAGAGGAAAGAGCTCAGGATATCGCAGTAAATCAAGGTAAGTCAAATTCAAGTCTAGATCGGGGATAGTGTGCTAGAAATTTAGAAAGAAAGAACACCTAAAGAAAGATTGTAGATCTCGGAAGGGAAAAGAAGGAGACGCAAAACAAGAAAACAATCATGAAGAAAATGTGACAGGTGATGTGTTACAAGATGCTTTGATTCTTTCTTTCGAAAATGTTACTGATTCATGGGTTGTTGATTCAAAGGCCTCATTTGATGCCACACCTAATAAGAAATATTTTCATGACTATGTTCAAGGGGATTTTGGACAAGTTCACTTGGGTGATGATAAACCCTGTAAAATTGTTGGAATGGGTAAAGTTCTTGTAAAACAAAATAATGGAAACCAATGGCTATTAAAGGAGGTAAGGCATGTTCCAGATCTGAAGAAAAATATGATTTCAACAGGGAGTTAGGCGGTGAAGGTTGTGTGACAACTTTCACAGATAAAACTTGGAAGGTCACCAAAGGAGCCCTGGTAATAGCAAAAGGCGAAAAGGTTGGTACATTGTATTTATGCAATGGTATTTCTAACTATGTTAATGCTTTAACTTACAAAGGAGAAGATGCAACATTATGAAATCATAGGCTCGGACACATGAGTGAGAAGGGGATGAATATTCTTCACTCAAGAAATTTGTTGCCAGGTTTGAAGAATGTTGATTTGGATTTATGTGAAAATTGTATTTATGGAAAAAAAAAGCGAGTCAAATTTCTCAGAGTTGGGAAAGAAAAGAAGAGAAAAAAATTAGAGCTTGTGCATATGGATGTATGGGGACCTTCTCAGGTATCATCTCTCGGTGGATCTCGCTATTATGTTACTTTAATTAATGATGTAACTAGAAAAACTTGGATTTATTGTATTCATAATAAATTTGATGTATTTGATACTTTCAAGAAATGGAAATGGTTGGTTGAGATTGAGACAGGAAAGAAGTTGAAGTGTCTCAGATCAGACAATGGAGGTGAATATTGCAGCAAAGAGTTTGATAGTTACTGTTTAGAGCATGGAATTCATAGAGAGAAGACAGTTCCAAGAACACCACAAGAAAACGGTGTGTGAGAAAGGATGAATAGAACAATCATGGAGTGTGCAAGGTGTGTGAGATTTCATGCAGGATTGCCTTTACAATTTTGGACAAATGCTATAGATACTGTTGTTTATCTAATAAACAGAGGGACTTCAAGTTCCTTGGATGGTGGTATTCTAGAGGAAGCATGGATAGGTAAAAAGGTAAACTCATCTTTTTTAAAGTCTTTTGGTTGTGAGGCCTTTGTCCATATTAATAAAGAAAATAGAACAAATCTTGAGGCAAAATCAAAGAAATGTACCTTTATTTGATATGGTGTTAATGATTTTGGTTATCGGTTATATGATTATGAAAATCACAAAATCATTAGGATTAGAGATGTAATATTCAATGAAAAGGTCTTGTATAAGAATTAGTTGCAGGAAAAGAAACAGGAAAAAGAAAACAAATAATACATATTTCTTGATGAAATCACAGAAAAAATTAAAGGTGCCTGGAAATAATAATAATCAACAGCCACAACAAAAACAACCACCACAACAGCAACAGGCACCTCAAACACCTAAAAGTGGTGCCAAAAGATCTACCAGGATAAGTAGACCCCCTAAAAGATGCTCTCCTTCATTATATTATTTATTGTTGACCGATTCTGGTGAACCCGAATGTTATGAAGAAGCAATGTAGGTTGAAAGAAGGAAGAAGTGGGAGCTAACCATGGAAGAAGAGATGGACTCCTGAATGCATAACCAGACTTGGGACTTAGTCAGGTTGCCTGTAGGTAAAACTACATTGCAGAATAAATGGGTTTACAGGCTGAAGGAAGAAGATGGAGGAAAATAGAGGTACAAAGCTAGACTTGTGGTGGAGGGGTTTGCACAAAATAAAGGTATTGATTTTGATGAAATATTTTCTCCTGTTGTTAAGATTACTTCAATCATAACTATTTTAAGTCTTGTAGCAGTGGAAGATTTACATCTTGAACAATTAGATGTAAAGATAGCATTTATCCATGGAGATTTGGAGGAAGAGATCTGTATGGAGCAACCAGAAGGATATGAGGTCAAAGGGAAAGAAAAATTAGTGTGCAGGTTAAAGAAGAGCTTGTATGGATTAAAATAAGCTCCAAGGAAATGGTATCTAAAATTTGACAGGTTTATGTCTGAACAAGGTTATACTAGATGTAACTCTGATCATTGTGTTTATCTGAAAAAACAAAATGATGACAGCTATATTATATTTTTATTGTATGTATATGACATGCTTGTTGCAGGGTCTAACATGCATGAAATAAATGTGCTCAAAATAAAATTTGCAAATACATTTGCAATGAAGGATTTGGGAGCTACAAAACAAATCCTTGGTATGAGAATAACTAGAGAGAGGAAAATTTGCAAATTAACACTATCTCAGAATGAGTACAGACAAAAGGTGTTGAAAAGATTTAATATGCAGAATGCAAAACCAATTAGTACACCTTTTGCTAGCCATTTCAAACATAGTAAGGAGATGTGCCCCAAGACCCAAGAATAAATGGACTATATGTCTAAAATTCCATATGCATCAGTAGTTGGAAGCTTAATGTATGCAATGGTCTACACAAGGCCTGATATTGCACATGCAGTGGGAGTTTTAAACATGTACTTGAACAATCCAGGAAAAGAACATTGGATGGCAGTGAAATGGATTCTCAGATATTTGAGAGGTACCACAAATCAAGCATTATGCTTTGGTGGTTCAAACATTGCTCTACAGGGATGTGTTGATGCAGATATGGCAGGTGACAGAGATAACAGGAGGAGCACTACAAGGTATGTATTTACTGTAGGTGGAATAGTTGTTAGTTGGGTTTCAAAAATCCAAATTGTTGTTGCACTTTCAACAACAGAAGCAGAGTATGTTGCTGCTGTAGAGGCTAGTAAAGAAATGATTTGGTTACAAAGGTTTATGGATGAATTGGATAAGAATCATGATATGGGCACGTTATACAGTGATAGCCAAATTTCCATTCATCTTGCAAAGAACTCGACATTTCATTCCAGGACTAAACACATACATCTCAAGTACCGTTTCATGTGGTCAGTATTGGAAGATGGATCGTTGAAGCTGGAAAAGATACACACTAGCCAGAATCCTGTGGATATGCTAACAAAAGTTGTAACCAGGGAGAAACTGAGAATATTCTCAATTTTAATTGGTCTTCAAGGATGACGATGAAGATGAGAAACATCCAGCTCCAAAGAGGAGTCATTTTCCAGCGAATGAAGCAGCGATGGAGTTGCTACAATCAGTCTCTAAGTGGGATATTGTTGGGTGTGGAGCCTGATTTTGTTCTGATTCAAAGATCCTTGTTTTAGCTGGATTTATACCCCAGGAAAACTGTACACCCATGTAGCGGGGGGGACTTCTCCCCCCCGCAGGGTTTGGGGGCCAGCAGTCCCCCAGCGGGGGTTTTGGGATCAACTCCCCCGAAGCTAAAAACAGATGTAAAATTACCTTGTAAAAGTATAGTAATTTCTAGTCAATCTGGTCGTTCATTAGGCAGATGATCTGACGGTAGAAGTTATGTTTAGTTTAGGGTTTTTTGCCCTAGAAGGAAACCCCTCACTTTTATGAGCGCATAATTGTGGCTATGTATTGGATGTGTATTCTCATAGCAAGAAACAAATAGGGAGACTGTGAGAGAGAACAGAGGATATTATAGTGGATCTGTTTTAGGTTATGTCCCTTCATTTTGCTGGATAATAGAAAGGAAGGAATGGCTGTTCAGGGTGGACGTAGCCCAAACTGGGTGAACCACGTATATTTGTGTCTCTCTGGTTTTATATGTTTTGTGTGCTTGTGTTTTCCACATATTTTATGTTTTGCATTTCTCTATAATATTTAATTTTCTAACATAGGTTAGCATCACCAAATTATTTTGTCATCTTCATTGAATTATGTCTTGAACTGAGCGTGTTTTACAAAGTATTCATATAACAGTCTTATTTATTTTTAAGTTTATAATTGAGGACTATGGTTTCCTGACAATTTCTCTAGGTTCCTTTTTTCAACATATTTAAGGTTATTTTTATGTTGCTAAATTTAAGAATTTGATTACTTACGTGCTGGAGAATGGAATTTAGCATTTTGTAGTGAAGAACTGTTAAAATTCAAAGTATCTTGTTTTAACATATGTTTTCTTTTCCAACTTTCCCTTGGTGTGTTATTTTTGAATGAGTTATTTTGTTTCTTTGTTAGTTCAATTTGTCCAAGGGAAGCAATGGTTTAGAGAATCCTAGCTTAAAATGGTGCAATTAAAGCATGATGCATATTTTGATATTATTTATGCAAAAGATGGAATCATACCTGGCATGCCACTTCCTTCTGAATTCCATGCAGAACCACATACAGACTATGACAGAGCTGTAGTTAAATGGGGTTTGATGCACCATAAAGAAAGTGCTGCAGATTGATGTAAGGCTTGCTTAGACCAAGCAATAAGTGCTAAATAAGGTGAAAAGAAGTGTAACAGAGATGGTGGCAAAAGTATTGGAGATTCACTGGGGCCCTATGTTGGAGGAATCTGGATTCTCATTACCTCCCAGAGCTTCAAGCGAGGATAGTGGAAATATGTTGGAGGATGGACCTGAGATCGGTAATGAATATATGGGCAATATTATTTTCATGTTTTCACTTTCGATTTCTTGGGATTTTGACTACTAGGTTAGCATCACCAAATTATTTTTCCCTCTTCATTGCATTATGTCTTGAACTGAGAGTGTTTTACAAAGTATTCATATAGCAGTCTTATCTATTTTTAAGTTTATGACTTGAGGATTATGGTTTCCTGACAATTTCTCTAGGTTTCTTTTTTCATCATATTTAAGGTTATTGTTATGTTGCTAACTTTAAAAATTTGATTACTTACGTGCTGGATAATGGAATTTAGCATTTTGCAATGAAGAACTGTTAAAATTAAAAGTATTTTGTTTTAGCATCTATTTTGTTTTCCACCTTTCCCCAGGTGTGTTATTTTTTAATGAGTTATTTTGTTTCTTTGCTACTTCAATTTGTCCAAGGGTGGCAAGGATTTGGAGAATCCTAGGTTAAAATGGTACAATTGAAGCTTGATGCATAGTTTGATATTATTTCTATAGAAGATGGAATCATACCTGGCAGGACACTTCCTTCTGAATTCCATACATAACCACATACATCCTATGACGGAGCTGCAGTTAAATGGGGTCTAATGCACCATAAAGAAAGCGCCACAGATTGTTGTCAGGTTTGCTTAGACCAAGCAAAAAATGCTAAAGATGGTGAAAATAAGTGTAACAGAGATGGTGGAAAAAGTATTGGAGAATCATTGGTGCCCTGTGTTGGAGGAAGATGGATTCTCATTACCTCCCGAAGCTTCAAGCAAGGATAGTGGAAAGACGCTAGAGGATGGACCTAAGATCGGTAATGAATATATGGGAAATCTTAGTTTGGTGTTTTTTCTTTTGACTTCTTGGGATTTTGACTTCTAGGTTAGCATCACCAAATTATTTTTTCCTCTTCACTGCATTATGTCTTGAACTGAGCGTGTTTTACAAAGTATTCATATAGCAATCTTATATATTTTTAAGTTTATGACTTGAGGATTATGGTTTCTTGACAATTTCTCTAGGTTTCTTTTTTCATCATATTTAAGGTTATTTTTATGTTGCTAAATTTAACAATTTGATTACTTATGTCCTGGAAAATGGAATTTAGCATTTTGCAGTGAAGAACTATTAAAATTCAAAGTATTTTTTTTTAACATCTATTTTATTTTCCACCTTTCCCCAGGTGTGTTATTTTATAATGAGTTATTTTGTTTCTTTGTTACTTCAATTTTTCCAAGGGAAGCAAGGGTTTGGAGAATCCTAACTTAAAATGGTGCAATTAAAGCTTGATGCATAGTTTGATATTATTTCTGTAGAAGATGGAATCATACCTAGCAGGCCACTTCCTTCTTAATTCCATGCAGAACCACATACAGAATATGAGGGAGTTGCAGTTAAATGGGGTCTGATGCACCATAAAGAAAGTGTTGCAGATTGTTTTCAGGTTTGCTTAGACCAAGCAAAAAATGCTAAAGATGGTGAAAAGAAGTGTAACAGAGATGGTGGCAAAAGTATTGGAGAATCATTGGTGCCCTGTGTTGGAGGAAGATGGATTTTCATTACCTCCCGAAGCTTCAAGCGAGGATAGTGGAAAGACGCTAGAGGATGAACCTGAGATCGGTAATGAATATATGGGCAATCTTAGTTTGGTGTTTTTTCTTTTGACTTCTTGGGATTTTGACTTCTAGGTTAGCATCACCAAATTATTTTTTCCTCTTCACTACATTATGTCTTGAACTGAGCATGTTTTACAAAGTATTCATATATTAGTCTTATATATTTTTAAGTTTATGATTTGAGGATTATGGTTTCCTGACAATTTCTCTAAGTTTCTTTTTTCATCACATTTAAGGTTATTTTGATGTTTCTAAATTTAACAATTTGATTACTTATGTTCTGGACAATGGAATTTAGCATTTTGCAATGAAGAACTATTAAAATTCAAAGTATTTTCTTTTAACATCTATTTTCTTTTCCACTTTTCCCTAGGTGTGTTATTTTATAATGAGTTATTTTTTTTCTTTGTTACTTCAATTTGTCCAAGGGAAGCAAGGGTTTGGAGAGTCCTAGCTTAAAATGGTGCAATTAAAGCTTGATGCATAGTTTGATATTATTTTTGTAGAAGATGGAATCATACCTGGCAGGCCACTTCCTTCTGAATTCCATGCAGAACCACATACAGAATATGATGGAGATGCATTTAAATGGGGTCTGATGCACCACAAAGAAAGTGCTGCAGATTTTTGTCAGGCTTGCTTAGACCAAGAAAAAAATTCTAAAGAAGGTGAAAAGAAGTGTAACAGATATGGTGGCAAAAGTATTGGAGACTCACTGGGGCCCTGTGTTGGAGGATGTTGGATTCTCATTACCTCCCAAAGCTTCAAGAGAGGATAGTGGAAAGATGTTGAAGGATGGACCTAAGATCGGTAATGAATATATGGGAAATCTTAGTTTGGTGTTTTCGCTTTTGATTTCTTGGGATTTTGACTACTAGGTTAGCATCACCAAATTATTTTTTCCTCTTCACTGCATTATGTCTTGAACTAAGTGTGTTTTACAAAGTATTCATATAGCAGTCTTATCTATTTTTATGTTTATGACTTGAGGATTATGGTTTCCTGACAATTTCTCTAGGTTCCCTTTTTCATCATAATTAAGGTTATTGTTATGTTGCTAAATTTAAAAATTTGATTACTTATGTGCTAGAGAATGGAATTTATCATTTTGCAGTGAAGAACAGTTAAAATTCAAAGTATTTTGTTTTAACATCTGATTTCTTTTCAACCTTTCCTCAGGTGCGTTATTTTTGAATGAGTTATTTTGTTTCTTTATTACTTCAATTTGTCCAAGTGAAACAAGGGTTTGGATAATCCTAGCTTAAAATGGTGCAATTAAAGCCTGATGCATAGTTTGATATTATTTCTGCAGAAGATGGAATCATACGTGGCAATCCACTTCGTTCTAAATTCCATGTAGAAACACGTATAGACTATGATGAAGCTACAATTAAATGGGATCTAATGCACCATAAAGAAAGTGATGCAGATTGTTGTCAGGCTTGCTTAGACCAAGCAAAAAATGCTAAAGAAGGTGAAAAGAAGTTTAACAGAGATGGTGGCAAAAGTATTGGAGACTCACTGGGGCCCTGTGTTGGAGGAAGTTGGATTCTCATTTCCTCCCGAAGCTTCAAGCGAGGATAGTGGAAATATGCTGGAGGATGGACCTGAGATCGGTAATGAATATATGGGAAATCTTAGTTTGGTGTTTTCACTTTTTATTTATTGGGATTTTGACTACTAGGTTAGCATCACCAAATTAATTTTTCCTCTTCACTGCATTATGTCTTGAACTGAGTGTTTTTTACAAAGTATTCATATAGCAGTCTTATCTATTCTAAGTTTATGACTTGAGGATTATTGTTTCGTGACAATTTCTCTAGGTTTTTTTTTTTCAGCATATTTAACGTTATTGTTATGTTTCTAAATTTAACAATTTGATTACTTATGTGCTAGAGAATGAAATTTAGCATTTTGCAGTGAAGAAATGTTAAAATTCAAATTATTTTGTTTTAACATCTTTTTTATTTTCCACCTTTCCCCAGGTGTGTTATTTTTGAATGAGTTATTTTGTTTCTTTGTTACTTCAATTTGTCCAAGGGCAGAATCCTAGCTTAAAATGGTGCAATTAAAGCTTGATGCATAGTTTGATATTATTTCTACAGAATATGGAATCATACCTAACAGGCCACTTCCTTCTGAATTCCATGCAGAACCACATACAGACTATGACGGAGTTGTAGTTAAATGGGGCCTGATGCACCATAAAGAAAGTGCTCCAGATTGTTGTCAGGCTTGGTTAGACCAAGAAAAAAATGATAAAGAAGGTGAAAAGAAGTGTAAAATTTGTGTTTACTGTCCATTTTAACTTGGTTTCTATTCTCTAGATATATAACCGCACAAGCATCAATAATGCTGGCTAAAGAAGATAGAATTCTCATGCTTCCTCTATTGGATATCCTGCATCTTCTATTATGTGGCTTCATAGAGGAGAATTCGCTTTGCATATTAGATTCTTTTATCAAGAAATATGTTGAAATTGATCTTTTTGGGAATCTACATACACATTTATGCAATTTTGAGCCTTTCTTGCTAAATTAGGGACAACTTACTAAATGGTAATTTGAAATTTTGTGTTTTTTCCTATTCAAGTTTGAGTTTATTTCAAGACTGCTACAATCTAGGTTGGAGGCTGTACTATTTTCATTGGAGGATGCTACTATTGATGCGCCCAAGGCTCTTGAGTTACTTGGTAGGATTCTCGCAAAACTGGTTGTTGAAGGGATATTATTTATTCAATATATAGTAAGGGAAATCAAGGATGGAGGTACATAGCCACGAAGCTTATAAGAAACGAGGGGATTTTGAGGTATTTCTCAAGAAGAAAATTTCAAGGTAGTATGCTCACAATTTTAATGCCTGATCAAATTTGTGGTTATCTGTGATCTCTCATGTTGAAAAGTGAATGGTTGGTTAGTTTTTAGCTCGTGCTCACATTTGTTGGTTCTTGAAGCTCGAGCACTCTCATAACAAAAATATGCAAAGTCAAACAACACAAATGGTCCACTACCTCTCTTTTCATTTGCTAATATTATTATAATGAAGTTTTATTAGAGATGTTGTTTGTTTTGGTTAGAAAAGGGTTTGCTCTTGGTTTTATGTGATTTTCAATTTATCGTATGTAGCATGTTGAGAAATGGGAAAGAATAACGTGACATTTATTTTGCAGAAATTGATGTTGAAGGAAAATTGCTTTGACGTTGTTGATGTTAAGGTATATGTTGTATAAAATATTTATAGTCTAATTTATGTTATATTATAGCGTTCATTGTCTTTCATGTCTTACACTGCATTGTATTTTCTTTTGTTTTCAGAAAATAAAATCAGTATTGATGGTAAGAAGCATGAATTGAAAAAACAGGAGAGCAATAACATTGGAGCAACAAATGCAAAAAGAGAGAGGAGAACTGGACTGGTGATACCCTTAGAGCCAATATCTCGCATAAGACACACATATAAAGACTAATGATCAAGTTTTCAGAGTTGATGAATTCACCTGTAAATGTTGAAGGAGTCAAGGAGTTCAAAAGATAAATCTTTGGTGTAGGCCAGATGCCTGCTGCTTGGCACATCCCTTTCTTTCTTTAGATCAGCTGCAACAAATCATGAAGACATTACACTAGCAGTAAAATTTCTCCCAAACAACTACCTACCCAGACTACAATCCTAACATTTTTCTTCTGGGTGCATTTGGATTTGCAGACCCTTTACATCATCAATTTTTTACAAGCAGGAAAATATACCTATTCTATTTCTACCCTTATAACTCCATGAGACCAGATTAGATTGTTGGTCCCATATTTTATCTACCCAAAATAATATCTGCTAGGATTAAACTGGCTAGTAGACTTCTTCTCTACATTCTAAGACATAAATTAAAAATAGCCAAGCCAGGACTAGATTGTCTGACTCGCTGGACTTTGCAGAAATTAAAAAAACTAACTACATGCTCACAGGTTGAGCTTTTCCTACCTACCCTACTCTACTTGGAAATATTTGATGTTCTAGGTGATACAATAATACCAATGTAGCCATTCAAGCAGTGACAAAAAAGGATATGGGCACTGACTGCCTGTCAGAGATAACCACGGGGTGCTCTGCATGTGGTTCTTCAAAACTGAGGTCACCATCAGTAGTGACCACTCTTGATGAATTTGGCTCGTGCTAAGGATAAATGCTGGAGTATTTGAGCAAATCAGGGCCTCCATATATTCTGCCACAGGATCGATGAACACATAATGTACCAGTTCTCCTTTTAGGCCTGCCATGACTGGTAGGTTGTCTTCATCCTGGGTAGCTTCGATTATTTCGTTTTCCACTGCATCCTCAAAGTGGATCTTGAAGGACTGATCATCTTCTTCTTTCACATCGAAAAGCAGTGGAATTTCTCCATTTTTAGGGGGTGGGAGACTTTCCAAAAATGCTCTGGGGTCTTTGAACTGATATGATTTTTCTTGTGAGTTCAAAAGTTCAATCTTAGCTTCATACCTCTCAACCACCAAATCTAGAAACATTTTCTTAAGCCCAGGTTGAGTATCGAGTTTTGAGCTGAGAAGGACAATCTTTGGAAGGTCCTCCCATTCAGTTTCCGCCAGTACACTTGCTACTCCATACCGAAACTCTGCTATGAGGCTTGGATGTATTTCTGCAAATTGTTCAGAGTCTTCCATTAGTGAAGTGACTAGATCTTTAGCCTGGCTGATGTTGTTATGAAGGTTGGTCTCCCAGTGGAGTATTTTAATCATTTAGGAACTGTGGATTCGCTAGGTGGATGATTCAAAATTTTACTGTCCACTGCAGTGATTTACCAAATCAGGCTGATTGGTCTCGTTCCCCAGCGGAGTCGCCATTATGTTGGGGTTCCCATGTTTTGGCCAGATTGGTAAGACTAAAAGATGAGACAACATAAAACCACTTTCAGACCTCATGATCTAGCCCTCCTGGGTCCAGAGAGGGATCTCTCCATGATATGTCAAAGGTATATGACTTTGAAGCTCAGTGTTTAAA
Source organism: Pinus albicaulis (assembly GCA_034641835.2). Lineage (NCBI taxonomy): Eukaryota > Viridiplantae > Streptophyta > Pinopsida > Pinales > Pinaceae > Pinus > Pinus albicaulis. Next base: position 347,336,873 of record CM076570.1, on the reverse strand, counting down.
ATGTTAGGCTAGTTATAAGGCTCGGGGTTTGTTTGTTTGATTTCTTGTTTGTTTATTGGTTATTAGGAAGGAAAGGTTCAATGTAAGACAAGGATGAGAAAAGAGGAAATGAGGCAGAGGTGAAGTATTCCAGGGAGCATTCAAAACCATTGGGAAATGGAGTTAGGAAAGGATTTGCTTGCTAATCAATATGCAGGCTTTCAATTGGGCTAGTCATCTAAAACGTTGGATCTTAAAGATGATAGTGTAATATGGAATGGTAGAAGAGGAGGAGACAACACAGATTCAGGACAAAAATTTAAAGACCAGCTGGTCGCACAAGGATCCTAGTGGAAAGGGCTAACTCTAATCCCCAGTGTTACGAAATCTTCCAGCTAAATCTCAACCAAAACATCTAAGAACTGATTCATTCAATTCATACATCAGAGAGCAGGCAATAACATCCACCACTCTGGTTAAATTAACTGAAATCAATTCTTAGATAACACATTTAGTAGAAAACATCAAAGGAAAGGATAGCAGAAACATAGGGTACCTAACAAGGGTAAATCCTATGCCAATATTCTGATGCAAGCCAATAGAAATGAAATGAAATGAATTAAGACACAGAGATAGGAACACATCACCGTTGCTTTAGATCAGGATCCAAAGAAATGTGCTTTTCATATTAAATAGCAATACCAGTCAAGTATAACATTGCCAATAGCTGAATACTCAGTCTGAAATCATATTCCTCAGCCTATCTTACAACTTTACACAGAGACTGTGTCTCAAAATAAGCTACTTGTAGTTCTTTGATAACTGATCAACAACCTTTACAATAATTTTCTCATGAGTTTTATAGAAGAAAGATGAACTGAGGAGGTAGGTGGAAAACTAAATGCAAAATTAACACTCAGAAGAGGAAAAAGGGCCGAGGCCCATTTTGTTTAAATTCTGTGCATTTATCTCTAGCACTTTCGGGATGAAAGAGTGATCTTCTTCAGTCTTACAATTACTCTGATATGACTCTGATGTACTCTAACTTGCAGTACTCTATAGTACTTTGTAGAATAAACAAAGAGGCAAGTAAATGGTGGAGAAGTCCGCCGTACCGCATCACAAATGCTTTGATGGCTTTGGACTGTGGTCAAGGCGGAAATCTTCTCTGGAACATGGCATGGACTAAAAATAGTATGGGCACCCCGTCCTTCCATGGAAAGAAACATTCTGCTGATGTAGAAAACTTGCTATCCATTAATTTCTGTGCCCCGTATCCTCTGCGGGATCTATGATGTCTTCAAATAGGTACTTTTCTTCTAAAACACTGAGTTAAGGCTCAAAGATCTTCATTTTCATGCCTTAGACTCTCTGCTGCTCCTTTCTGTCTTTGTTGGCGAAAACTTGTCACTGTATTGAAAATTGTGTAATCATGGCGGCATTTCGCAGCCTGTACCCTGCAAAAAACCCACAACTGTGTTAAGAAATCCAATGCATGGGAGGGAGGATGGATACGGAGGGCAGAGGAAATGATAGTGCGGCGGTGGTAAGGATGGTAATATTAAATGAAACAATGGTGAAAAATGCATTGATATGGTGTAACCAGAGAACAATAGGGTTTGATGGAAAAAATGCGTATGGACTGTTCGATCATGGTCTGGTGACGAAGATCGACGGTGGAGATTAATCCGTGGGATGGCATATGAAATTGGGTGGAATACATATGAAACGTTAAACTTTAATGCAAAATTCGAAAGTTTGGACTTAGGTGGAAATGCAATGGAAATGCACGTATGAGGTGGGACCCGACATGGGTGGAGGGCGATTCTTTTAGGACCGTCGGAACTCAGGAGGAGATCAACGACCACAAATGCATCAGGAGATCGCAATCGGGGAGGCGGAGAGATGCACATTTTAGAATTTGCAATTGCGATTGGAGTTTGTGATGCGATTGGAACGGGAGTGTGATGGCCGTTGGATCGACGGGGGCAATCAATGGTGGAGATGTAATCAGGGCATCGCGGTCGCAACAGGCGGAAAGTGGCACCGAACAGAAAATGCAATTGTGATTAGAGCGGGATTGCAATGGCCGTCGAATCTGGAAGGGGATGGACGACTGTGATTTGATCGGGATGATCACAATCTCAAAGGGTGGAAGGTGCCTGTGATTAAGAAATGTGACTGCGATTGGAGCGGGCGCGCGATTGAGCGCTGGCCGTTGAATCTTGGAACAGATCAATGACCCACATTCAATTGGAGGGGAATGGAGAGGGGCGATGAGCGATGATTCAATCAACGTTGAGCCGTTGGATCTGGCGGAGGGATGGATGGCCCAGATTTGGTCGGGAGGTCACAATTGGGGCAGAAAAAAGTGTGACATGATGAAACTTGCGATTGCGATCGGGGCGGGGGTGCGATTGGCACAGGGCCATCCGATCTACGTGGTAGATCAACAGTGGAGAACGCGGCGAAGGACTTATGTGCAAGACCCAATCGCATCAGAGTTTTCACGTTTAACAAAGGAATGCGCCTGTTTGTGAGTTGCGATTGCGACTAGCGCCCAAGGCATTAAGCACTTGGTCTTGGGCATAGGGCATATGGGGAAGTGGTTTAAGGGGGCTGGCGGGAAAGGGGCTAGGCCCTTTTATAAAGTTAAAAAGTGGGTTTTGAGGCCCTTTTAATTCATTTTAAGGCCAAGGAAGGGAAACGATAAGGGGAACAAAGGGGAATTTGGCCCAACAAAGGGTAAGGGTAGAATTTAAAGGGGATTTTGTGGGGATTTTGGAGGTTAATGGGGAAGAAGGAGAGGAATTAAAGGGAATAAAACAAAGGTTTAGAGGGAATGAAATAAGAGGGAAAGGAGGCCTTTTGGACACTTCTTTACAAACAGAGAGGCTTTATAATGGGAATCAACAGAGGGGATTTTATCAAAGGACCAACGGCACAAGGGGGCTTCAAGGATGATGTGTTTTCAGGGAAAATGCATTCCTTGAAGGCTCAAAAACATTTTAGCCCCCTGTTTTATTGTCAAAATTTTATGGGGGGCTAACAGTGGCTCCACATGGGGATGGCTTCTTCTTGAAGGAGTCAAGAATTCAGAAGATAAATCTTTGGTGTAGGCCAGATGCTTGCTGCTTGGAACATCCCTTTATTTCTTTAGATCAACTGCCATAAATCATGAAGAAATTACATCAGCAGTATAATTTCTCCCAAAAAACTACCTACCCAGACTATAGTCCTAACATTTTTCTTCTGGGTGCTTTTGGATTTGTAGACCCTTTACATCATCAATTTTTTACAAGCAGGAAAATGTACATATTCTATTTCTACCCTTATTACTCCATGAGACCAGATTAGACTGTTGGTCCCATAATTTCTCTATCCAAACTAATATCCGCTAGGATTAAACTGTCTAACAGACTTCTTCTCTACATTCTAAGACAGAAATTGAAAATAGCTAAGCCAGGACTAGACTGTCTGACTCACTGGACTTTGCAGAAATTAAAACAACTAACTACATGCTCACAGGCTGAGCTTTATTTGAGTTTTTCCTACCTACCCTACTCTACTTGGAAATCACTGATGTTCTAGGTGATACAATAATACCAATGTAGCCAGTCAAGCAGTGACAAAAAAGGATATGGGCACTGACTGCCTGTCAGAGATAACCACGGGGTGCTCTGCATGTGGTTCTTCAAAACTGAGGTCACCATCAGTAGTGACCACTCTCGATGAATTTGGCCTGTGCTAAGGATCAATGCTGGAGTATTTGAGCAAATCACAGCCTCCATATATTCTACCATAGGATCGATGAACACATAATGTACCAGTTCTTCTTTTAGGCCTGCCATGACTAGTAGGTTGTCTTCATCCTGGGCAGCTTCGATTATTGCTTTTTCCATCGCATCATCAAAGTGGCTCTTGAAAGCTTGATCACCTTCTTCTTGCACATCGAAAAGCAGTGGAATTTCTCCATTTTTAGGGGGTGGGATACTTTCCAAAAATGCTCTGGGGTCTCTAAACTGATATGATTTTTCTTGTGAGTTCAAAGAGCCAAAGACAAATCTGACTTCATGCTTCATACCTCTCAACCACCAAATCTAGAAACATTTTCTTAAGCCCAGGTTGAGTATCGAGTTTTGAGCTGTGAAGGACAATCTTTGGAAGGTCCTCCCATTCAGTTTCTGCTAGTACAATTGCTACTCCATACCGAAACTCTGCTATGAGGCTTGGATGTATTTCTGCAAATTGTTCAGAGTCTTCCATTAGTGAAGTGACCGGATCTTTAGCCTAGCTGATGTTGTTATGAAGGTTGGTCTCCCAGTGGAGTCTTTTAATCATTTAGGAACTGTGGAGTCGCTAGGTGGATGATTCAAAATTTTACTGTCCACCACAGTGATTTACCAAATCAGGCTGATTGGTCTCGTTCCCCAACGGAGTCGCCATTATGTTGGGGTTCCCATGTTTTGGCCAGATTGGCAAGACCAAAAGATGAGACAAAATCAAACCACTTTCAGACCTCAGGATCTAGCCCTCCTAGGTCCAGAGAGGGATCTCTCCATGATATGTCAAAGGTATATGAATTTGAAGCTTAGTGTTTAAAATTTTAGGCTAGTTATAAGGCTTGGGGTTTGTTTGTTTGATTGCTTGTTTGGTTGCTGGTTATCAGGAAGGAAAGGTTCAATGTAAGACAAGGATGAGAAAAGAGGAAATGAGGCAGAGGTGAAGTATTCCAGGGAGCATTCAAAACCATTGGGCAATGGATTCAGGAAAGGATTTGCTTGCTAATCAATATGCAGGCTTTCAATTGGGCTAGTCATCTAAAACATTGGATCTTAAAGATGATAGTGTAATATGGAATGGTAGAAGAGGAGGAGACAACACAGATTCAGGACAAAAATTTAAAGACCAGCTGGTTGCACAAGGATCCTAGTGGAAAGGGCTAACTCTAATCCCCAGTGTTCCAAAATCTTCCAGCTAAATCTCAACAAAACATCTAAGAACTGATTCATTCAATTCATACATCAGAGAGCAGGCAATAACATCCACCACTCTGGTTAAATTAACTGAAATTAATTCTTAGATAACACATTTAGTAGAAAACATCAAAGGAAAGGATAGCAGAAACATAGGGTACCTAACAAGGGTAAATCCTATGCCAATATTCTGATGCAAGCCAGTAGAAATGAAATGAAATGAATTAAGACACAGAGATAGGAACACATCACCATTGCTTTAGATCAGGATCCAAAGAAATGTGCTTTTCATATTAAATAGCAATACCAGTCAAGTACAAAATTTCCAATAGCTAAATACTCAGTCTAAAATCATATTCCTCAGCCTATCTTACAACTTTACACAAAGATTGTGTCTCAAAAGAAACTACTTTCAGTTCTCTGATAACTGATCAACAACCTTTACAATAATTTTCTCATGAGTTTTATAGTAGAAAGATGAACTGAGGAGGTAGGTGGAAAACTAAATGCAAAATTAACACTTAGAAGAGGAAAAAGGGCCGAGGCCCATTCTGTTTAAATTTTGTGCATTTATCTCTGGCACTTTCGAGACGAAAGAGTGATCTTCTTCAGTCTTCCAATTACTCTGATGTACTCTAGCTTGCAGTACTCTGTAGTACTTTGGAGAATAAACAAAGAGGCAAGTAAATGGCGGAGAAGTCTGCCATACCGCATAACAAATGCTCTGATGGCTTTGGACGGTGGTCAAGGCGGAAATCTTCTTTGGAACACGGCATGGACTAAAAACAGTATGGGCACCCCATCCTTCCATGGAGAGAAACATTCTGCTGATGTAGAAAACCTGCTATCCATTAATTTCTGTGCCCTGTATCCTCTACGAGATCTATGATGTCTTCAAATAGGTACTTTTCCTCTAAAACATAGAGTTAAAGCTCAAAGATCTTCATTTTCGTGTCTTAGACTCTCTGCTGCTCCTTTCTGTCTCTGTTGGAAAAAACTTGCCACTGTATTGAAAACTTTGTAATCATGGCGGCGTTTCGCCGCTTGTACCCTGCAAAAAACCCACAACTGTGTTAAGAAATCCAATGCATGGGAGGGAGGATGGATACGGAGGGCGGAGGAAATGATAGCGCGGCGGTGGTAAGGACAGTAATATTAAATGAAACAATGGTGAAAAATGCATTGATACGGTGTAACTAGCAAACAATAGGGTTTGATGGAAAATATGCGTATGGACCGTTCGATCATGGTCTGGTGATGAAGATCGACGGCGGAGATTAATCTGTGGGATGGCATATGAAATTGGGTGGAATACATATGAAATGTTAAAATTTAATGCAAAATGCAAAATATTGGACTTAGGTGGAAATGCAAAGGAAATGCACGAAATGAAACAGAAATGAACGCATGAGGTGGGACCCGACATGGGTGGAGGGCGATTATTTTAGGACCATCGAAACTCAGGAGGATATCGACGGCCACGAATGCATCAGGAGATCGCAATCGGGGAGGCGGAGAGATGCACATTTTAGAATTTGTGATTGTGATTGGAGTTTGCGATGTGATTAGAACAGGAGAGCGATGGCCGTTGGATCAATGGGGGGAATCAATGGCAGAGATGTAATCGGGGCATCACGATCGCAACAAGCAGAAAGTGGCACCGAACAGAAAATGCGATTGCGATTAGAGTGGGATTGCGATGGCCGTCGGATCTGGAAGGGGATGGACGGCTGTGATTTGATTGGGATGATCGCAATCGCAAAGGGTGGAAGGTGCATGCGATTAAGAAATGCGAGATCGATTGGAGCGGGCGCGCGATTGAGCGCTAGCCGTTGGATCTTGGAAAAAATCAACGAACCACATTCAATCGGAGGGGAATGGAGAGGGGCGACGGGCGATGATGCGATCGGCGCTGAGCCGTTGGATCTGGCAGAGGGATGGACGACCTAGATTTGTTCGGGAGGTCGCAATCGGGGTGGAACAAAGCGTGACATGATGAAACTTGCGATTGCCATAGAGGCGGGGGTGCGATCGGCGCAGGGCCGTCCGATCTACGTGGTAGATCAACGGTGGAGAACGCAGCAGAGGACTTATGTGCAAGATCCAATCGCATCGGAGTTTTCATGTTTAACAAAGGAATGCACCTGTTTGCGAGTTGCGATTGCGACTAGTGCCCAAGGCATTAAGCGCTTGGTCTTGGGCATAGGGCATATGGGGAAGTGGTTTAAGGGGGCTAGCGAGAAAGGGGCTAGGCCCTATTATAAAGTTAAAAAGTGGGTTTTGAGGCCCTTTTAATGCATTTTAAGGCCAAGGAAGGGAAACGATAAGGGGAACAAATGGGAATTTGGCCCAACAAAGGGTAAGGGTAGAATTTAAAGGGGATTTTGGGGGGATTTAGGATGTTAATGGGGAATAAAGAGAGGAATTAAAGGGAAGAAAACAGAGGTTTAGAGGGAATGAAATAAGAGGAAAAGGAGGCCTTTTAGACACTTCTTCACAAACAGAGAGGCTTTATAATGGGAATCAGCAGAGGGGATTTTATCAAAGGACCAACGGCACAAGGGGGCTTCAAGGATGATGTGTTTTCAGGGAAAATGCATTCCTTGAAGGCTCAAAAACATTTTAGCCCCCTGTTTGCTTGTCAAAAATTTATGGGGGGCTAACAGACAACACAACAATAATGTTTTGAAGTGATGAAACATAATTTCATGTGTAAATTGTAGTCCAACTAATATAAAGTTGGAAACTCATATTGTAATACTTTAACATTTCATATAATATAATTTATGTGGTTGAAACTATTTATAGTTGCACTTGATGTTGTTTAGTATTGTAATTAAAATATGTGACTTTTTGTTTTTATATTAGATGAACATGCACATTGTATGACATTTTTTAAATCATACAAATTAATTGATGTTGATTAATAATGAACACAAAATCAATTTAAAACTACTAAATTAGTAGTTTATATTGATTAATGATGAACACAAATAAAATGAATATACGACTAAATTAGTCATTTATAGTGATTATTAATGAAAGTAAATGAAATGAATATAAATTACTAAATTAGTCTTTTATATAATGAATAAATGGCTACTGAAAATGATAAATTTGTGACTAGAAATGATGACTAAATTTTTCATATATATGACTATTAGTAACTAATTTACAGTATCTTATAACATGACTAAAATTTAGTCATATTTCTTTGATCATTAATTGGTTTTAAACGATGACTAAAATTTGCATATATATGACTATTAGTAGCTAATTTACAGTATCTTATAACACGACCAACATTTTGGTCATTAATTTATTTTCTCGAGTGATCATATAGTAATACATTTTGTTGTACATTTGGTCATTAATTGTGACAAATAATGACCAAATCAAAGACCAAATCAATGACTAAATCAATGACCAAATCAGTGACTAAATCAGTGACTAAATCAATGACCAAGTCAGTGACTAAATCAACGACCAAATCAATGACCAAATTAATGACTAAATATACAACTAGATAACAAAATTGAGATAACCAATTAATGACGAAGCTAAAAACGACCAAAAATTGGTCGCGTTATAAGATACTGTAAATTAGCTACTATTGGTCACCGACAGAAAAATAGTCGTTTATATGAAAATTTTAGTCATTTTTTAGTAACTAATTAGCCATTTTGTACTAGTGGTTTATACAACTTGAGTGGACTTAATATATAGCTTGAATGAGCCTAACAGTTGAGAGCATGTGTTTCCTCCTAAGAGGTCACATTCTCAAAACCATATAGGGGTTGTTACACCATTTTTTGGTCATCTAACCTATTGTTATTAGATGGACCCAAGTACACCATGTAAGAGCATTTTTTCCCTAAATAAAATTGGATTCACTATGAAAAATAACTTAGTAAATCACCTTTATTAAGTTGTTTATGGTATAAATAGGAAACCCCATGAGGAAATATTAAACAAATCTACATTTGTTTGATTTTCCTCAATGAATAATTAGTTAAACAATAGTTTAATTAATATTCTTGGTTATATTTAACCCAAAACAGGGAAATTAATTAGATAAATCATCATTTATCTTATTATTTCCTAAGAGTAATTATTTAAACCTTATTTAAATAATATTCTTTGTTGAATATGACTAAATCATCCTTAAATAATTAAATAAATCATTACTTATTTGATTATTACTCAACCACATCCTTAAAATGATAAATAAATCATATATTTATTTATTATTTACAAATAAAGGGTTTGACCCAATTCAGATTCCTTTTCCCTCCAACAAATATAATAAAATATTCCATAAAAGTTGGATCTTGATTTGGTTAATAACAGTTTAATTGTGCACCGATATCTAGACTAACTCAATATTTTGTTATAAATATATGGGTTTTTCCATTCATTTACCACCTTTTGTTGCCTAAAGATCACTCTGGATCTATACTTTTGGTCTGACTTTGATCCACAATCATAGTCATATTTTGCTACCATTTTTGTCTGGGTTCTCTACACCATCAAGAGAAAGAAATTTTAGATCTGAATTGCTAAGGAATTACAAGAACCCATCCCATTGAGGAGAACTAGTAACACCCTTCTGTATTTTCCTCCCAGGTGCCATTAATACAAAATTCATTCAACATATTCTTGTCTTGTCTATTGGATGCATGGAGTAAATCTTGTTTTTTCTACTGCTTAATGTCTTCTAATGCATAGATCTATATTTTTGTAGCATTTATCTTGATCACCTAACTGTAGATGTGAGGATATTAGTAGTCATCTTTGTTTTTAGGTTGTTTGTTATGCACAGATAAAGTGGTATTTTTTCGTACGCTTGAAATTAAGATTCATACTAACAACTGGTGACTCCACACAGGTTTACGATTACAACTGCAGTCATTTTTCTGATCCTTGCATATCCAGCTACTTCAAACCCTAGGATTTCTCTTTAGTATCTTGATTTTACTTTTCTTGTTGTTGTTTTTAACCTATAAAACCCTAAAATGATAAAAATTCTAACTTCCATGTGTTTTCGGACCTATGCACAGGTGACAAACATCAGCCGCAGTTGAGACGATAATTTTTTCTAAAATTTGCTGCCAAAAGTGCCGAAAGTGCAGGTTGCACTTTTTGGCCCAAAACCTGTGACCTGGAGCTTCAGGAAGCGGGAATCAGCCCAAAAACTGCGACCTCTGCAGAAAACAGGTCAGAAACTGCAACCTGGATTTTTTGCAGGAGTTTTTTTTAAGTTTTCTAGGTTTATCTGGGTCTCTATTCAGGGTTTTTTGACCTCTATCTCTTCCCATTTTGGACCTGTACTTGTTATATTTACTCAACTAAGTGGGAAACTAGCCCCCTAGGACTTCAGTACCCTCCACACTTTTTGGAAGAGTTTTAGCTACTGCAGGTTGTCTGAATTTTTCAGAGCGTTCAACCTTTTTTCAGATATGATACCTGACCTTCAGATCCGCTTTAGATCATATTTTTATCCATCCAAATCACCTCATTTAGCTTTGTTTGGGTTTTCCTCTAGGGTTCACTTCATTTCCCTCTAGGAGATAGCCTTTTTCCACCTCATTTATAGCAATTCTTCCTCTGATTTGTTGTTGTTTTCTGCAGCACTTTCCAACAGATTTTGACCTTTAGATCCCTGTCCCTCCTGACCTTAGATCTATTGGCTATTTTGGTGTGTTTTGACTATTTTTTTGCCCGCTTACAGACTACTTGTTGAGAGGCCCGCCTCCTTGGGTTTATATTATTACATTATTAACTGTTTATTTACTGTTATTTCAGTTTCATATATTGTTATCTGCAGGTTTTTTTTCAATTACACAACACATTTTTTATTTTTCTCTACAAACGTTTGGGTTTAAAAATTAAAATTTACGCACTTTTCACACACACACTAAGCAAAAAAGGGCTTGGTTAACATCACCAAGAAATGACTCTAAAACATTGAAATCAATTGATCCTGCACCTCTCTACCCTTGTTTCGACATTTTAATCAATTGATCTTGCACCTCCTTGCCCTTATCGGTCTCTTTTTCCCTTGTTTTGTGTTTGTGTCATCATCATTGTGCCACCAAGGCATTTATCTTGGAGACTTCTTGGCCTTCATCCTCAGTTTTCAGTAGGAAGACTTACTCCTCTACGTAGGATTTGAGTTATTCCTCCTGCGAGTCCGCACTCAGACTCTTCTTCTAGTTCTTTGGGTTCTCCTTCTCGTTCCGCCTTCAGTCCTCCCCCTGTCACCTTCACCTTGTCTGGTGCAGGACCTAATGTTGGTGGTAACCCCAGAACTCATGCTGGGAATACCACTAGTGGGACTGCAATGGACACTACCCCGGCTGCGCCCTTGCTCCCATTCATGGTAGGCATCAGCCTCCCAGCTTTTGACTAGTTGATAAATGACCCTATACACCACGATGCTAGTTGGCCTGGTATGCCAACTAAGCTCCCTTCCGACATCCCCACGTTTGAAGTCCTTGCTAGAGAAGATCCTACAAATCATGTTCGATCTTTCCACATGTGGTGTTCATCTAACTCCATTACCGATGACTCTATCCATCTTCGGTTGTTCCAACGTACGCTTACAGGTGAAGCTTCTAAGTGGTATGTTGATCAGGCCCCTTCCTCTCATACCACCTTTGCGACTCTTGCCCAGGCTTTTCTCACTTACTTCCAGCTTCCCCTTTGTTATGACACTGGTACCGAACTCTTGACTTCTTTCCCTCAATCATCTACGACCCGCTTATCCGACCATGTCCAGGAATGGTGGAGAAGAAAGAACCTATGTCGAGCCCCTACCTTCGAAGACCGTGTCTACATGGGCTAGTTCCTTAGATCTCTCTTGCCACCTATTGGGAAATATTTCGCATTGCACTTTCCTCAAACCGAAGAAGCCTCTCTCCAAATTGCGTTAAACTATGACCTGATCTACGCTCAGTCAGGTTATGTTTATACTGTTCTACCTGATCTTCCCAGCCCCGGTGGTGCCAACGCATCAAGGTCATCTCACGCCCCCGACGGTATTGTTGGAGCTCTCTTGACTTCATACGCTAAACCTCCCATGGGCTATGGCTTTCCTCAAGGGGGGCCAGCACCTCCTGCACTTTTCCCCCTCCTAGTAGCACGTATCCTGGATACAGCATGCCTCCTACTTTTTCCCAACCTCTTGTTTACCACACTGTTACCCAACCTCCTTATTATTTGTATCCATAGCCTGGTGCTCCAGCTCCTCCCTTGCCTTCTCAACCCCCACAACAGAAACCACCCCCTCATCAGGGGCAAGTGTATGCATAGTAGGGCGCGACTAATCCTCCTCCCTAAAAAAAGAAGAGGAAAGGCACTCAAAATCAAGCTGCCCCTGGTAATTCTGGACCTAATCAAGGTAATGCTCCTAACACTATGAACCAACAATAAGGCACTCAGCCCAAGCAGGACAGGCCTATTCGCATGAACAAGCCCTGTTCTTGTTGTGGTGTTTATGGTCATTACAAACATGATTGTCCTCTTTTACCACAGATGCGGCAGCTGTGGGAGTATCAAGCAACATTGTGAGGATAGTAAGCCTCCCGTTCTGTTCCTCCCTGTATTGCGCCTAGTCAGCCGGTTGTGCTTACTAATCCATTCCCTCAACAAGGATTTGTGGCTACCCAACCACCTGAAGGTCAGGTGGCCACTCAACCTCTTCCATTTGGTACCTCCAATTACCAAATTCTCATGATGAACTCTAATCAACCTCTAACCGTAGACATCAATCTTTAGACTCGATCCCATTTGTACAACAAGCCTCCCACTACGTCTGTCCCCGAACCGCCTCCTTTGGTCTCTACAGAGCCTCTTTCGACACCTAATGGTCCCTTGCAGATCCCTTAGCCTAAGGCAGATGTTCATACCAAGATCCCTAAGGGACCACTACATCAAAATGCTACTTCTGGAAAAGCTGCCCATTCGTATAGCATAGTAGATGATTTGGCACAATCCCCTACTGCCATTTCGACACTGGAACTCCTCCAGTCGTGCCCTTCACAATGAAAAGCTCTACTATCTGCCATGGGAGTTGTAGATCCTTCCGAAAACCGATTAATTGTCTTTGATGTTGACTGGTCAGAACATCCTCCTCTCCCTGCTTCCATCACTTTTCAAATCCCAGTCAAGATCCAGAACGCCAGCGTTTCTCAATGCATCATTGATGAGGAGGCATCCACCTCTGTGATGTCCGCTTCAGTCTGGAAGCAACTCGGATCACTTAAGTTGGCTCCTTCCATGATCACTCTCAGAGCGTGGGATGGCCATGCCTCCCAACCCATTGGCTTATTCCAAAATTGTCCTATTACTCTTGCGGGGAAGACTGTTTGTGTTGACGTAGAAGTCATAGATGCCCCCTTATATTACAACATTCTATTGGTTCATAGCTACACTTATGTGATGTCTGTTTTCCCTTCCACGGTCCACCACAAGATGTCCTTCCCTCGTAATGGAAAGATAGCCACCATTGACCAGTTGACATATTACGAACCGAAGTCTTAGACCTCCCCTGATTTCACCATCTCTTCGGTGGCCAACAAGCAAACCATCGATCCTTTGAACATTGTCTCACTTGGAGTCTACAAAAATTCTCATTACTTGGTACATTCCATGGTCTTCCTCCTCCTGTCTCTGATCCTAGCTCATCGAATGTTTGCATGATGCGATCGTCTCAAGCTGCCCTCAAGCGGCCCACCTCAGCTAGTTAGTAGCCTCCTCGCCCTTCGCAACCTACTCCTATCCCTTCGATTTAGCCTTCTATACCTCCTCCTCTTGGCCCTTCAGCTAGTATTCATGAGCCTCTTTACCATCCTGGAACAGTTCCCCTAGGCCTTAACCATTTAAGAGTCATCCTGCCTGGCCATTATCCCTCCAGTTAGATACCGTTCTTATCTCCCCCACCAGGAGTGCACAGTACCTGTTATGGCCACCCTCTCTCTTCCTAACCTGACCCTAGGGATTCACGTATGGTACCTTAATCCCCCAGCCACTACCCCGCCTGGTCACCCTAGACCATATCTTGCTTTGACCCTAGTTCAACTAGTCCCTATGACTTCTCCCGCAGCTACAGTGCCTCAACCACCTCAACAGGAACCTCCTCCTATTGCGACAACTTCGAGTAATGGGGGCAAAGCCAACAAGAAGGCAACCAAAGAAAAGACTACCCTGACAAACCTTGCCCCTCCTTGGCCGCCAAGGCACATTATCCAATGCACTTTGTGTGATGTTTTCGGTCATGCCACCCATACTTGTCTGAAGTTGCCTCACCTTAAGCCCATGGTTAATGAGACGTTTTCAGAATCTGACATCCCTAAGGTCTATGTCACTATACCCGATTTAGTCCTGAAACTCAAATAATTGTGCACAAATCACCCTTGTGCTTTGTGTGATTTCCATGGCCACTAAACTCTCCTACATCCTCACCTCGAAGATTATCTTTCCTCTTTGGAAGCTTTCCGTCAATTCGAGGCCAAGTGTAACAAGTGCACCCCCTCCTTGTTCGTGATTTCTGCTTCAGCAGAACCAGAGGATCTGCCTACTCCCATTGACATCCCCCCTCCTAATGTCGACATGATGGAGCCTTCGGCCACGATTTTCTACATATAATCATCCATGAAACCCTTGGTGGAAGCCCCCATGGAGACTTCCCCTAATGATCCACCTGACCTCCCTTTAGCAATCACCCTGGGCTCAACATCGGTAGATCCTTTCTCTGCTTACTCTTAGGTCACCCCCCATGATGTTGTGCATGTGAGCCTCTCTTCACATGATGATGAGTCAGGTAGCTCTACCGCATCAGGTGGTCTCCCTTCCTCTAGTCACCCCATCTTTCACTCTGATGAAGACATTATGGAAGCAATGACCGATCCTAACATTCCATGGGATGATATGCACCACCATGCATACTTCCTCCCGTAGCAGTCCCATGACCAATATGTTGTGGAAACTAAATAATTCATCCCTAATGAAGTTGATTTGTTTAGAAATACCATTCTTGCACTTGATGCTTTCGAAGAAGGAAATATGGCCAATATCTCTCCTACCATTAAAACTGACATTTATGACAAGCCAGGGATAGAAGAAAATATCACCTTGGATGCCCGTTGGACCTCGGAAGAGGTTGAGGCTTATACCAAGCTATTCAAATAATTCTGTGATATTTTCACCTAGTCCTATTCAGAAATGCCCAGACTTGATCCTACCATTTTCGAACACCATATTGATACATGGCCTGATGCCAATCCTATCCATCAAAAGTTGAGACCCATTAATCCTTCCAGACGAGAAGCTGTCAAAGCCAAAATTGATAAGCTCAAGCATGCTGGTTTTATCTATCCCATTTAATACACCACTTGGGTGTCCAATCCGGTTCCCGTTCTCAAGAAACAAGGCACCATCCATGTCTGCACTGACTTTTGCGATATGAACAAAGCTTGTCCAAAAGAAAACTTCCCCACACCATTCATTGACCAAATCATTGATGAGTGTGCGGGGCACAAGGTTCTATCCTTTATGAATGGTTTCTCTGGGTACAACCAAATTGTTATTCGTCATGCTGATCAACA
Source organism: Pinus albicaulis (assembly GCA_034641835.2). Classification (NCBI taxonomy): domain Eukaryota; kingdom Viridiplantae; phylum Streptophyta; class Pinopsida; order Pinales; family Pinaceae; genus Pinus; species Pinus albicaulis. Next base: position 347,321,311 of record CM076570.1, on the reverse strand, counting down.
TAAAACCACATTCATTAGTCCATGGGGAACCTTTTCCTATCGAGTCATGCCATTCGGCCTTAAAAATGCAGGAGCCACTTTTCAGCGAGCTATGTCTTACTGTTTCCATGACCTATCTCATATTATCCTTTCTTATTTAGATGACCTCACTATGTGTTCTAAACATCAGGCACAAAACCTCCACGATCTGCGTACCATCTTTCTCTGATGTTGCAAGTATAATATCCACCTCAAACCGCTGAAGTGTGTCTTTTGTGTACCTGTCAGCCATCTTCTAGGCTTCATTGTGTCTAAATATGGTATCATGCTTGACCCATTGAAAGTTAAAGCCATCCTTCAGCTTCCTATCCCTCATACTTTACGCCAGTTACAAAGCCTCCAAGGCAAAGTTAATTTCCTTCATCAGTTCATACCTGACTATGCCACCACCGCGCATGGGTTCCTTAGAATATTCTGCTCTAATATCCCTTTTGTTTGGGATGCCTATGCTCAAGAGTATTTTGATGCCCTGAAGCATGCTCTCACGTCTGCTCCCTTGATTCTTCCCCCTGAATTTGATAGGGATTTCATCCTCTATATCTCCGCTTCCATCTAATCGGTCGCTGGAGTCCTCATTTAGGAAGATGAAAATGGAATTGAACATGTTACCTATTATGTCAGTAAGAACCTGGTAGGACCTCCTGTATCCTACTCACATGAAGAGAAATTAGCACTGAATGTTGTGTTCTCGGTCCAGAAACTTTGTCATTACATCCTCATGCATTCCATCAAGGTCGTGACTAATTCCAACCCTATGGTCATCCTATTGAGTCATCGAATTATCAATGGGAAGTACGCTTGTTGGATCGTGATTGTTGGAATGAGGTCTCCTAACAAGCTACAAAACCGGTCTATTTTTGGTATTTTTTTTATCTTTAGTATAGCACAGGGGTCTTGGGGTGGGTAAAAGCCCTAAAAAGCACTGTAATGGGGTTAAAGGGTAAAATAGGGGTCCGAAAACCATGGGTTGCAGACCTTAGGAATGTTAAAGCTATATTGTTATAAATAGAGAGGCATTTCAGATTGTAAGAGAAAATAATTGTCTAAGCTATTGATGCGATTTGTTGGGGTTTTTGGGGAACAGACTCCTACTAGCTGTGTGCGCGGAGATCCTAGTCTAGTTGTGTAGACCCTGCTACTGTGTGCGCAAGCTGGGAAGGGAATTGTAAGGGTAATGAATGAATAAATATGGGAGATTATTGGATCTAAATCTGCAAGTACTATTGAATGAATTACTAATAATTACTATGCTATGAATTTCTCTGTCTTTTTGCTGTGAAGGTCTGTATATTGAATGATTGAATCTATTCTTCTTTGGCTATAGTATGCTACGAAAGTCTGTGTATTAAAGTAAACCTAGATATGTTTTGTCCGAGTATGAAATGTTGTGTTAAGGGTATGAAAAGCTTCTAATTGTAGATATAGTGAATGTGGATGCACTTGGACATATACTTGACCCTGCGCAGAGATAATCTAAATAGAACGCAGCCCTGATTGCCTCACCCTTCCTTTCTCAAGGTGTAGAAACCTGGTTCCAACATCCACCCATACTACTTCAGGTGAGACTGTGACCTGCAGCAAGCAGGTCACTGCCGAAAGGGCCAGTAGTATAGGGGTTTGTTGGAAAACCTTGTGCACCGAACCTGGGTCAGGACCCCTCAAGCCAAAAAATGGTTCCATTGCTGGGACCCGAAGGAAGCTAACTACCTACCTTCAAGGGGGTAGGAGATGAGGACATGGACTGATTTTGGTTTATCGCGAACTCTATTTGGACTGCGCAGAATGTAGCAAGTGACATGATAAAAAGGGCGCAGTTGTTGTTAGAATTCTAAGACAGAGCTCTGGACTGGTATATGCGATATGTTACCCAGAATGGAACCGCTTCCATTCAGGATATTAAGAATGCTCTGAAGCAACAATTCCGCAAACCAAATTCCTACTCCCAGTTAGTGGCGGATGTAAAAGACTTCAAATAGGGTGCATCTGAATTAGTGTGGGAGGCGAATCAATGGTTGAAAAATGAAATTAGGGAAGGAGGGTTCAAATATTATGATAGACAACATACGAAATGGTTCATCGCCATGTTGTTACCTTACCTGCACACACCAATGAATCAGTAGACCTTCGAATAATAGGAGAAAGCTATAGAAACTGCTGTGAAGTTAGAAGCTACTCCCTGGGAGGATACCTCGGTGGGAGTCCAACAGATCCAGGAACAACTTGGAGCTATGCACCTAGAGATACAGAACCTACGAAAAGAGAGAGGAAAAGACATCTGCGCGGATCTCTGGTGTATACGTTGTCGAGTGTTTGGTCACACAAAGGATCAGTGCCCTCTACTGACTAACTATATCCAAGCTGGAGGACCTAGCCTGCTGTGCCCAAGGGTAAGTATGGAACCTGCCCTATTGTGACCAAGATCAAGTGGATATGTGCTATGGTGTGATGATTGTCGGGTAGTAGGCCTCCACGATACGAACCATTGCCCTCGTCTAGGTGTGTATAACCCAGAGCTAAAACAATAATGGTGTCTATTCTGTCAGTCTGTAGGAAATGACGAGCAGAATTACCAAACATATGACTTGATGATAGATCGAGGGAGCTTATATCGGGTGCAATCAAACCCTGCATCACCTAGAACGACTGTGCACTTTGGAGGATCACCAACCCGAGGCAGAGGAGGCTGGGGAGGAAGCACAGGCCAAGGATGAGGTCAGCTGATCTATTATAACTATGGAGAAATAGGGCACTTTTCCAGATAATTCCCTAATCCCACCTGACCATCGTGTAAATATTGCAAACAACTAGACCATGAGGTAGAAGACTGCCCGATCTTGATAGCCAGAATGTAGGAAAAGCAGCCGACCCCTACGTAGAACATACAGAGGGTTAAAACTATGCTAAGAGAATCAAATCAAAGTGTAAAGGTCATAACATGTAGTGGGCTGGACACCAAGGGAAGAAAAGAGGTACCCTGTGAAAAACGAGCACTACCAGTAGCCCCTGTGCAGTCTCAAAGCGAGGAAGAAATTGAGACCTTTTTGAAGGCATGTCTGAAATTACTCAGGAACCCGAAAGTTGTAAGAAACCTCCTAGATTTAATGAACACCTGTGTAGCTCAACCCACCTTGATCCCTGAGACCAAGGACGTTCACAAACTTTACAACTCTAAGAAAAGCACAGGGAGGGAAATGCGGTTGACTGCACAAATCGGGGACTATGAAATGGATCAGGTTATCTTATATCTTGGATCTAATGCCAATGTTTTGCCTAAGCAGACATGGCAACGAATGGGGAAGCCCAAATTGGAATGGTCCACTATCCAGTTGCACATGGAAAATTAGCAGAAATTCATTCCCTTGGGAAGGTTACCAGAAGTTATGGTTGACATTGTAGGGGCAAGGGTCCTAGCTGACTTTGAAGTGATTGAAATAGTTGAAGATGCGGACCCCTACCCTGCGCTCCTCGGATTAGATTGGGCAATGGACATGGGGGGAATTATTAACCTAAAGAAACAGAGCATGGTGTTTTAGAGCGGAAGTACGTGTGTCATAGTACCCCTAGATCCTGCGAAAGGTGCCCGGTATACTAATCCTATCGACACGAAGAAAGAATTATATCATATCTATAAGATCACCACGCAAGATGAAGATCGGGTTAACACAACGAATGAAGGGTTGCTCTGTTGGGAAAAGGACAGTGAATTCTTTTCTAACTTTGATGAAGAGCTGGAGAACTGGCAGAGCTAGCTGTATGAGGTTTTGGCACTTCGCAGCCTTCAGATTGTCAAAAGCTTCCGTCGCATCTCTACCATGGAACGAACCTTGCCTTGCCAAGAGGCCACAGATGAAAATACAAAGCCTCAGAAGCCTAAGGGGTCCACAGAATGTAGGTCCGAGGCACTATTACTAACTCGGTAGAAAGCACCTATGTAGGAACCTGTCTCCCCTGCTTGGACGAACTACTGGAGTAGGGTAATCCTATGTATAAAGATTCCCTTAGCCAGATGGGCCCCAAAATCGGCCGACCCATGTGGTGACCTACTCGCTCAAGGGTGCGCTCAGCCCTTGCCCAACCATATTACGGACTTGTCTCCAATCATGAGTATCTGGGAGAATTTACGGATGACTAAAGAATTAAATCACCTATGGACGTCTGATGCAGCTATCCTTCACAAAATTGATCCTTCCACGATCGACATAACCACCTCAAAAATACTCCCGATCAACTTAGAGGCTCACCCTGTGTCAACCGTCTGTCGAAGTATGAAAGGACCTCCAACATGTCAGCCACACCCTGAAATCACGACGACGCGACCTTGGATACAAAAGAATAATATCATCTCATCCAGAGTTAATGCAGAAAGAAACTTAAAAACACAGGCAAAGGGCGGTAGATTATCAATATCACCATTTATGAGCAAGGGTATTCACCACTTACGACCTACATCGCCATTAAGTAACTTTGATTGGGGCACGAATGGCTGGAAGAGGATAGCTTGAGCTATTTATTCAACTGTCAAGAGGTATTGGCTACCTACATTATGTTTCTTTATACTTATTTCTACGATTCATGTCGCTCGTCTCTCCGGTATGGACCCCAATGCACAGGAGGAACAGATAAGAGGTTCAGAAGAAGCTGAGTGTAGAAATAGGAGTGCACAAAGGATGCCTGGAAGGATTAGCTGTGAACTAAGTTCGGCAAGAACTCTGCAGTACCGAAACCTGCTACGACATCTCCGCCATTTCTAGGCCACGCTCGCTAGAAGCACCATATGTTTACTCCCCCGCATTGTCACTTCTGAATCGAGTTTTGGGGACATAAAAGTAGACTATAGAACTACGAAGCTTGTCGGCCAACGTACTGCAAGAGGTACACTGTTGCAGCTAAGAAAGACGCAAGCAGTATGACCTGACCCCAGAAAAACGTGCCCAAAAAATTGTCGTGGTCACTAACGCCACACACACTATTCAGGAAAAACTGGCACAGGGAGCCCAATTGTTTGAATAGGCTACGCAACTCTGTATGAAAGCACTGCACCACCCCATGCCTTTGCATGTCCAAAGAGAGTTTAAATAGGAAGAAGATGCTCTAGATCGACTTCGGGCCTCCACACCTCCCCCTGGCCACGCGCAGCGCCTGGCCGCCATGCACCAGATTTAGGACCTTCGTCACTCCAAGAAGGTTGCGTACAAAAAGTTGAAACCATGGACTGATGCTACACTCTAGCTTGCACATGATGCACAGTACGCCATTGCACGTCTCCACCAGTTGTTGGAATGCGTTGGTCAGGATCTCGAGGGGCCTACTACTCTAAAAATGCTCAACATTGCGCAACACGTAGCAGCCCGAAGCAAGGAAGTGCTTCCACCCCTCCTTCGCTCCCTAGCTACCTTACACGTACAGATTGAAGACACGCCACCAAAGTGACTCGGGACGAGTCACAAGTTTGTGTTGGGGGACTGTTGGAATAGGGTCTCCTAACAAGCTATGAAACCGGTCTATTTTTGGTTATTTTTGTTGTATTTAGTATAGCACAGGGGTTTTGGGGTGGGTCAAAGCCTCGAAAATCCTTGTAATGGGGTTAAAGGGTAAACTAGGGGTCTGAAAACCATGGGTTGCAGACCATAGGAATGTTAAAGCTAGATTGTTATAAATAGAGAGGAATTACAGATTGTAAGAGAAAATAATTGGCTAAGCTATTGATGCGATCTATTGTGTAAATGATCTGTTGGGGTTTTTGGGGAATGGACTCCTACTGGCTGTGTGTGTAGAGATCCTAGTCCAGCTGTGTGTGGACCCTGTTGCTATGTGCGCAGGCTGGGAAGGGAATTGTAAGGGTAATGAATGAATGAATATGAAAGATTATTGGATCTGAATCTGCGAGTACTATTGAATGAATTGCTGATAATTAATTTTCTATTAATTTCTCTGTCTTTGCACTGCGAAGGTCTGTATATTGAATGATTAGATCTATTATGCTTTGGTTATAGTATGCTACGAAAGTATGTGTATTAAAGTAAACCTAGATTTGTTTTTTCCGGGTATGTAATGTTGTGTTAAGGGTATGAAAATAATTTGATTGTAGATCTAGTGCACATGGATGCAATTGGACATATACTTGACCCTGCGCAAAGATAATATGAACAAAACACAGCCATGCTTGCCTCACCCTTCCTTTCTTAGGGTGCAGAAACCTGGTTCCAGCACCCACCCATACTACTTCGGGTGAGACTGTGACCTGCGCAAGCAGGTCACTTCCGAAAGGGCCAGTAGTATAGGGGTTTGTTCACAAACCTTGCACACGAAACCTGGGTTAAGACCCCTCAAGCCAACAGTTATCCTCCAGGAATTCGATCTTGAATTTTTCACACCCAAAAGTAAGAATTATTTAGCCCTCGCTGAACTCATTTCTGAACTACCTACAGGTACTCAGGATCCTGCAATTAATGATAATCCCCAATGAACATTTATTTTCGATTACCACCGATGACCCTTGGTATGGGGACATCCTCACTTATTTGCGAACCCAAAATTTCGCCCTCCATCTTGACCGTGATGCTCGACGACGTATCCAACACCAGGCCCCCTGCTACCTTCTTATTAGTGATGACCTTTATCGTCGTGGTGTAGATTCTGTCCTTCATCATTTTCTCACACACACTGAATCAGAATAGGTCCTCAATGCCTGTCATAGCAGCGCTTGTGGTGGCCACCTCTCCAGTCTGGCCACTGCCCAAAAAATCATGCGCGTTGGGTACTTTTTGCCTTCTCTCTTTTGCGATTGCATTGAGGCAGTCAAACACTGTCCCAATTGCCAACATTTTTCCCCTAAGGGACAAGCTCCTCTGGCTCCCCTCCATCTTGTCATCTCAGCTGGTCCCTCTTGTAAGTGGGCCATAGACTTTATGGAGTGTCGACCATCATCGGCTAGTAACCATAAATATATCATTGTGGCAGTTGACTATTTCACCAAATGGGTTGAGGCCATGCCAACGTTTAACAACACGGCAGCTACCGCAGCCCTCTTTTTCTTTAACCATGTCATTGCTTGATTCAAAGTTCCAAAATAATTGGTCTTTGATCATGGCCGACATTTTGAAGATGAGATATGGTGTGAGCTATCCTCACTGTTGGGCTTTGAGCACCAATATTCCTCCTCTTATTACCCCCAAGGTAATGGCCAAGTTGAAGCAATTAATAAAATCCTTAAAACCATGCTTCAACAGATGGTGGATAAGCACAAAACCAACTGGAAACTTATTCTCTTCCCTACTTTATGGGCCTATAGAACTTTTGTTAAAACTGCCACCAGGTTTACTCCGTTCCACCTTGTTTTTGGAGAGGAGGCAGTCTTACCGATTGAGTGTGAAATCCCTTCCCTTCATCTAGCCGTCGAACTTCTCCCTGACACCCAACCTTTATAACAATGACTTATCATGCTTGAGCATACTTCCAAAGACCGTCATGTTACATTTCAAACCATTGAGGTGGCTAAGAAGCGCACCAAAGCTCAATATGACCAAAAAGTCCATGATCGTACTTAACACGAAGGTGATCTTGTTCTGGAGTATGACCAAGCCCATGATGTCCTTGGTCATGGGAATTTTGACTCATTATGGCTAGGACCTTACATCATCAGTAAGGATTTAGGTCAAGGGGCATATCTATTAGAGGACTTTGAAGGCCGACCCCTTCCCAATCCTCATAATGCACTTTATCTAAAGAGATATTACCCTTAGCATCTCCTTCTGGAAATGCATGTTTTATTTTCTTTAGGTGGCCAGCTCATGCTTTTTGTGATTTGGTACTTCACCAAGACACATTTTGTCCATGAAATGTCACTTCACTACTCCCCAAAATCGAATTTCTTCACTTGCAACACTTGTACTCGGGAGCACCACTTTGCCTCCATACTTGTCCATGCCCGTGTCGATTTTTTTCGTGACTAACGACCATGTACTCATGTTTTTATGGTCCCCATTTGAACTTTTCTGTGTGGCAGCACCATCGAGTCACAATTGTTTAGAGCATCTAAGTTGAGTCATAATTGCATTCATGGAGTCTATCCCGAGTTCCTTTGTATCCCACTATAGTCCTCCATCCTTCATTGCTTGGTCCCTCTCTCGTGTCGCACATCATGGCCCTCAGTCCCACTGTCCCCTATCCCTCATGATATTGTGTCAGTCACTTCTAGGTCATCCATGCCCTTTATGCTATAACAAGGGAAGTTGTCCATTTGCTACTTAGTACCCCCCATTTCATCATCATCCCTGGTGTCAGTCTGTCAGTCACTCTACTATTTTCTCTCATGCCTTAGTTGAGGTTCCCTTATTGCCTCACCTATGGTGGACCTCCTTTTGTCGACATCAGCTCATTCATTCTAGAAGATAGGTCTAGAGGGCGGTATACCTTGGTTCCAGCTTCCACTCGTGTTCAGTGCCTCGGATCAGGAAAAGGGACTCCTTATTGCCCTTTGACTTGATTGTTTCTCAGCTCTAGCTCCTTTCAGCATGATCGAGATCCGTATACTTGATGGTCCAGTGATGCAACAACTGATATCAGTGATTCTCGGGTGTGTGTGAAATGTCTCATCCATCATGAGGGGGTGGCCCTATAGGTAGCCCCCCACCTGCCTGGATGACCTCTTCATTATAGCCTTTGATGCAACTCCATATATTTTATGATGTCGGCCTCATCTGCTTGCAGTGCCTTTTTTATTGCATGTATCAGTCAAATTTTTAGAGCCCTTTCCTATTTACAGGGGCATTTGGGTTGTATTTATATCTCATGTACTCAGATATTATTGTACAAGTCCTAGCTATTATCCCAAGCACAATATGTATGTGGGATTCATTATCATGTCGTTTATCTGGCTCATGTTTATGCCAGCATGTACTATATTGTTCAGTCCCTTTGTTTAATGGATGCCTTATTCTTTGTACTTTGTCTCGGCAGGCATAGGTATGCCTCCCCTGCTGCCTATAGCATAGGTACTCACTCATAAAAGATACTTGTCACACCTGTAAGTCTCACCTCCTCAGTGTCTAGTCCTTTCAGTACTTTGGTCTACCTTATACTTCTCTCTCTTTGACTTCCCCTTCGGTGTCTAGTGGTTGAGTTCTTAGAACGTACTTTGGTCATATGATTAGCTCCTAATGCTTGCACGCTGGGGGGCAATTTGTTATGCCATTTTTTGGTCATCTAACCTATTGTTATTAGATGGACCCAACTACACCATGTAAGACCAATTTTACCCTAAGTAAAATTTCATTCACTATGAAAAATAACTTAGTAAACCACCTTTATTAAGCTGTTTATGGTCTAAACAGGAAACCCCGCGAGGAAATATTAAATAAATATACATTTTTTTGATTTTCCTCAATGAATAATTAGTTAAACAACAATTTAATTAATATTCCTGGTTATATTTAACCCAAAACAGGGAAATTAGTTAGATAAATCATCATTTATCTTATTATTTCCTAAGAGTAATTATTTAAACCTTATTTAAATAATATTCTTTGTTGAATATGACTAAATCGCCCTTAAATAATTAAACAAATCATTATTTATTTGATTATTACTCAACCACATCCTTAAAATGATTTATTTATTTATTATTTACAAATAAAGGGATTTGACCCAAGTCAAATTCCTTTTTCCTCCAACAAATATAATAGAATATTCCATAAAATTTGGATCTTGATTTGGTTAATAATATTTTAATTGTGCACCAATATCTGGACTAACTCAATATTTTGTTATAAATAGAAGGATTTTCCCATTCATTTACCACATTTTCTTGCCTAAATATCACTCTGGATCTATACTTTTGGTTTGACTTTGATCTGCCATCATAGTCATATTTTGCTACCATTTTTGTCTAGGTTTTCTACACCATCAAGAGAGAGGAATTTTAGATCTGAAGTGCTGAGGACTTACAAGAACCCATCCCATTGAGGAGAATTGGTAACACCCTTCTGTGTTTTCCTCCCAAGTGCCCTTAATACAAAATTCATTCAACATATTCTTGTCTTGTCTATTAGATGCATGAGTAACCTTGTTTTTTCACTAATGTCTTCTAATGCATAGATCTAGATTTTTGTAGCATTTATCTTGATCACCTAACTGCAGATCTAAGGATATTAGCAGCCATCTTTGTTGTTAGGGTTGTTTGTTATGCACAACCAAAGTGGTATTTTTTCGTACGCTTGGAATTAAGATTCATACTAACAAGCGTACAGTATGTATTCCTTCATACTCAGTAGTCAAATCGTTGCATAGAGGTGGGTCCCTTGTCCCACAAACAAGGGGGTCTCATACACCAATTTGGTGTATGGCTTGGCCTTGACCTTAAAATTGGATAATTAATTTTATATTTACACTATAAGGAATTTCTCTTTGGGAAGAACTTCCCTAGCCACTCTGCACCACTCTTCTCTAATGATGATTGAGATTTCTTCCACTTTTACATCCCCAAAGTGTGTCCCAAATAAATTTTGTTAAATTTTGTTTTTTGTGGTTGGATTTGTGCTTCCACCTTTAAATCCCAAAATTGTGTCCCAGATAAAGTTTTTAGAGTTTTTTTTTCTTTTTCTGTGGTTGGATGTGTTAGTCATCATTAGGAAAGAGAAATTTCTAAAGCGGCCCAAAAATCCATGGTAGCAGGCACAACAAAACAACAATATGGCACTCAGAAGGGATCTGGTAAAGCCAGAAAAGGGGAAGGAACCAACCAATCGGATGAACCAATTAAACTCAATCCAAGTCTTATCGACCAACACACATCGGGTAACACCCTCCTCCACACTCCCTATGAATTGAACTCCTACTCCTTGTAAATATCCCTATACAAGACTAATGTGGTCATTGTTACAGGGATGGAGTCTGTGAAACACAATTTTACCAAGTTTTGAATTTTGAATTGCAAGATATATACAAGATTATGTTAGATTTTTATCCAAATCCATTACTTTTAACTATAAAATATAGATGGTGATTTGATTTACTAGTCATGTAATCACATAGAGGTCATTTATAAGCCTAAAATAACATTGATTGCTGCACAGAAGATTCGTCACACATCTATTTCCAAGTGGTGGTTCAGGCAATGTGCAGCCAGGCAAGTATTATTTGTAAATTTTATCATTTGGACAAGTACAACTTGATTAGAATCAGCCATCATATATGTATATAAACCATTAGTGTGAATAATTATTTAGTGTGAGACATTCCTTCTATTTTATGTGCACGGATTATGTATATAAATTTTGTGTTTTGTGTTGTGTGTAGAGAACTTCAACTTAATAATGAAATCATGAGAAATTATTGAATAGGCATTGATGTGTGCAAATGGGTAAATTTTGTTAAAGTTTATTCTCTATGGTGTGATGTGTTGTCATCATTATCTACTTTTGTAATAAAACCAGTTCTTTTAGTTCTTTTAGACATTTTAGACAATTGCTAATGTGGTCATCGTTACAGGGATGGAGTCAATGAAACACAATTTGACCAGGTCCTTGACGCAGTCAAGATGATGCGTAAACCCAAAAAACACATAATACATGCAAAAGTATCATGAATATAAACCAAGATAAACTCAATCGTCTCGATATCTCATGCGGAAGTTATTCTCTTTTTACAATTCAAGTTTACAAACCATATAAAAAATACTCACTATGTCAAGGTTTAATGCTCTTCCAATAAATTCTAAGTGGAAACATTTCTTTTCTCTATCCAAAGTCTAAACCTTTATAAATGTTTGAGCGAAACATTATAATCTTTGTCCAATTCCTTTGGTTAATTTTTATTACCCATGCATATAAATAATGCTCTTTGTTTTGGACTTTGGTTTAATCCCTTTTACTCCGCTTTATTTCTATTATATTAATTTTATAATAGAAATTGCACATAAACATTTATGAACTTACCATTCCACCCTTTGACCATGTTTTGCTCAAATTTTGATGCAACCTGCACTTCAAATTTCTGTCGTCAATTTTAACGCCCAATCCAACCTCTATCAGGAAATATCATATTTCAAATAGCATGTTATTTAACGTTTTCAATTTGTGTGAAATGGGTAGTTTTGAGTTGCGACATGTCACCTCCTAAACACAATCGCACTCTTAAAACAATTACCGCTTACCATTTTCATTCCACGCAAAAACCCCTCACTTGTTTTGTAAAACCATATTCATTGTTCCGTTGGCCATTGGCTCATGATTCTGAATTCAATCTACACACAATTCCGGAGGCAACTCAAAATTCCAACTACGTTAAATACCGAATTAAAACTCAAAAATATGAAGTGAAACTCTTAATACTTTGTCAGATTATTTCTTTATTCTGCTATGCATTTCATGCTGGAATCAATTTCAGCTCTCGGCACTCATATTCAGATCTGCACAATTCGATTGCCGGCCACTCCATGATAACTCCAGTTTCAGCTCTCAGCAATTTGGTTTATACCTGTGACTTCTTCTCAAGCGTGTACATAATTCCTTGAGTCGAAATTTGTGCTTTATATTGCTGCGTGATTCACATTCTTCAATTCATTGCCTGAGAAATTTTGACTATATCTTCTTCTTGGGCGTATACGCAACCTCTCCACTGTTTGAGTTCACACTTAATTAACTCTTTTTATGAAACATTCATTGATCCAATTTTTGATCAATGATGATTCGAATTTCCATTCAATCCTTACTATGGAAATCATCATATCAAACCTCCATTGCAGATTTTTTATATCACAGGTTAAGCCGGAATTTAAAACTTTTGTCCCTCACAAAAGCTTCTACATTCAATTAAAAATCATATACAAAAATTCAATTAAACTGAGATCAGTCTTATTTAATTATTTTAAAAAACAAAAAGCAATTCTGAACAAGATGAAAACCCTCCTTTCATTCATAAATAATATTTATATAATCTCAAAACATCTCATGTTCTGTCTTCTCTCTTTTAGGCCTGATTTTCTAATTAAATGGCCTTTTCCACCTACTCTCTACCTGTAGGTTTTCTAATCTAGACCTTTTATATCTAAATCATATTCTATCTCCCCTTAATGCCTTGAGGCTTATTATTTTTATACAAAAGGTTCTGAAACCATTTTTGGTTTCAGATCCTCCATATTCTAAACAAAATCCTGAATATCCTCTAATTCCTCATTTGACTCAACTAATCCCTAAGGATCCCCACACATTCATGAACCAATTCCTAATCTAAGATTTACAATTAATTCCCAAATTTCTCAATCTCCTAATTCTCTTATGTTCTCCAACATTCGGGAACATTTACAAAATGGCTCACAATTATTAATAAATTCCTATTCTAAATGTCTCACTTAATTTAGTCAAGATATTTAAAATTACATCAATTTAATACATAGAAAAAAAATCTTCTTTGAAAACACAAGACCCCTATTTCTATTAAAAAAAAAAAAAAAATTTGAGCCTAATGCTCCTGCATCAAACTCCCAAGGTTAAAAATAATCATGATCTCTCGATCATGTGCTTTTAATCTTTGTCTTCCTAGATCACATACCTTGTTTTGTAATTTGGCTTTTGTTGCTTCTTTTTTTTGTTGATTTTCTCCAGGTCTCCACACTTTATATTGCTTTGTTGCACTAGCTATCCTTTTACAGTCTGCTACTATCTTCCTATTGTTGCTCTTGCTTCTTCACTTTCCTGCTGCTATCTTCTTCTGAGACACTTTTATCATTATCCTTCTTATCAATTCAATTTCTTTGTCTAATATATCTTTTCTCTACTAATTACTTTCACCTCTTGATTGCTGAACTTTTATTCTTACTACCGCCCTTTCATCCTTACCCTCGTATTTACTGTTGTCTTGCACCTTTTTAGTTTCTGCTACATTGTCTTCCAGGACAAACTGCTACTTCTGTTTACTGTAGTTGGTAACTTCTTCCTGATTGTCACTTGTGACAATTTATTTGTCTTCTTTCCTCAGCAATTCCTTGGACTGGTACATAACCTGCCATTTACTGCTATCTCCTTCTCTTTGCTTTAGTTTTTTGTTGATTTCCTCTAACTCTTGCATCTTCTCATTCTACATTTCTTCAAGCTCTTTTATTTCCCAATATTGAAATTGAGACTTCTCTTCTTGTATTGAATCTTGATTCTCCGGCAAAATTTCCAGCAATCTAATTTATTTTTTCCATGGATTAAATACTTCCAAGATTCTTCTTTTTCCTTCTTTACTTGGCTTCTCATATGCATCAAATTTTCTCCAGCATATGAAAAAAAATATGCACTCACAAAATAATTATTAAAATAAAAAACATAAGGCCTTAGTACCATTTTTTCCTTTGGAAAAATTTCAGTTTGTTGGTCTAAAATTTCCTCCTCTATTAGCACATCAGTATGCTGATTCAACCTTCCCAAATAATTCTCTAAAGGACTCTCGAGACTATCAACAAGTCTCTCTTCCAAACTATCTATTTCAATGATGTCTCTATGTTCTTGTCCACTATAGTAAACTCCTTCCTCTGCAATTTCATTGTCATATTCTAAGTTTTCTAGCAAATATTCCAGCAATGCAATTTCTCTTTGACATTTCTTAAGAACTTCATCATCACTTACAATCCCTACATTTATACACAAATTGTCAGTTTTTAAATCACAAGTTTCGACAGTCTCAACTGTTGCTTCACATATAAGCTCTTCAGTCTAAATCTCATCTCCTTCTTTCACAAGAATTTTTTCCTGTGTTGGAACAACTTCAAATATCAATGCATTACTAAATTCTTTTTGCTGCAATAAATCATTGTTTTTCTCATTCAAGGGACATTCTTCATCATTATTCTCTGCTTTAGAGAATTTATCTTCTGAAAGATACTCTTCCATACTTTTGGCAGCTTCAAAAGATTTCTCATCCTCTGCAAAACCTATAATCACATCAAAATTATGAGATTCAAAAATACAAGGCTATACATCATCCGGTTGATCTAAACTTGCCCAATAGTTCAAGAAATCATCAATAATTCCCTTTTCAACAAGGTAAACTTCTTGTTGTCTTGAATTCTAACAATAATTCATAAGATCTTTCATAGATCTCCAATTTTCATCTTCACCCAGAATTTCACCCTACTCTTGTCTACAAATGGAAACTTCCATTTCTGACTTTGTTTCTCTGAGTTCTTCTCTAAATTGCTTCACTTGTTTCTATTGTAGCTTCCGTTGTAATTTAGACCACTTTACTATCTTTCTCCTCAATACCCAACCTTGTCTTTGGCTTCCTTCTGTTTTTGTCCCATGTTTTGATAGTTTGGCAAATCAAAAGACAAGGCAACATCAAAACCAATCTTTAGAGTTACAAGATCTAGTCCTCCTGTTCTCAGAGAGGGATCTCTCAAATGTTTGTTTGCTAAGATTTATCTAGTGTGCTTAGAGTATCGGGAAATTAATACAGGCTAAGGACTTCTCGGCCTTTGAGGGGCTCAATGGAGAAGCGTACAGATATTCTCACTGTATTAATTGATTTACATTTAAGATTAAGCTCGGTGGGAGCTTTTGTTGACTTTCAGGCTCTGTGTCATGTAATAGTAACTCTGCTGATATTTTGTGCATTAAATTCCTTAGAAGAATTTAATCTTCTGCTACGTTGAGGAAAATATATGATTTTGCTCAATAACTTCGGCCTCTGTTTCCATGCTTTGAAGTACAGGTTGCACTGTGGTAGCTGAGAGAAATCAATTTGCCTCAGATGTGGCGATGGAGGCCTTTCTGTCTGATAAAACACTTATGTTTTTCTTTTAAATGTGTTCTAATTTGGGGGATTAAGCTTTTGATAATCAATCTTAGCCGTGATCCCCACAAATCTGTCTTCAATCTTATGTTCTTCTGCATTATGTATTCAACACTGATATTATTTTAATTGTGATTTAATAACACAGTGTCTTGTTGATGTGCAGGCCACGCAGGGCTCTCAAGGCATCAATTCCCATGAAACATTGACGATACATGGAGTTCGAACCCCGCGAATGGTTTCCTTTGATGAATGAAAGGCATGGGAAACATATTTCCTGGCCTTCAACCTTTCTTTAATTATAATGGGTAAACCATTAAACACCTGCAAAATACGAAACTTATTAAGAAATCCTGCATTATTTAGGTTTTACTTCTTCAGAGGGTGTCGGGAGAGAGCATGGCTATTGGATGGCATCATCCAATGGTGGAAAATTGTGTAGAAGAGGTTAAAAGGAGATCAGAGGGATAATTAAGTCAGAGTCGTTGATTGATGAGTGATCAAGAAGATAATGGTCAAGATAAGCGGCAGATTAATAATGTGAAGGATTCACATTATTCGGATTTAATAAGAGAATGTGAAAAACTAGGTTTAAACATTTGGTGAGGGTGGAGGGCGATGAAGTAATGCGGGAATGATCTGGGACCGTCCAATCAGGACACGTGGACGGTCCAGATCCAATCAGGGGATCACAATCGGCGGAGGAATTATTTTAATGTGCTCGGAAAAAACTTGCGATGCGATGAAGCGCGGGTCGTTGATCTGAGGATCAGATCAATGGTGGGGAGTGAATTGGCGGGATGGCAATCGAAGGTGGAGAAATGTAAAGGCACAACCAAAATCGCCGATGCCATTGCGCGATCGGACCATCGCAATCGAAGGTGGGTAAAAACATTAAAATGCACCCAAAGGAAAACTCCGATGTGATGGGCGCCTCGGGACTTAAACTCTTGGTTTCGGGCATAGGCTATATGAAATGAAAAGCAGTAGGGGCGGGGTTTATACATATGGGACTTTAATCGCATCGGAAGTTTTGATGCAGTCTTTCAATCAACCCATTTGTGAATTTCTCCGATGCGATTGCACTTTGGGACTTTTCCATTTACCCTTTTATAACACATGGCTTTGGTGGGTTAGACCAAAAACTTAGGTAAGTGGGTTTTTTGATTTTGCAAAGGCAAAAAACACATCAAAAGATGGATTATTTCAAAGTTTTAAGCGTCGGGTGTGGGAAAAAAGGGTTTATGAGATAATAATGTGATTGGAGGGTATAAGCATAGGGCTTAATCACATTGGAACCATTCGGCACGGCACAAAGACTTGTGCGCTTGGATTTGTGTGATGCGATAAGCGCCGAAAAGGACTTAGCGCTTGCTCTTAGCACCATGGGCATAAGGTGGGGAAGTGGTTAGGACTTAGCCCAAGGAGGCTTAAGTCTGTAATACAAAAAGGTGTATTTTTATGATTTTTTCATAGTTTTTGATGTATTTGGGGGTTTCGATATTAAAAAAAAAAAAAAATGAGTTTTTTAAACTATGTAAAAATGATTTTCATGAATGGAAGAAGGGGAATCATGAAAATAGAATGATTTTATGAGAATGAAAGGGGTAAAAAATGAGGTTAGTCTTGTGGTGGAGGGAAAGGAAAGATGGCCTTTGCAGTAGTATTTTTCTCTTGGGAAACAACAAGATTTCAGAGTTTGAAATGGAAACAATAGTGAAGATTTGGACAGAGGAGATGATGTCTTCAAAAATATTCAAGAGATAAAACTTTTTAGCAATAAAATTTTGTTCCTTGAAGGCTTTGAAAGGGTTTTAGCCACCATTTGATATGAAAATTTTTATAGGTGGCTAACAGTGGCTCCACTTTGGGATGGTGCCTTCTTGAAGGCATCAAGAACTTCAGACTTGCGTTCTCTGGGAGGCTGATCAGTGTCTCATCCCTTGGGCTACCTTTCTTTGATTGAATGATCTTCTTTGCTCTGAAACATGTTAGTAGCCATGAAAAACAATGGATATTTCATCAACTCAAGCTTTCTACCTACCCAATCCTACTGATCTAACATTTTTCCTTCATTAGAGTGCACTTGGATTGGCAAACTCTCTTACAACATTTTATTCTTTTGAAAGCAAGAAACTAATATAATTCTACTTCTCATTTCTCCATGGACTCAGATTAAACAGTTGAGTCCATATGATTCTCTACCTAATCTACCATCTGTTGGGATTAAACTGTCCAACATATTTTTATTTCTCTAAATTCTATAACTGAAATTTAGAAACAGTCAAGTTAAGATTAAGCTTTTTAACTTGCTGTGATCTATGGCATGAAAAAAAAGCTGCACATAGATATTATTTTGCAGAAATTTAAATCAAAATGGAAGGCTTAATATCTGAAATTTCAAAGCACTTCCTTCATCTTTTCTTCAGCTCTGTTTTGACTCTTGCTTGAGCTATTTTTCTTTGTTGACTGGTTCAGATTTTGAGCTGATTAGAACCAGATTCACATATTTTTTTACTCAGAATTTGAAACAAATTTGAGTCATTCTTTTTGGAAACTCAGGTTCAGATTTTGAGCATGTTTGAACCTTTAATTTCTATCCTAATCTATCTACTGATAAGCAAAGATTAAATAGTTTGGAAAAATGAATTCACTATCTTATCAGGAGAAAATTTAAAACTAATCAGTCAAGATTAGGCTGTATGACTAATTAGAAGTGTGTTTTTCAGGAGTGGCATTTAAGCTTGCACACTTTTAGATTTGTTTCTCTTTTTCATATGGGGCTGTACCTTTATTGTTTTTGACAATCTGCCCTCTTTTCTTTCTTCTTTGTTTTTTTATTTTTGATTTTTATAAACTTGAATGTAATGTTCAGACTCTGATATTTACAATGAAAAATAAAATGCTTTGAAACTCATGATTCTTGGCAAAAGTAATGATTTATCATTCTTCCATTGACAGGACCTCCATACAGATCTTCTCCATTCAATTCTTTCAAGAAAAATGCATTGTGACCCTTCTCAGCATGGATAATATATGGCCCTTTCCACAAGTTCTCAAACTTGCCATGTTTTCCCTTCTCTTCTTTTCTTGAATCCCATTTAAGAACAACATTTCCAAGTTGGAAATTGTTTGCCTTAGTCCTCTTATAAAATAGCTTATTCATATTTTCTTAGACTAACTGTGTTCTCTCATAGACTTCCTCTCTGGTCTGTTGTAAATGGATTGTTTGGTTGATTATTCTTTGCATATCATTCTCTTCAATCTGCACTTCTTAGGATTTTCATGACTGGAACTCCTAATGAGGTGGGAAAAACTACGTCCATGCCATAGACTAGCTGATAGGGGGACATATTTATTGATTTCTTTGTAGTTAATCTATCAGCCCATAAGGCATGAACCAGATTATTGTGCCATGATTTTTTATTCTGTTCCAACAGTTTTTTGATGATATTGATGAGACTATTGTTGGAAGATTCAGCTAATCCATTTCCTTGGGGATAGTAAGCATTGGAATGGCCCAAGGTTATGTGGTATTTGTAACAGAAATCAACCATATTCTTAGATTTAATAGCGGCAACATTATCTGTTATGATTTTTCTAGGACAACCAAATCTGGATAGGATATTGGTTTCAAGAAACTTGATATTGACAGAGTCATTAGCATTCCTAGAAGGTATAGCTTCTATCCACTTGGTAAAGAAGTCAGTGGCTGTGAAGGTCCACTTATGTTGAGCTGAGGAGGATGGATGAATTTCCCCAATGAATTCTAAACCCTATTATTGAAAAGGTGCCTCAATTATGATAGGATGTAAGGGTAAGGGAAGAAATTTTCTTTTGCCATCAAAAATTTGACACTTATGGCAAGACATGACCAACTTTTGAGTGTCTAGGAAAAGGGTAGGCCAATAGTAACCATATCTAAGAATTTTTTTTGTTGTGGCCTTCTAGTAGAGGTGTCCTCCACATTCTCCATCATGCAATTCATGCATGATTTTCCCTGCATCATCTTCAAGTAAACATTTAAGAAAAATTCCAATAGCATTTTTCCAATATAATACCCCATCTAAGATGAAAAAACTTAAAGATTTTTTTTCAAAAATCTGGCTTTGGTTTTAGACAAAGAAGGAGGCACATTCAAATATAAAAGCACATAAATAATGTCAGCATACCAAGGAGAATTCAGAAATGTTTCTTCAATGAAAGGAGCAGTAGACTCTTCTATTTCTTCCAACACATATACCATATTCATGTCTAGTGCTTGGAAGTTAGACTCAGCCATAAGTTTTGCTAATCCTTGCCCTTTAACTAGTTTGGTGAGCCTCATTTCTAAGTCATACTCAAGAATAGTTGCAATCCATTTTCCCCTTTTACCATCAGGGTCCTGACTTAGAATTTCCTTGACAACAGTATGTGGAACAAAAGCAATTATGTGAGAGTGTAAAATATAGACCCTAAAGTCCTTTAAATCTTTCACTAATGCTAAGGCTTGCTTCTCCATGATGTTATATTTGAGAGGAGCATCTCTTAAGGCCATACTAAAGAAGGATATTGGTTGTTCTTGCCCCATGCCATTATTTTGAAGTAAAACTGCAGCTATTGTATGCTCAGATGCGAAAGAAAAGATATAAAAGTCTTTAGTGAAATATGGACTAATCAGGACTGGTGTTTGAGTAAGAGCCTGTTTGATCAGTTCAAACGATGGTTTAGCTGGTAAAGTCCATTTTACACCTACATCTTTCTTAAGCATGTTCGTAATGTTTTTTAATAGTTCAGCAAGGTTGCGGATAAACCTTCTCAAAAAATTAATATTTCCAATGAAAGATTGTAATTCTTTGAGGCTTTTTGGATGGATGATTTGAAATATGCCATCTATCCTTGTAGGGTCTATTCTGATTCCTTTTTCTGAAATTATGTGATCAAGAAGTTTACCTTCTTGGAGACCAAAGAGTGTTTTCTTAGGATTTAGAGACAAGCCAAATTTCCTACACTTCTCAAAAACCTTTCTCAAGTGAATCAAATGTTCTTCACCGGTCTTTGAGAAAACAGTTATGTCGTCAAGGTAAATGATAATGAAATAGCCAATATCTTCGGAGAAGGCTATATCCATGGCCCTTTGGAAGGTGGCCCTTGCATTCATCAATCCGAAAGGCATTTTGACATACATAAAGGTGCCCCAAGGTGTGGTAAAAATAGTTTTGATTTGCTCGCTTGGGAGCACTAACACCTGGTTGTAACCCAAGAACCCATCTAAGAGTGATATCCTTTTTGACCCTACTACCCTCTGAAGTATATGGTCCATCTTGGGAAAAGGGTAGTTGTCTTTTAGAGAGGCTCTATTTAAATTTCTGAAGTCGATACAGAGCCTGATTTCTCCAGTCTTTTTTCTAACAGAAACTAAGTTTGATACCCACTTTGAAAATCTAATGGGTACTATGATCCCAACATCATTCATATTTTCAATCTCTGCCTTAACTACAGGTAGTAAGAGAGGATTTATTCTCCTTATTTTTTGTTTAAAAGGCTTTTTATTTTCCTTCAGGGGAATCTTGTGCTGGATGATGTTGGTATCATATGATTTCAGGTCTTTGTATCCCCAAGAAAAAACATCTTTAAAATTTTTGAACAACTCTATGTATTGCAATTTTATGTGATCTGGGAGAGTGCTGGACAATTTTATCATCTTGGGTTCTGCTAGAATTCCTATGTTATGCTCTTCTACATTCATTTCCACAGGCTCCATTTTTGGTTCTCTGGCTATATCGTTAAAGTCGAATAGGTGTTCCAGAGGTGAGAGACCTCTTGGAATTGAATCGTTCTTACATTGTAAAACTTCCAAGTCTTCTTGGACTGCGTTTTCAATTAAGTCTACTTTAAAAGGATTATCATAATGATTTATATCAGTAGAATGCGTTATTTCAGCTTCTGGGATTTGTTTGATATACAAACAATTTTCTTTTTGGTTGGATTCTGCTATTGGTATGTCGAAATCATTTTCTAATTTTAAGAAATCATCTATGTGATTGTCAGAGTCAAACACTTGACAGTGATCTTCGTTATTGGGCACAACAGGCCTGTGTTTTACCTTTACACTAAGCTGTTCATTTATCTCAGGTATTTGACAGTTACTAGCATTGAAAGCGAGTTCATTTGCTAGATGATTTAGTGCTCTAGGAATGAAAATAAGTTCATATTTTTAAAAGGTTTTCAATAAATAAAGGGAAACATTCCGATATTCCCTGAGCCTTGGATTTCTAGCAGAGTATTCTCCTTTGATTTGTCTTATGATAAGTTCAGAATCTCCTAAGATTGATATCCTCTGGGCTTCTAATTGTTTAAGCAATTGTAACCCTAGGATAAGTGCTTCATACTCGGCAATATTGTTAGTGCATGGGAAATCTAATTTATATGAAAAAAATTGATTTGTATTTTGAATCTAAACACCTACCCCTGCACTCGTTTTATTACAGGACCCATCAAAGTTTATTGCCCAAAGTATATTTGACTCATTTTCATTTTCTTGTTGCTATTTATTGTCAATGTTTTGAATTTGATTCGAGGGAAGATTTGATTGTTTTGGTGAACTAATTTGGCCTATGTTTTCCTTATCTTGTTGAGTGATTTCATCTTCGTTGTACAAGATAAAGGAATCTAAACTTGATTGAATGGAATAGATTGGGGAATTTTTCGGTTTATCTATGTTTCTCACCATGTACTTCATGTGAGATTCCCTATATAATATTTCTTTTTGGTTAAAAATAGGGATGGTGGCATAAGACATGTCCATTTGAAGGCTTCCCTGAAGTTTGGATCCCCATGATCTTGATAAGAGCATGCCATACATAGGGGGAATATCAGCTACAACTATGTCCATTACTAGACTCTTAATTTGAGCCAAGTTAACACATAAATATTTGATTAAACCCAAACATTTGACTCTGCTTGAGTCAAAGGAATACAAATATTTGTATGGTTTAGTAATTTCTAAGCCTAAGCTTTCCATTACTACATTGGGCATTAGATTGTGTGAAGCTCCAGAATCTAACATGGCATTATGTAAGATTTTCTCATGTATGTTCAAACTAACATAGAAAGGAGGGACAACCCCTTTTTGGTATTTTCCTTCAACCTATGGATCAAACAACAAATCAGGTTTGTCATCTGTTAAGTTTAAGGTGTCAGTATCACTTCCTAGGTTCAAAGCTTTCAAAACGTGGTTCTTGTACACTTCTAGGGTTACTAGTTCAACTAGGGGAATGGTAATTTTTATCTTAGCAATCTCTCCCTCAAGGTTGAAAGGAATAATTGACTTGTTGATATTTACATCCGTCTTTTCAATTGAATTCCTTTCAGCAATTTTGATTTGCTGAACCTTGTTTCGACTGGTAATTGGGATAGTTTTATTAGGATCGCTAGATGCAGTGCTAGGGGTACTCTGTTCAACATTTGGCTGGACACTTTTTTCTTTGTTTATGTCTGGTTTCTTGGTCAAAATGTTGGTTTTTTCTGTTGTCTTTTTGGGCTAAGTTTCTGTTTTTTTCTTGATAGTAGTATTAGTGTTCTTATCCTTTGAATTATATATGTTCCCCTTGCTCCTAAGATCGTATTGTTTATGCACCTCCCTGATTGAATTTTCAAAACCCAATCTATAGTCATCAGAATCTTCATAGGTGTTTGTATTTTGATCATAAGAGAAAAAACCTTGTTCTTCCTCAGTGAGGAAAACATCATCCCCACTTTCTGATCCAATCAATTTTACATGAGATTCTCCCAACCTTTCCAACTCCCTATCTTGCTCATATTGATCTACATAGTTCTGTTGGAAGGGAGGTCTAATCTGTTGCTCGCTTTCCTTTTGCTTATCTTGATTGTTTTCTCTTCTATAATTCTGATTTCTATTTCTGTTTTGGTTATTTTGAGGTTCTCTTGGTGGCACTCTCTCATTCAAATTGATCTTTTCAAGCATCCTCTCCATCACCTTCACTAGGTTGTCAATTTTTGTGTCAGAAGTTGAGGTTGAGGGTAGTAGGTCATCTTTATAAGTTACCCTCTTCTCTAAACTCAACCTATTTCTTTTCTCAATTATGTTTGATTCTATGCTCACAGCTCCTTTCTGCATGTCCTCTAAGGTTACGTAATCCCTCCCCATTAATTTATAAGTCATTTCAGCATCAAGGCCTTCGGGATACCTTACCAAGGCCATGCCTTGAGGAGGTTTCATGTGAGGTGGAAGAGCATTGTAAACACTATTGAACCGAGTAGAGTAATCATGAACACTCTCCCCTTGATTTATCTTGAGGCTGCTATACTCTGCTAGTATTTGGAGCGAGTTCTTTTTGAGTTCCCATTTGTTGAAGAATGTTTGATGCAAGGCATGGAGATCATTTATGCTGTTAGGCGATAAATTTTTAAACCATTTCTTTAAATCTCCTCCTAAAATTTGGGTGAAGATCCTCATCTTCACAGTGTCTTCTTCTATCTCCATGTAATCAAATGCATCTTCCATCCTATCTACATGATGTTGAGCTGTTGTAGACTCTTTTCTAGTGAAGTGAGGGATTTTGGATTGGTAATCATTTGGTAAGGGAAGTAGAGGTTGTGGTAACACTAATGGGGCATACCATGTTGCCATGGCTGGAAATAAGGGTGGATTTAAAAGAGTAAAAGTGGGCTGAACAAGAGTTTTTTGCACAGTGGTAGTATAGATTGGAGTGGAAGAAACACTTGGGCCAGCAAACTGATTTTGAGCAGATTTGTTATGGAAAAGGCTAAAGTGATGAAGAAGCTGGGAATCAGGAGGAGTAGAAGGTGAAGCTTCTCTACTAAAGCTCTGTTGCAAATCTGCAAAGTTAAGATCAGTCTTGTTTAAATCAACTTGAGATCTGGTTCTAAATATGTTCTTTGTATGATATAAATCAAAGTGTGAATCCTCTAAGTCAACAAGGTTTTCGGGGACAGAGTTTGTTCTTAAGAGGCTCCTATTAGTAGCTGAGTTTCTAGATTTAGAAGCTTGCCACATAATTCTTTCTGGATTGTCAACTCTTAAAGGAGGATTTGGATTTGGATGGGATCTAGTGTTGATCCTATGTAGAGCCAGACTGTTTTTCAAAAAATGAGAGGTTAAATTTTTAAGGACTGTTTTTTGGAAAGTTTTGCCTCTTACGATGTCTTATCTAGTATGGGACTAGGCTCCTAAACTTCTTCAAGGTTGGTTAACACAGTCCTAAAGAGACCTGGAGACCTAGATGAGTAATAGGCCTACTGGGGCTAGTGGAGTCGCCAGGTGGAAAATTTTTAGCTTTTATGAAGATAAAATATTGGATGGTTCCACCACCATGCTTTTTGTGAAGCCAAACTGAAATGTTTTTGGGTTTTTCTGATTTATTCTGGTCTTATAGGTTATGAGAGTGTCCTAAATCTGATTTAACACTTATAATCCTAAGGGTTACTTAGTTTGTCACTGATTCAAAAAGTCCTATCATGATTACCATTACGCTTGGTAGTGCTTGAAGAAGGTTACTTATGTTATACCGGACAGTGAGTGTTTTGTTTTGAAAATTTTACTCAATGTCCCACCGTGATCACCATTATGTTGGTGTCCCATGTTTTGATAGTTTGGAAAATCAAAATACAAGGCAACATCAGAACCAATCTTTAGAGTTATAGGATCTAGTCCTCTTGTTCTCAGAGAGGGATCTCTCAAATGTTTTTTTGCAAAGATTTATCTTGTGTTCTTAGAGTATCGGTTTTAGACTAGTTATTAAGTGCAGGTGTTTGTTTATTTGATTGGTTGAATTGATACAACAGAATATGAAAGCTCTAGGAAAGGTAGATAAAAAGAGGAAGTAGTAGCTTCATTGGGCAATGGAGTTAAAAAGAGGTCATGAAAAACTTATCAATGGATATGGGATATCAGAGGGCAAATCTAACTTGGCCACAGGATCCTTTGGTTTTTGGAATGAGATGGACATCAATTATTTGGAAAGAGAATTTAAATTCTCAACAAAGGGAATTCGAAAACATAACTTGAACAATAAAGAGCTTTTTGATAGACAGGGCTAACCATGAATTCTATAAATCACACCTTTAAGCAAATAAGGATTTCAAAACAACTTTTAAAATGAAATCTAAGATTTGGGGAACACCCTATTTCCTCAAATATTTTATTTCAAATTATTTAGAAAACATAAAAGATTCACTGATAATTGCAGTCATAGAAGAGGGAACACCTAAATACATCTATGATCACAATTATAACGACCTTTAAGCCAACTATTTAAGCAAGTACAAAGGGAAAGATCAGAACAGACCTCCTTGACTCACTGTAAACAAAAAACTTCAAAGGGAGACTTCAATAACAGTTTTTAAGTGGTAGCAGACAAGCAGGGAGAACCATAAATCATGTTGAAACCAACTATTCGAACTATTAAGGAAATAAACAAGCATGAAGACTAAAGAGAGAGATTAAAGACTCTAAAATACTTCAGCAGAAGAAAACATGAAACAGTGAAGGATGAACAGGTCTAAGGTGCTTCTAAGAGTCATTTCTTAGCCTAAAAATTTCAACCTACTATAGTAAGAAATTATGGAACAGAATGAAAACAGGAGAAAACATTAAACAGTTCAGAATACTTCACCAATAGCCAAGCTCATGGATCCAATGATAGAGCCTTCTCAGTAACAAGCATGCAACAACATCATAAGGGCTTCCAAGACTTCAATTTCTTCTTCAACTTCAATAGACTATGTATTATTTCAGAGAGTCTCAGTATTACAACTAGTGATCAACCAACAACTTCTCATTTTCTACAAAAGTATTTATAGAAGAATGAGGAGGTGAGACCTGATAAAAGATCTTACAGGGCAATTAATACAGGCTAGAGACTTCTCGGCCTTTGAGCGGCTCAATGGAGAATCATATAGATATTCTCACTATATTAATTTATTTACATTTAAGATTAAGCTCGGTGGGAGCTTTTGTTGACTTTCAGGCTCTGTGTCATGTAATAGTAACTCTGCTGATATTTTGTGCATAAAATTCCTTAGCAGAATTAAATCTTTGGCCACTTTGAGGCAAATATCTGATTTTTCTCAATAACTTTGGCCTCTGTTTCCATGCTTTGAAGTACAGGTGGCACTGTGGTAGCTGAGAGGAATCAATTTGCCTCATATGTGGCGGTGGAGGCCTTTCTGTTTGATAAAACACTTATGTTTTTCTTTTAACTGTGTTTTAATTTGGGGGATTAGGCTTTTGATAATCAATCTTAGCCATGATCCCCGCAAATCTGTCTTCATTCTTCTGTTCTGTTTCATTCTGTATTCAAAACTGATATTATTTTAATTGTGATTTAATAACACAGTGTCTTGTTGATGTGCAGGCCGCGTAGGGCTCTCATGGCATCAATTCCCATGAAACATTGATGAGACATGGAGTTCGAACCCCGCGAATGGTTTCCTTTTATTAATCAAAGGCACGGGAAACGTCTTTCCTGGCCTTCGGCCTTTCTTTAATTATAATGGGTAAACCATTAAACACCTGCAAAATACGAAACTTACTAAGAAATCCTGCGTTATTTAGGTTTTACTACTTCAGAGGGCGTCGGGAGAGAGCGTGGCCGTTGGATGGTATCATCTAATGGTGGAGAATTGCGTAGAATAGGTTAAAAGGAGAGTGGAGGGATAATTAAGTCAGAGCCATTGATTGATGAGTGATCAAGAAGATCAACGATCAGGATAAGCGACAGATTAATAATGTGAAGGATTCACATTATTCAGACTTAATACGAGAATGCGAAAAACTAGGTTTAAACCTTTGGCAAGGGTGGAGGGCGATGAAGTAATGCGGGAATGATCTAGGACCATCTAATCTAGACACGTGGATGGTCCAGATCCAATCGGGGGATCACAATTAGTAGAGGAATTATGTTAATGTGCTCGGCAAAAACTTGTGATGCGATGAAGCGCGGGCGGTTGATCTGAGGATCAGATCAACGGTGGGGAGTGAATTGGCGGGATGGAAATCGGAGGTGGAGTAATGTAAAGGCGCAACTGAAATCGCCGATGCGATTACGCAATCGGAGGTGGGGAAAAACATTAAAATGCACCCAAAGGAAAACTCCGATGCGATGGGCGCCTCGGGACTTAAACTCTTGGTTCCGGGCGTAGGCTATATGAAATGAAAAGCGGTGGGGGTAGGGTTTATACATATGGGACTTTAATCGCATCGGAAGTTTTGATGCGGTATTTCAATCAACCCATTTGTGAATTTCTCCGATGCGATTGTGCTTCAGGACTTTTCCATTTACCCTTTTATAACACATGGCTCTGGCGGGTTAGACCAAAAACTTAGGTAAGTGGCTTTTTTTATTTTGCAAAGGAAAAAACACATCGGAGACGGATTATTTCAAAGTTTTAAGCGTCGGGTGCGGGAAAAAAGGGTGTATGAGATAATAATGTTATCGGAGGGTATAAGCATAGGGCTTAATTGCATCGGAACCATTCGGCACGACATAAAGACTTGTGCGCTTGGATTTGTGCGATGCGATAAGCACTGAAAAGGACTTAGCGCTTGGTCTTAGCACCATGGGCATAAGGTGGGGAAGTGGTTAGGACTTAGCCCAAGGGGGCTTAAATCTGTAATACCAAAAGGTGTTTTTTTATGATTTTTTCATATTTTTTGATGTATTTGGGGGTTTCGATATAAAAAAAAATGAGTTTTTTAAACTATGTAAAAATGATTTTCATGAATGGAAGAAGGGGAATCATGAAAATAGAAGGATTTTATGAGAATGAAAGGGGTAAAAAATGAGGTTAGTCTTGTGGTGGAGGGAAGGAAAGATGGCCTTTGCAACAATATTTTTCTCTCGAGAAACAACAGGATTTCAGAGTTTGAAATGGAAACAGCAGTGAAGATTTGGAAAGAGGAGATGATGTCTTCAAAAATGTTCAAGAGATAACACTTTTTAGCAATAAAATTTTGTTCCTTGAAGGCTTCGAAAGGGTTTTAGCCACCATTTGATATGACAAAGTTTATAGGTGGCTAACACCTTCTATCATCATATTTAATTTATTAAATTTTTATCTTATCTCAGCAATCTCTTTGTCACACTCCTCTTGACTCATCTGTTTCCTGCAGATTTTTTTAACACCCTTCTTCAACTTGTAGCTTTCTTCTGAACCTTCACATGACTTCCCGTAGTCATCTTCACTTCTGTGTGAGCTTATGCACCCGCAACCAATCATCTTCCTACTGAGTTTATCTTTGTACCAAGCTTCTCCTTTGCCTGGTCTTCAAGTTCTTTCCTTCTCAAAACTTGTACTGAGCAATATTTCTCTCTTCTCTAGTTTCTGCACTCACTTCATTTAAAGACACCATTGTCTCTGTCTATTCTAAGCCTTAGCTGGAATAAGGTCCTGCTACAATTTCTAAGAACTTTCAAAAGTTATTCCTACAGTATCACTGTTGTAATCTTATGCCAACTTTCCACTCCTTTAATCTGTTGTGGTCTTGCACAGAACCCCTGCTATGACTATCAATAATCATCTTCTTCTTTCCATCTCTATGAGTTCATCACTCACTCCATCACTATGAACTGTTTAAGCCTCTACAACAGCAAGTCCTTCCTACTGTCACTTACTTCACCAAGTTTTTCTCTGGACTTGGGATTTTGGCAAGTATGGTTCTCTATCTCTGGAACCTTCTTGAGATTTCCTCTACTCCTTCTAGGCTTCAACTCATCTACACCTTTTAAGAACACAACTATAATTTTCATCCAACCTCTTTTGGAATTCTTCAAGGTTCTGCCACATTTTTCTTTCACTTAGAAACCTTTACTGGCTTCCTTCATCACTGCTCTTAAGGCTGTGATCTTATTTCCTTAAGATTTTCTTCAACTATCTGCAACCTGAATTCTACAAACATAATCTTCAAACAAAATTAAAATACCTCACCTTCGAGATATCTGCATGACCTTGCGCTGCCATTCACTTGTACTTTGATTGGACTATTCCCATTTATTTCTGAAAATGTCTATTATATTTCAACTTCTCTGTATCTGCGGCTTATCAGATTCAAAATTTGATATCTTCTTGCTTTATCCATTACACATGCATTCTTTACAATTCTAATTTAATAATAATAATAATAAACCTTGAACTTTCAAAAGAGCTTTTTCCAGCTTTGATACCACTTGACACAGTCTAGATGTTGTGTTAACCCACAAAACACATAATACATGCAAAATTACCATGGATATAAACCGAGATAAACTCAACCATCTTGATATCTCATGCGGAAGTTATTCCTCTTTTTACAATTCAAGTTTACAAACCATATAAAAAATACACACTATGTCAAGCAGGGAAAATTTTAAGGATGGAAAATTATCTTGAAGTTTAAAACATTGGCGAATATCACTAGTCCCGAATATGCAAACTATAAAATGTTTATTGGTGTATTTATAAAATAATTCAGATTTATAACGATTTTATATATATTCTCTATATAATATTGGCGATTTTTAGGGTAAAATAATTTTATATTGTAAAATTTGGGTGAATCATTTTTATAAAAAAATGGAAATTGGCAAATCTATTTTTTGGAAAAATCATGGAAAATTAGCCCACCTGCGAATATTAGCCCCTAAAATTTTCCATGATGTCAAGGTTTAATGCTCTTCCAATAAAATCTAAGCAGAAACATTTATTTTCTCTATCCAAAGTCTAAACCTTTATAAATGTTTGAGTGAAACCTTATAATCTTCTTCTAATTCCTTTGGTTAATTTTTATTACCCACGCATATCAATAATGCTCTTTGTGTTGGACTTTTCTTTAATCCCTTTTACTCTACTTTATTTCTATTATATTAATTTTATAATAGAAATTACACATAAACCTTTATGAACTTACCATTTTGACCTTTGACCATGTTTTTCTCATATTTCGATGCCAACCTGCACTTCAAATTTCTACCATCGATCTTAATGCCCAATCCAACCTCTATCATGCAATATCACATTTCAACTAGCATGCTATTTAACGTTTTCAATTTGTGCGAAATGGGTAGTTTTGAGTTGTGACGTGTCACCTCTTAAACATAATCGCACTCTTAAAACAATTACCACTTATCGTTTTCATTCCACACGAAAACCCCTCACTTGTTTTGTAAAACCGTCTTCACTGTTCCGTTGGCCATTGGCTCATGATTATGCATTCAATCTACACACAATTTCGGAGGTAAATCAAAATTCCAACTGCATTAAATACCATATTAAAACTCACAAACCTGAAGTGAAACTCTCATCACTTTGTCAGATTATTTCTTTATTCTGCTATGCATTTCACGCTGGAATCAATTTCAGCTCTCGGCACTCATATTCAAATCTGCACAATTCAATTGCCACTCCACACTAACTCCACTTTCAGCTCTCAACAATTTGATTTATACCTGTGACTTCTTCTCAAGCGTGTACACAATTCCTTGAGTCGAAATCTATGCTTTCTATTACTACATGATTCACATTCTTCAATTTGTTGCCTGAGAAATTTTGACTGTAGCTTCTTCTTGGGCGGATACGCAACCTATCCACTATTTGAGTTGGCACTTAATTAACTCTTTTTATGAATAAATCATTGATCCAATTTGTGATCAATGATGATTTGAATTTCCATTCAACCCTTACTATGGAAATCATCATATCAAACCTCCACTGCAGATTTTTTATATCACAGGTTAAGCCGGAATTTAAAACTTTTTTCCCTCACAAAAGCTTCTACATTCAATTAAAAATCATATACATAAATTCAATTAAACTGAGATCATTCTTATTCAATTATGGTAAACCACAAAAAACAATTCTGAACATAATGAAAACCCTCATTTCATTCATAATTAATATTTACATAATCTCAGAACATCTCATGTTCTATCTTCTCTCCTTTAGGCTTGATTTTCTAATTAAATGGCCTTTTCCACCGACTCTCTGCCTGTAGGTTTTCCAATCCAAACCTTTTCTATCTAAATCCTATTCTCTCTCCCATTAATACCTTGAGGCTTATTATTTTTATACAAAAGGTTCTGAAACCATTTTTGGTTTCATATCCTCCATATTCTCAACAAAATCCTGAATATCCTCTAAGTCCTCATTTGACTCAACTAATCCCTAAGGATCCCCACAAAATCATGAACCAATTCCTAATCTAAGATTTACAATTAATTCCCAAATTTCTCAATCTCCTAATTCTCTCATGTTCTCCAACATTCAGGAACATTTACAAAATGGCTCACAATTATTAATAAATTCCTATTCTAAATGTCTCACTTAATTTACTTAAGATATTTAAAATCACATCAATTTTATACATAGAAAACCAATCTTCTTTGAAAACACAAGACCCCTATCTCTATTAAAATACAGAGAATTTTGTGAGCCTAATGCTCCTACATCAGTCCTCAACATTGAGTTACAAGCTATATAGAAGGTTAAGTTAATTTTTTAGGAAAGCTAATATATTTTACAAAAACACTTAATAAAAAAGTGAAATTTTACTCAACAAACACATGTAAAAGCAATTTATACTCTTCAGGTATGTGGTCAATGATAAGATGTTGGAAGGCCAAGGAAGTATGACTTTTCTATCATTGATCATCTAAATAAAATGAGAAATTTCGTTATTCTTATCTTTATGTACAAACCTAGGACATGGGGTATGCTGAAATGTTTCATTAGTTGTTTCAAAAAGTGAAATTAAGAAATGAAGAATAATTATGGAAAACATTGAGAAAATTATAGTGATGTAGAACACATATTTGTAGTTTTTGAAAGTATACTAGTGTATATTTGTATTATGCATGGTTGCTAGCATAAATGGGGAAATTGTATGAGAGAATATGAGACATAAAATGAAAAGGAAGGAGCTAGTTATATGGGATCATAAATTTTAAATATATGTATAAGACATGCATAATAGGTTCACCTCCATTGATAATGCCTTCAACGTGCTTTAGTTGATGCATTTACCTTGCTCCTCATCTTGTATATTTTGAGGCATAGCAGTGATTTACAATAATTTGTAACTTTTTATAATAATATATAATAATATATCGATTTGTAGTAAGTTATTGGATTTATAATATATAACACATTACAAATATTTAAAAAATCATAAAAATGAACTAAATTATGACTTTAATTTAAACTATTTTATTATTATTACTAATTATAATAAAGTTTAATTTATGAGTTAAACATATATACATTTAAAAAACCATAAAATATGTAACAAGATTCTTAATCATGGAAATTCAACCCTAATTTAAATAAGTTTTGTTACAATACCATGGTTTATCATTAACACATGTCCAAAAAACCATAACTCATTTCATATGAAACTATTTTATATAACCTTTTTTTGCTAATTAATTTAATTAAAAGGGTAAAAGGATTTAGACGCCCACAAAACGAAATATCAAGGGATTACAATTGTCCACATTTAAAAATTAAATATGGTAGTTCTTCTAAACTTGGACATGAGTACAACTTGAGCATTTTCAGTGAGCTAAGATCTCCTATATCATTGGATAACTTATGAAGATCATGGCAGCTTATTATAGAAAAATGTTGAAGGTAAGTCATATTATATATACTTGAATTAAGTTCCTCCAAATTGCTACAATGATCAATAATGAACTCGAGAAGGATGGGGAATTCCAAACATATCCCTCTATATAATCTGGTCACATTTCCGCAACCCTCACAAAGAATCAACAATAAATTCTATAATTTTTGCTAGGATTGAAAGTATTTTTGAAGGGGAGGAAGAATTACTCTCTCTAACAGAACAAATTTTAGTCGAGTTAATGAAGACAAGACTGATATGGCTTGAAGTGTAGCATTATTAAAATTATGTTTGACATTTGAAGTGTATCATGCTTAAAATTATGTTTGAAAATGATCAAAACCTTAAATCTATGCACTGATTGCATAAATAGTGGAAGACAATATTCACTTGTTGAAAAGTTTAAGATAAGAGATTTGGCAATTGGAAAGTCATATGACATCAATCCTTCTCCTTCATTGGAATTTGACATACAATAATTTAGAAATCAACATATTTAGAAAAAAATTATGTGTTGGTATAATGTAAGAGATTGCAAGCTTTTTTTTAAGCGAGATAGCTCAATATTGAAAAATTGTAAAAAAAGACTAGGAGAGAAGAAAGAAATATGCACCAAACTTGTGTGGAAGGGAACAATATTATCATCAAATGTAATCATTTTTATCTTAAATGATTTTTAATATGTCACGATTACTTTCAAATTTAAATTTATGCCTTATGGCATTTCCTTTGCAACATTTGGTACAATTGCTAGTATATGTGTTTTTTTCGAACAAGAAACTTCTCACAATGAAGGATGTGTGGTAATTGTTAATTACATATGTGTTTTAATTGGTGTTGTGTTTATATAGCAGATAAATTTTGGATTTATATTAGTTTAATAAAACCTTCAACAATGAAATAAAATAAAAAAACTATAAATAGAGTGTGGAGTGTGGACTCGGGAGTCCACACAAATGTGGTTTCCATTGTGTGGAGCTTTATAATCTGCATGGCATTAGGGACCAAACCGACAGATATATGTTGTGAAACCAGCTCCAAAAATAGAAGAAAAGAGATATCAACGCCTTATAAATAAGCCACTTTGAGGGGGAAACCTCCAATACATTACATGAATGAATAATTCTTGGATGATACAAATTAAAAAACCTCATTTTTATATATAGGAGTCCATGGGGCCACAATGTAATCCTAGTGGGGCCACAATGTAATCCTAGCCAACCTAAAAATAATAATTTAAGGGCACAATAATAACAATATGGGGGTTACAAGGGTAAAATAATAACAATAAGGGGGTTACACTAACAACAATAAGGGACTATACTAGTAATATAGGGACCTAACATGCCCCTCTTCTTCGAAAAGTGTTGTCCTCAACACTTGAGTAGCTTTGGGTGCTTCTGTATAAAATTCTCATCCTCCCATGTAGAATCTTCAATGGGTAAGTTATTCTACTTGATGAGATACTATGAAATTGATCGATTCCATAGCTATCAAGTTCTTGTTTCCGTGATGGCTTCAGGTTCCAATATGATTTTTCCTTCCTCATCAAGTTCTGGAAATATTGTTTGAACTGGAAGATTTTAACCTATAACCTTATTTAAGCATGAAACATGGAAAACTGGATGCATTCATGAAGAAGTAAGTATTGGGTATGTGTTATATTCTTTCCACGACTAGCCCCACGCGCTGTACGTTGCGCCGGGCGCAGTAGGGGGTCACAGGGGGGGCAGCGCCCTGGGAAATTTTTTTTTTTTGGTATGCGGACCCACTCATAGGCAGACCCACCCATGTTTTGTGCATGAGTTTGCACATGGTTTTGGGGTATGATGGTTTTCGGCCCCTGGTATTTTGTAGATCCAGTCAAGGGAACTACGATTATGTTCTAATCCAGGGTTAATGTATTGGGGTTTATGTATGCTTCGGCATGTATATATATGTGTTGTAACACTAAAAGGAATATAATGAAAAATCAAGATGGTCGTCCTGATTTGGGATCCAGGGGAAAATCTCTGTGTTTATCTGTTTTATGTTTTAAGCTCTCGCTATTGTTTATTTTCTGTTATAAGATTCATGTGTAGATAATTTATGTTCAGCGTTAAAACCTACATTTGGTATCAGAGTTGTTTCAGCTTCAAGGGGACACCTTTGCTGCTGAGGGTTTTTTGCTCGGGCCTGAGGTAGACCCTGTTCAGTGGGAGATCTGCGGGATCAATTCTTGCGGTGAAAGAAGATGGCGAGCGACGGAAAGATAGAGATTGAGAAATTTAATGGTCAGAGTTTTGAGTTGTGGAAGCTCAAGATGGAGGATATGTTGGTGGATAAAGATCAGTGGATCGTGATAGATCCAGGTACTAAACCAACGGCAATGTCAGATGGCGACTGGAAGAAACGGGATCGAAAGGCTAAGAGCACAATACGATTGTGTGTCTCAGATTCAGTATTGTTGAATGTATCTGGGGAAGCTACAGTGAAGAATTTGTGGGAAAAACTTGGGACTTTGTACCAATCTAAGTCTCTGGTGAATAAGTTGTTCCTGCGAAAAAATTTGTATAACCTGAGGATGAAGGATGGAGACTCAGTGACAGAGCATCTAAATGCCTTCAATACTGTGGTAAGTCAGCTGTCATCTTTTGATATTAAAATATCATATGAAGATAAGTGCATCAGTTTGTTGTGTTCTCTACCAGACTCGTGGGACAGTCTAGTTATTGCAATAGGTAGTAATACAACTACCTTGAATTTTGATGACATTGTCTCAGCCTTGCTGTCGAAGGAAATGAGACGAAGAAATATGGAGGGTCAAAATGGAGATGCCTTATCTGTACGAGGAAGGTCCCAAAATAGAAACAAAAATAAATTTTCGAGTGGGAGATCTAAATATAGAGGGAGATCTAAATCTCCTGGAAATTTTGTAAAGGTATGCTGGAAATGTGGAAAGGAAGGGCACTACAAAAAGGACTACAGATCTAAAGCTCCTGAGAAAGGAAAGGGATTTGATGATGCTCCTTCCGTAGAGGCAAAAACACCTCAAATGAAGGTGGGGATGTGTATTTGTCTTCTTCTTCAAATACACATGTAGATCATGATTCATGGTTGATTGACTCAGGTGCATCCTTTCACTTCACTCCCCATAGGGAGTGGTTCTGCGAGTATGAGAAATATGATGGTGGTGATGTCATCCTAGGGGATGATAGGAAGGCCAGAATCATCGGACGTGGAAAAGTCAAGCTGAAGCTGCAAGGTGGAAGGATTAGAACACTTCCTGGTGTTCTGCATATTCCTGCATTGGCCAGAAATCTGATTTTTGTAATCAAGATGGATGATGCAGGTGTAAAAACAGTGTTCGAGAAAGATTCCTGCAAGATGGTTAGGGGAGCATTGGTATTAATGTGGGGAGTTTAGACTGGAACTCTGTACAAGCTACAAGGTAGAAATGTTATTGATGGGTGTAACAGTTCTGTGGTTCCTGAAAGTGGAGCAGAAAGCCTAGATGTCTCTGGAGAAAATACCATGCTATGGCATCAAAGGCTTGGACATATTGGAGAGAAGGGCCTTCGGATACTGCATAGAAATGGTATGGTAGAAGGTATGTCTAATTTCTCTCTGGATTTTGATTTTTGTGAACATTGTGTATATGGGAAGCAAAATCGGGTGATTTTTCCTTCTGGTTCTAAGAGGGCGAACAAGATATTAGAACTTGTGCACAGTGATGTGTATGGACTTGTGTCAATTCCATCACTGGGAAAGTCTGTGTACTATGTTTCATTCATAGATGACTTCTCAAGGAATACATGGATATATTTCTTAAGGAAGAAATCTGAAGTCTTTGACAAATTTAAAGAATTTAAGGCTCTGGTGGAAAACCAGACAGAGAATAAGATAAAGGCACTGAGGACAGATAATGGTGGGGAGTTCTGAAAGAAGGAATTTGAAGAGTTCTGTAAGAAGTGTGGTATAGCATGGAAGAAGTCTACTCCATACACACCTCAGCAAAATGGAGTTGCAGAAAGAATGAATAGAACGCTGATGGAAAAATCAATAAGCATGCTCTGTGGTACTGAGTTAGGACAAGAATTCTGGGCAGAGGCAGTGGAGACTGCATGTTACTTAGTTAACAGATCACCTTCATTAGCGTTGGAGGATAAGACTCCACATGAGGTATGGACTGGTAAGAAACCCTCTCTTTCACATCTAAGGGTATTTGGATGTGATGCATATGTACATTTTCCAAAGGAGAAAAGGACCAAGTTGGATAATAAATCTGAAAGGTGCATCTTTACTGGGTATAAGGATGGTTTAAAGGGTTACAAGCTTTGGAACCCAGAAACAAGGAAGGTTGTGTACAACCGAGATGTGGTTTTTAGAGAGGTGAAAGATGTTGTTACACATGAATTCCTACAAAAGGAACCTGAGAAGATAGAGTTTGAGCTAAGGGAGGATGAATCAGACTCTACAACAGAAGAAGACTCAGAAGAGGAAGAGCCACAAACTCCAGCTTTGAGAAGATCAGTTCGAGAAAGAAGGCAACCAGAAAGGTATAGTCCATCTGCTTTCTGTTCAAGTTTTGCTTTAACTATAACTGATGATGATCCCAAAATTATCAGGGAGGCAGTAGATTCAGAGGATGGAAAACTCTAGAAAGAGGCCATGGTTGATGAAATGGCATCCTTGCATAAAAATGAGACATGGGATTTGGTGGAGTTGCCGGCTGGAAGGAAGCCCATCGGGAGAAAATGGGTGTTTAAGAAGAAGATGAATGTAGAAGGAAAGGTAGAGAAATACAAAGCTCGTTTGGTAGAAAAAGGTTATTCCCAGGTGCCAGGAATTGATTTTGGTGATATTTTTTCTCCTGTTGCCAAAGTTACTTCTATTATATTACTTTTATCTATTGTTGATGCATTTGATTTTGAGATAGAACAGATGGATGTGAAGACAACATTTCTTCACATGGATCTAGAAGAGGAGATATACATGAATCAACCTGAAGGCTTTATGGTGAAGGGTAAGAAAGAACTGGTATGCAGGTTGAAGAAGTCTCTGTATGGGTTAAAATAGTCACCAAGGATGTGGTATCAGAAATTTGATACCTATATAAGGGGACTTGGCTTCACCAGAAGCAAGGAGGATCACTGTATTTATTTTAAACTAATTGGTGACCGTGTTATTTATTTGGTCTTGTATGTGGATGATATGTTGTTGATTGGAAATGACAAAGAAGTTATCCAAGATTCGAGGACCCAACTATTCTCCAAATTCGACATGAAGGATATTGGTGCTGCAAACTATATTTTGGGCATGGAAATTAAGAGAGATCGGGAAAAGAGGAAGCTCTGGTTAAACCAGAGGAAGTATGTCGAGACTATATTACAGAGGTTCAATATGAAGGATAGTAAACCGGTGAAAGTTCCTATTCCTGTAGGTGTAAAGTTGTCTGCTGAACAGTGTCCCAAGACACAAGAAGAAGAGGAGAATATGTCCCGTGTTCCATATGCAAGTGCAGTAGGTAGCCTGATGTATGCAATGGTTTGTACTAGACCAGACATTGCACATGCAGTGGGAGTATTGAGCAGGTTTATGTCAAACCCAGGGAAGGAGCATTGGACGGCAGTGAAGCGGGTGTTCAGATATTTACGTGGCACTAGTGATTATGGTCAGGCTATCAGTGGAAGACCAGGATTGGAAAGAATGTCGACATTCGTGGTTTTGTTGATGCAGACCGGGCTAGAGACCTGACCAAAGAAGATCTACAAGTGGGTATGTGTTTAGCCTATTTGGAGGTGCAAACGCTTGGATGAGTAAAAGATAGTCTGTAGTGGCTCTTTCAACTACAGAGGCAGAACACATAATAGCCACGCATGCAGGCAAGGAAGCAGTTTGGTTGCAAAGATTGTGTTCAAGTATGGGGTTGGTACAACAAGCTATAGAGATAGACTGTGATAGCCAAAGTAAAATTTTTTTGGCTAAGAACCCTACTTATCATTAAAAGACAAAGCACATTGATGTTCAATATCACTTTGTTAGAGATATGGTTGAGGTTAAAAGGGTGTTTCTGGTAAAGGTGGACACTTTGAAGAATGTTGCAGATGCATTGACGAAGTCTATGAGCACTTAGAAGTTCTCTTAGTGTAGAGAAACAATGGGTGTTGAAGAATTGGCCCAATGAATAAGCTCTCCTGTGGCCCCCTGTGGAGAGAAAACAACAAGTGGGAGAATGTTGGCTATGTGTCATATTATTTCCATGACTAGCCCCACGCACTTATCGCCAAGGCCGGCGCAAAGAGGGGGTCCGCGGTGGGGGCGGCAACCCCCTCAAGGGGTCCAGGCAACGCCCAAAGAAATTTTTTTTTTTTTGGTGTGTGGACCCACCCATGTTTTGTGCATGATTTTGCACATGGTTTTTGGGTACGATGGTTTTCGGCCCCTGGTATTTTGTAGATCCAATCAAGGGAACTACCATTATGTTCTAATCTAGGGTTAATGGATTGGGGTTTATGTATGCTTTGGCATGTATATATATGTGTTGTAACACTAAAAGGAATATAATGAAAAATCAAGCTGGTAGTCCCAATTTGGGATCCAGGGGAAAATCTCTGTGTTTATCTGTTTTATTTTTTATGCTCTCGCTATTGTTTATTTTCTGTTATAAGATTCGTGTGTAGATAATTTCTGTTCAGGATTAAAACCTATAGTAGGAAGCTCTAATTTGTATGCCATAGTATGAATCTTTTGCAAGACCTTGTAAGGACCATAGCACTTTGGCGATAATTTATTATCCTTCTTAGCTTGCTTGAGGGACATTTGTTTGTATGGTTGTAGCTGTAAAAATACTCAGCCTCCTACATCAAAAATTATCTCGCTGCGATGTTGATCTGCCTGTTGTTTCATTCGATTTTGTAGAAAATTTAGGTTATCCTTTAAGAGTTTGAGAACTTCTTGTTGATGCTCAATGTGATCTTCCACCGCTTGAACCTTAGAATTTTCTCTTAAATATGATGTGATGGACGATGGATGATATCCATAAAGTGCCATAAATGGGGTCATTCTTGCTGCAATATGGAAGGAAGTGTTATACAACCATTCAGCGAGAGGTAACCACTTGACCCATTGTGTTTGCTTATTAGATACAAAACAACGAAGATATCCTTCCAAACATTTATTCACTATCTCAGTTTGACCATCGGATTGAGGATGATAAGATGAGTTGCAGCCACCTGAGTACCCAAACAAGAAAAATAACTCTCGTCCAAAAATTTCTAGTAAAATGGGATCTCTATCACTCACAATAACCCTGGTATCCATGTAGCTTTTGAATTGTTTCCATAACTGTAGTAGCAACTGTACTTGCTTTAAATGGATGAGATAATGAACAAAAGTGTGCATACTTGGTAAGTCTATCAACTACCACCATGATGAAACTCTTTCCTTCGGACTTAAGTCAACTTGTGATAAAATCCATTGAAATCTCCTCGCAATGTTGACTTGGAATAGATAAAGGTTGTAGAAGACCTGTGGTCTTCATTGTGTCAAATTTATTTTTCTAGTTAAACAAACATTCCGCCACAAAATTTTGAATATCAGATTTAAGGCCATCCCAAAAAAAATCTTTCTTCACCCTGTGGTAAGTTTTTAAAAATCCTTAGTCTCCTCCTAAAGGAGAAGTGTGCAATTCCAAAAGAATCTTTTGTTTCAATTGGGAATTCTTACAAAGATATAAGTGATCTTTGTACCATAAGGAATCATTTTTACAACTAAATGTATCAGATGTAATTAGATCTTGTCATGAACTTTTGAATGAATGTCCACACCTTTTCATCCTTCTTCCATTCATCTCTTGCTTCTAAGTATCCCAATCTGGTTGGATAATAGAAATGGCACAAAGTAATGCTTCCACCTCTTCATCCTTTCTTGAGAGTGCATTTAAAACAAAATTCAGCTTCCATTTTTTGTAGATGATTTCAAAATCATAACCCAACATATTTTGTGATACGTTTTTATTACTCTTCTGAAGATAGTATTTGGTCCAAAAAGCATTTAAGACTATCATGATTAGTTTTTACCTTGAAGTGCCTTCCCATTAGGTAAGTTCGCCATTTCTTTAGTTTATTTAGCATTGCCAACATTTCCTTCTCATAAATAGCTTTCTGTAAATACTTTCTTTTGATTGGAAAACTTTCAAAATCAATGGGTCTTCCTTCTTGCATTAGAACAACACCAATTCAATTTCCTGAGACATCACATTCCACAATAAAGGTTTTTGTGAAGTCAGTCGTAGCTAAGAACAGTGCTAGACACATTGCCTCTTTAAGATGTTCAAAGGCCTTAGTTGCTTCAGGAGTCCATAAAAATGCATCTTTCTTCAATAATGTTGTTAGAGGTGCTGCTATTCTCCCAAAATTCTTAACAAACTTGTGATAAGACCCTGTTAACCTGAAAAATCCTCGCAACGGCTTTATGTTTGTGGGGATTTTCCATTCCTTAATGGATTTAATTTTGTTAGGGTCTACCTTAACACCCTCGTGAGATACAATATGACCAAGATATTCCACCTCTTATACTCCAAAGAAACATTTGGATGTTTTTTCATATAATTTTTTCTCCTACCATGGTTTGAGCACCGTATCAACATGTTCAACATGATCCTTCGAAGACCTGTTGTAGATTAGTATATCGTCAAAAAATACTAGCACAAATTTTCTAAGGAAGGGTTTGAAAATGGAATTCATCAACCCATGAAATGTAGAAGGTGCATTGGTAAGGCCAAAAGGCATGACCAAAAATTCATAATGACCCTCATGAGTTCAAAATGTTGTTATTGGAATATCTTCGCCCCTTTCAGATACTATTGTGATATCCTGAATGAAGATCCAACTTGGTAAAACAAATTGATCCATGTAATTCATCCAATAATTCATCAATCACAGGAATGGGAAATTTATCTTTAATGGTGAGCTTATTGAGCTCCCTATAATCCAGACACATGTGCCATGATCCATCCTTCTTGTGTATCAATACTACAGGAGCAAAGAAAGAACATTGACTAGGTTGAATTATACCTGCCTCTAACATTTCTGCAATCATACATTCAATTTCGCTCCTTTGGACATAAGGATATCTATAAGGCCTGATGTTTAGAGGAACACTTCCTGGAATCAAATGAATAGCATGATCATGATCACGAATAGGTGGGAGCCCTTTGGGAGTTTCAAACACCTTGGAATGATTGTCCAAGAATTTTTGAGATCTCAGTAAATAGATGATTTTGATGTTGGAACTTCTAGTGAGCATAATTGTGCAGTTTACGCTTCGTTGTTCTTTCTTAAGCTTTGTCATGACATTAGAGCTTATTATCTTTCCTGGCTCTCTTGCACATTCGTAATTCGACTTCCTTCCTTCTCGAAAAAAATTTCAAGAATAGTTCTTGAAAATTAAAAGCTACCACCCCCAAAGATTGTAAACCATTGTACTCCTAGTACAGCATCAACACCTCCCATTAGAATGGAAAGAATTGGAATATTAAATACATATTCCCCCATTGTTAGCTTGATATTATGGCATTTTCCAGAGTAATTTATAGTCCCTATATTTTCCACCATCACTTGACACTCTGGTGCTGGGTATAGGAATCAATTCAATTCCTTGGATATTTTACAATGAATAAAATTATGGGTACTATCTAAATCAATCAACACTATTACCCTTTTCTTCTTGATATTTCCATCTATATTGAGAGTTTTAGAAGTGGTAATTCCTCGCTGATGCATTACATGGATATTGTGATATTGTCGGACTCATTTCTTCCTCTTCTAAGGCTGGTTCCTGGTGTATATCCTCTTATTTTGAAGATTCTTGTTCATTTTCTTCTTCCTCTTCACAATCTATGTAAAATAATTTCTTCTCAGCACACTTATGGCCTTTAGTGTATTTGATATCACAACTGTAGCAAAGATATTTTTCTCTTTTTTCTTCCAATTGTTGTGGTGTCAACCTTATAGGTTGTGGAAGTCTAGGAGTAGCAACACTTCCATCTTTATATATGTGAGTGGTAGGCTTCCTTGTCGCCATAATTTTAGATTAAATTTTTCTTGCCAACCTGAATGCCTTTTCCAATGAATTAGGTTCCCAAACATGAACTTCATGTTGGATGTTATCCTTTAAAGTCCCTATGAAGACATCAATTGTGTGTTCCTCTGGAATATCAGTTACCCTTATATTCAATTTTTGGAAGTCCTTAATGTGCTTCCCCACTGAACCCTTTTGTTTGAGATTTATCAATTGGCTATAGAAGGTGTTGCTCTTTATATCCTCATAATGTGCTATCATTTCCTCTGTAAAAATTGACCAAGTGACAATTTTTTACGAGAGCAAAGCCATCGATACCATACAAAAGTATTTTTCTCTAAATGTAAAGTTGAAATGCGTACCTTTTGTGTGTTTTGCGCATTATTGAGATCAAAATATTGCTCCATCTATATTATCCATGTTACGGGATCCTTGCCATAAAACTTCTGCATATCCATCTTTGGAATATGGTGGTTCTACCATCCAACATTAGAGTTTATGAAATCATTATTAACATTTATTTTGTTCTCATCATGAGTTTCCTCTACTATCTTTTCACCATTAGGAAACATTTCTTGTATCAACTTTGTTAAACCTTCCATGTCTGCTTTTAGATCATTCTTCATGTTTTCCATCTTAGCTTCCATGTCATCCATCTTAGATTCCATGCCAAATTCCATGCCATCCATCTTAGCTTCCATGCCATTATTCAAACCATCCATCTTATCTTCCACGCCTTTCTTCAAACCTTCCATGTCATTTTTTGTTGCTCTTTGCGAGAGCGAAATTTGTTGTACTTGATCTTGTAATTTGATATGTCATGTTTCCATTCTTTGTCTTCATGAGTCATAGTAGAGCCTTCTAAAGGCTTAATGGGTGTTGAATTATTTTTAGGGGCCATTTGAGAATCCAATAACAATATCTATTCTACAATATTCCCTTGGAATCAATTCAACTTGATTCTTCAAACAAGACTTATGCAATTCAGAAGAAAAAAAAATACACACCTTTTACTTGCTTTTGTGGAGCTCGATATTGAAATTGATTTATCTTTGAACTTGCAGATCCTCAATATCTGAAA
Organism: Pinus albicaulis; assembly: GCA_034641835.2. NCBI lineage: Eukaryota > Viridiplantae > Streptophyta > Pinopsida > Pinales > Pinaceae > Pinus > Pinus albicaulis. Next base: position 347,276,741 of record CM076570.1, on the reverse strand, counting down.
TTTGGCCCTGTAGTAATCCTTTATAGCTTCTTTCAAATTCCACAGGTCTGACTTGACTTGGATTCTTAAAGAAAAAGTTATGTCCAATCTCCCACAATGACCTAATTATGGACTAGTTCAGTAGAGCGAACTTGTACGACTTGCCACGTGTCAATTTTTGGCTCCTTTGGCTCTGAAATTTATAGATAGGAAACTACAGTCCATATAATTATAGTCACTTTTTACATAATTCCAATGCGATGCTCAAAGAGAGAGTTATGAATATTTTCCCACGATCACCTCTTTGAGATGAAATTAGGGAGCATGAAAAAGGCCTAACTTCCACAGATCATATCTCTGAAAATATTGTGAACCAAGATCTGTAGTTTTTTTCCAATGTTCCTCAGGATTTTGGCTTCATGCTCTAAAAATTTTAGGTTCTGAACCTTTGTAGAAAAATATTTATAGCGACAATTCTGTGATGACCTGTTTAGGTGAAATTCAGGAGCCTGCAAAAATCCCGAACTTCCACAGATCATATCTCCAAAAATGTTGCGAACCAAGCTCTGAAATTTTGTGACGATGTTCCTCAAGAGTTTGGCTTCACACTCTAAAAATTTCAGCTTTTGAACCTTCATAGAAAAAACTTTATTGCGAAAATTCTACGATGACCTGTTTGGAGAAACGAAACCCTAGAATCCAAAGCTCTGATACCAAATGTTGTGAAACCAGCTCCAAAAATAGAAGAAAAGATATATCAATGCCTTATAAATAAGCCACTTTGAGGGGGAAACCTCCAATACATTACATGAATGAATCATTCTTGGATGATACAAATTACAAAACCTCCTTTCTATATATAGGAGTCCATGGGGCCACAATGTAGTCCTAGCCGACCTAACAATAATAATTTAAGAGCACAATAATAACAATATGGGGGTTACAGGGGTACAATAATAACAATAAGGGGGTTACACTAACAACAATAAGGGACTATACTAGTAATATAGGGACCTAACAATATAACAGTCTTCTGCACATATGTGGTTTCCATTTTGTGGAGCTCTATACTCTGCATGGCATTAGGGACCAAACCGGCATATATAATTGAATTATTCCAACAAGAAGACTCATAAACCCAAAAAATGGTAGAGGAGCCCAAGAACGACAGAGATAATGATTAGTTTTCCTCCGCTGGCTATTTTCTGGTACCACCAATTTTTTAGGCAGAGTTTTCTTGGCCACAATTTCAAACTCACCAACTTCCTGACTTCTAATAGATATTCTTCTCACACTAGGACAACACCATCCCTCCTGAGGACATTCCCTGACATCACTTGGATCCAGAGTCTTCTTCTCGAGGCATCATATTAATTATTTCACTTTTTCCAAGAGAATTACATTCTCGAATAGTTGTCTTTCCTTGCCTACTCCGTAAATAGGTGGTTTTTTAATATTTTTTACCTATCTGGCAACTTTTTCTCTCGTACCTACTAAATCGGAGAGTTTTGATCCACCTGTCGAAATCTTCCAGATTTTGTCCTGAACCTCTGAAATCCTACTCCTGGTCATTATAGCAGTTGGCTTTTAAGCAGTTTCTTGTATCTCATGCATCCATTTTGCCGGAAATTTTCCCTCTCTGAACTATTTAGCCACTCTATATCCCTCCTATCATGCCCTTGGTTTCGGTGGCCATGTGTTATGTGACTGGGTGACATGTCTCTGGATGTTTTGGAACCTTTCCATAGATATTGACGCATGGAGGACCTAAGGGACCCTTTGGAATCTGACATATCGACCCATGATGCTTTCATACAGGTGATAGTTAATGTTGAACAATTATGGAATGTGGGTCATGTAAATCATCCCAACTGTGTTGAAGCCGATCAAATTTTTCCATATGCAGAATCAATTCCCCTTAGATAATTACAACATCACTCAGCTCCAAAACGCGTCTCTGGAAACTATCGACTGGGTGGTCGATCCTCCAAGTCGGAAAATAGGATAATAGACCCACACTGGATATAGAATTTCCCAGTTTTGGATATGGGGATTTATGGGGTCATGTAACCATTTTACAAAAAATGGCGCTGGTTGGAAGGTGGGTTTTCACTGATATGGACGAAGCAACAATGTAAATTTTGGTGAAGAAGGTCCAAGAGCTGATGGTTGGTGTCTGCTCAACTTACTTTTCTAAATTGATGCCATAAATTGTCAGCCAGGGCTAGTAAACTGTTGAAGTGAAGTGCACTGTATGTGCCTAGGTATCTGTTTCTCACTACGTTGTGTTTAGTGTTTTTCCAATGTTTTTGATTTTGTGCTTTTATTCTAAGAGGAAAAGAACTAAGTGTTGGTAAAGAGAAGTTGTTGGTCACACTAAAACAGAGAAAAACCTATTCTAAACTATGTATGGCACTTGAGAATAGAGAATGAAATACTTTAACAAGAAAAATACTTCATTGCATGAACTCAATAACTCATAACATGAACTAAATCCAATTCATTCATTAGAAATATGTTGGAATAATTTGAGAAAAGGATAAGTTTAATGTAATGAGGTTCTTCTAAGTCAACAAAAATCTACAATATCACAGAGAAAATCTCATCCATGGCTAGAAATTTGTTGGAACACATTTGGAAAAAGATAGACTACAACCTAGTGAAGAATTCTACTCTAAATTAACCTATGACACCGAAATTAATCCATTCCACAACTCAAAATATCATTGTTAAACCTCATTCAAGAATTAGAAATGTTTTGGAATAGCTTTGGAAAAGAGGCAGTTTGTGAAATTATGAGAAGTCGCAGGATAGTCAAGACTTCAAAATGACATTACCAATTCTTGTTCCTATGATGATGATGTATTAGTAGAAATTAAGAACGGGAATGGTTTGTAAATAATGAAGGCCATCAAGTCTAACTTAACAACTAGAATACAACTGACTAATAAAACTAAAAATACAATGGATAAAACTGAACTAGAATGCAATCATTCAAACTTGAAATACAGTGAACATAATTGAACTAGAGTGCCATAAACCTTCGGAGTTTTACAACTCAACTAAAATGCAACTAATCATTGAAATAATACAGCTCTGTCTCATTCGGTGTTAGTGGTATATTGGAACAATTCATAGAACAAGATTGGCTGTAACATGGGATGTAAATGAGCATAAAAACATAAAGTTCAAAAAAACGCAACTAAGCTCTAAAATACCACAGCTAAGTCTCACTCAGTGTTAGTGATATTTTGGAATAATTAGTAAGAACAAGACTAGCTGTAACAATGGATGTAATTGAGCACAAAAACGTAAAGTTCAGAAAAATGCAACTAATTCCTAAAATACTATAGTTATATCTCATTCAATGTTAGTGATATTTTCAAACAATTCATAAGAATAAGACTGACTGTAGCATCCAATGCAAGTGAGTATAAAACACAAAGTTCAGAAAATTGCTTAATCTAGGAATGCAACAAGGCTAAAGTTACTTATCTTAACAATGTGCACAGAGCTTCTCAGGCAGTAGGGGCCCTCTACCACTGGATTAGCATACAAATATCCTCAATATTGCCTCATATCTTCCAATAAAGCGATACTTCTTTTATTATAGGAAAAGTATTTCAAAAACAGAGTATTACGGTCTTTTGAGATCTAGCAACAAAACATCAATCTAGCTAGTTGTCTCTCGGTCTTCCAAGTCATTCTTATAAAAGAAATACATAACTACCCTTGAGAAGAAACAGGAACAAGTGTCTTTTTCAATCAAAATCAAATTAGAACTCTTATGGAAGCCTCGTACTTTGTTGGAGACATCTGTAGAGTCCCTGTCCTAGTAGGAATCTGCTTCTTAGCTTTGATCTCTTCCATGTGCATAACCACCTGTAGACTCTTGTTCAGACTTCGTAGAGAGCAATAAATGATGTGGGAGTGTTGTGGATTTCAACCATATGCATTTTTCCTTGAAGTGACACATGTAACCTATGAGAACATGAAGATAGCTGCAGAATAGGCAACTGGCTACAGAATGGCTGCATTCTGTAGCTGAGTCTAGTAAAAAATTACTACAACAACAAAACCATGAAAATATAGCAAGTCAGTCATTGTATACATTCCTAAAGTGACTTTAATCAATCCTATTGACCATTTAAGCCTGTAATTGATAAGGGACAAAGGAAATGAAGTGAAATTTGGTGAAGGGGAAGGACATCTTTGGGGCTCAACATACCCCCACTGCAAAGTTTTTGCATGTCCTCATGCAATCAACTCATATATTCTGAGACTTCTGCTAGGACATCTAGGCTCCTTCTTCTGCTTTGCCTGATATTCAATGGCCTCCTAGGCTTCTTTATGACCAACTTGAATCTCAAATTTATAAGTGCCCTGCTCAACTTTTTGTTTTTCTTCTTCAATTTCTTACTAGCCTTGTACAATTTTTCCATTTGTAGAGAGAGAGTTGTATTCATATCACTTTTCAGCTTAACCTGCTCCCTTAAAATGTCATTCTCATTCTTGATATGCCTATTGAGTACTTCTAACTCATATTTATCTCTTCTTAGCATATCAATTGCAGATTCTGGTGGGCTAGGAGTTCTGTCTCTACTTTCTGAGGCTCTCTTCTCTAATGTCTCAACATAATTATAAATTTGTTGTTGTGATGGGTCTATCTCCGGAGCTCCTTCATCAAGGTCCTCCTTGTACTGGTACTCATGTGATCTAGCAGTTGGTGTCTCTTCATCCTCAATGTTTATAATTCCCGTTTGTCTAACCCCTGTTTTCTTCAATATACCTCTAAGCCTGTGGCTTCGTCTTGGTTGAGATGGTCCTTCACCTCTCTCCTTGGCATACCTTTTTATCATCTTCTCATTTTTAAGTTGTTTCTTAATTTCAGTCAATTTCTGAGAAATTATCTCCTCATTGTCCTCTTATATGGACTTACCAGTTTTAGTTTCAACAGCTTTGGAAATTTTCCTTCTCCTGCTTCTTCTTGTAAGTTTGCCTTCAAATGGAGATTCCTTGGGTTCTTCAAAGTGATTCCTCACTAGAAACTCATCCCAATTGTCTCCCACCTTTCTCAAATGATGTTCAATTAGGATTTTAACTAGGCCGTGGTGGTACAAAGTGGTTTCCAGGAATTGAACCCTCTTTTGAACATTAGAGGCCATTCTCTTCAGACTATGAAGTAGGAAAAAGGGTAAATTGATTTCTTCATCTAAGAAATGCATCATTAGCCGAATATGATAAATATATAAGGTACCAAACCTTCCCTCACAAGTTATAAACTTTTGCAAAATGAGCAACATATTTCGCCATTTATTCTTTAGTGCTGAGCTAGGAATGCCCTTCTTAAAAATGGAAACATCCATACCTGGTGTTTTGAGCATTTGCCTCCATGCCTCATTATGAAATTCCCTATTTTTGAACCATCGTTCTCCTTGCCTGGGTAATTCCGCTGCTTCTGCAATAAAAACTTCTGTAATAGTGAATTTAACATCTCCTATTTCGACTTCTGCTCCATTGAAGGACCGTTCAAATTTTTTAGTTACCTCTTTATGAAAACCATTGAATTTTTCCAAAAATTGTAACCACCCAGCCTGCTGTAGCATTTCTCTAATTTGTGGGTAACCCTCTAAGTACTTGGTTCCAACTGGTTCAGATCTTACTATGAGACCCATGGCTTCTCTTCTCAACCTTCAATTTACTGCTCTTCTATCCACGGTGAAAATGGCTGTTAAAGAGTTGTTTTTACCCCAAAGGTGCTTTCTCTGTTTATGCAGTAGGAATTAGCTATGGAAGGATGATATGAAGAGGTTATAGAATGAGTGAAATGTGGTGAGGGTGATTTACACGAATTAATGAGTTTGGGAGCCATCACGGGAGAAAATACCATGGAAACATTTTGTGAGAAATTAAAAATCATCACTGAATACTTCGGCTGATGACATGACCGAATAGGTCACTTCAGTACTTTAACCATTAAGTTTTAAATGATGATTTGAAATGGCGGAGTGGAAGGGATTTTGTCCAAAGTTTTTATGATTGGTTTAATAGGCATGATCAACACGAATAATTAAAAAAAAATTTTGAATCATACATGACCTAACTATACTATAACTTTCATATTCTGGCATCATAATAATTTTATAACTTTACCTTTGCCTTTCCTTTAATTTTTTTGTGGTTTTGATATGCTTTGTCCTCCTTTGAAAATCATTGATTCTTCAGTCTTCATAACTCCTTTGATTTTTCTTGTTGTCATAGGTGTGCAGGATCAATTTGTTGCTGATCAAATGATTACTGGATAGTTGCCTTCTGGATATCTGGCTGCAGAATGTCTAGCTAGCTGCAGAATGTCTGACTGGCTGCAGAATGTACCTGTAGGAACTTTGAAACATGGAATAGAATTTTGTATGAAATGGATCATGAAATATAGTGAAATGGATCAAGAGTGAAGTGAAATGTAATGGAATGAAATGAATTACAATTGTGAAATGGAATGGAAAAAAGTGGTCTGCAACTCATGATTTGTAACACTCAATTTGCAGAAAGAGATCAACTTTAGAAATCTGAGATGGAAATGAAATGGACCATGGAATGGAGTGAATGATGTATGGATGAATGGAATGAATGAAATATGAATGAATGGAGTGAATGATGTATGGATGAATGGAATGAATGAAATATGAATGAAGTAAGACATGATGGAGTGAAACTTATGATTTTGTAATGACTGCTTGCAAAAAAAAGACAAATTTGAAAAGCTAAAGTGTCAGAAGGATTCTGATTTTCACTTTATCTTTTCTTTATAAACATGCTAATCAGTGATTAGTTTTCATGTTTTTTGTTTTTCTTTTTCTTTTTTTTTCTTTTTTCTTTTTTAATTATTATTATTTTTTTTATGCTTTTGAATTCAGAAAATTCAACTAAGTTGATGAAGAAGAAAAATTCTTCTTCATTAAATTCACATCACTGTTTTCCTGGAATCTCTTGACAAATTGTTCTCTTGAAAGTGGCTTATGATACAGCTTCAATCTATGACCATTTACAAGAAAAGTGACCTTCTGTTCATCTATTGTCCTGATTTTTATTGCTCCATTGTCAAAACTTCTTATAATTTTATATGGCCCAAGCCAATGTGTTTTGAATTTACCTTGAAAATCCTTGAACTTTGAATCAAACAAGAGAGCCCAGTCACCTTCTTTGAACTTCTTTTCCTTGATGTACTTATCATGCCATCTAGTCCTTTGTTGTTAGACTATAGTTGTTTTCTGAACTGCATCTTGTCTAATCTCATCCAATTCATTAATATGCTCCAACCTGTGCTTTTTTGCCTCTGTTAGATCAAGTCCTAGCTGAAATGCCATTTTAAAATTTTGAATCTGAAACTCTATGGAAAACAAAACTTGTTTTCCATAAACAAGTTCATAAGGAGTATGGCCTGTTGTGCTTCTCCATGTAGTTCTATAAGCCCACAAAGCTTTAGGAAGCCTGTCTGCCCAATCTCTTCTATGTAAATGTACAGTCTTTGTTAGGATCCCTTCAATGAATTTATTGGTAGATTCCACTTGAACATTTGCTTGTGGATGATAGGGAGTAAATTTTCTGTGTTTGATTTTGTACCTCTCCATCATTTGTTCCACTAGCTTTGATGTAAATTGAGCTCCTTGATCTGTAGAAATTTCCCTTGGGACACCAAAACGAGTAAAAATATCCTCAAAAATAAAATTAACTACAGATGCTTCAGTAGCAGAAAGTAATGGCTTGGCGTCTACCCATTTGGTAACATAATCAGTGCAATCAAATATATATTTATTTTGTCTTGATGGAGGACTAATAGGTCCTACAAAATCTAAAGCCCATTTTTCAAAAGGTTCAATATGTACCTGAGGCTGCAATGGCATCTCACCTGAAGGAGAAGGTTTCCCTACCCTTTGGCAATTGTCACACCTTTTGACATACTCTTTAGCATATTTAAAAAGGGATGGCCAATAGTATCCTAAATGAAGGACCTTATAAGCTGTCCTCTTATCAGCAAAGTGTCTGCCACAAGGTTCATCATGACATGCCTTGAGGATCTCAAGCATCTCATCTTCCCGAACACATCTCCTAATGATAAAATCTGGACCTGTTTTGTATAACTCATTAGCAACCCATGAATATTTTGCACTGTCATAAATGATCTTTCTTTTGTCTCTTGCATTCATTATTGAAGGAAATTTCCCTGAAACTAAATAATTAGCAATGTCAACAAACCAAGGAGTCTGAGTAGAAATTGAAAAAAGATATTCATCAGGGAATTGATCTTCAACTGGAGTGTTATCTTTGGTGTTTTGGAGTCTAGATAGGAAATCAACTACTGTGTTTTGTTTTCCAGGCCTATCTATAATGGTAATGTTGAATTCTTGTAAATCAATAACCATCTTATGACTTTGCCATTAGTAATTGATTTGTTCATTAGATATCTAATTGCAGAGTGATCTGTGTGAACAAAAGTTTCATATCCTGTTATATAGTGTCTGAGTTTGTTTATGGCATGAACAATAGCTAAAAACTCTTTTTCAGTTATAGTATAATTTAACTCTGAAGGAGTCAATTTTTTACTTGTATAGTAGATGGCATAAGGAATCAGGTCTTTTTGTCCCAATACTGCTCCTAAAGCTGTATCTGAGGCATCTGTTGAAATATGAAAAGGTAACTTCCAGTTAGGTCCCCTTAAAATAGGTTCTTCGGAGATTTTTGTTTTCAGGGTTTCAAAGGCTAACTAGCAATTAGGATTCCACTTGAATTCACAGTCCTTGGTAAGTAATTTGAAAAGTGGAGATGCTATCTTGGTGAAGTTTTCTATAAACCTTCGATAGTATCCTGTAAATCCGAGAAAACTCCTAACATCTTTTTGACAACTTGGAATAGATAAGTTAGAGATGACTTCAAATTTTGACTCATCAACTCTAATCCCATCCCCTGAAATGTGATGTCCCAAAACAATTCCTTCAGTAAACATCATAAAACACTTCTCATGACTTATTGAAAGATTTGCTTCTTTACATCTCTTTAAAAAAATTTCCAAGTTTACTAAAGCTTCTTCAAATGTGTTTCCATAAACTGTGAAATCATCCATATATACCTCTACACAATCATGTATTAGATCCGAAAAAATTCCTAGTACTACCCTTGAAATGTTGCAGGTGCATTGCATAATCCAAATGGAAATACTCGGTAAGCATAGGTACCCCAAGGATAGGTAAATGTGGTTTTGTCTTGATCTTCAAGTTCTACTTGAATTTTGTTATAACCACTAAACCCATCTAAAAATGAGAAGTACTTTTTTCCTGCAAATGTATCTAACACCTGATCTATGAAAGGTAGGGGAAAATCATCTTTAAGAGTAGCTTTGTTTAATTATCAGTAGTCAATACATACCCTCCATTTACCATTTTTCTTTGGCACAATTACCAAAGGAGAAACCCATTGACTATCTGAAATGGGATAGATAAAGTTGACATTTAACAATTTCTACAATTCTTCTTTAACAATTTCCCTAAGATTTGGATTCATCCGTCTTTGAGGTTGTCTGATTGGTTTACAATTTTCCTCTATGTAGATGTGATGAGTGCAAGTATTGGGGCTTATCCCTTTCATATCAGTGTACTCCCATGCATATGCAAAAGAATGTCTCTATAATATCTTGACTAGCTCTACTTGTTGAGATTTCCCTAGGTTCTTGTTTATGTTTAAAGTTTTTCCTGGAAATATCTCAATTGTAGAGCTGCCAAATTTATCCATGGAATAGAGAGACATCTGTCTTGATGATAAAAACTCAATGTTGGATTCTTCTTGAAATTGTTCATGTTTGTATTCTGAAGAGGATTCAAAGTTCTCTAAGGTATTCAAAATCTGGCTATCTTCACTAATTTCTGAAATTGTGAAGAGAGGTTGTAAGTCTTCTTCATCCTCTATCCATTGAGTATCATCTAATTCTATAATTGTTTTTGCTAGAGGATACAAGGTAAATTTCTTGGTTGAACTACCATCAGAGATGTACATATCACCGGATCTACAACTAATGAAAGCATCAACTGTAGCTAACCAAGGTCTTCCTAATATAATAGGATGCCCTCCTAGATTATTCTTAGGAGTTAGGATCATAAAATCCACAGGATACTCCCAAGAATATAGGGACACTGGAATGTCTTCTATTACCCCATCAGGTTTGATCACAGATCTGTCTGCTAATTGTAATAATGTGGGTGTAAAAATAAGATTAGGAAGTTTCAGTTTATCCATGATTTTTCTACTCGTGATATTGATTGCTGGTCCTAAATCAATAAGTGTGTTTTGGATCTCAGTTCCATTGATGTGTATTTTAACAACTGGATTTCCTGGGCCTAGAAACTTTGGAATGGAAATCTTACCCATCATGATATCTGCTATTTTTCCTGCCAGTTGAATTTTCTTTGTCTCTCTTATTCTTTTTCCTGTTTTCTTCATGCTCAACTCCTTTATTGTCTTTGCTAAGATTGGAATTTCCTTGATAGCTTGCAATAATGGGATCTTAATACAAACATTTCTTAGCTCATCTAGGAAATCATAATTAGGCACCATAATTTGTTTTTCTACACCTCTATCAATTTTTAATCTTTTTGGAAAGGGAGGTGTAGAAGTGGATGTTGATGGCTATTCTAATATAGGAGTTGAAATTATTGGTTCTTTTTGTTTTGATTTTTCAATGTTTGGGTCTTGGAAAGGTGTGTTCTCTTCAAGATTTTTATTCACCAGTAGAGAATCTTCCTCAGAATTGTTTTGCTCTTGTATGATTACAAAAGGTTTCTTCTTTTCAAGTATTCTTCCAGACCTAAGTTGAACATCACTAAGGTCTAAAGGAGTAATCAAATAAGTTGGAAACTGTTGGCCTTCTATCATGTATGTGTTCTGAGGATTTTTATTGTTGGGGTTTGGTATGGGTTGGGCAGGCAACTGATTTGTTTTCTGAGGAAATGGTAATGGAAGTGGTGAATTTTGATGTTGTGGATTTTGATGATTCTGTTGAGGATTTTGTTGAAAATTCTGTTGAGGAGGGAAATGTGGATATGGTGGATATTGATAGTATTGAGAGTATCTTCCATAGGTATTTTGTGCTCCTTGCGCCCAAGTTTGAGATTGATTTTGGAATTGGGGCCAAGGTTGCTGCCAAGAATTCCAATTTGGTGGGGGTTGATTATACATCTGATCATGGAATCCTTGTGTTTGAGGTCCTTGCCACGACCTTCTAGAGACAAAATTGAGATATTCTGTGGAATTTGTAGAGGTTTCTTCTTGAAAGACAACTTTAAGACCAGGAAGTGAAGGACAACTCTTGGTCTCATGTTTTTCTGAACAAATTACACAGGTCTCTACTACTTTTTCATCCAAAGGGCACTCTCTCAAGGCATGCTTCTTTCTACATTTGGGACAAAAGATTGCTAAGGCATAAAATTCAGTTTTCTACTTGTTTTGTAACTTAAGGGTGTCTATTTGTTCACTAAGACTCCCCAAAATATCATATTTGAATTCATCAAGAATATGTCCTATTTCTCGCCCTACTTACTGTCCCAGAAGCAGATTTACTTGCCCTTGCAAGAGCAGGGTCTCTTGGTCCTTTTACAGTTTTAGATTTCCCTCCTGAAAGGTTGATACATAATTCAGCTATTTCAGGTAATGTGAGCTGAGATATATCCCCTTTTCCCATCATGTTAAGGATATCTAACCATTCATCCCTAATTGTCTTCAATAAGAGATCTTTCAAAGTGTCTTGATCTAAGTTTTCCATTTTTTCCCTCTTGATGTTATAGTTAAACCTCTCCAACAAATCTTCCAAATTTTCATCCTCTTTTTGTAACATTTTAAACACTTCCTCTTTATGGTTGACTGGCATACAGTAATCCAAATACCTCTCTAGAAATTCTTGTTTCATGTCTTCCCATGTCCTAATAGAACTGTTGATCAAACTCATAAACCATTTTAATGCTACTCCTTTCAATGTTGAAGGGAATAGTTTAAGTTTTTGAGCATCTTGTAAGTAGTCATAGGTTCTACATAGGACTTCAAATTCAAATAGGAAGGTTTTAGGGTCTTTAGTTTTGAGTCCACAAAAGTTTGGAAGGACAGAGGGTGAAATTTTTTTCATAGTTGCATTGGTTTCTTCATCTACTATAGGAAACCCAAAAGATCTTCCCATTTCTCTTCTACCTCTTCCTCTGCCTCCTTCTCCTTCTGAACCTCTACCTCCTTCTCCTCTACCTCTACCTCTACCCCCTCCAAATAGTGTGTGTTATCCATTAAAAAATCCTCCTCCCCCTTCTTCTGCCATAGTTGATTCTTCTGTGGAAGTTGAAAAGTTTATGTCCCTTGCAGGGGTTCCTGAATCTTCTTCTAAGACAGGTTCAGTGGGTAAAGTAGAAGGTCTTTATAATGGAACATTTGATCTTAAGTCTTCTGAAATTCTAGGACCAGTAAAGGATGGAATGTGGGTTTGAGTTGGAGGTGTGTTGGCTCTTGGTCTTGATGAAACAAGTGGTGTTCTAGGAATCAAGATTCTTCTTCTTATGAATCTACCCCTTGAGTCTCTTTCTCTACGCATGTCATTGTTTTTGAGATGTAAGAAACAAGGCTACCTAGTTACACTTCCTCGGCAACGGCGCCAAAATGTCTGCTCAACTTAGTGTTTCTAAATTGATGTCATAAATTGTCAACTAGGGCTAGTAAACTGTTGAAGTGAAGTGCACTATATGTGCCTAGGTATCTGTTTCTCACTACGTTGTGTTTAGTGTTTTTCCAATGTTTTTGATTTTGTGCTTTTATTCTAAGAGGAAGAGAACTAAGTGTTGGTAAAGAGAAGTTTTTGGTCACACTAAAACAGAGCAAAACCTATTCTAAACTATGTATGGCACTTGAGAACAGAGAATGCAATACTTTAACAAGAAAAATACTTCATAGCATGAACTCAATAACTAATAACATGAACTCAATCCAATTCATTCATTAGAAATATGTTGGAATAATTTGAGAAAAGGATAAGTTTAATGTAATGAGGTTCTTCTAAGTCAACAAAAATCTACAATATCACAGAGAAAATCTCATCCATGGCTAGAAATTTGTTGGAACACATTTGGAAAAAGATAGTCTACAACCTAGTGAAGAATTCTACTCTAAATTAACCTATGACACCGAAATTAATCCATTCCACAACTCAAAATATCACTGTTAAACCTCATTCAAGAATTAGAAATATTTCGGAATAGCTTTGGAAAAGAGGCAGTTTGTGAAATTATGAGAAGTTGCAGGACAGTCAAGACTTCAAAATGACATTACCAATTCTTGTTCCTATGATGATGATGTATTAGTAGAAATTAAGAACATGAATGGTTTGTAAATAATGAAGGCCATCAAGTCTAACTTAACAACTAGAATACAACTGACTAATAAAACTAAAAATGCAATGGATAAAAATGAACTAGAATGCAATCATTCAAACTTGAAATACAGTGAACATAATTGAACTAGAGTGCCATAAACCTCTGGAGTTTTACAACTAAACTAAAATGCAACTAATCACTAAAATACTACAACTCTGTCTCATTCGGTGTTAGTGGTATTTTGAAATAATTCATGGAACAAGACTGGCTGTAACATGGGATGTAAATGAGCATAAAAACATAAAGTTCAAAAAAACGCAACTAAGCTCTAAAACACCACAGCTAAGTTTCACTCAGTGTTAGTGATAATTTTGAATAATTCGTAAGAACATGACTAGTTGTAACAATTGATGTAATTGAGCACAAAAAGGTAAAGTTCAGAAAAATGAAACCAATTCCTAAAATACTATAGTTATATCTCATTCAGTTTTAGTGATATTTTGGAACAATTCATAAGAATAAGACTGACTATAGCATCCAATGCAAGTGAGTATAAAACACAAAGTTCAGAAAATTGCTTAAGCTAGGAATGCAACAAGGCTAAAGTTACCTATCTAAACAATGTGCACAGAGCTTCTCGAGTAGTAGGGGCCCTCTACCACCGGATTAGCATACAAATCTCCTCAAGATTTCCTCAGATCTTGCAATAAAGTGGTACTTCTTTCATTAAAGGAAAAGTATTTCAAAAACAGAGTATTACGGTCTTTTGAGATCTAGCAACAAAACATCAATCTAGCTAGCTGTCTCTCGGTCTTCCAAGTCATTCTTATAAAATAAATACATAACTACCCTTGAGAAGAAATAGGAACAAGTGTCTTTTTCAATCAAAATCAAATTAGAACTCTTATGGAAGCTTCGTACTTTGTTGGAGACATCTGTAGAGTCCCTGTCCTGGTAGGAATCTGCTTCTTGGATTTGATCTCTTCCACGTGCATAACCACCTGTAGCTTCTTTCTCAGACTTCGTAGAGAGAAATAAATGATGTGGGAGTGTTGTGGATTTCAACCATATGCATTTTTCCTTGAAGTGACACCTTTAACCTGTGAGAACATGAAGATAGCTGCGGAATAGGCGACTGGCTATAGAATGGCTGCATTTTGTAGCTGAGTCTAGTAAAAAATTACTACAACAAAAAAACCATGAAAATATAGCAATTTAGTCATTGTATACATTCCTAAAGTGACTTTAATCAATCCTATTGACCATTTAAGCCTGTAATTGATAAGGGACAAAGGAAACGAAGTGAAATTTGGTGAAGGGAAAGGACATCTTTGGGGCTCAACAGTTGGGTACCCCCTAAAGTCAGTCGATTAATGAATGTCTAGTTTTCAATACATTTATTGTACATGAAGGGCACGTAGGACATGCTGAACAGAGTTTTGGTTCGTGGTCGTGGTTTCTTACAGCTCCATCCCTAGTATCTGGGGTTCAAACCACTCTTGGAGACTCCTCCCAATAGTCTGGTTTGGGTTAAGCTTTCAAGCTTACCTTTGGAGTACTAGACCAAATCATACTAAAAACCATCAGAAATTCAATTGGGAAGTGTCGATACATCGACCCAGGTTGCATGGGAGCTTGGGAAAAAAGAATCGCATGGATTCTGGTCGAGTTAAAATTCTCTAGGGGTTTACCTAGGAATGTCAACATACAATGGTCTGGGATTCTCCATCGACAGAGGCTAGACTATTGGGGCCTCCACTTTAGATGCATTTAGTGCCACTTGAAGGGCCATCTGATGTGACGCTATCTTAAGGGCTGGATGAAATATCTTCACATTCAAGTAGTTTCTAGGAGGGACGACTCGGGTTCATCTCCTCAAATTTTTATTGGGCCATCTCAGTCTGTATCCAGAAAGGGTGGTTCTGGCTCACCTCCTCTGCAAGAAACTGGGCATTTTCAAGCGTAAGGTATGGACCCTGATTTTCATTCTCATATCTCTTTCCACCCACGCAAGGGCTCCTCATCAGTATCCCCTCCGCACTCCTCTCTCAAACTCCCCCATGTCCTTCCATCATCATCCTCTGACCTGTTTGATGGTCCTCATACTAAATCTTTTCATGTGTCATCATGGGGTGGGGAACCATATGTCATAGCAAACCTCACAGCCGCCTCCTCATCTAATCCCCATCCCCACCTGTCAGTTGAAAATGAATGTTCCCCACATGCTGCAAATGATTGTTCCCCATCCATGTTGTCCCTGGAAACAACCTCTCCTCCTCATGTTCCACTGATTGAAAATCCCTTAAACCCGTATTCTCCACACAATTTTGTAGGAAGTGATCTCAAATTTCTTTTTAAGAACCTTGAGCTGGATATGGTGGCTCTAACTGTCCACGATAATAGGGTTAAAGTTAGCCAAACCAAAATTTCCCTACATCTGATCGGAATATTAATGTTCAAAAGAAGGGGAGAAATGACAATCGTAATTTTAGAGGACGCCAAAAAACTTGATCCCTCTTCTCAGTCAACTTTGAAGGCCTATGTGACATTCCCATCATTTCATACCTTGACCCTTAGGCACTTAGAGTGTGCATGCCCAACTCTCCTTCGTCATGAATCAAATAATGTCCTTAAACCTCAATGGACTTGGTGCTCATGCCAAGTTATTATGCCTCAAAGATTTGTTTTCTAAAATCTCTCCCTTCATCGTCACTTTTCAAGAGACAATGTGTGTAGTATCAAGATCTGTCCCCTATTTTCTTGCTATCCGACCGGACTGGCAGCTAGCAAGGATTGATTTGGTCGGCTTATCAGGGGGACTTGTGGTCATGTGGGATCCGATGTTAGCAAGCTTTCATGCCTATAGTTTCTTTTCGGTTATTTTATTTTCGGGCAGAATCCAGGGCCTATCTCCTCGTTTCCACCTTATAAACATGCATGCCCCTAGACGAAACCGTGCTCCCTTTTGGCACTGCATTCTCACCAACAACATTCTCAATATTCTAAACCTTATTCTCATAGGAGATCTCAATGCTACACATGAAGTATCATAATTTTTGGTGTGCACAGTCATTTTGATCCCCTTATTGATTATATCTCCCAAATCTTTGATAATCATCACATGGTCGACATTCAACCTTCTCCCATATCACAAACCTAGATCAAGCATCGCTGAGGTGAGGATTTTATTGTGAAAATATTAGACTGAGATTTGGTCCATGAATGTAATCTGGACATTATTGGGGGGCTACAATCCTCTTTCATAAAATCATCCTTGTCAGATCATCATCCCGTTTACCTTTCCTGGTGCTCTAAGCAGGTGAAAAAAGGGATACCCTTCAAATTCAACAGACTATGGTTAGAGGACCGGAAATTTGTTTCTATGGTAAAGGATGTATGGACTTCTTCTGAATTGATTTATGGGCATAAGGCTTCTTCGTATTTCTCTCATCGCCTCATAGTTCTAACAGATAGAACAAAAGCTAGGAAAGCCAAAAAAAGAAGGAAATGATAGTGGACCTGTGTTCCATTGATAGGGAGATCGATGGGATATATGACTCCATGAATACCCATTACTTGCAGGGTTTCCCCAAGCAGAGACTGGTGATCCTTTAACAAAGAAAGAAATAAATCCTTCGGGCAGGAGAATTAACCTGGAAATTAAAAAGTTGGGTGATTTGGCTCAAGGAGGGTGATTCGAATACAAATTTTTTCCATCATTATGCTTCCAACTGGAAAAAAAAAATGCAATATGGAAAACTGAAAGGGAGGATGGGACCTCGGTGCACGACGACACTAAGATTAGTAGGGAGGTTATTTAGTTTTTCTCAGCAATTCAAGTCTCAGGATGGGATCTATCGTCTTGACTAGTTCTGGGCCTTGGAAAAATTCCTACTCATGTTTGATGCCTGAGAAAATGTGGCTTTTGGGAACCCAATGAAAAAACCAAATATTTTTGAGGTGATTAAATCCTTTGCCCGAGAAAAAATCCCAAGTCATGATGGTTGACTGACGGAATTGTTTGAACATTTTTTCGAACTTATGGGGAATGATCTTTTAAATTTGGTTAAAGAGACCAGAATATATGGCTCCATTCTAGGGGACCTAAATTCCACTTTTATCGCATTAATACCCAAGTCCTTGAATCCTAAATAATTCTGGTATTTTCGGCCAATATCCTTCTCCAATGTGGCCTTCAAAATCATTTCCAAAGTAATTTCTCGTAGAATCATTGGAAATTTTTCTATCCATATATTGCTGGAACAATATGGTTTTCTCATGGGAAAACACATTCATGATGCCATAGTTGTGGCTGAAGAATTTCTTCATTTTGTGCACATCCGAAAGCTGGAGGCAATTATTATGAAAATTGACCTTCGCAAGGCCTATGGCCGCATCAACTGGGGTTTCATTCGGCTCGTTCTCCATAAGATTGGTCTGACCCCTCAGAACACTAATTGGATTTTGGCATGCATCTCTCATATCTGTTTCTCATTCATCACTAATTGTAGGTCGTCATTTCTCTTTAAGGCTGGAATGGACCTTTGTCAGGGGGTGCTCCCTTTCAATCCTCATATTCATCTTAATTATGGATGGCCTCAGCTTGCATATAAAGGATCCACTCTCCAAAGGTGTCATCTCATGTATCAATATAAAAAATTCCACCTCCATCACTCATTCCTTTTTTTTTACGACATTCTGTTGTTTGGAATCATAGCATGGGCCCATTGTATTGCAATTCACTACACCCTCCTAAGGTTTGGGGCGGCCATTAGTCTAATTATTAATGGACATAAATATCTTATCATCTCAGCCTCATAGAACTCATAGGAATTTGATATCATTGCATGCCTCTTTTAAATTTCACAGGTTCCGTCTCAAGCCTTGCAACTACCTCAACAAAGTTTTCCTTTGGTTGATTGATAAATTCAAAGGAAACTTGATGCCTAGATGCATAGATGGTTGTCCCTTGGTGGAAATTTTATCCTCACTCAGGCCATCCTCCAACAAATTATTGTATATTGGGCCCATTTATTTCACATTCCCTCTTCCATTATTGATATAATTAACCACATCATTTCCAGCTTCCTTTCATCCGGGGCGAGGGGCCGAAAAAAAATTCATTTATGCAAGCTTAATAGGATTACTCTTCCAAAGTGACTGGGAGGCTGGGGACTGCTAGAAATACATGTTTTCTCTCGAGCCCTTCTGGAAAATTCTTTCTAGAGGGATGTATTTGCTTTGAGTCTCTAGCCTACTATTTTTGAGGTAAAAATACAAAGTGAAAAGGGCCTCGTGGCTTTTCTCAGATCAATACTCCCTCATATCAACCGGGGATCCCATATTTGGATTAGTATTAGATGCATTGAGGCATATTTTCTTGGCAAGCTCGAATGGTTTTTTGGGAATGGAAAAAGTATAATCCTGGGTGTAGACCGAGTCAAGGGGCTCCCTCAGAATTTTAATATTCCCCTTTAGCTTCGGCTCATTTTTGTCGCAGAGGGATCTTTCATCTTTCCTAGCTTATCTCTCACTCACAGCTAGGATGCCTGATTTGGAAGAATGCTAAACAACTGGGTCTGAGGGGCTGACATCAGGCCATGTTGTTGGAGGTGTCCTCTGTTTCTAGACAGGTTGGAATATGTTTGAATCAATCTGGGGATTGTATTTCTTGGTCTAGACAAATGAAACGTGACTCAGTCGATGTTGCAGATCTTTATAACTCCAACATTTCTTCCTCCCCGTGGGTGTAGGAACAACCATTCCTCCTTTCCTTCTATAAGCGAAAAGTCACAATAAATACTTGTCTCTTTGCATGGTTGTTTTGGCAAAATAGAATCCTCAATTGGGATAATATAAACAAGAGGGGCTTTCAGGGGCCTGGCATATGTGCTTTTTGTAGAAGGGAGGTTGAATCTGTTCTTCATATTTTTTTTCAATGCGTTGTTATCCTTGAAGTATGGTTTTGGTTTTATGATTTGTTGCAAGACCGAAGCTAGTGCCCTCTTGGGTTGCTTCATTGTATTCTCTCTTGGACTCCCTTGGATTAGAAATTTATATGTCTTCCCTTTTTCCTTATGTGTGAGTTTTGGCTTGCTAAAAACAAGATCACTTTTGATGGTGCTCTCTTCGCCCCTCACAAGATCTACGGAGTGAGTTTGGGTTGGATGGATCTTCAGGTATTTTTTGAACTGAACACCATTGATCTTTCTCATCACCTCCAACCTCATCCTATCCTCCTCCTCATTGGATTTTTTTATGGCGTCGAACAACAGGGGTCTTGTGGTTGTGGCGGATGGATCAAACTAGGCAATGGTGAATGCTTTTCTATCTTCTGGAACGGTGGTATTGGTTCCAACACAAAATCAGAGCTTCTTTCTCTCTGGAGTTTCCTTTGGGTTTTGTTTAATTTTCAACTGCCTACAGTTCATATCTACAAGGATTCCAAAGTGGTTATCAACGAGATAAAATTTTTATGTGATTTTCAACCTTCGGGGTTCCAAAATTGGATAAATTGTATCTCTTCCCTATAGCAGCATATAGGTGTTCCATCTATCTGGCACATCTACAGGGAGGAAAATTTGCATGTTGATGGCCTGTCTAAAAAGGGTCTCCTTGAACCTTTCGGCCTTGTCAAAATCATATGCTATCAAAATAATGAGGTGACAAGGTCCTTTTCTATCTCTATTCCCTAATTGATTTATCTATGCTGATGTACTCCTATTCTCATTTCTTCAAGCAAATCTGTCTTCATCAAGTGAGCCTATTCCTCTCTTTTGTATCTGACCCATCACTCTTTCTCTAATTTAGCCGGGATGCTATTTTTGTTCTCCCTCTGGCGGGGCCGCTTTCTTGGGATGTGTTTCTTATGCCTGTCCACAGGATCTCTCTCTGATGCAGCTCTATTCCTCTCGAATATATTCTATGTAGCTTGCATCTGATCTTTTGGAACAATGTTTTGTTCTTGGCTAATGTTCGAATCCTTTGGACCCAATCTTTTCTTATGTAAATATGGAAATGATGTCTCTATGAAGTGCAATATTGTTTGTAATGTACTATTTGTTATATAATACAAAAAAATGTTTTTGCCCACTGAAAAAAAATAAATAAATAAAATAAATAAATAAATTCCTCCAATAGGAATGTTTGGAAAGCTTGCTAATCGAGACCACCACTTCTAAGGATGAAGCACATGGTGACCTCGATATTGATTTGAGTGCAAACTTGCCATATTATTCACCATGCATGGAAAACAGTGCTCCGAGCATGGATAAAACCATGGATGCACATTTTCAAAGTGTGCTACCACATAGGACTGCAAATAAACCCTAATGGGTTTTGTGATAGCATATATTGTGAATTGAATCATGGCACTTTATCTAATATGGTTTGTTTCATTTACAAGTTTGGGCTATAGTAGTGAGGTGATTCATGAAATTTTTGACTTCAATTAATGGCTCCTGGTGTCCACTAGAGCATGTTCAAATTAAATGATTACTTGCGATGATAAGGAAAAATCCATCTCCATGGAAGTCAAGATTGACCCTTCCTAAGAAGATACAGACATAAGGAAGTGTTACAACACATATTCATAGCCATTATAGCGCTCAAATGTAAAAATGAAAGTTATCGTAATAAGAACTTAATAAAATGATAGTATATATTCAATACATTCTACAATATCAACCTATCTTACCCCTTCTATCTCTTGTATCCATTAAAAAATCTATGTCTCTATGTCCGGTTCAGCTTTATGCAGAAACTTTCTAATCATTTGTGGCTCATGCCATTAATTTTTTTGTGTTGTAGACTTCTGTGTCTATATTTATACAAAAACTTCATTGTCTAGGTGTATCAAAATTATATACTTTATGCCTATTTTTACAAAAAATACTTCTTCACACTCAGGTCTATATATGACTTTCTCCTATGAGTATTTGATGTTGCCTGCATTTACCATTTTACCTTGCTTGAAGACTGAGAAAAAACTTACCTGTATCCTTTGAAATACCTCTTTTAGATAGGAGGTTTTTTGTCCAATTTTTCTCTTTGTATATGTGGTGGAAGTGAATTTGATTGAAGGTCCTTTCTAGTGTCCAAATCCTCGACATACAGTTTAATTATCATGAGCCATTTTTTTGTGATTAAGACTCCCAAAAATATTATAATCTCCAGCTTGTTATTTGATCCCATACCTCCCTCCCACCAAAAGTGATAAAAATTATATAGTTCAGTAGCTATGATAGCTCTGCATCCACATTTTCTTTTATTACTGGCACCATTAAAAAACCCAACTAGATATTCTCCCTAGATGTCTCCGATTTTTCGTTTCCTATTTCTTTCTTTTTTTTATCACTGGCCCTATCTCATTTAAAAAGGAAACAATCTTGATAATTTCCTCCCTGACAATAGTCAATTTATGCTAAAAAATGCATGTGTTCTTACTTCGCCAAATAATCCATATAATATATAATGGGTGGGACTTGTATTTCTAGTGATTAATGAACCAAGTGATTAGGCTGATGTATAAGGATTGATTATTTCTAATGGATGGAAGCTTCAATTCCTCTATTACCCCATCCCAAATATGCCTCGCATATGGACAGTTGATCAACAAATTTTTTGTATCCTCTCCCCCCCTCATGCAAAGTAGAAAAACATCAGGACCAATGAACCCACGCTTTCGTAAGTTTTTCTATTTTAATATGTGATCTTGGGCTACCAACCAAAAGAAACATTTTAATTTGTTTGAAGTATCCCAATTCCAAATGTCGTGAAGGTGCTTATCATATTCCATGATCCTCCCAACCCTTGGTAGCTTTAAACAGATCTATTGTACCATTAGATTATTCTTCGCCCCCCCCCCCCAAAATCTTACAATCTTGTTTGTCACTATGATTGATGCCAGTAGATCACAATTGAGCTACGTATGTCTCTCAATCGTCGTGAAAATTTTCTAGAAGGCCTATATCTTCGACATTTCTCCAACTCTACTGGTCTAATTTTTGTGTCCCTTGCTAATAAATCTTATTTATGAATATAATGCCCCTATTGTGCAGTAAATGCAACCATTGGAAGGTTAATGAGTGATTTCCTTCCATACCCATAATGGAATCAAGACCAATTTTTATCATGGTTCTGTTTCTTGCCCCCCACCAGAAAAATCCCAACATCCAATGAATTTTTTGCATCATGCTCCTCCGAATGTGTGATATTACAAATTTTTTCTTGGCCCCGCTACTGATCCATATGGAGAATGGATGGCCAAACATGTATTTTTCTTTGATGATATGTGGCCACATACCGATTCCAAATACCACCCTCCGCATCTTTTTTATAATAATAGCTTTATTAAAGGTGGTGGTATCTATGAAACCCCATAATCCTTCCTCCAAAGAACTTGCAAGTGTTGACCATCAAACCAAATGGATTTTTTCATGTGTATGAGTTCTAGGCCAGAAAAAATGACACATGATTGCTTCTATCTTATGTATGATCTCCCTCGGAATTAAGTAAAGGTGCATGCAATGTAATGATATGTTTTGCAATATCGATTTCAACATAATCATCCTACCTCCCATAGACAACCATTTTTACTTCCAACAATCCATTTTTTTTTAATATATCAATTAAACACATCCAATATTGATTTTGATATCCTCTCGGTTTCAGTTTGAACCCAAGAGAGGGGAAGTCATCATCTAGGATAGTTAGTGTTACCTCCAACATCTCAAAAACACCCTTAATAACATCATCCTCACTTTCGTCATGGATCAGTATCGATTTGACTACATTCATGCATAAACTAGATGCATCACTAAATGATGTAATGAGATATTTGATGTACCTCCATTCCCCCACCAAATAAATGTGAGATGGAAATGTTCCTAGATACTTTGACCCCTTTGATAAATCCATTATCCTTTACCACTCTCATTTTTTTACTAAAGAAATCAATAACTAAAAGGAAGAGCATAGGAGACAGGGCACATCCTTGTCTAATTCCTCTGTGAGCATTGAAAAACTGAGTGGGAAAACCATTAAGAATCACAACAAAATTAACAAACTTACAGAATTTCAATGTCCATTTAATGTTGATAAGAGACATACCAGATTTTGTGAGGACCAGGAAGAGGAATTCCAAGTCAATACAGTATATGATTTGCATAGATATACCTTTAGAAGGAAAGATATTTGTTTCTATAATTTTATAGTTTGCATCATCTCTTGAGAAATACCAATTTCATCTTGGATTTTTCTACCTTCTAAGAATACAAAATCTTCCTCTGAAATATGCTTCGAAAGAACCATCTTTATCATATTTGCAATCAATTTGGATATAGTTTTATACACTGAGTTGCATAGAGAAATGGGATGGTAGTTGGAAAAGGTTCTTGGATCCCTCCTTTTGGGTATTAACACTATGAAAGTAGTGTTAATGTCCCCTGAACTGAACCCATATATCATAGATTCTTCTATAACTTCCAGCAAATCTGGAATCATCAATTCGATTAAATGTAAAAAAATCTCAACTCCCCACCTATCCGGCTCCAACCTCTTATATTTTTCACACTCCTTCAAATTCTTCATAAATTCCTCTCGTGTGATCGTTTGTGCTAAATTTCCATTATCCTCGAGACAAAACATGATGGGAATATTTTTAATGAATTCCATTTATGATCAGAAAGAAGTTTCCTGTACTAAAAAAATGCTCT
This sequence comes from Pinus albicaulis, assembly GCA_034641835.2. NCBI lineage: Eukaryota > Viridiplantae > Streptophyta > Pinopsida > Pinales > Pinaceae > Pinus > Pinus albicaulis. Next base: position 347,252,656 of record CM076570.1, on the reverse strand, counting down.
AAAATGATTGTATGCCACCTGTTCTATAGTTCTTTTTGTGATGAAAATATTTCCTAAATCATCCTTCACCATTTGAATGGAGTTTATCCTTTTCCTAGCATTGAAATGGGCATGGAAAAATATATAGTCTTTTATCTCCAACCTTAATCCATATCACCTTTATTTTCATGCGAATTTCTTCTTCCCATGAGCATAGAACATCTCTTCTCTTACCCTGTTTTGGCACCCTGTAATCAACAAGATTGGCAAAAATCCGACTGCAGGCAGAGCATCGTTTCAACCACTTTGGGATTCTAGGATCTAGCCCTCCTGAATCCGGAGAGGGATTCTCTCCAATAAGTGCAAACATGGATTTGTCTTTGAAGTCTTGGGTAATGATGTTAGGCTAGTTATGAAGGCCGAGGGTTTGTTTTGTTTTTGGATGGTTGAGCATGATTATTATTTGAGGTGGAAAGTTCTAAATGCAAAGAGTTTCAAAGGTGAGAAGTTGCAAGAAAATACAACAAGCTTTGGCCAGAAAGATAGATAATTGCAGGTTTTAGTCCATTGGGCTATGGAGTCATAATAGGGTTTAATTGAAATAGCAAGGGGCAAGAGTGGTCCATGGGGCAAGTCATATATGTCTAAGGATCTCTTTAAAGTTTGATTTTATGGGATGAAATGTTACAAAAAGAGGGGATTTAAACAAATGAAGAACAAAGAGCAGCCTAAGATCAGGCAAGTACTTCTAAACTAGCCTACTTTTGACATACACTTAAGAAAGACAAAAAATAATCTAAGATCAGGTAAGTACTTCTAAACTAGCCTATTTTTTATGCACTTTCAATAGAAAAACATTTTAAAACAAAGGGAAACTTGAAGGAAACTGTTGGAGAAGAAACTAGTGGGCTGGGCTCACCACAAATCCTCTCCTAGCTCTGCTCTACTTGGTAACTTTCAATACAAACACTTAGATAAAAAAGAATGGCCTAAGATCTAGTAAGTGTTTCAACACTAGCCAGCTTTCAACACATTCCAAGGGAAACATTCAGATAGTCTTTGGGGATAAAACTAGGACCAGGGCACACCATATCTTCCTTAGTTCATCTCTACTTAACATATACTGAAAATAACATTTAAGAATAACAATTACCTAAGGCAATAGGACAAGGGAACGCCAGCATTCCTGTGCTTAGAACTGAATTAAATCATTCCTAGATAACACGAATTGGAAGAAAACATGTAGATAAAGATTTTCAGTCAGAGAAGGGTACTGATATACAGTAGGTCCTAACTCTATGCATGTTGTTCTTTATAAGAGAATATGAACACAGTGAAAATAGAAATAAAATAACAATTTACAATAAGAAATAACATCACCGTTGACATAGACCAGGATCCCATAAATCAGCTTGTATTGATGCTCCAAACTAGTTACAGCTTTAAGTCCAACGCTCTAGCTTAACAATCATCTACACTTCCCAGACTGACTTATCTATCACAAGAAGAGCTTCAAGAGCCAGTGAACACTATTTACAAGTAGAAGTCTCAAGCTCAATTATTGTTCAAAGTTCAGCAACCAACCCCTTTCTCATCTTCTCCAGCAGTATTTCTAGAAGAATGAGGAGGTGAGATCTGATAAAAGATCTCCAAAGATAATTAATATAGTCTTAATGGCTTCTCGGCCTTTGGGGGGCTTGATGAAGAATTTTACAGGTTTTCTGTCTGTATTAATGTTTTTCATTTAAGATTAAGCTCAGTGGGAGCACTTATTGACTTTTGAGGCTCTATGTTATGTTAAAGTAACTCTGCTAATATTTTCTCATTAATTTTATTTGCAGAATTAACTCTCTGGATGCGCTGAGGAAAATATGTGATCTTGATCAATAACTTCGGCCTCTGTTTGAATGCTTTGAGGCACAGGTGACTTTGTGGCAGCTGGGAGGAATCAATTTGCCTCTGATGTGGCGGTGGAGGCCCTTCTGTCTGATAAACATTTATGATTTTCTTTTAGTTGTGTCTTAATTGGGAAGATTAGGCTTTTGATAATCAATCTTAGCCGTAATCCCCACAGATATGTCTTCAATCTCCTGTTCTAGTGTGTTTTGTCTTCAACACTGATACTCTTTGTTTGTGACTTATTCACGGTGTCTTGTTTATGTGCAGTGCTGCGCAGGGCTTGTGAGGCATCAATTCCTTTGAAGCTGATCCTGGGACCTGTGGGTTATGGGCCCACATACACAATCGACGGGTTTTAATTAAATTCACACGCAATCCATTAGTTTATCCCTTGAGCTCCTTTGAGTGCGATCACCGTTTGATGAGCCAGCCTCAGATCGGATGGTGTACATCAATATCGTGCTGAGCCCACAGTCTACATTTAACGCGCGATGAGGGAGTGATGAGGCAGTATTGTCTCGTCGACGTGGTGGCTTTTTACTGGATCGCTTGCTATTGAGTGGTTTCCTTTCTGTACCAAAAGTGGTGCGATCAAACTGCTTCTAACTTTCTCTTTAATATAATGGAAAAACCTTTTAATCGCCCTTTATCATACCCTGAACTTCAAAACTCCCGATAAAACCAAGCTGCATAAACCATTTCGGGTGACAAAAGGTGCCCGCTGACGTCAGGGTCTTTGTGACCCAAATTTTTTATCAAATCCACCCTATAAAGTGTATCGGGTCCGTTTTGGGGCCTGCTGACGTCAGCCCAAGTGTGACCCAAAATATTTATCAATTTCGCCCTATAACAATTTCGGGTCTGGATTCGATGACTATGCAAGCAACCAAACAAGACCCGCTCCAATCAGTTTCTTCTGCGTGTGTACTGACTAGGCGTTTGGGACCACCAGTTCTGTGGGATTGCTAACTGCTGTTGTGGCCGTGGGGACCAGGGCGATTGATTGTGGGTCATCGATCTACAGATCAGATCAACGGTGGGGATGTTTTGAGAAATGCGCCGGCGAAAAACTCTTGAAACCATATGATAAACCCAAAAAATTAACATAAATAAAGGTTTTATGCGTCGGGATGGTTTTATATATACGAAGTGGATAGGCGTCCGACTGCGGGGCCTTGGTCTATATGTAATGATAATATGCCTGGGGCTTATATAAGAGGACCAATCAGCACCGGAGTTTGGTTTAAACACAAACAAATGCGCTTCGTGAGTTGCTCTGATGCAATAAGTGCTCAAGACCCTAGCACTTGGTTCTAGCGTTGGGGCACATGGAGGGGAAGTGGTTTAAGACTAAGCCCAAAGGGGCTTAAGCCTTTGGTAAACAAAACTTATTTTTTATGAATTTTTTCAAGTTTTCAATGGATTTTGGGGGTTTCAGTAAAGTTCAAAAATGAGTTTTAAACATGGAAAATGATTTTCGTGAATGGAAGAAGGGGAATCATGAAAAGTAGAGGATTTTTATGGAGGAAAAGGGGAGCAAAATGGAGGTTAGTTTTTCAAGTGAGGAAAGGGAAAAAAGGTGATTTTGAAGTAGATTCTTCTCATGAAATTATCAGAATTCCAGAGTGTAAAATGGGCACAGCAGGGAAGATTTTGGATAGAGGCATGAGGCCTTCAAGAGTCTTCAAGAGATAACACTTTTTTGCAATAAAATTTGTTCCTTGAAGGCTCCAAAAAATGATTTAGCCACCTTTTGGTATAACAAATTTCATAGGTGGCTAACAGTGGCTGCACTTGGGGATGGTGCCTTCTTGAAGGCATCAAGAGCTTCAGACTTGCATTCTCTAGGAGGCTGATCAGTGCTTCATCCATTGGGCTACCTTTATTTCCTTGAATTATCTTCTTTTGCTTTGAAAACATATTAGTAGCCATAAAAACAATGGATCTTTCATCAACAAGCTTTCTACCTACCCAATCCTACAGATCTAAATTTTTTTCTTGTTTAGAGTGCACTTGGATTGGAAAACTCTTTTACAACATTTTATTCTTTTGAAAGTAGGAAATCTAATCTATTTCTACTCCTTATTTCTCCATGGACTCAGATTAAATAGTTGAGCCCATATGATTCTCTACCTAATCTACTATCTGTTGGGATTAAACTGTCCAACAGATTTTTATTCTCTAAATTCTACAACAGAAATTTAAAATCATTCAAGTCAGGATTGAACGGTCTAACTTGATGCTGATCTATGGAATAAAAACAAGCTGCACATGAATCTTATTTTGCAGAAAATTAAAACAAAATGGAAGGCTTAGGGTCTGAAATTTCAAAGCATTTTCTTCATCTTTTTTACAGCTTTGTTTTGACTTTTGTTTGAGCTGTCTTTCCTTTGTTAACTGGTTCAAATTTTGAGCTAACTGGAACCAGATTTACATCTTTTTTGACTCAGAATTTGAAATAGATTTGAGTCATTCTCTTTGGGAACTTAGGTTTAGATTTTGAGCATATTTGAACCTTTAATTTCTATCCTAAACTATCTACTGATAAGCCAAGATTAAACAGTTTGGCAAATTGAAATCACTATCCTATCAGCAGAAAATTTAAAACTAATTAGTCAAGATTAGGCTGTTTGACTAACTAGAAGTGTGTTCTTTAGGAGTGGCATTTGAGCTTGCACACTTTCAGATTTGTTTCTCTTTTTGGTATGGGGTTGTACCTTTATTTTTTTTACAATCTGCCCTCTTTTCTTTCTTTCTTTGTTTTATTTTTATTTTTGATGTTTATAACTTTGAATGCAATGATGGGTGAAGTATTTATAATGAGAAAAATATAAAAAGGCTTTCAGAACATAACATGGATCAAGAGAAGTAATTCTTAAGCATCTTTCCATTGATAGGACCCCCAAACAATTCTGCTCCATTCAACTCTTGCAAGAAATAGGCATTATTACCAGCAGCTGAATGAATAGAGAAAGGGCCAAGCCATAAGTTGTCAAATTTTCCATGCTTGCCCTTGTCTTCCCTCCTTGAGTCCCACTTCAAAACTTTGTCCCCAATATTGAAATTGCTGGCCTTTGTTCTTCTATCGAAAAGCTTTTTAATGTTGTCCTGCTTCTACAATGCTTTTTTATAAACCTCCTCTCTAGTTTGCTGAAGATGAATGGTCTGATTTAGTCTTTTGATCATGTCATTATCTTCAGTTTGCAACTCTTGAATCAAATTCATCATTGGTACACCAAGGCTGGTTGGAAAAATTGCATCAATACCATACACAAGCTGGAAAGGTGACATACCAATAGATTTCTTCAAAGTCAATCTGTTAGCCCAAAGTGCATGAACTAGCCTTGTGTGCCAAGAATTTTTGTTGTCCTCCAATAGTTTGTTGATTATGTTCACTAAACTCTTGTTTGAGGATTCTGCAAGTCCATTACCTTGAGGATAATAGGCTGTGGAATGCCCCAATGTTATCTGATATATGTGACAGAATTCAACCATATTCTTTGATCCAAATGTTGCTGCATTATCAGTGATGATCTTGGTAGGATAGCCAAATCTGGAGAGAATGTTAGCCTCCATGAATTTTATAATAACAGAATCATTGGCCTGCATACAAGGTATGGCTTCTATCCACTTAGTGAAATAGTCTGTGGCAGTGAGAATCCATCTATGCTGAGCAGAAGATGGTGGATGGATTTCTCCTATGAATTCAAGTCCCCACTGTTGAAAAGGGGCTGCAACAGTGATTGGATGCAAAGGTAGGGGTAGTAGTTTTATTTTTCCTTCAAAAATTTGACATTTATGATAGGCCATGATCATCTTGTGTATATTAGGAAAGAGAGTAGGCCAACAGAAACCAACCCTCAAAATTTTGTTGGCTGTTGTCTTCCTAAATAAATGACCTCCACACTCTCCTTCATGGAACTCATTCTTAACCTTCTCTGCATCTTACTCAGGAAAACATTTAAGCAATAGACCACTTTAATTTTTCCAATAAAGACATTTATCTATAATGCAATAGTTTATAGCTTTTAACTCTAGGAACCTTGCCTTTATTTTTTTCAAACTAGGAGGTGTATTTAAATTAAGAAAAACGTAAATAATATCAGCATACCAAGAGGAATTCATAAAATGGTCTTCAACAATGGGAGTTGAGATTTCCTCTTATTTGTCCAAAGAATTAATCATATTAATATAGAGAACCTCAAAATTGGATTCAACCATTAATCTAGCTAGACCTTGGCCTTTGATGAGTTTAGTGGGTTTTATCTCTAAATCATATTCAAGAATAACAACAATCCACTTACCTCTCTTACCATCTGGGTCCTGTGTTAGAATGTCTTTCACAACTGAATTTGGGACAAAGGCAATGATGTGTGAGTGCAAGATGTATACTCTGAAGTCTTTCAAATATTTAATCAAAGCAAAAGCTTACTTCTCCATAATGTTATACTTCAAAGGGGCATCCATCAACGCCTTGCTAAAGAATGAAATAAGATGCTCTTGTCCTTGTGTATTTTTCTGTAAAAGGACAACAACTATGGTATGTTCTGATGTAAACGAAAAAATATAAAAATCTTTTGAAAAATCAGGACTTATTAGAACCGGTGTTTTGGTTAACACTTTCTTCACTAGCTCAAAGGACTTCTTTGCTTCCAAGGTCCATTTTACCCCTTGCTCCTTCTTCAACATGTTTGTGATATTTCTAAGAATCTCAGCCAAGTTGGGGAAGAACCTTCTCAAAAATTTAATCTTTCCAATGAAAGATTGCAACTCTTTGATGTTTCGAGGATGAGAGATTTGCAATATGGCCTCAGTCCTTTTGGGATCTATCTTAATACACTCTTCTGAAATTATGTTCCCAAGAAATTTACCTTCTTGGAGCCTAAATAGTGTTTTCTTAGGGTTTAAAGATATCCCAAACTTCCTACATCTCCCGAAGACTGTTCTTAAATGTGCTAAGTGCTCTTCATCTGTCTTTGAAAACACAGTAACATCATCAAGGTATATAATGATGAAGTAGCCTAACTCTTCGGAGAATGCTATGTCCATGGCTCTCTGAAATGTTGCTCCAGCATTCATTATACCAAAGGGAATTTTCACATACATGAAAGTGCCCCATGGTGTAGTAAAGGCTATCTTTAATTGATTAGTAGGGTGAACTAAGATCTGATTGTACCCTGAGTAGCCATCAAGCAAAGAAATTCTTCTAGACCCTACCACCCTTTGTAAAATATGCTCCATATTAGGTAAAGGGTAGTTTTCCTTTAATGAAGCTTTGTTTAATTCTTTAAAGTCTATACAAAGCCTGATCTCTCCAGTTTTCTTCCTAACTGACACCAGATTAGACACCCACTCAGAATATCTAATAGGGACAATAATACCAGCTTCATACATTTTCCTGATTTCCTTCTCAACCAGAGGCAGCTGAACAGGGTTTATTCTGTGTAGTTTCTATTTGAATGGTTTTTGGTTTTCTTTGAGAGGGATTTTTAGCTGTATTATTTCAGTGTTATAGGATTTAAGATCTTCGTAAATCCACGCAAAAACATCAGAAAATTCTTTGAACAACTCTATGTATTTGAGTTTAATGTGAGCTGGTAAAGTTTTAGACAGTTTGATTGTTTTCGGTTTAAGTTCACTGCCTGTATTTCACTCTTCCACATCAGTCTCTATAGGTTCCAGTTTTGGCTTCCTAGCCACATCGTTAAAATCAAACAACTCTTCTTAAGGTTTCAGACCATTTGGCAAATTTTCATATTTAGAGTGCAGGGTTTCAAACTCTTTTGTTTCTAACTTTGCGTTCATCTCTATTTCATTTTCAAGTTTGCTAGATAATAGGTTTACATTAGCAAGTTCAGGAGACCTTTCTTCTTCATCAAGAAAATTTTCTTCACTAGGGCAGTCAGTTTCATAATCTGAATCTGAACTTGGTAGTTCGAATTCATTTCTGAACTACATGAAGCCTTCTATTTGTTTGCCTTCGTCGAACCCCTGCCAATATTTTTTGTTATCAGGAATGGCTGGTCTAAATTTTATCTGAGTTGTGCAGTCTTTGGTTTCATATGGTGTTAAGCATGTTCTAGCTGCAAAAGTTAAATTGTGGGCCGCAATATTTCTTTTCCTTGGGACAAAAATCAGTTTGGACTCCTCGAAAATTTTTAAAAGGTCCATGACATCGTTTCGGTAGGCTCTAAGTCTGGGATGATTTGCATTATACTCCCCATTGACTTGCCTAATGACTAACTCTGAATCGCCATACACATTGATTCTTTTGGCTCCTAACTTCTTCAACAATTGTAAGCCTAAGAGAAGGGATTCATATTCTGCTATGTTATTCAAACACTAGAAGTTTAATCTACAGGAAAGGCTTTCTGTGTGTTTATTCTTAGTGTTGTGAATCTAGACCCCTGCACTAGCATTGTTCCTAGTGTAGGATCTGTCGAAGTTCATACTCCACAGAGGATTAGTCTCAGGTTTAACAGTTTGACTATCCTCCTCAACAAGCGCGCTTTTGGTTTGTTTTTGAATATCAGTACTTAGTTTAATTTTTTTTAATTCCTCTGGTTTCTCGTTAAGCTGAGGAATGCTTTCTTGACCTGTCAAGGCTGAAACATGATGGACATATGATTTGTAGTTCAAGACCTGCGTTTTATTTGATAAATTTCACGGGTTCAACAAAATGTTTAGACATTTCTGTGGTGTTTTCCTCCTCCTCTCTATTGGCCATTAACTCTGTTAAAGTTACTTGTTCATCTAATATTTCTTGATTAAACAGGATAAATGAATCAAGGTCTGTGTTTATAGAGTATAAAGGAGAGTTTTGCGGTTTTTCTTGACTAGTAACCATGTACTGCATAAGGGACTCCCTGTAAAGTCTTCTTGATTGATTAAACACAGGGATGGTCGCATAGGTCATATCCATCTGCATAGTCCCTTGTAAATTAGCCCCCCAAGACCTAGATAACAACATTACATACTTTGGGGGCACATCAACCACAAAAATATCCATGACTAAGCATTTGGCTGGAATCTGTGCTAAGTTGACGCAAAGGTATTTGATTAATCCTAAACATTTTACTTTGCTTGATTCAAAGGAGTAAAGATCTTTATAAGGTCTGGTGATTTCAAGGCGTAGGCTCTCCATGATAGCTTTGGGCATTAAATTATGAGAGGCACCTGAATCATGCATAATGTTATGTAAAATCTTGTCATGAACATTTAAACTTACATAAAAGGGAGGAACAGGTCCCTCTTGATATCTACCTTCAATCTTAGGACCAAAAATGAGCTCTGGCTGGTCATCATTAAGATTGACTGTGTCATTATGGTCCTCTATGTTTAAAGCCTTCAAAATTTGGGTTCTATATACATTCTGGGCAACTAATTTAGTTAGGGGAATAGAGATTTTGATCTTTGAAATTTCCTACTCTAGGCTGAAAGGAATTTGGTTCTTTGAAGAACTTGTCTCAGCCTTACTAGCTGCTAGTCCATAAAAAACATCAGCTTGTTGATTTGTTCTATTTACTTTTGACAAAATGGTTTTAACAGGAGTACTAGATGAAATGTTAGTACTACTAATTTCCGCACTCTGTTTTTCATTATTTTGAGTGCCTTTCTCTCTACCTTTATTAGAATTAACAACCACTATTTTGTCCTTTTGTTTGACGACTTTAGGCTTGGTTGCAGTGATGTTTTGTGAATATTTGTCAGAGGTTTTGGTGTTGGGAGTTTGTTGACTGGTTTTGCTTCTAAGGTCATATTCTCTTTGAGATTCTATGATGACATTTTCCATGTCTTGATAAAAATTTTCATCATCATCTCTTTTGTCATCATAAGGTGTGTATAGACCTTGTTTTCTATCATAATGAATCTCAAAGTCATCATTATCCACCCCCAGCATGTTGATATCATCTTCCTCTGTTATTTCATCTGCTTCCTCAACCTCACTTACATAGTTTTGATGAAAGGGAGGAGTGATATGTTGATCATCTTCCCTAGGTCTGTTTGGAGGTTGGTTCCTTCTAAAATTCTGATTTTGGTCTTGATTTCTATTTTGAGGAGCATTTTGGTTTTGAATTTCTTGTGCTCTCTTAATTATGCTCATCTCTTTCATCATCTCCTCCATCATTCTCTCCATATTTGAGTTGGAAGTAGGTGTGTTTTCCTCTCTAAAAGACACTCTCTTCTCATTTTTCATTCTTTCTCTCTTCTCCATTAAGTTTACTTCCACAACAAGAGCTCCTTTTTGCATCTCTTCAAGAGTTGTAGGATCTCTCTCTCTCTCAGCTGATAGGCCATCTTGGGGTCGAACCCTTCAGGAAAATTGTTTAAAGCTTAGCCTTGTGGAGGTTTTAGATCCGGGGAAAGGGAATTATACACACTGTTAAATCTGGTGCAATAATCTTGCACACTTTCCCCAGTGTTTCTATGGAGGTTCTTGTAATTAGAAAGGACTTAGAGAGGATTTTTCTTCACTTCCCATTTGTTTAAGAATGTTTGATGGAAGTATTGGAGATCATTGATACTATGGGGGTTTAAGCCTTTAAACCATTTTCTAACTTCTCCCCCCAGACTCTGAGCAAAAAATCTAAGCTTGACAGAATCATCATCAATTTCATTTCTGTTAAAGTAGTCATTCATCTTATCCACATGTTGTGATGCAGTTGTAACATTACTAGCATCATACAATGGAATTTTGGACTGATAGTCCTGTGGAAGATTAACTAATGGTACAGGAAGGACTAAGGGAGCATACCATGCTGCCATGATATGTGGTGGGGGTGGATTCACAAGAGGTGGATTAACAAAAGGAAAAGTGGGCTAAAGTGGAGTGGTTTGGACAGTGAATGGAGGATGAAGGGATGTGGATGGAACAGCAGTAGATTTCTGAGCTGATCTTGGATGAGAGACACCTAAATTGTGAAGGAAATGTAAATCAGGAGGCGTTGTTTCCCTACTACCAGAATGTTCACTTGTTCCAGGGGATGAAAGTGAAGACTTAGGATCTAGATGAATTATATCATCAAATGACCTAGTTCTAAAGGGATTTACTAAGTCAACTTGTGATTGTTGTAGAGCTGAAAGGTTTTCAGGAACTGAATTAGCTCTCAAGGGTGATCTGAAAACAGTTGATAATTTAATCCTAGGAGACTTCCTAAGGATACTTTCCGGGTTATCAACTATCTCAGGTGGATCAGGGTCAGGATAGGCTCTAATGTGAATCTTTCTAGGAGCCACTATGCTATGTTTTTCAGACCCAAATAAACCAGAAAATTTTGACCAGGTGTGACAGTATTTTAAAAGGTCAACTAATTTGTTTACACAAATTTTAATCCTACAGTCCTCTAACTGAGTTTGAATGATATTATAATGATAAGGGTTCTTCCCAGTGGAGTCTTAAGGTCTGTTCATGATTGTGGAGTCGCCAAGTGGAATTCTTTAGCTCTTTTTCAGAGGTAAAAGGTTTTATGGTCCACTACCGTGTTTATTGGATACCAATCTGAAATATTTTTGGGTTTTCTGAATTATTTTTTAGTCCTATTGGTTGTTAAGAGTGTCCTAAATCTGTTTCAAAACTTAGCTATGGTTATGAGACAAAAAACAGTATACTCTTATGGCTAAGCTAGCTGATTTTTCAAGGTTAGATAAAATCTTATGAGAATCCTAGGGTTTTGCCTAGTTTGTCACTGATTCAAACAAGTTTTATCATGATTACCATTTCTTGGTAGTGCTTGAAAAGGTTGCTTTTACTGAAACAGTTTTATGAAGTTTTTAAGGGAACCTAAGAGGAAGATTCAACTCAGATCCCCAACGGAGTCGCCAGAAATGTTAGTTGCTGGTGGTTCAGCTGGTTAATATAGCAAATGTTCTTTGAAACAAATTTCTGATATCCTATGATTACCTTAAAATGAAAATTACTCAGAAAGTCCCCAACAGAGTCGCCAGAAATGTTGCCACCCTGTAATCAACAAGATTGGCAAAAGTCCGACTGCAAGGAGAACATCGTTTCAACCACTTTGGGATTCTAGGATCTAGCCCTCCTGAATCCAGAGAGGGATTCTCTCCAATAAGTGCAAATATGGATTTGTCTTTGAAGACTTGGGTAATGATGTTAGGCTAGTTATGAAGGCCGAGGGTTTATTTTGTTTTTGGATGTTTGAGCATGATTATTATTTGAGGTGGAAAGTTCTAAATGCAAAGAGTTTCAAAGGTGAGAAGTTGCAAGAAAATAGAACAAGCTTTGGCCAGAAAGATAGATAATTGCAGGTTTTAGTCCATTGGGCTATGGAGTCATAATAGGGTTTAATTGAAACAGCAAGGGGCAAGAGTGGTCCATGGGGCAAGTCATCTATTTCTAAGGATCTCTTTAAAGTTTGATTTTATGGGATGAAATGTTACAAAAAGAGGGGATTTAAACAAATGAAGAACAAAGAGCAGCCTAAGATCAGGAAAGTACTTCTAAAATAGCCTGCTTTTGAAATACACTTAATAAAGACACAAAATTAATCTAAGATCAGGTAAGTACTTCTAAACTAGCCTGCTTTTGATGCACTTTAAATAGAAAAACATTTTAAAACAAAGGGAAACTTGAAGGCAACTGTTGGAGAAGAAACTAGCAGGCCGAGATCACCACAAATCCTCTCCTAGCTCTTCTCTACTTGGTAAATTTCAAGACAAACACTAAGATAACAAAGAATGGCCTAAGATCTGGTAAGTGTTTCAACACTAGCCAACTTTCAACACATTCCAAGGGAAACATTCAAACAGTATTTGGGGATAAAACTAGGACTAGGGTACACCATATCTTCCTTAGTTCATCTATACTTAAAATATACTGAAAATAACATTTAAGAATAACAATTAGCTAAGGCAATAGGATGAGGGAACGCCAGCATTCTTGTGCTTAGAACTAAATTAAATCATTCCTAGATAACACGAATTGGAAGAAAACATGTAGATAAAGATTTTCAGTCAGAGAAGGGTAATGATATACAGTAGGTCCTAACTCTATGCATGTTGTTCTTTATAAGAGAAGATGAACACAGTGAAAACATAAATAAAATAACAATTTACAATAAGAAATAACATCACTGTCGACATAGACCAGGATCCCATAAATCAGCTTGTATTGATGCTCCAAACCAGTTACAGCTTTAAGTCCAATGCTCTAGCTTAACAATCATCTACACTTCCCAGACTGACTTATCTATCACAAGCAGAGTTTCAAGAGCCAGTGAAAAGTATTTACAAGTAGAATTCTCAAGCTCAATTATATCTCAAAGTTCAGCAACCAACCCCTTTCTCATCTTCTCCAGTAGTATTTATAGAAGAATGAGGAGGTGAGATCTGATAAAAGATCTCCAAAGATAATTAATACAGTCTTAATGGCTTCTCGGCCTTTGAGGGGCTCGATGAAGAAGTTTATAGGTGTTCTGTCTGTATTAATTTTTTTCATTTAAGATTAAGCTTAGTCGGAGTTCTTATTGACTTTTGAGGCTCTGTGTTATGTTAAAGTAACTCTGTTGATATTTTGTCATTAAGTTTATTTGCAGAATTAAATCTCTAGCTACGCTGAGGAAAATATTTGATCTTGATGAATAACTTCGGCCTCTGTTTGAATGCTTTGAGGGACATGTGACTTTGTGGTAGCCGAGAGGAATCAATTTTCCTCTGATGTGGAGGTGGAGGCCCTTCTGTCTGATAAAAATTTATGATTTTCTTTTATTTGTGTCTTAATTGGGAAGATTAGGCTTTTGATAATCAATCTTAGCCGTAATCTTGTTGAAGTGTAGTGCTGCGCAGGGCTCGTGAGGCATAAATGCCTTTGAAGCTGATCCTAGGACCTATGGGTTATGGGCCCACATACACAATTGATGGGTTTTAATTAAATTCACATGCCATCCCTTAGTTTATCCCCCGAGCTCCTTTGAGTGCGATCACCATTCGATGAGCCCGCCTTAGATCGGACGGCATACGTCAATATCGCGCTGAGCCCACAGTCGACATTTAACGCGCGATGAGGGAGCAATGAGGCAATATTGTCCCATCAATGTGGCGGCTTTTTACAGGGTCGTTTGATATTGAGTGGTTTCCTTTCCGTACCAAAAGCAGTGCGATAAAAAATGCTTCTGGCTTTCTCTTTAATATAATGGAAAAACCTTTTAATCACCCTTTATCATACCCCGGACTTCAAAACTCTCGATAAAACCAAGCTGCATAAACCATTTCAGGTGAAAAAAGGTGCCCACTGACGTCAGGGTCTTTGTGACCTGAAATTTTTATCAAATCTGCCCTATAAAGTGTATCAGGTTCATTTTGGGGCCTGCTGACGTCAACCCAAGTGTGACCCAAAATTTTTATCAATTCCACCCTATAACAATTTCGAGTTCGGATTCCACGACTATGCGAGCAACCAAACAAGACCCACTCCAATCAGTTGCTGCCGCGTGTGTGCTGACTAAGCATTGGGGACCACTAGTTCTGTGGGACTGCTGAATGCTATCGTGGCCATGGGGACTAGGGCGTTTGATTGTGGGTCATCGATCTGTAGATCAGATCGACGGTGGAGATGTTTTTGAGAAATGCGTCGGCGGAAAACTCTTCAAACCATATGATAAACCCAAAAAATTATCATAAACAAAGGTTTTATGCACCGGGATGGTTTTATATATACGAAGTGGATAGGCACCCGACTTCAGGGCCTTGGTCTATATGGAATGATAATAGGCCCGGGGCTTATATAAGAGGGCCAATTGGCACCGGAGTTTGGTTTAAACACAAACAAATGCGCTCCGTGAGTTACTCTGACGCAATAAGCGCTCAGGACCCTAGCACTTGGTTCTAGCGCTGGGGCACATGGAGGGGAAGTGGTTTAAGACTAAGCCCAAAGGGAATTAAGCCTTTGGTAAATAAAACTTATTTTTTATGAATTTTTTCAAGTTTTCAATGGATTTTGGGGGTTTCGGAAAATTTCAAAAATGAGTTTTAAACATGGAAAATGATTTTCATGAATGGAAGAAGGGGAATCATGAAAAATAGAGGATTTTTATGGAGGAAAAGGGGAGCAAAATGGAGGTTAGTTTTTCAAGTGAGGAAAGGGAAAAAAGGTGATTTTGCAGCAGTTTCTTCTCATGAAATCAGCAGAATTCCAGAGTGTAAAATGGGCATAGCAGGGAAGATTTTGGCTAGAGGCATGAGGCCTTCAAGAGTCTTCAAGAGATAACACTTTTTTGCAATAAAATTTGTTCCTTGAAGGCTCCAAAAAATGATTTAGCCACCTTTTGGTATAACAAATTTCATAGGTGGCTAACACCCTCCATTTCAAAAATCCTATGATGGTAATCCTCAGAGAAGAAAAGAGGGTCTGAAGGATTGTTAAAATATTTTAAGCAAATGTCGATCCACCTGAGACTATTTGTTTCACCCTCCTTCTTCCTTCGGGTCCATTCCCCAGTGGTCTTTTTCAACGCTTTGAGCTTTCGAAAAATGGATGAAATTTGGTTCTTAGGTAGAGGATGTAGAGGGCATGTCCAAATGTTTTGGATGAGTTCCCTGAAATCCTCCATTTTCATCTATTTCAGGTTGAATTTCAAGGGGAATGATCTTTTCTGTTCATGTCCTTCCCAAGTCAACATAATCGAAAGGTGATTCGAGATAAATGAAGGCATAATATGCGACTTGATACCAGACATCTGATTAGCCATGTCCTGTTTAACCAAAAACATATCCAGTCTCTTATAAATATCCTCATCACTAGTTCTCCCATTGTATGTGGGACCGAGAGGGTCTAGTAAAATTTCCACCATTGCATAGACCTCCAAAAACCCTTTAAAATGTGTAGCCATACGATCAATCCAATATTTATGTCCCCATATTTCTTCCTTCTCCATCGTGAAATTTAGATCCCCTACAATGATTAGGGATCTTAAATGAAGGATCCCAGATTGAGCAACTTGGTCCCATAATATTTTGCATCCAATGTATGGAGCATATGTATTAATGATATAGATCCTTTGGAATTTCCCGTCATGTGGTCAGTAATGATTATACCTGGTTGGTGTGTACCTCCAAATGTCAATTGACCATTTGGCATGTGATAGGAATCCAGTTGAGGAGGATCCTCAAGTTCTGTAGTAACCCCGCATCCACCGTGAGACCAGGTAACCTTTTGATGGAAGAACCTCTTCTTTTAGATGGAAATTAAAAGCACAGTCTCGTGGTAGTGAAAAATAGGGCACACCCTATTACTCAATGTACATCTTGAATGTATGACTACTCCACTGTATCTCGAGATCGTAAATCCACCCTCTACCCATATCAACCTCAATAAAAACCCATGCCATGCACTTGTCAAGCTTCCCAAAGTATATGTCATCCCAATAATAAAATTTCCCTAAGTGATTAGAAATGTCCTTGGTAGAAGGTATGTTCCATAAATCCAATGGGAGCCCTGACAATTTTTCCCATACTAGATCCTCTTAAGGACCTCGTTGAAGGGGTCGAACCCTGCCTTCCATTTTTCTAGTGTAAGAATTCCCCTTCCCTTAATTGATGGCACCTTCATAATTTTTTCCACGTCCTCAAGGCTTAGGAATTGAAAAACTATCCACCCATTGAATAAAATACTCACCTTCAACCTGTATTTAAGGGCCAAACTCCACCTTTCCTCCACCCATTTTTTGATTTATTCCCCTATCATCTGTATATGTAACCATCTGCCTACCAAGGCCCTATGTCGTAGTCTCTTGACACTATCCTAGAAATAGCTTGCTCCCAACACTAATGGCTTCTAATCATGTATCACATTCATCGAGATCTTCACGGGCTTATTATTCTACCCCCTCAATCCAGGTTTTATTGTGATATTGTCCTTCAATGTCAGGATCATGTTCATTGTAACATCTAAAAAAGGCTCCCTGTAATCATTTATTCCAGTAAATTGTGTAATTTTTGCAAAAGCCTCCCTCTCTGCTTGCTTCGTAATTTCTATCAGGTTTTTCAAGCATCGATGATGAGGGAACCTGCATGAATCATAGTTAGCCTCCATTTGACCACTGCCCCATCACCATTGAGCTACTAATCGCTAGGTCCTTGAAAGAGACCACTAGAACATGCATGAAAAACAACCACGATGTGTGCTACCTAAGACTTCTAGATTGTGCATGATAAAAAACCATGTTGTGTGTTACTCGAGACCGATGATCAAAGCCTATACCAGTTGGCGAAAATGATAAGACAAGTAACCATGCATGAAACCAAAGGCTGCCAGCTAGATAAACCTTCCTGCATATGTCCCCATCCCTTAAAGTAAAAAATGAGAATTGATTAGAATTTGCAGGTAGATGGATGTAGTGACCCCCACCCTTGTAATCTCCTGAGAATAGATGTGACAGTATGAATAGGCCCACCACTTTAGCCGCATATATTCTCCTAAAAGGTGCCACCTATGACATCAGTACCCAAATCATAAAGCGTACATTCTACAGATTATATGCATTATTTTTTATGAAAAAACATTTCTGACCCTAGAACAAATCCCCCATCCATGAAAATATAGCTGCAACCTTTGTTCCACTATGCAAAAATAGGCATGTTATTTTCATGGAAAACCAGTAACAGAAGAGGTAGAAAAATGTAGAATTTTACACTCCATCACACAAGCAACCAAACTATAAAAATCCTCATATAATGGGACCTAAGTCCGATCCATCCTATCTGACCTTCCCTGTATCACAGGAAATAACACACCTTATAATAAGATATAGACCCTATTCAAAGTCATAATTATGAATCCAAAAGACCCATGATCAACACACCTACGATCATCCTTATTCATGAGCTAGCTAGCTCGAAATGATTCATCTAGACTGTAGGAAAAAATCCATTAACAAACGAAACCATCCCAAAATTCACTACCAATATTACATACTCCTGAAAATTCCCAAGGGAACTGAAAACCAACATCACTACTATTTAGCACTAATTTCATCGTTGGGGGACAAGTGTCCTCCATATATGCTAGAGTCTAATCCACTTTCACTCCTCCATGAACTAAAGATGATTTCTTGGCACTCCCTTGATTGTTGAGGATGGCTTTGAGGTCGATCAATATTTGTGTTTTCCTATTCAACGTTTCTCCCCTTTCCACAAACTCTTCTTTCGTACATACATTCATAGTTGCACAAAGGTATTTCTAAATCTCACAAGGTTGTAGTTAGATATAATTCATTGCACTGAATACAATACCTCTTTTTATCTTGAATATCAGTCCTTAGCTAGATATTTATCTGTAGGCACATTTTCTCAAGCTCTGAGAACCTATATTCTCGAGTCTCTGCTGTGAGTCTTGTGACCTAAATATTCCTAGCTTGATTTTGAGGTTCAGTTGCTACTTAAAGATTTCCAGCTTGATTTTTAGGTTTCTTTATTTCTTCTATGCAGGACGGTTCTCCTCATGGAGAACCAAGACAGAAAATATTTTATCAAAACCTCGAACTCATGAATATTACTTTTAATTTATAAGCTCATGGCAACACAAGACCAAGAGATAGGAATTATATGAAGAATAAATTGTCGAATGTGCCTAGGGAAAGGAGATTGATGGACTACTTACGCAAAAAATCTAGTTAAAATTATCATATATTTCTCCAATTGTTGGCTTGAGGGGTCCTAACCCAGGTTCAGAGTTAGTGCATAACCAACAAAACCCTCTTACTACTAGCCCTTTTAAAAATGACCTGCTTGTGCAGGCCAAAGTCTCACCCGAAGCAGTATGGGGGTTGCTGGAACCAAGTTTCCACACCCTGAGAGAGAATTAAATGAAGTGGGCATCTTCATATATATATTATTACACAGCCTAACATGTGCACTAGAAACCCTAGGTTAATCAACACAAGTTAACCCTGCACGCAAGCACAGATAGTAGATCCGAAATTCCTTTAACTGTTATAATTGTGTAATTTTAGTTTTTATAGCAATAGATATAATTGATTATCATTCATCAACAGTAAAATAGGTACGCAATCTGATCCAATCACAGTAACATAAATCAAATACATGAAATAGGAATTATATGCAAAGACAGAACACAGATTAAATCATAGATGTATTTGATACTCAGATTTTCCAAAATAGATCTTTATTCATCAGTGGTTGATAGAAACCCTTAAAATTCTTTAGATCTACCTGTGCACACATCCAGAGAGGTCCTCACACAGCCAGACTAAGGTGTCTGCACACACATCCAACAAGAGCCTTTTGGAAAAAAACACTTACCACAGACTTAATTCAGATCAACCTAAATACATTAATTCAATCAAAAAGTTGACTTATCCAACTCGATCTAGACTTCTACTTATACTTTAGCCTGTGTTCATACTATGGTCCTCAAACCATGGTTTGAGACCCCTAGATTTACCCTTTAGCCCATTAAAACTCATGAAGGTACTTTGACCCACTCCAAAGCCCCTTGACTCTTCATTTCTTAGCACACATGACTCAAAACTACAAAAATATTATTATTTAACCCCAAAAATTTGGTCCAAAGGGACCCTGCTCCAACAGTCCCCCAACACAATCTTGTGAATCATCATGAATCACAGAGGCATTGGGGTATTCATATTCATCTTCAGCTCCTCGATGGTGGTAGAAAAGGGGGTTAGGATGCACATGCTCTGATCAGATGAACTCTGAGCGGTGTCCACCAACTTCTGATAAGTAAGCCCTTCTACTGCAAGATTGATGCTCTAGTATGTCTAGCTCAGGTTCTTTACGATAACATCGAGGTCCTGTGATAGCTTCATTGCCTCATCATCCCACGGCTTCGTATGGGTGGTAATAATGTGCTTCTTCGACTGCAGATCTTCTATTTCATCACACAGCACCTGTCTTGTCTACATCCACACCATCCTATGAGCAAGCACAAGAGTGGGCAGTGCCACCTTAAGCTCATCGAATGTCTGCTCTTTTGCACACATATCCTATGAGATTTTTTAGATGAGTGGATTGGTCTGTACTGAAGTCCACAATCCCATGGCTACATCTAGGAGTTTAGTGCCCTTATTGACAGTTCCTTCAATGTTGGTTGATGCCTCCTTAACCAAGGCAACGCGTTGCACTTGCACTTCTGGTGGAGTCTTTGGTTGGAGCTTTTCCTGTAATTCCTTAATATGCTGTTTAAAATCAGCCTTTACCGCTTGGACTTCAAAGGAGGAGGCCTTTAAGGGAGCTACTAGACTTTAAACCTTGTCGTGAGGTGCAGCAGAGGCAGGGATAGAAACCTCAGGAAGGTCACCACAAAGGCGATCAATCAAACTTTCCAATTTGGCGTACAGGGCCACCACTGCTTGCAGAGTTGTCTGCGCCTACAGGGAATCCTGTGTTCATGTTGCAACCTTCTGCTCGGCTTCTGTGAGCTGCTAGTGCATGTGTAACTCTTGACACTAGGAAGCATAGAAAAGTCAATCCCAACCTCAGGGTATGTCTAGACCTCTGCGTGCAAGGTCGTTTGTTCCAAAGTGAATGTAGCTCCCGTCAATGGGTAGATTCGGCTATCTGCTATGTTGATGACTAGACTAGTACTTGCGCTCGCTTGATCCAACCTCACCTGAGAAGCGCTCGCTTGAATACTGTCTATCTTTAGTTGAAGCATCTATAACCCTATCTGCATTACCTCCACTGTAGCTTTGTATTGCTCCTCTAGCACAACCCATCTTCATTAGAGGCAGAGGTGACAACATCAAAAATCTTATCCAATTCATCCTTTATAAGGGTGAGATCATCTACGCCTCCTATCTTCGATCCCTTTCGCTACTTGCGCACACCCTTGGGGGTCTTAGCTCCCTGCTTGGTACCTCTGGGGGACTCAGCTTTGGTGCCATTATTTCCATCTATGCCCTCGATATCCACTTCCATATTCAGCTCAATTTCCTTCTCTACCTCTTTTTCGGTGTCTTTCTCTACTTCCTTCTCAGCGTCTTTCTCCATGGGTGCACCTATTTTTTATTTTCTAGACTTGAGGTTGTGACACGCTTAGTGGAGCCTAGCCTGGTCTTCCATGCAACTGGCCAGGTTGCAATGAGTTGGTCAATCTCGGCCTCTGTTGCCATGTAGGGCACATTATACCATACCCTATCTTTGTGCGCGCGTATCTGGACACTGTGCATACTCACCTGAAAGTCTGCAATGACTTTGTATTTTTCATATGTGGCAAGGGACAACCGCAGGTGTGAGTGGATTGATATGACCAATGCTCATTCAAATAATACCCAAAAGATCTTATTTTACATCACTTTCTTTGGGTCTATAGAGTCCCATAGGTTCGCATAGTCCACCCCTTCAATTACACCAAGATCTACTTCTGGGAGGGCTGTGCTCTCTGGTGTTTCCCACACAACCAAAAAAATTAGCACGAGCAGCCATGAATAAAAAAAAAATCCCCCTCCTCCTCCACCTCAGATATGTTCTCCAATAACTTTGTGCACAGGTACTGAGACCAATTGTAACTTACGCCCTTCTCCTATTTCCCTACCAGTGCGATGACATGTGCAAGGACCACCTTAGGTCTACACTTGCACATCACTTTACATCGCATTACTAAGGTTCCAAGGTGCACCACCAGGTCATCAATCTATTGCACTAGGAAGCCCCTAGAGTCACGTCCCACCTTATAGTATGCTTTCACCTTCACTGTGATTTTCATCTCCTGGCTTTTTCCATAACTTTCCATAGGGTGAGGTCCTTTCTTTGGCAGGCCGGTGATCCGATGGATCAGCGTGACATCTATGGGAATGTGATTCTGAATCCACAAGCACCCATCGTGCACCAATGCCAATAGCTAACACATAGGCATCAGTGATGGGGTACCTTCCGAAGTGGGGAATCCTTAACAAGTTGAGAATCCCGACATTTCTTAGCCCACGTGCCCATGGCATGGGCATTATCTTCATGACTCCACCATACATCACATGCTCCAGGTAGTATTTTGGCGCTAATTCAGGGAATGTCTTCTCATTATCAAAATCATAGATGTCAAAATTCACCAGTGGGATATTTCCAAACATATCCCCTTCAAATGTAACTACCTTAGGGATTAACGACATTTGCAGGTAGTCGCACACCGTAACTACATCCTTTGGAGCTCTAAGAGAGGGTCTACGTGGCTTCACATATTTGGGGAGCCATGGGATTGGCTTGACAAAGAGCACAACCTCCTTAGTTGCTGACATAGGTCTCTTTGACGGGTCACCCATATTGAACTTGTCCTTCTTCACCTAGTGGAGGGAAGTAATCTGCCTAGGGGATGTCTGCGACTTTGATGAAGATCCCTTGGTCACCTTACACTTTCCTTTAATAGGTGTTGATACTATTTCTTGAAACTCTGGGATAACTTCATGGACTTCCTCAGAGCCATGGTCAGTAGATGTCATGATGGGCATGGATTGCTCTTCCAATTCCGCACTCTCAATAACGGGGTTAGTGGCCGTCATTCTGGGCTTGAATATAAACTCATGGTTTCTCACATCAGATGAGAGGATATCACGACTAGACATATAGTGCATTGTGATAATTTGAAGGCTCAATTCACTAAAACAACAAAGGAACAAAATGCAACCCGCTTCCTTAATTTTATAGGCGATCCATGGTAAAAATGGTCGGAACATCATTAATGGAACCTTATCCCTGTAAAAATGGTCAAAAATATCGTAAAATCTCCTCAATAATTTCAGAAAACCCACTCCATCCAATGGTAAAATCAATTTTTCACCCAGAGTTAATGTTCGAACAGCTAGTTTTTGCCACCACACACAACCTTTTCTCTCATGTCGCACCTGCCTATGTATGTCCTCTGCACATCGCACAGACAAGTGGATTTCATTTTTTCGACCATATAGTCATTTGGAAGGCATAGGGTTATCCCTATACAATTTCAGTTGGCTTCCATTGATGTACTCGGGGATTCTCTTGCTGCACAACGTGGCCAAGTGCACTGCACCCCCATTAGTGATCTCCTTCACAATATACGGCCCCAACCAATCCTTCTTGAATTTTCCTATGTGGCGCACAAAATGACTGTCATACAAAAAAACCAAATATTCTTCTTTGAATGCATTCTGCTAGATGTGCCTATCATTCCAGACCTTTTCACATGCCTTTTGTACTTTCTGATGAATGTTGGCAACAAACTGATCCTCCTCTAATGCAACCAATTGTGACAGACATTCCTCCATGATGTCTGAGTCGGCCATATTAGTTAGTGTTGTGATGTGTAGGCTTGGGACGATGTATTCCATTGGCATGATTTCTTCTTGCCCATAAACCATCGTGAATGGTGTTTTACCATTCAAATTCTTGCATGTAGTCCTATAAGCCCATAATATAGAAGGTATTTGCATGTCCCAATCATTTTGGTTTGCATTGTAGATATTTATGAGCGCATTCTCAATGATTTTGTTAAAGGCTTCCACCACACCATTTTCCTGAGGGTAATAGGGAGCAATTTTCTATTGATGTATCTGGAATTCCTCTGTTGGAGCTTCAATGGTCTCATTAACAAAATGTGTACCCTGATCACTAATCAATATCTTTGGGCACCCAAATCTAGTCAAGATATTTTAAAAAATAAACTGCACAAAAATGTCTGTTGTACAATCTTTTACTGGCTTGGCTTCTCCCCATCTGGTTACATAATCTATTGCAGTGATGATGTAGCATGCACCAGTATTTTTCCCAGGAGGATTAATAGGTCCAACAAATTCTATGGCCCACTTATCAAAATATTGCAGGGCCATCTGCGACTGTAATGGAACCTCATATGTACACGATGGCTTCCCTATTCTTTGGTATGCATCACAAGCTTGAAAATATGCATGTGCATCGCTGTGCAGTGTGGGCCACCATAACCCATCAAGCAACACCTTCTATGCAGTATATTTCCCTTCATAGTTACCTCCTTCCACTACCCGATGAGCTTCAGCCAAGAATTCTTGTCTTTGATGTTCGAAGACATACCTTCTTAACACTTCATCCGCTCCCAACTTGTAAAGTTGACCAACAATCATTGTAAAGTCAATTGCACACGAAACCAACTCCTTCTTTTGTTGCACCGAGTATTTAGCAGGCGCACTACCAGTAGTCAGGAATTGAATGATATTTGCAAAGTGTTCATCAACCACTTTAATGGAAAAGAGTTGTGCATCAGGTATTACCTCCTCCAGACTGGTCAGTTACTCCCCATTCTTAATGTGTGATAAGTGATCAAGTCCAACATTCAATATACCAGCTTAACAATGATTTCAAAATCATATTCTTGAAATAGAAACACCATCTACAAATCCCTCCCGCCCCCCAACACGGGCTTGTTTACCAAGTACTTCAAATCAGAGTGGTCAGTGAACATCTTGAAGTTCCCTCCTAGAAGATAATGCCTATATTTCTGCAGAGTTTATACCATATCCAAACCTTCCCTCTCTGTGGTTGAATAGTTGCGCTCAGCATTGGAGAGCTTCCTACTTGCGAAGGCAACGGGGTGATCAATATATCCTTCTACTGGCTACGCTAACACAACTCCAAGTGAAATTTTGGATGCATCAACGTGCACATGGAAGACCTTGGACCAGTCAGGGATTATTAAAATAGGTGCAATAACCATATTTTCCTTCAGTAGCTCAAAGCTCTTTTGGCATTCCTCATCCTAGAAAAATGATACATATTTCTTTAACAATTTTTCCATGGGTGCAATGATTAGAGCATAGCCCTGAATGAATTTTCTATAATATCCTGTGTGTCCTAGAATAGAGTGTAGTCATTTCTCATTGGTCGAAACCTCCGAGTTGATAATAAATGCAATCTTGGCTGGATCTACCATCAACCCTTGCTGACAAACAATATTCCCCAACAAAATTCCAAAAGGAACACAAAATATACACTTCTTCAAGTTAAGAGAGATATGATGCTTCTTGCAAGTGTCGAGAATCATGCACAGGTTGGAAACATGCTTCTTTAGAAGTCCAAACACAGTCTAATCATCAAAGTACACTTCCAGAAACGTGTGCATGAACTCCTTAAATACAACTACTACTACGTGCGAGAATATAACAGGTGCATTCTTCAGCCAAAATGCATGGTTGTGTATTGGGAGGATCCTCATTTGGTTGGGAAAGTGGTCTTACTTTGATCTTCCAACACGATCCTTGTTTGATGATACCCTGAAAATCCATTAGTGAAAGGGTAGGCCTCTTTTCCTCCCACATTTTCCAATATCTCATCTAAAAATGGAGTAGGGAAGGGGTCATGTATGCATGCATCATTCAGTTTCCGCAGGTCCACAGAAATCCTTATTTCTCCCTTCGTCTTATTTTCTTGAACAACCATTGGCCTCACCCAATCGAACTATTCCATAGAATCAATGATTCTTGGAGCAAACATTTCTCCAATTTCGCCTTCACATTATGCTTATATTTTGGATTTAACTGGTATGGTTGTTGCTTGATGGGGCGCGCATATGGGTTTAGAGTGATTTTCATAACTCCCAAATCTCCAACAATTCCTTTGATCTCATAAAAATTTGTTGGAAATGGGTCCTAATATTCGATCAACGGCTCCGCAACCTTTCCCACCTGATCTTCATCCCAATAATCCCCTGTTTTTTCCAACTTTGGTTGTTCCTCTGTCCCAATGTTGACTTCCTTTACTTTGAAAGGCTTAGTCACAATCATCATTCCTAGTAAGGGCCCTTCAAATACATGCTCCCCCTCAGATTTTGGGATATTGATATTTCTTGGATATCCATCGTAATCTTCCACTGACAGATTTCTGTAGTTGAAAATATCCTGCATCTATGTAATATCCCAAAAGGGAGAATTCAGTAATACTGAAACACAATATAAGAACTCCAACTAAGTGAACAATAAATCTAAAGAAAACATCAAAACATACAGAGAAGCTGAGCCATTTTATTACATAGGAGGTGAAAAAGCAAGTACAACTGTGCTCAAAATATGAGACACTCAAGCCAAAGGGATGGCCTGGAATGACCCTGCAATGATCCCACAAGAGGGACTGCATAATTGTTGAACTGCTAGAAGGTAAACTGCGTTATCCCTGCTGCAACTATTAGGACTGTAATTGGATGAAAGATAGAAAGTCAGATCTAGGCAGAATGGGAGCTCCGATGATGCTGAAATTGTAGATCAGGGCTCAATAATGGATTCAAAAGATAACCCAGAAAGGGTTTCTCAGAAATGTCAATCGAAAAAAACCACTCTCTTAGGGATTCACATATATGTTGCTGTGAATGCAGATCTAAAACTAGATATGATGATATGATGGCTGCAATGATGCACAATCAGATCTATGCAAGAAGTTTTAATCCCTTCACTAGATCCTTAGGCTAAAATCTCAAGATCTAGCTCCTCCAATCTCGTCTACTGAAAATAGTTGCTAGATGAACAACAACTTTAGAAAACTCCACTGTCAGAGAGGGATTCTCAATAGCCTACTGCTAGATATGTCAAATCATCTCCTGAATGATGGAAAAAATAGATCCAATGTGAGGATATGATCCCTCATAGGATTTCCAGCTGAAATACTGGAAAATTCCTTCCTCCAATAGATCCACAGGATTGGTCTGTGCAATCCTTGAAGGGACTATTGCTGCATGGAGGTAAAACAAAATGGCCTCAATGTCGAATATAGATCCAATGCTCCTGAAAGGCTGAATATGAAGAACAACTGGTAGGATGAATCCTTCGCCGGTTTCCTAGTTGAATGCTAGAAACAACCTCCTGAAGATGGCACCAATGCCTGATAAGGAATCAAATACAAACCTATTTCAAGAGCTACTCAATGAAAGAGGTGGGATTCCTGCTTGGGAACACCCTGTGCTAAACATCACTGCAAACTCTGCTAAACATCCCATGCCTACATAGAAATGTCCTAAGAAAAAACTAGATCTAAACAGATCAAGAAATGAATAATCCAAATCCCTCTTCCATTGTGCCTTCACCCTCATTATATAGATATGAGCCTTCCATAGCCTAGGCCCACTCCAAAATTTCATTGTACATGTGGACATAAGTCTCCATGGTTGACTGCATTTTTTCTCCATGTCCTCCATCATGTTCATATGCGGTGATCACCCTCTACATCATGTGTGCATTAAATGCATCACTTCCTCCACTATCTTATCATAAGTGCTTTATGATCTTCTTTGAATGCACTATGATCTTAGTTGACCTTATCAAATATCCTCATGATTTTTCATTTAAGATCCATGATCTTATTTGATTGTTTCATCCTCTCTAATATATCTCATAAATGAGACATGATCTCCATTAATGGAGCTGCTCCACTACTCCATGATTTTAGATCTAGATCTAGAATATCCACATACACACACAAAAAGTGGATTTTATTCATCTTTGAGGATTATGGGTCCCTCCACCCTTTTATTTACTTAGATAATTAAGTTTATTAAGAACTCTAATATTCTAAATATCATGTGAAAATTTGGGAATATTACAGTCCTCCCCGGCAAAATGTTGCTTGTCCTTAAGCAACTACAAAAGTAGATGCTATAGAAATATGTCCCCCTCCAAATGGCATCCACACAAGGAAGGTCTCCCCATTTTCTGCAATGATTTATGTATGCCCAGCACCAAAGTTTCCTCTCTAGAATGTCTAGAGTGATCTCTAACTGTGTAGCTAGATACCCCTCATCAACTGTGAAGCTCCAAGTGACAACCACAAGTTGTCCAACATCCTTCACAATACATGAGATACATAAAGATAGGTGGTTCCTTCCACAAGAGGGAAGCTCCAACTCACAAATTATACCTCTATTCCATGCTACATGAAGTAAAGAGAGGCTTTTCATGCCTCCATCCTTAGCCATGTTGGTCTTGTTGGATCTAAGCATCATCCCAACATTGTATAAAAGAAGAAGTAGAGATATATGGGTAGACAAAGATGTCAAACCATATTCTCCCAATAGTAGCCAATCCAGCAATTCTCCCTACTGCCACACCACACTATCAAGATACCAATTATGGTGTCCATACTCTCCAAGTAAGAGCCATTGGAGGAGTGCCTCTTGCTACCATCCTCCAACACTGTCATGAAAACTAGGGGAGTATGTAGGACCAAAGTCCCCCGATAGAAGCCACAACAACAAGATCTCTTGTTGCCTCTTCACACCATCATGTGAATCATGGAGTAACAATAACATACTGAAGGACATATGAAATGTCATATCAGCCCAATACAAACAAACTCCATTATCACAAATCATGAGAGTATTATGCCATATTAAAGATAATACAAAAAACATAAACATGGGAGATGTTATGTGATGGCCAAAATCTCTCAACCAAAAGAAACATGCGTTATTTTGTTGCATTCTATCATTGATACACAAGGCATGAATAAAAAAAACATGAGCTATTGGGTGGTAACCATACTCACCCAAGAGCAGCCAGCGCAACCATGCCTCCTTATTCATTTCATGAGTGTTTTTTAAGGCATGGATGAAAGAAATAGGAGCCTTTGGGTAGTGAAAAAACTCTCCCAAGGGCAACCTGTTAGCCCCCTATAAATTTTTTGACAAGAAAAGTAAGGGGCTAAGTTGTTTTTGAAGCCTTCAAGGAATGCATCTCCCCTGAAGACACATCATCCTTGAAGTCTCCTGTGCCTTTGCCCTTGATAAAATTCCCCCTGCTGACTCCCTTTGGAAGGTCTCATTGATTATAAAAAGTTGTGCCCCAAAGGCCTACATATGTCCCTTGTACCGCTGCAAATATCCCATTCTCAACTCTTTTCCCCTTAAATCCTACAAGTCCCACTTGTTTGGCCCGTTTCCCCATTTTTTCCCTATCGTTACCCTCTGTTGGCCTGAAAGTGCACTAAAAATGGCCCAAAAACCGTTTTCTCCATAGTCGGGTCCTAGCCCCTTTCAGCCAAGCCCCTGCAGCTTTTTCCCTCCACGCGACCACGGTGCTAGAACCACCCGCCAGCCCAAGAAGTGCTTATCTCAAATATGTATCGGGCGCAGTATTAGCCGTCGATCTATACAGATCCGATGGTCGTCGCGTTCCCCGCAACATCCACTGTTCACCCAGTCCTCCACTCCGATCGTAGATCCACCGTCCATTTAATCGTGATCCAACGGCTCACAACACACCCGCCCGATGGTCCCCGCAACCGCGCCAACATTGTTCAAAACCATCTGGTTTCTATCGCACCACCTTTCGGAGGAGGGTGGTATTTCTATTTTTGGAGTGATTCCACTCATCGCCTGCCACGTGGCTCCGACACTGTTTGAAAACCACTGGCTCATCGCGCGTTATCATTCGATACAAGACACAGAGTGATATGCATATCAGTCGTCTGATCTACGATCACCCATCCGATGGTGATCGCTCCATGAAGCTGCGAGGAAGTTAACCCAGGTCATCTGTACTCTCAGCCCACCATCTGTCGCTCTTCGAAGCATTTTCAGCCGTCGATCTCCTCCTAAGATCGGACGGCCCAGATTCAATCGCCCTCCGCAGTTTTCCACCATTGATCTCCTCCCGAGATCGGATGGTCCAGATCTGATTGCATGTCCCGCTGTTGACCGCTCCCGCCACGTCGCCTCTCCACGTGTTTTTATCACGTTGTCCCCCACCCTCTTCATATTTCTTTCATTTTGTATTCCGAAATCATTTTTCAAAGGCTTGCATTTAAATTATTCGCCACAGTCCGCCGGTTTTCACCATGGCCATTCTTCCACTGTTACACTGCATTTTCTGTCACGAATCTACCTTTTTCCGCCATCTCACCAGTCTGCACAGCCATTCTCGCCACCCCCGTTGCATCCACCTCTCCATGCACGGTTTTCTTAATTTTTTTTCGTGTTTTTCAGGGTTACAGGCTGGCGGAAAATCGCCATGATTCATATGCGCTGTTGTAATGGCACAGTGCACAGAAGAAGCTAAATTCAGAGCCTGATTTTACATAACAATGTCTAGAAGGGTGTCTACACCGTAAATTTCATCCAAGGACAGAGTTCAAACTCTGTAAACCTTCTCCAACACCATTAAAGCTCAGATTTCATAAACAAAGATAGTACGGAGCAGCAGAGAGCTCGAGGCAAGAAATAGAAGATTTTTGAGTTTTTCAGGGATTTTAGAAGGCAAGGTACCAGTTCAATGACATCATGGATTGCACAAACAGTCTAGCACGCATAAAACAATGCTATTAGGATTTCAAATCAGCAGAATGTTTCTTCCTGAGCACGGACATAGTACACATATTGTTTCAGTATACATTGTGTCCAGAAGAAGTCCCCCCCCCCCCCCCTTACAGCAATCCTATGCTATCAGAAGCATTTGTTGCACAGTATGGTAGACCCTAGCGTCATTTATTTACCTTTTTTTTTATTCACCAGAAGTACTACAGAATGCTGCAGCAAAGTACATCAAAGACATACCTGGAGTAAATGGAAACCTGACAAAGACCACTCTTTCACCCAAGAGTGCCACAGATTAATGCACAGAATTTATATAGAGTGGGCTTCGACCTTCTTCCTCTTCTGAGTTTTTAATGCTGCATTTAGTTTTTCACCTACCTTCTCTACTCCTCTGGAGCTATAAATTCATGAAGAAACTCATTGTAAAGGTTGTTGACCAGTTATCAGAGAATTGAAAGTAGTTTATTTGAGACATAGTCTCTGTGTAAAGTTGTAAGATAGGCTGAGGAAGATGTTTTCAGACTGAGTATTCGGCTATTGGCATTGTTGTACTTGACTGGTATTGCTATTTAATATGACAAGCACATTTATTTGGATCCTGATCTAAAGCAGCGGTGATGTTTTCCTATCTCTGTGTTTTAATTCTTTTCATTTCGTTTCTACTGGCTTGCATCAGAATATTGGCATAGGATTTACCCTTGTTATGTACCCTATGTTTCTGCTTTCCTTTCCTTTCATGTTTTTTGCTATATGTGTAATCTAAGAATTTATTTTAGTTAATTTAACTAGTGTAGTGGATGTTATTTCCGGCTCTCTGATGTATGAATTAAATGAATCTGTTCTTAGATTTTCTTGTTAGGATTTAGCTGGAAGAATTGGGAACACTGGGGATTAGAGTTACCCCTGTCCACTAGGATCCTTGTGCGACCAGCTGGTCTTTAACTGTGTGTTCTAAACTTTTATTATTCCTCCTCTCTTACCATTCCATATCACACTATCATCTTTAAGATCCAATGTTTTAGATGACTAGCCCAATTGAAAGCCTGCATATTGATTAGCAAGAAAATCCTTTCCTGAATCCATTGCCCAATGGTCTTGAATTCTCCCTGGAATACTTCACCTCTGCCTAAATCCTCTTTGCTCATTCTTGTCTTACATTGAACCCTTCTTTCCTGATAACCAGCAACCAAACAAACAATCAAACAAACAAGCCTTGTGCCTATAAATAGCCTAATATCTTAAAACTTTTACCTTCAAAGACATTACCTTTATAAATCATAGAGAGATCCCTCTCTGGACCCAAGAGGGCTAGATCCTGAGGTCTGAAAGTGGTTTTGATGTTGTCTCATCTTTTGGTATTTCCAACCTTGCCAAAACATGGGAACCCCAACACAACCAATGTAACCAAACATGTTGGCCCATGTCATATATCTGCAAGTGGTCATACAACCCCTTGCTTATCATCCTCAACCACTCATCCCCATGTGGATGATGAATGATGTTCTGCATAAACATGGTATCCTCCCTTTGTAGAATATCATCCACCTTAAACTGATGAAGAACTTTGCACTCCGTGAAATGTTGAAGTGCACCTCCAGTGATATCTCTTAAGGAGATTCTCTTTTCACCAAAGGCCCTCCAAAACCCATGAGGTTTTGGATCTGCTATAGATATAATTTTCTCTTTGAGTTGTGAGATGCTCATTGAGAAAGTGTCATCTAGAAAGGAGAAAAGATTTCTCATCTAAAGATGTCTACCATCTACCATATTTACCTCCATTGCTTCATGAGTGAAGCTACCTTCAGAATTCTCCAAGAATGATGGGACCCTTTAATTATCATTGCTACTAAATGACAGTGTTGTCGATCTACATGGTAATACATATGCTGTCTCAAAGCAAGGCACAATGCTGATCTCATAACCAGTCATTGTACATAGGATCACACTCATCCCATTTTCTGAAACTCCACACTTCAACTCAAGGGGTTGAATGTAGCTCATCAATAATGAACTGGGATATCTCTTCTTCTCCTCCACTAGATCAAGGGTCCTTTGCCCTGTGATATATGGTTACTTCAAATTAGGATTTTGATCTAACCCTTGGTTATGCATGGGCCCTAATGGCTTGTTCCCATAATTTTCAATAAGATCTACTGAAACAATATGTGATGAAAGTTCATGCATACCTTGGATCAACTGATGTGTGGGAACCACTTTCTAGAACACAAGAGTTCCTCCGACTGGGACAATGATGTCTCCAACTGCTGTTAAGAGAGATAGTTGCTCTTCTACCAATGTACCAGCACTAGAATCTTCCTCCTCTTCCTCATGCATATCTTGAATCATGCATGGGACTCTATGTGTTAAGAGCTCAAGACTATCTTGCAAATTTGCAAGTGTCTCTTCTCTAGATGCAAGTACTTCTGCAGCTGGTGATGAATGTAGTTACTCCTTTTCCAGAGTGACAAGATTGACATCCTCCTTTGTTTCCTTAGGAAATTTCTCTTTGTGACACATCTCTAGTTTTCTCACATCAAATTTCTTCCTCAACTTTTGAAATAAATATGAATATTTAGTCATCTTTGCATGCTCCATGTGACCAAACCATCGATAATTGGCTTCAACATAAAGATGAAGTACTACAATTTGGACAACCTTTCCTTCATCTACAAGATTTATTCTGAAGAATGTATCTAACTCTTTCCTCCAAGCCTTAACAATGCTTGAGGAAGATCCATAAAATGTATGCAAATAGAATCTATTGTGCCTCTTTCTTCTATTGCTGCTATAAGATCCTCTTTCTTCTTTTATTTGGAAGAATTGCTAGAGAGTCATCTTCTACTTGAATGCTCTAGACTGTGCTTTGTGCTCTTCAAGAGAAAGACTAAGAGTATCATGAGTCTCAGGTTTTCTTCTTTCTTCCTTTCTATACCTCTCACCTTCTTCAAAGAAAGTGGGCATAGTAGATCTATGAGGAGAACTATGATTCTCCAGTCTTCTTTGTTGCTGATAGGAAGTTCTTGGACCTTCCTCATCAAATATTCTTCTTGGATCCACCTTTTTCCTTTCTCTCTTCATTTGATTTACCTCCTTCGAGAGATATTGCATGGATCTAAAGAGAGGAGTGGAAAAACTACAATCCTCCTTCATGATAGATCTCATCTATCTTCTTCTTCTTTTGATGCAAAAGATGAAGTGTCCACAAGTTGAGTCAAAGATCATGCTCCGATACCACTGTAATATCCCAAAAGGGAGAATGCAGTAATAGTAAAACACAATATAAGAACTACAACAAAGTAAACAATAAATATAAAGACAACATCAGAATATTCAGAGAAGCTGAGCCATTTTATTATATAGGAGGTGAAAAAGCAAGTACAATAGTGCTCAAAATATGAGACACTCAAGCCAAAGTGATGGCCTGGAATGACCTTGCAATGATCCCACAAGAGGGACTGCGTAACTGATGAACTGTTGGAAGGTAAACTGTGCTATCCCTGCTGCAACTACCTAAAAGGTAGAAAGTCAGATCTAGGAAAAATGGGAGCTCTGATGATGCTGAAATTGTAGATCAGGGCTCAATGATGGATTCCCAAGATAACCCAAAAAGGATTTCTTAGATCTATCAATCTAAGAAAAACACCATCTTAGGGCTTCACATATATGCTGCTGGGAATTCAGATCTGAAGCTAGATATGATGATATGATGGCCGCAATGATGCACAATCAGATCTATGCGAGAAGGGTTGATCCCTTCACTAGATCCTTGGGCTAAAAACTCAAGATCTAGCTCCTCCAATCTCCTCTACTGAAAATAGCTATTAGATGAACAACAGCTTCGGAAAACTGAGCTGCCAGAGAGGGAGGCTTAATAACCTACTGCTAGATATGTCAAATCAACTCCTGAATGATGGAAACAATAGATCCAATGTGAGGAAATGATCCCTCACAGGATTTCCAGCTGAAATACTGGAAACTTCCTTCCTCCAATAGATCTACAGGACTGGAGTACGTAATTGTTAAGTCCCTATATTAATAGTCTAGCCCCTTATTATATTAGTGTAGCCCCCCTTATTGTTATTATTGTACCCTTGTAACCCCCATTTTGTTATTATTGTGCCCTTAAATTATTATTGTTAGGTTGGCTAGGATTACATTGTGGCCCACTAGGATTACATTATGGCCCCATGGACTCCTATATATAGAAAGGAGTTTTTGTAAATTGTATCATCCAAGAATTGTTCATTTATGTAATGTATTGGAGGTTTCCCCCTCGAAGTGGCTCATTTCTAAGGCATTGATATCTCTTTTATTCTCTTTTTGGAGCTGGTTACACAACATTTGGTATCAGAGCTTTGGATTCTAGGGTTTCGCTGCTCCAAACAGGTCATCGTGGCATTTTCGCTATAACTTTTTTTCTACGAAGTTTCAGAAGCTGAAATTTTCAGGGTGCAAAGCTGAAATCCTGAGGAAGATTGTCTAATTGGTTCGCAATATTTTCGGAGATATCATCTGTGGAAGTTAGGTCTTTTTTCAAGCTCCTAAATAGGTCATCGTGGCATTTTCGCTATAAGTTTTATAAGTTTGATCTGAAAATTCATATAATTTGACAAAATCCTGAGAAATTCGTCAAACAATTTCGGAAACTTGGTTCGCAACATTTTTGGAGATATGATCTATGGAAGGTAGTGCTTTTTCAGGCTCCTGAATTTCATCTCAAAGAGGTGATCGTGGAAAACGTTCAATAAATCTCTCTCTGGGCATCAGATTGGAGTGCTGTAAAAATTGGTCGCAAGTACACGAAATTTAGTTTCTTGGCTATCAATTTCAGAGAAAAATGATGAAACAATGACACGTGGCAAGTCGTACAAGTTCGCTCTACTGAACAAGTCCATAATTAGGTCATTGTGGGAGATTAGACATAACTTTGTCATGAAGAATCCAAATCAAATCAGACCTGTGGAATTTGAAAGAAGTTTCAGAGGACTACTACAAGGCTGAATTTAAGATATTGAGGATCTGCAATTATAGAGATAATTTAATTTCAATATCTAGCTCCTCAAAAGAAAGAGAAAGGTGTGTATCTGGTTTTTAAAATTGCATAACGTTTGTTTGAAAAAGCAATTGAAGTGATTCCAAGTGCATGTTTTAGAATTTTTATCAGTATTGGGTTCTATAATGCCTCCAAAAAATAATTCCATACCCATTAAGCCCTTAGAAATCTATACTATGACGCATGAAGAGGAAGAATTGCAATATGATATATCAAAATTACGGTACCAAGTGCAACAAATTTCGATCTTACGAAGAGCAACCGAAGATGACATAGATGGTTTAAGCACAAATGGAGGCTAAATTGGATGGTTTGAAGGAGAAAATAATATCAAATATGGATGATAAATTAGTGGAAGATTCTGCATCGACATCAACATAATTCCCTACGACTCTCAAAGGATAAGCCAACTTTTGGTGCGAGAATCTAATGAAACAACGGGAAGATCAACATCACATGGAAAGAAGTTATGGAAGCGGACATAGAAATAAGAACTCGACAAGTATGATCAATTTTAGACTATCTCAACAAGTGGAAGAACTTTATTGTAGAATATTTCATATGGGAGGATGATAATTTTATAAGGAAGCATCAAGAAATAATCAAGCGTTGAGTACAACACTTGTTTGAAGGAGATGGGCATGTTAGGTCCCTATATTACTAGTGTAGTCCCTGATTATGTTAGTGTAGCCCGCTTTATTGTTATTGTTGTACCCATGTAACCCTAATATTGTTATTATTTTGCTCTTAAATTATTATTGTTAGGTCGGATAGGATTACATTGTGGCCTTACTAGGATTACATTGTAATTTGGACTCCTATATATAGAAAGGAGGTTTTGTAAATTGTATCATCCAAGAATTGTGCATTTATGTAATGTATTGGAGGTTGCCCCCTCGAAGTGGCTCATTTCTAAGGCGTTGATATCTCTTTTCTTCTCTTTTTGGAGCTGGTTACACAACAGTAATTCTTGAAGGGACTACTGCTGCATGGAGGTAAAACCCAATGGCCTGAATGCTTTATATAGATCTAATGCTCCTGAAAGGTTGAATATGAAGAACAAGTGGTAGGATGAATCCTCCACTGGTTTCCTAGTTGAATGCTAGAAACAACCTCCTTTAGATGACACCAATGCCTGATAAGGAATGAAGTACAACCCTCTTTCAAGAGCTACTCAATGAAAGAGGTGGGATTCCCACTCGGGAACACCCTGTGCTAAATAACACTGCAAACTCTGCTAAACAACCCAAGCCTGCATAGAAATTTCCTAAGACAAATATAGATCTAAACAAATCAATAAATGAATAATCCAAATCCCCCTTACATTGTGCCTTCACCTTCATTATATAGATATGAGCCTTCCATTGTTGAAAATGGCAACAAGAAACAGTGAAGGAGCCCTCCTGAAACATCTTTCCTGATCCTAGTTGGAAAGTGATCACCTAAACTAGGTGGGGACCACACATGTGATTTTTTGTCTAAAAGTCTATTTTTAGACTATGTCTATTTTTAGACATATGGATCATGGACCAGGAGCTGCAGTATGCTATTCTTGGAGGATTGGTCATGTTGGTAAAAATAGATGGACCTCTATTTTTAGCATTTAGGTCGAAGTCTATTTTTAGACTCCCGGGCTAAAAATAGAACAGTCAAATATTATTTACCCTTAATAATATTTGGACTCTAAACTTCAGTTTACTCTCTTGGAGCACTTCAGTTTGACCCCCAGATGTGGGTTATGCAGCTGCCAGAAGGATTTATGATTTTCCTATGGGTTAAGTGAGCTAATGCATGGTTGAATTCAGTTAGAGCTCAAGTGGCGGAGTTCGGTGGAGTTGATGCGACAGTTAATGGAGATGGTGTTCTTGTTAACTAGTTGAACTAGTTGTATTTAGTTTAACTGGCTAATACACTAGAGATGAGTTGGGTGAATTAAATATTATTTAATTCACTAATTATTAACTCATTATTCAACTAAAGAACACATCATTTTAACTCAGTTCATGGACAGTTCAGTGGCGACAAGTGAAAGAGGTAGATGAAAGGGTTGAGATAGCTATCAGTTGTGACATTAGTTGTGCATGAGATTTGCACCACACTTGGAGGAAATTTCCAATGAGAATTGCACAGTTGGAGCCAGTGAGATTCAAACTTGGATCTCATCTTATATCCTTTTGGATTGCACAATAGAGGCAGGCAATTAGTGGATGTGTTTTGAACCTGTGACTTGTTCAAAACCAAGCTAGTTTGTGTGTAGCTTTATGAGATAGTACTGAGTACTTGTGAGGAGTATTGTGCTATGTATTTGCTGCATGTTCTCTCTTTATAATATACTATAGCTGGGGTTTTTCAGCTATAAGCTTTCCCCATACATACTATGTTAATGTGTGTGATGATTTGATGTGCTATCGCTTCTATTCTTTCCGCATGTGACAATTAATTGTAGAAGAGATTATGTGTTATGCATGCAATTCGAAATTGATGTGTGATCAGGTTAATATCCATTGAATAAGTGATTTATTCAACACATTTCTACATGGTATCGGAGCTATATTAATTGTCGAGATCTATTACGGTGATTGCAAACTTATTTCCTCGGACAGAGCCTGCATACGGGCCAGATAGCCTCCGGATTCATCTTTCTTCGGAAAGTGAAAGGTCTGGTAAAAGCCCATGCAGTCAATCTCTGATTTGGAAATAATTTGTTCTCAAGTTTAGATCGGAAGCGATTGAGTTATCAGCTGGTGGTGAAATTCGAATTTGCAGATTTGTGTTCTTGGTGCCGCGGCGAAAATGTCTTTCAATGGTTTGCGACTCGAATATGCCTTGGAAGTAAGTTCGAATTATGTTGCATGGAAGGACCACATGGAGGCTATATTAGATGATAATGGGCTGTTGGAATTCATGGAGAAAGAGATTCCAAAGCCTACTTCTAATGATGCTGCTGTTGTGGAAGCCTGGCGAAAGAAACAAGCAAAATGTCGAAGGATTCTGTTGGAGGGCGTAAAGGATCACATTGTATCCAGCCTGCATGGAAAGGCTTCTCCATATTTGATGTGGAAAGATTTGATGGATCTATACCAAAGCAAGAGCGACCAAAGGAAGCTGGCGCTCAAAGATAGACTCAGGAACATCAAGATGGAGAAAGGCGACAGCATCGCAAAATACCTCACGAAGTTCACTCAGTGCAGAGATGAGCTGGGAAGTGTGGGGGTGACTGTCGAGGATGAGGAATTGGTTGACCTGGCTCTCCTTGGTCTTCCGAAGGCTTGGCATTCCTATCAGGATAGTGTCAATGGTCGGGAGAAGTTGCCGGGATGGGAGCGACTGTGGTCGGATCTCATGCAAGAGGAGATCAGGAGGACTACCAGAGACGGATCTTCATCAAAGGTATCTGATGAAGAAGACTGCGCTTTGGCTGCCAAAGAAAGGAAGGGGAAGGGCAAGGAGAAGGCTTCTCAATCCGGTGCGGATGGTAAAGAGCGTGACATGTCCAAAGTGAAGTGTTTTCACTGTCACGATCATGGACATTACGCCACGAATTGCCCAAAGAAGAAGAAGAACAAACAGGCTGTTGGAACTGCAGCTGGTGAGGCTCTTGCCTCGCAATTTGAGCTGGACTTCTCATTGATCGCATGCATGTTGTCTAGTGCATTGGGATCGGGGTGGTATATTGATAGTGGCGCTTCCTTTCACATGACGGGAGATGCAAATCTTTTCAGTGACTTGATGGGGAAAGGTCTCCAGATGCATGTTGAGTTGGGCGACGGTGGACGATACAATGCGACTGGCATTGGTACCATAACCTTTCAGAGGGATTCAGGTAAACTCATTATTTTACAAGATGTATTGCATGTACCAGGTCTAACAAAGAATTTGATCTCAGTTGCAATGTTAGAGGATAAAGGGTATGAAGTTGTCTTTAGAAAAGGAAAGGTGTTCCTTCGGCACAAGGCAACGGGACAAGTCAAGAAGGTTGGGATTCGAGCAAAGAATCTCTACAGACTTGAAGTAGATGGGATGTCTATGGAGCTTCCTACTGTTGGGAAGTGGAAGGAAGACATGCAACTGAAGCTTGAGAGGGAGCAAGTGTTGCATGCAGGCGAGAAAGACATGCAATTGAAGCTTGAGAGGGAGAAAGTTTTGCATGCAGGTGAAAGTGAACCTCGGAATGTGGAGCAGCCACAAGAGGATCATGGAGTGGGAGAGACCACTCATGCAGAGAAACTTCGTGCCAGACGGGCAGAGGGAGTGCATGCAGCTATACCACCAGGCGAGAGGTGGGGCGACATGCATGAATAATCCCAAGAGGAGATTTCTGGGCAGAATTCATGAGATGGTGTGGATCTCATGAGTTGAACCTGGATACAAGGTGCCCACAGTGCAGCAGTAGAAAATTAGTTGGAGTGATGCAGGCAGATCAAAGTGACAGTGTCGGATACTGGAGCGTGGATTAGAGTTGACAACAAGTGCAAGAGTGCATGGGTGCAAGAGTTCAACAGTGCAGTGGTTCCTGATGACATGTGCAGTTGGCCAAGCAGAATTCGAAGAATTTGATGATAGATGCTAGATGCATCAGACTGATCGATTTGTTTGGAGCCTATTTAGTTTTAGAGAAGTTGCAGAGCAGATGCATGGAGTTGCATGGCGCTTGTGAAGGTTGTAGGGCGAATGCATGGAGTTGCATGTCGCATGCAAAGACAATCCTTTCTTGTTCAGAGGGAGTGTTGAAAATGGCAACAAGAAACAGTGAAGGAGGCCTCCTGAAACATCTTTCCTGATCCTAGTTGGAAAGTGATCACCTAAACTAGGTGGGGACCACACATGTGATTTTTGTCTAAAAGTCTATTTTTAGACTATGTCTATTTTTAGACATATGGATCATGGACCGGGAGCTGCAGTATGCTATTCTTGGAGGATTGGTCATGTTGGTAAAAATAGATGGACCTCTATTTTTAGCATTTAGGTCGAAGTCTATTTTTAGACTGCCGGGCTAAAAATAGAACAGTCAAATATTATTTACCCTTAATAATATTTGGACTCTAAACTTCAGTTTACTTTCTTGGAGCACTTCAGTTTGACCCCCGGATGTGGGGCATGCAGTTTCCAGAAGGATTTACGCTTTTCCAATGGGTTAAGTGAGCTAATGCATGGTTGACTTTAGTTAGAGCTCAAGTGGCGGAGTTCGGTGGAGTTGATGCGACAGTTAATGGAGATGGTGTTCTGGTTAACTAGTTGAACTAGTTGTATTTAGTTTAACTGGCTAATACACTAGAGATGATTTGGGTGAATTAAATATTATTTAATTCACTAATTATTAACTCATTATTCAACTAAAGAACACATCAGTTTAACTCAGTGCATGGACAGTTCAGTGGCAACAAGTGAAAGAGGTAGATGAAAGGGTTGAGATAGCTATTAGTTGTGACATTAGTTGTGCATGAGATTTGCACCACACTTGGAGGAAATTGCCAATGAGAATTGCGCAGTTGGAGCCAGTGAGATTCGAACTTGGATCTCATCTTATATCCTTTTCGATTGCGCAATAGAGGCAGGCAATTAGTGGATGTGTTTTGAACCTGTGACTTGTTCAAAACCAAGCTAGTTTGTGTGTAGCTTTATGAGATAGTACTGAGTCCTTGTGAGGAGTATTGTGCAATGTATTTGCTGCATGTTCTCTCCATATAATATAAAAAATAGCTAAGGGGTTTTCAGCTATAAGCTTTCCCCATACATACTGTGTTAATGTGTGTGATGAATTGATGTTCTGTCGCTTCTATTCTTTCCGCATGTGACGATTAATCGTAGAAGAGATTATGTGTTATGCTGGCAATTCGAAATTGATGTGTGATCAGGTTAATCTCGAT
The DNA here is from genome assembly GCA_034641835.2 of Pinus albicaulis. Classification (NCBI taxonomy): domain Eukaryota; kingdom Viridiplantae; phylum Streptophyta; class Pinopsida; order Pinales; family Pinaceae; genus Pinus; species Pinus albicaulis. The sequence continues at coordinate 347,211,633 of CM076570.1, read as the reverse complement.
TGAATAAGTGATTTATTCAGCAAATTTCTACATCCATAGCCTAGGCCAACTCCAAAACTACGTTGTACATGTGGACATAAGTCTCCATGGTTGACTGCGTTATTTCTCCATGTCCTCCATCATGTTCATATGGGGTGATCACCCTCTACATCATGTGTGCATTTAAATGCATCACTTCCTCCACTATCTTATCATAAGAGCTTTATGATCTTCTTTGAATGCACTATGATCTCAGTTGACCTTATCAAATATCCTCATGATTTTTCATTTAAGATCCATGATCTTATTTGACTGTCTCATCTTCCCTAATCTATCTCATAAATGAGACATGATCTCCATTAAGGAGTTGCTCCACTACTCCATGATTTTAGATATAGATCTAGGATATCCACATACACACATAAAAAGTGGATTTTATTCATCTTTGAGGATTATGGGTCCCTCCACCCTTTTATTTACTTAATTAACTAAGTTTATTTAGAACTCTAATATTCCAAATATCATGTGAAAATTTGGGAATATTACAATCTGCACTTCCCATGCTGTCGCAACAGATTCTATCTGAGGTTGAGAATCGTCAAAGACAATTTCTTCTATATCCTATAGAGCATCATCCAGTCCCTCTAATCCATCGGCCATGCTGAAGGTCAACATAAAGCTTTCACTCATTCTAACCCAATTAAGAGTCCCTCGATGCAGCTCCATCTCCAACTACCACACAGTAGGGATTGGTCCCAACGTATGGATAAACATGTGAACCCATTTGGCCATGGGCTTCTTATCCCAAACCTCCATCCATGTAGCCAGGTGTTTACATGGATCACCTTGGCCACCAAAAATCTCAGTCGGTTGGGCATTGGGCTACTCAAAGTACAACCGCATCATTCTATTGCATTCCTCCGAGTCCTCAAAGTTCCCTTTGTGTGTATCCCACCAACATGATGGAGTTGCACGCATGGAAAGGTTGAGTGCCAAGAACCTTCACTCTTTTGAGACAACCTTTTCCAATTTCTCCAAAAAAATAATAAAAAATGCTAGAACCATCAAAATAGGGTAATTCACATACCTCTAAGGAGATGCATCGCAAATGTTTAGTGACTCTGAGGCAGAGCAACGCAGAAACATCATGCAGTCGATTCTGCTAGTTTACATGAGCTATATTTTTCCCAGTTCATCATCCCATCAGCAGTTGGGTTGATCCAATCCTAATCTCATGCGGTTAACTTATAGATATGATCGACATCATCTCCTTCGCGCACTAGTTCTATATATCTCTACCCTTCCACAGGATCCAAAGATGCTATAACCCGAGTACCATTGTTTTCAAAGATCATACTCCTGTGTTTCAAGTTGATGATGCCCCGCATGTCGATGGCCCAATCTAGCCCTAGAAGTACAGGGTAGGGGTCTACATCATCCACAATTTTTATTTCTTCAAAGTCTGCGTGTACCTTTACTTCAGTAATATCTACCAAAACCTATGGGGGTCTTCCCAATGGGATAATATTATGTTGATTGGCCATGCATAGCTAAATGGTGGACCATTCCAGCTTTGGTTTTCCCATCTTCTACCAGGTCTTCTTAGGTAGGACATTCACATCAGATCCCAAGTCCAAAATGACTTGATCCATCTCATATTCTCCAATTTGCACGGTCATGCGCATCTCCTGACCAGTTCTCTTCTTATTCTTGTAGATCTTGTTTATAGCCTTGCTCTCAGTCCGAGGAAATTCCTTATCCGCGCAACTATATATCAGAGCCTGAAGGTTGTCTATTGCTTTCTGGTTATGAAATAGCTTTATACATGCTTACAAGAAATTTTTGACTTCGTCATCGATCTTTGCTTCTATGATTTACTTGGATATGGACGCACCTGCAATATAAAAATTATTTTTAGCTTCTAAAAAATTATCCTTCTCCTTCTGTAGGTTGAGTCCTTCCTTCTTTTTAGAAGCCTTCCTGATCCAGGTTTTTGTATCAGCCTTCTTGCCCTCTTCTCCTCCAGTGGTAGCACCACTGTGTGTAATTATGTTTACACTCAGATCATCATCCCGTAGCTTAGATCTAACCATTTTTATATTCTACGTAGGTGTCTATTGTTGCTTTTACTGCATTCTATCAGTTAAAATAGGAAAATATTCAATAACATGATCAAATTGTCTATAATACCTGCAAGACTATCGCGCGGGGTTTGAATAGTCGCGCACAAAATGCCCGAAATCTCCACAGTTGTAGCAGATTAGTTTTCCTTTTCCACGACCTACACCTCCACCTCTCCCTCCTCCCCTTCCTCTGGTTGGAGATCCACCATGCCCAAAGGGGGACGTTGGTGAAGATGGGTCGGCTTGCACTCTATAGAGGTTGGCATTGTTTATCATCAAATCAAATGTGCGACAGTGGTGTTCATAATGGACAACCGATGGGTAGAACTTGCACCATTGTTGCTTCATCTCTGGTACATAATTTCCTAATCGAGGGTAGTGGTTTGTGTCATGTCATCTAGCCAATTGATAGTAAGAGCACCACAGTGTGGGGGTACCTCTTGGTCTTGCAACATCCCTAGGCCACAACGGATTTGGTCCTCCCTCTTGCATGTAATATTGAAGCAAGGTACATAGATATTTTGTGTGACCATCCCCCTTACAGCGTATACACCATACATATGCATCGACTTCTTTCCCTCTGTCTCTGCGCAGGTTCTAAATTTCTTAGTGCATCACTTCTAAGTAATTTTGGATTTTTAGAGTTCCAAATTGGTATTAGTCCTGCGCACGGCTTCCATATTCATGGAAACTTCAAGAACCTCAGCCAAAGAAACAATTTTCTGTTCATTCAGAGGGTCACGTAAGTGTGGAAAGACCATATAAATGAACCATTCTTTATGCTGCTTATCATCATAGACAAATCCTCCATCACTGATAGTACACTTCAATCGTTGATCTGCCTCCCAAACAAATTCGTTTGGCTCTTCTCAAATTTATTTTAGCTCTGTTACACATTGCGAGTAGGAATTTGGATTTCTAGACTGCCGCTTTAAATATTTCTTGATTTCATTGACAATGGGTTCAACGTTCTGAGCTAGATATCTGATAAAATAGTCCAGCGCACGACCCTCAAATGCCATAGCTAGTTGCGCCCTCTTGAAAACATCAGTGTTGACATTTTGTGCAATCCATACTGAATCTGCAACAAACCAGAATATATCCATGTCTTCATTTCCCACACCCTTGAAGGTGGGTAGCTTCATATGTGCATCCATATCAGCTCCTAGTGGCGGTGGAGGTGGATTAGGAGATGACTTACCCCTGCGTGAGTTCGACTCCGGGGTAGTTGGAGGGCTACCTACGGCACACGTAGCCTCACCGCTCTCTGTATCACTATTATGTGGGTTTCTCAAAGGGATGTATAGCAATCTTTCTCCTCTCTGGTTAACTTGAAGGTACTTTCCACGATGCACAGTTATTTCAACTTCGTTTTGGGTAATTCAGTGGGTGTGATGGCACATAATACCCTTTTCACACAATAACATCTTAATCAACAAAGGCAGAGAGCATATGAACTTACCTCTGAGTCCTTTGAAGAACCTCCTTTCTACTTCATAATATGACACAAAATGATTGACTGCAAACTCTGTCACAAATCCACTCAGAATTTTGTCAACCCAATGGTCTATAGTGCGGGTGGTGGAGTTATTAGTCTGCTCTAATTGCTGGATCAACTCAGGTGTCCACTGAGTGATATTATCGTCCTTCCAATAGGTTTTAAACTCATCTAACCTTAATAACCACTTTTTTAATTCATGTGAAAAGGTCACAAAGAAGATTTCGTGGACCTATGTGAAAATGTACTTATGTTCCCACTCTTCAGCAGAAAAATTATTACTTCTGTTCTCCTTGATGGAGAATTCACATATCTTTTTCTCAAACCAAACTTCTAATTCAGTCTTTGATGGTTTCCACAACATCTAATCTCTCTCAAAATGATCCTGGTCCGATCAACGGAACCATTTGTTGGCTTGAGGGGTCCTGACCTAGGTTCAATGTTAGCGCGTAACTAACAAAACCATATTACTACTGGCCTTTTCGGAAATGAACTACTTGCACAGGCCAAAGTCTCACCTAAAGCAGTATGGGTGGGTGTTGGAACCAGGTTTCCACACCCTAAGAGAGAATTAAATGAAGTGGCCATTTTCAGATCTATCTTAATACACAAACTGACTTGTGCTATAGAAACCCTTACCAGAAACCTAGGTTAATCAACGCGGTTAAGTCTACGTGCGTGCATAGACAATAGATCTACAATTCCTTTAACTATTCTAACTATGTAATGTTTTGTTTTTACAGCACTAGATCTAATAAATTATCATTCATCAACAGTAAAATAGGTACGCAATTCGATCCAATCACAGTAACATAAATCATATACAAGAAACAGGAATTATATGCAAAGACAGAACACCGAGTAAATCACAGATGTATTTGATACTCAGATTTTCCAAAACAGATATTTATTCATCAGTTGTTCACATAAAACCTTACAATTCTTCATATCTACCTGCGCACATAGCCAGCGGGGTCTGCACACAGCCGGACTAAGGTCTTCACGCATACATCCAGCAGAGCCTTTCGGACACAAACACTTACCACATACTTACTTCAGATCAACCTACATACATTAATTCCATCACAAAGTTGACTTATCTGACTCGATCTACACTTCTACTTATAATTTAGCTTGCAATAATACTATGGTCCTCAAATCATGGTTTGAGACCCCTAGATTTACCCTTTAGCCCATTACAACTCATGAAGGGAATTTGACCCGTCCCAAAGCCCCTGAACACTTCATTTCTTAGCACGCATGACTCAAAACTAAAAAAATACTATTATTTAACCCCAAAAATGTGATCCTAAGGGACCCTGCTCCAGTAACCAACAAATGTGCGACTACTCCAAGTAGAATCACTTTTTGGCATCAAATGCACAAAGAAATACTATTCAACAAGTTGAAACAACTGAATAAGATTAGGTTTTTTCTTCATTTAAACTCTCTCTTTGGAGCATTCGAAATTCTTATGAAATCAGTTATAAACAAATATTATCTATATAGTTAATTCAAAAAATTATATTTAAAGAGTATGAAGATGTCACACATGAGTTAATGAATTTAATTATAAAAAATATACATAAAGCAATTTTTTCAGTAATGATAAGTGAATATTTTGGTAAGGAATAAGGATGGATATAGCTAATTATATTTCTATAAGAATAAAAGATAAGGAGTGAAATTTTAACTTGCAGAGAGACTAATCTGAATGCAAAAGAATTTAATGCAGGCACAAAATTTTGATATTGGGATTGAGGTCTTTTCATCCACTTGTTCGGGAGCCATAAAGACCAAATTCTTAAGGTAATCACCTATATTATTAATGTGTGAAATGCAATTTTTTTTAAGGAATTTCTTTGTGATGAGTGGGGAAACATGGTGAAAGCTCTGCACAATAATAATATTAATTGGATATTTTTCTAACGCCCCTTGCTCACCCCCACCCCTGTCCCCGCCTGCTGACCTATGTGAAGGACCCGCACCTCTACATTTTTCACTTCGTACAATGAATTAGATATTTGTTTAGCCCCCCCTTCCTTCTTTGTGTAAAGGACCTGCAATCATGTCAGTTCTAGCATCATTGGGTAGTGTAGTAGCATAATAGTGGCAGTGTCAAAGCACTCACTCACAGAATGACCACTAATGAAATTAACCTTTTTTCCCGATTTTAAAATTATTTATCTCGCACTGACAAATATTAAAAATAAAATTCCCTCCGCAAGAGGAATTATGTCCCATCAAAGCTCGCTCATCCAATCGAAAATTAGAAATAAGATTCCTAGAAAATTAGAAAATTATTTTTAAATTTATGGGAAAATAGGAACATTAAGGATTTTTCTCCAAACTTTGGTTAAAATTGCAATAAACTCAGAAAAATATTGAAAATCAACTCACTTTGACATGAGTTAGTTGTTATAGTCTCTAGCGAGGCAGGGACTAATAACATATTCCAAGTATTATGTGGTCACTATTTAACATATTCATTATATTTATATAATATAAGTCACAACATAATATAAACATATCATTCATAATCATAAGGTTATATACTTATACACAGTTGTGTCATCTTGAGTATAATGATAGATTATTCTAAATCCATTTTAAATCTGAATCTTTCAAGCATCAAGAGGGAAAGTGTCGAGATAAGAATGATCTAAATTAGTATTGTTGTATTTTATAATAGATTTTTTCAATCCTTTGAATAGGCTTTATCATAACAAATTCCATGATTTATGTAATACCACGAGCTTTTAAACCACTGTTATCACCAAAAATGGTCATTTGACCATTTCTAATTAGATGGATCGAAGTACACCATGTAGAACCAATTTTACCATAATAAAATTACTTTCACTGTAAGAAATAATTTAATAAACCGTATTTTATTATGTTATTTGTGGTTAAAACAAGAAATCACGTGGGGAATAATTAAATAAATCCTTATTTATTTGATTTTCATCTAGGAAAAATTAATTAAACCATTTTTAAATAATATTCCTAGTCATATTTAACCCAATTATGAGAAATAATTAGATAAATCATTATTTACATTATTTTTCTCTAGGAATAATTAATTAAATAATTATTTAGTTATTATTCCTTGTTAAATTTGACGAAATCATCTAGAAATAATTAAACAAATCATTATTTGTTTATTACTCTTTAACCACATTCTTGAAATAGTAAATAAATCATTTATCTGTTTATTATTTCTAAATAAAGGTATTCAACCAATTTAAATACCTTTTCCCTCCAACAAAATATAATAAATTATTCCTAGCAGTTAGATCTAGATCTTGGTTAATAATATTTTACTATTCGCCATTATCAAGAATAACTCAATATTTTTCTATCAATAGTAGGGTTTTTCCATTCATTCTTCACTTTGATCCTTTTCATTGTCACACTTTGATCATTCTATTTTTTGCTACTATCTTCTTTTTCCTCTTGAGATCCCACTTGAGTTCAACATAAATTTTGGGTTTTCTGCACCATTGAGAGAGAGCAACTTCTTGAACTGAAGTGTTGAGGATAAAACCCATCCCATTGAGGGGGATTGGTAACATTTATTTTTTCCCTTCACTAGGTGTAATAATATATGAAAACATTCTTTAAATCTTGTCTTATTTGTTGGATGCATGGAGCGATTACTATTTTTGTTCACTGTTTAACTGCTTTTACTGCATAGATCTGGTTTTTTACAACATTTGTTCTAACTATTCCTTGCAGATCTAAAGAGTTAAAAAACCATTTCTGTTGTAAGGGTTGTTTGTCACACATAGCTAAAGTAGGCTCTTTTCCTACACTTGTGCTAAGAATGCACGTTAACAAATGGCGACTCCCCTGTTGTAATTCAGATTCCTACATGACCATCAAATTCAACAGCAAGGGTTTTTATTTAGTTATTTTCAGTCTCTTCATGTTTTTTTTTTAAACTTTTATGCCCTAATTCAGTTAAAGTTCTAACTCCCTGATGTTTTTTGGTGTTTTCTGTAGGGAATAGGTATCAGTCGCGCCAAAGATGATAAATTTTCTGCAACTTGCCGTCTGAGAACCTAGGAACAACAACTCTCACTTTTCAACTCAAATAATGTGATTTCCCCCTGTAATCGCTCTTTTATGCCCATAAACTGCAAGCTCACCTATCTATAAGTCAAAAATTGTGATCTAGGATCTATTTCTGAATTTTTTCTACAACTCTTAGGGTTTGATGAGAGCACTATTTTGGGTTGTATGACCTCTATTTCAACATCGTAGGCTTGGATATGCTCATTTTGTTTCATTGAAGTAGAACCAAGCCCCCTAGGGTTTCAGTACACTTCCACCTTTATAGGAGGGGTTAAGCTGAGTAGGTAGTCTGAGATTTGCATGGTTTTCAGCCATTGTTTCAGGGTCTGATCCATTATTTTTACAGATACTTTTTGATAAGTTATTGTTACATATAAAACTCTCTCTTGAGTTTTTTTTTGTCTTTTCCTTAGGGTCTCTTTGTTTTCCCTAGGATTTTAAGCTTTAACCTTATCTATTGCAGTAGTTTTACCCTATAGTTTCTTATTTTTTCTGCATCATTTCTAGTAGTATAGATTTATTAGATCCTTGTTCCTTTGACACTATATCTCTTGGCCATAGTGTGTTTTGAGTTAGTTTCACCCCCTTATCATCTGGTTTTTTTAGAGCCTTCTCCAGGCCAAGATTTATGCATGATTAGTTGTTTATTTTACTGACATTTTGGTTTTATTTACAGTACTTCAATTTTTGTTTCTTGACACCACCGTCTAGGCTTAAATAAAATTAGCACACGGCTTGAACCCACTCACACCTAAAACAAAGAGCACCTGGTTTACATCACCAATCCAAGACATAAACATCATAATTCATCAATTTTCCTCACAAATCCTTTGTTTATCACTCTTCAATATTTTCGTGTCATTTATGACTTTCCATCATTACACCCCCATGGCATTTATCATGGAGAATCCAAGGCCTTCACCCTCATTTTTCATTAGGAAATATTACTCCACCCCGTAGGGTCTGAGTTATTCCTCTGTCGAGTCCCCATACCAACTTTGATTCTGGTTCATCAGGTTATTCCTCTGATACCGACCCTGGTTCTCCTCACCCTCATACCATCACCATGTCAGGCACCAATGCAGGTGCATTTCCTCAAGCTGGTGATGGCCCTGACCCTAATGTTGGAGCTACTACTAGCAGAACTACTATTGAAACCATTCCGGCTACTCCCTTGCTACCTTTTATGGAAAGTTTAAGCCTTCCCGATTTTAGCCAGTTAATCAATGACCCCATACTCCATGATGCAGGTTGGCCAACTATGCCAACTAAGCTTCATTTCAACATTCCTAAGTCTGAAGGAAAAAATGGAGAGGACCCCACTAATCATGTTTGCTCCTTTCTATGTGGTGCTCATCTAATTCTATTATCGATGAATCCATTCACCTTCAGTTGTTCCAAAGTACACCCATTGGAGAAGCTGTTGTTGAAAAGTCAACAAGAAATGTGTTTCTAATTTAATTTCCCCTTAATTAAATTAGACAATAAATTTTAATATTATCTCATATTCACTTGTAATAGTTAACTGAGTATGATAGACTTAGTTATCTCATGAAATTAGAGTTAAGGGTGGTTGGTGAGGCATGTAGAGTGATTCTATTTATTTTAGAGTCCAAGTTGTAGTTATTGTATTAGTTTAATGCATGAGAAATAAGTTAACTCAATTAAGTGAGTTAAAGTCAGTCTAACTAGTTGTAACTGATTGTTGCACTAGTGAGAGGTCAAGTGAATTAAATCAGATTTAATTCACATGTAGTGATCTTTCAAGTGACTGATGATTTACTATTAATAGTTGCATGCATGTCAGTTCTGATGAAGACCCAGTTAAGACAGAGGTTAAAGGGATGTTATCTATCAGTTGTATTATTATTAAATTTCCGGCACACAATTAGACACCCATAGGATTTCCCATGATGTATTGCGCAGTTTTGGAAGGTTGAATTTCCTAAATAATAGGGATTTAATTCTCTTAGAATTTCACAAGCAATGCAGGCTGAGAAGAGGTATGAAATTGGCTAAGTGTTGGTCGATTTTGTCCGTATCAGTGTAAGACAATTGGTATAGTGCAACAGACTCTGTGAGAAGAGTGCATTGTAATTGTTTCATGATTCCTTGGTTTTATACAATACAGATATAGGATTTTTGAGTAGATTTCATTCCCCATAAAATTTTATGTGTTGTGGATTTGATTCTTTCTCTTACTTGGTGTGATTGTGCGAACGTGTTTAATTTCCACAAATTAATTGTAGAAGGATTCAGTATCTTGCTCTAGAATATTGCATGATCGGATTGAATCCATTGGTATACATATTGTTTGTATAATTTCTACATGGTATCAGAGTGCGATAAATCACTATAATGGAGAAGAAATTGAGTTTGTGCTGAACAACATTCAAATTTGCAAAAATATTCTTTGGTGCAACAGGCAGATCAAGATGGCTTTCAATAGATTAAGATTGGAATATGCACTCGAGGGGAGTTCTAAATATATTTCATGGAAAGACATAATGGAGCCAGTTCTGGAGGACAACGGGTTGAAATAATTTATCAACATTGATATTCCAAGGCTCGTAGTAGCAATCACTTCTCTTCTTGGTGCTTGGAAAAAGAAGGTTGCAAAGGTGAGGAGGATATTATTAGAGGGAGTTCAAGATCACATTGTCTTGAGTCTCCATGGAAATGCGACACCATACGAAATTTGGAAGGCCTTGACAGATTTGTTTCAGAATAGTAGTGACCACAGAAAATTAGCACTAAAGTACAAGCTCAGGAAAATAAAAATGTAGAAAGGCGACACTATTCCGAAATACTTGACTAAGTTTATCCAATGTCGAGATGAGATTGGAATTATCGGGATTACTGTAGAGGATGAATTGGTGAGCCTAGCACTTCTAGGCCTTCCTAAGAGCTGGCATAGTTTTCAAGACTCTGTTAATGGGAGGGAGAAGATACCAAATTGGGAGCGACTTTGGTCGGATTCGGTACAAGAAGAATTCAGGTGGAATACCGGGGATGGATCCTCATCCAAGACAGATGATGAGGAAAATTGCACCTTGGATGGTAAGGCAAAGAAGGGGAAGGGAAAGAAATCCTATTCCAAATCTAAGACCAAAAAAGAAGGCAAGAAGCGTGACATGTCCAGAGTGAAATGTTTTCATTGTCGTGAGCATGGACATTATGCCAATAATTTTCCACAGAAGAAGAAGAACAACAATAAGGCTTTAGGATCTGCAGCGGCTGATGCTTTGGCTTCACAGTTCGAGTTGGACTACTCACTCATCGCATGCATGGTTTCTAGTGTGATGGGATCACTGTGGTACTTGGATAGTGGTGCATCTTTCCATATGAGGGGATACAAAGAAATATATAGTAGCTTGGAGGAGAAGGATCTTCAGATTCACATCAATATTGGTGATGACAAGAAGTATAGCACAAATGGGATTGGTACAGTTACTTTCCAGAGTTATTTAGGTAAACCTTTCTTATTAAAAGATGTCATGCATGTACCAGGCTTGAAAAATAATTAGTTTCAGTTGCTATGTTGGAGGATAGAGGATATTATATGGTTTTCAGTGAAGGGAAAGCATTCCTTCGTCACAAAGCCACAAGATAGGTTAAGAAGATTGGGTTTTGTGTGAAGAACCTCTACAAAATTGATGTAGATGGATGCACAACATTGATGAGTAAAGCAGTCAAAGTGATGAGTTGGGATGAGGGCGAGTTATGGCACAGGAGATTGGGCCATCTACACCACAGTGTTTTGAAGGTCATGTAGCAGATTTCTACAGGTCTACCAAAGGGTAATATTGTGTAGATAGAAACATGTAAGGCATGTACCATGGGGAAGTATACAAAGGCCACTTTTCACGAGAAGGAGAACCGAGCAGCAGAAATCCTTGAGAGAGTTCACTCAGATGTGTGTGGATCGTTATCTACAGCTTCTACATAAAAGAAAAAGTATTATGTGATTTTTGTTGATGATTTTTCTAGAAAGTGTTGGATATACTTCATGCAGAACAAAGATCATATGTTCTCAAATTTTTGTGAGTACAAAGCACTGGTTGAGAAAGTTACAGGGAAGCAGGTGAAGGTTCTGAGGAGTGACAATGGTGGTGAGTACATCTCCAATGAATTTAAGAACTTTTGTGCCAAAGAAGGAATTCAAAGAGGGTTGATTGTGTCTCATAACCACAATAGAATGGGGTTGCAAAAAGAAAGAACAGAACAATTGTGGGTGCGGCATGAGCTATGTTACATGATCATGGCCTACTGTTGCATATGTGGGCATAGGCATGCAACATAGCGATATTTGTGCAAAACCGTAGTCCTCATCGTATACTTGGCATGAGTATACTAGAGGAGGATTTTTCTGGTAAGAAAATTGATGTTTCATATTTTAAATTTTTTGGCTCATATGTCTATTGCCATGTGACCAAATTTTCCAGAAAGAATCTAGAACCAATAGTAGGGATTGTGATATTTGTGGCGTACACTGATACTCCACACAACTATCGGATGTATTTCCCTAATAGCACGATGGAAGTTTTCAGATGAGATGTAAAATTTGATGAGGAGAAAGCCATGTAATTGTCCCTTAAGAGGGAGCTTTATTTTCATGTAGATGAGGAACTCTTGGTTCCAAAGGATGAACCTCAATATGTGGAGCAACCACATGAGGAGGATCATGGAGTGGCAAAAACCACTCATGCAGATCCATCCACTAGACATGGTAGGAGGCGAACCATAGAGGCTGACAGATTGAGACTTGATACGGTAGAACATGTAGGAGCACCTACATCACAGCGCAGACAGAGATAGTCACCAGACAGTAAACTAGATACATGGATCTTATGAGAAAGTGTATTGTGACAGAAACATCCTCTTTTGAGGAAGGAGTGTAGCAGCCAACTTGGCTTGACACCATGGTTGACGAGTATGACTCCATCGTCAGGAAAAGTGCATGGGAAGATGTTCCAAGACTAGTCAGGAAGTCAGTGGTTGGATCTAGATGGATATATAAGGTGAAGCAGGAAACATGTGGGGGTGTGGAGAAGCACAAGGCTATATTTGTAGCCAAGGGATTCTCACAGGTTGAGGGGATTGACTATGAGGAGACTTTTGCACCATTTTCACGGTACTCATCGATTAGATCTATCCTTGCACTCTCAGCGTAGATGGGTTGGTAGATACAACAAATGGATGTGAAGACTGCATTTCTCATTGAAGTTATTGAGGAAGAAGTCATTAGGGGAATTTTGAGGTCTAAAATGGGCCTCATAAGAAAAATGTATGACAAAAATAAACTTTATAACAACCAATAGGATTCAAGATGATGATGTCATCCATAATGGATGATTCACCATTTTTGGAGTAAAAAAGTAAAAATATTAAAAAATAATAAAATAATAAAACTACTTTTTCAACTCGTATTTTAAACTTATCTCCCAAAAATTTTACTCAAATTTCGAGCGGGAGTACTCGTTGGATGCGGAATTTAATTCCTCATCCAAGGAGTACCCATGTTGCATACTTTTGATGAACTCTTCTACACGAAAAATGAGAAATACATAAAAAAACGTGATTGTAATCACTTTTTTTTTAATGTATTTCTCATTTTTCGTGTAGTAGGACCCATCGAAAGTATGCAACATGGGTACTCCTTGGATGGGGAATTAAATTCCACATCCAACGAGTACTCCCGCTCGAAATTTGAGTAAAAAATTTGGGAGATAAGTTGAAAATATGAATTGAAAAAGTAGTTTTTTCATTTTTCCCTCTAAAATTTGATGATGTCATCAAATCTTATTAGATTTTTTCCACTATTATTTTATAATTTCCTTAGGAGGCCCATTTTAGACCTCAAAATTCCCCTAATGGTACATTGAGCATCCAGAAGTTTTTGAGACCTTTGACAAAGAGTCGCATGTGTGCAGACTCAAGAGAGAATTATATGGGTTGAAGAAAGCACCTCGTGCTTGGTACACCAGGATTGACAACTATTTAACTAGGTTGGGATTCACAAAGAGTGAAGCAAATGCAAACCTGTACCATATTGTGGTTGGTGGTAAGATTTTTATTATCGTACTTTATGTTCATGTTCTTATTCTAACAGGTGATGAGTAGCTCATAAATTCTTGCAAAGAGGATTTTGCAAGAGAGTTTGAGATGAAGGACATGGGACTCCTTCACTATTTCCTTGGTTTGGAGATATGGTAGCGGAATGGGGAGCTATTTGTTTCTAAAGGAAACTATGCCAAAGATATTTCGAGGAAGTTCCACATGGAGAGTTGTAAACCCATGGAGACTCCTCTTGTAGGAAACTGGAGGAAGGAGGATGCTACTTTAGGTGTAATATCCCAAAATTGGGAGAGCAACAATACAAGACATATAACTGGAAATATGTAGAAATATAAATGGATCAAAACATGAGACAACCATAGAGCCATTTCATTATTATTATTAGTAGAAAATGAGTAAAATATATTGAGGAAAGTATCACTCAATACTGGGCAAACAAGCCTCCCATGAAAGAATACATCTAAAGATGAAATGTTGCCAATACATGAAATGTCATAATGTTATAACTTTGTTGTCTTTGAGAGTAGAAGCAATTGGAAAATGGATATATATATATATGTATATATGTGTATATATATATATATATATATCTATATATATATATATATGTATGTATATATATGTATGTATGTATATATATATATATATATATATATATATATATATATATATATATATATATATAGATATATATATATATATATATACATATACATATATATAGATATATGTATATATATGTATATATATATATATATATATCTAGATATACATATACATATATATATATATATATATATATATACATATACATATACATATATATATATATATATATATATATATATATATATATATATATATATATGCTGATACAAGGCTCCAAAATTGTCAGAAATAGAGATCTAGGCTCCAAAACTTATTACCAAGACAACCCAGAAAAGGTTTCTGGAAATACACAAAATACAAAATAGCAAATATGGCCCTAGGGCTAAATAACCACTACAACTGCAATACTTATAGCAGGTGGCTCATCTGATATATAAGATGGTTGATCCTCCTCCAATAGATCTACCAAATGAAGGCATGATCCCCTCAATGGAAATCCAACTCCTCCAACTAGGGCACTAAACCCACTACTGTAGCTGCTCTCTAAAATAATGCAGTCCTTGAAGGAAATTGTGTTGTAGCTAATGGTAGCTACTGAGCCTGATGCCAAATAATGAAATGAAGCTCAATGAGTCTCCTTAATGGAATCTCGGATGAAGTTTTGCTCCCTCCACTGGAAAATAAGCTCAGAAAATGGGTTTTACAACCCTCCACTACTGCAACCCTACAACACAACACAACCCCAGAAGAAACTGCACTGTGGATGATGGTTGAAGCTTGGCCAAATTCTAGATAGTAGAAATGTAGCTCAAGATACCTCTCCTAAGTAGGCACTCGAAGTCCCCTGAGGATGAGGGTTGGATTCCTGCTCGAGAACACCCTTGTGCTAAACAGCACCACAGACTTTGCTAAACAATTGAAGCATGCATAGACATGTCACATGATAGATCTAGATCTAAAAAGATAAAAAATCAATAATGAAAATCCTTCCTTCCATTCTTCCTTCATCTTCCTTATATATAAAGTGAGCCTTCCCAAGCCCTGGCCCACCTCTAAACTGTGAGGTGCATGTGGACATAAGTCTCCATGATTGACTGTGTTGTCTCTCCAAGTCCTCCATCATGTCTACATGAAATTTTCACCCTCTTCATCATGTGTGCATTAAATGCACTACTTCCTCCATCATTTCATCATGAATGCTCTATGATCTTACATTAGGTTCCCACCATGATCTCAGTTGACTGCTTCAACCTCCATGATCTATCTCATTAATGAGACATGATCTCCACTCCTTTCACATTATTAGCTGCTCCACTACTTCTTTATGTAGATATTTGTATAATTAATCCACATTCACACATCAAAAAGTGTATCTTATTCATATTTCAGGATTATGGGTCCCTCCACCCTTTTAATTAATTAATTAATTAATTAAGTTTATTAATAACTCTAATATTCCAATAAAAAGGTGAAAATTTTGGAATATTACAGAGGTATCCAAGCATGGTCTACAAGAAGAAGAAGGGATGAAGAAATTTTTTGTGAGATGGGGCTTTTCCTTTGCGGGAAGAACCACTTTATTTTATGTATCTCATGTATTTATGATGACGTTGGGCAGCTTATGGTTGTCACTTGGTAATATTTGGAGAATGAAGGACATCTAACTACATAGTTGGAAGTCTTTCTATGCATTCTTGAGAGAAAACTTTCGAACCAAACATGCATAACACATTGCAACAGGTGGAGGAGGCCTTCCTTATCTGGATGCCATTTGGAGGGGGATAGATGTTTTTTCATATACTTTTGTAGTTGCTTGAGGAAAATCAAATTTTTCCAGGGAGGAATATAATATTCCAAAATTTTCACCTGTTTATTGGAACATTAGAGTTCTTAATAAACTTAATTAATTAAGTAAATAAAAGGGTGGAGGGACCCATAATCCTCGAAGATGAATAAGATCCAATTTTTGATGTGTGAATGTGGATTAATTGGACATAGATCTACATAATGGAGTAGTGGAGCAGCTACTAATGTGAAAGGAGTGGAGATCATGTCTTGTTAATGAGATAGATCATGGAGGTTGAAGCAATCAACTCATATCATGGAGGGAATCTAATGTAAGATCATAGAGCATTCATGATGAAATGATGGAGGAAGTAGTGAATTTAATTCACACATGATGGAGATGGTGAACATTGCATGTAGACATGATGGAGGACTTGGAGAGACAACGTAGTCAATCATGGAGACTTATGTCCACATGCATAGTGCAGTTTAGAGGTGAGCCAGGGCTTGGGAAGGCTCACTTTGTATATAAAGAAGATGAAGGCATAAGTGAAGGAAGGCTTCTAATTATTCAATTGAGATTTGTTTAGATCTGGAATTTTCATTTGACATTTCATGCATGCTTAAGCTATTTAGCTAAGTCTGCAGTGTTTTTTAGCATAGGGTGTTCCCGAGCGGGAATCCCACGCTTACCCATGGGGGACTTCAAGTTCCTAGTATAGGAAGGTATTCTAAGCTGCTATTCATCATCCTTCATTGGTGCCACACTATTCCTACTCTCTGCAGAACATATACACTAAGAAATTACGCATTTCTGAAGGAGGGTTTGAGAGGAGGAGGTTGTCTTCAATATTTCAGCTAAGGAACCGGTGAAGGATTTTTCCTATCACCTTGTACTTCAAGATAAGAATCCTTGGAGCATAATTTCAGATTTGGAATCATGAAAAAAATTATTCACCTCCTATCAACAGCAGTCCCATCAAGGATTGCGCAGTCCATCATTGCAGATCCAGAGGAGGAAGGAAGTTTCTAGCACTTCATCTAGAAATCCTGTGAGGGATCATCCCCACACCTTTCCATCACTATTTTCATCATCTCAGAGATTATTTGTAGCATATTTCAACATTATTTAGTCTCTCCCTCTTGTACAATGCAGTTTCTCTAGTAGCTGCATATTCAGTTGTTGCATTTTGAGGAGGAGGAAGAAGAAACAAGATCTCAAGATTCTAGCTTGGAGATCTGAAGGAGGGATCATCCCTCAAATATTAGATATATTTGTATAACATATTGAAGCCATATTTGGATCAGATATAGCTTCATATCTGCATAACCCAGTAGTTAAGGGATCAAACCCTAGGAGGGTGAGTTTCCAATCTCATAGATCTGGAATTTTCTTTCTGGGTTATCTTGGGTTTCCATCATAGTGCCCGAATCTTGAATCTTGGCATCATCAGAGCTCATGAACTCCATATATCTGCATTTCCCTTTCAGCTAGAAGTTTTAAGATCATCATCAGCTAAAGGGACAATGCAATATTGCTTCCTGCAGCTCTCCAGTTATGAAGTGCTTGTTGTGGCATGCTTTTAGGGTCATTATAAGCCTTCTCATTGGCTAAAAATACCTTATTTTGTACATTGTTGTAACTAAATCATCTCCAAATTAATAAAATGGCTCATCTATTCTATGTATATCTGTGTTGATCATAATTTTACATGTACATTTTATGTGCTACAAATATTTTGTTTGTGTATCAATGCATTATTCCATTTTGGGATATTACAGGGGTATCAAAGCATGATATTTGGCTCAACTTGTGGAAATTATTGACAACATATGAAAAGTAGATAGTAGAGATCTACTATAATGGAGGGATTAAGTTTTGTTGCATATTTATTTAGAACTATGAAGGATCTCTCCAAGGAGATCAATGAAATCAAGAAAGAAAGGCAAAGAGAAACCTCAAGAAGGTTTTAGGATGAAGAAGGTCCCAATACATCTTATCAAAAAATAATAATATCGGAGAATCATAGATCTCCTCAAAGATCCACTATGCCCACTTTCTTTGAAGAAGGTGAATGGTATAGAGATGAAGAAAGAAGAAACATGGAACCTGAAACACATGAGACTCTCAGTTTATATCTTGAAGAGTAAAAAGCACAATCTAGAGCATTCAAGGATAATCTAACTCTCCAACAATTCTTCAAACTAAAAGAAGAAAGAAGATCCTATAGCATAAATAGAAGAAAGAGGCACAACAGATTCTATTTTCCCACATTCGATGGATCTTCCTCAAGTATTGTAAGGGATTGTAGGAAAGAGTTAGATGCATTTTTTAGGCTACATACTATAGCTGAAAAAGAGGTTGTTTAGATTGCAGCACTTCATCTTCATGATGAAGCCAATGATTGGTGGTTTGGTCACATGGAGCATGCAAAGGTGACTAAATATTTAGGTTTATTTTCAAGGTTAAGAAAGAAGTTTGATAGAAGAAGACCAGATATATTTTACAAAGAGACATTTCCTGAGAAGTCAAAGGAGGATGTCATTCTTGTCACTCTAGACAAAGGGTCACTACATTCACCACCAGCTGCAGAAGTACTTGTATCCAGAGGAGAGACACTTGCATATTTCCAAGATAGTCTTAAGCTCTTGACATATAGATTCCCATGCATGATTCAGGAGATGCATGAGGAAGAGGAGGTAGATTCCAGCGTTGGTACATTGATAGAAGAGTAGCCATCAATATTACTAGTAGTTGGAGAGACCATTGTCCTAGTTGGAGGAACTTTTGTGATCTTGCAAGAGGTTCCCACACATAAGTTGATCCAAGGTATGCAACCAATTTCATCTCATATTGTTTCAATACCTCTTATTGAAATTTATGGGAACATGCCATCAGGGCTATTTCATGACCAAGGATTAGAACAACATGCTGATTTGAAGTAGCAACATATCACTACACAAAGGACCCTTGATCTAATCAAGGAAGAGATGAAAAACCATCCTAGTTTTTAGTTGATGAAAAACATTCAACCGTTTGAGTTGAAATGTGGAGTTTCAAAAAATGGGATGAGTATATCCTATGTACAATGGTTGGCTATGACTTTTGCATTGTGCCTTGCTTGGAGATAGCAAATAAATCATTATGGAAATTAGCAGCACTATCCATGAGCAGCAGTGAGAAGAAGAGGACCCATTCCTTATGGGAGAAATAAAATGGTAGCTTCATTCATGGAGCAATGGAGAAGAAGATGATAGATGGTGGACATCTTGAGATCAGAAATATTTTCCCCTTTCAAGATGACTCTTTCTCAATGAGCATCTCATAGCTCAAAGAAAAACTTCTACCTACAGCAGATCCAGAACCTTATTGGTTTTGGAGGGTCATTGATGAGAAGATAATCTCATGGAGAGATCTCATTGGAGGTGCACTTGAACATATCATGGAGTGAAAATTTCTTCATCAGTTTGAGGAGGATGGTATTCTACAATGGGAGGATACCATGTGTATGCAAAACATCATTCATCATCCACATTAGGATGAGTGGGTGAGGATGATAAGCAAGGGGTTGCATGACCACTTGCAGATATATGACATGGGCCAACAAGAAGCTTGGTTACGTTGGTTGCTCTTGGGTGAGTATGGTTACTACCCAAAGGCTCCTATTTCTTTGATCCATGCCTTGAATAACAATCATATAATGAAGGAGGCATGATTATGTTGGCTGCTCTTGGGTGAGTATGGTTACCACCCAATGGTTCATATTTTTCTAATTCATGCCTTGCACATCACTGGAGGAATGCAAAAGAAGAAGGCATGGTTACTTTGGTTGTTACTGAGAGAGTTTGGCCATCACATGACATCTCCTATGTCTATGTGTTTTGTATTGTGTGGAACTTGGCATGGTACTCTCATAATGTGTAATGATGGTGTTTTCTTGTATTGGGTTGATGTGACATTCCACATGTCTATCAGTATGTTTTTACTCCATGATGCACATGAGAAGGTGAAGAGGCATCAAGATCTATTGTTGCTTTGGTTGCTTTTGGGGGAGTTTGGCTTGACCATATTGCACAATGGAGATGGAGGATGGCAGCAAGAGGCCTTACTGTGGTGGTTACTATTGGGAGAATATGATTTGACATCTTTGTTTACCCATATGTATCTATTTATTATTTTTCACAATGTTGGAATGATGATTGGATCTAACAAGGCCAACAAGGCTAAGCATGAGGGCATGTCAATGCTCAATCTACTTCATAAAGCATGGGATGAAGAGATTTTTTTTGATATGGGGCTTTTCCTTTGCGGGAAGAACCACTTTATTTTATGTATCTCATGTATTGATGATGATGTTGAGTAGCTTATGGTTCTCACTTGCTACTCTTTGGAGAATGAAGGACATCTAACTACACAGTTGGAGGTCATTCTATGCATCCTTGAGAGACAAATTTGGAGCCAAACATGCATAACACATTGCATCAGATGAAGGAGGCCTTCCTTATGTGGATGCCATTTGGATGGGGATAGATGGTTTTGCATCTACTTTTGTAGTCGCTTGAGGACAAGCAACATTTTTTTGGGGATGAATGTAATATTCCAAAATTTTCACATGTTTATTGGAATATTAGAGTTCTTAATAAACTTAATTTATTAATTAAATAAAAGGGTGGAGGGACCCATAATCCTCAAAGATGAATAATATCCATTTTTTGATGTATGAATGTGGATTAATTAGACATAGATCTACATAATGGAGTAGTGGAGCAGCTACTAATGTGAAAGGAGTGGAGATCATGTCTCATTAATGAGATAGATCATGGAGGTTGATGTAGTCAACTGAGATCATGGAGGGAATATAATGTAAGATCATATAGCATTCATGATGAGATGATGGAGGAAGTAGTGCATTTTGTTAGCCACCTATAAATTTTTGACAAGCAAACAGGTGGCTAAATATTTCTGAGCCTTCAAGAGAAAAATTTCCCTTGAAAATATTTCATCCTTGAAGCCCCCATGTGTCTTTTTCCCTTTGAAGAGCCCTCACTGATGTTTCCATTTAAAAAGCCTCACTATTTATGAAATAAATTTGCTCAGAAAAAGGCCTCCATTTGCTCCATTTTATCCCTGCAAATTCCCCATTTTCACCTCTTTTTCCCTTCACAAAGTTTCCCCAAAAAACCCTCGAAATCCCCTCCTTATCCCTCTAAACCATAAAATTCCCCTTTTAAAACCTTATGACTCCCTTCATTTGGTTTAAAAATCCCTTTTTCCCTTTACCGAAACCCACCATTTAGCCTCAAAAACTATATTTTTGGCCTCAAAACCCACTTTTTACCTTATAACAAGCTTAATCCCCTTTTAGCCTAGCCCTTAGCCCCTTACCCGCATATAACCCGTGCCCAGGACCAGATGCTAAACCCTGGGGTGCTAATCGTAATTGGAGTTTCCCTTTGGCCTTTTCCCTTTGCTAATTGAAATTTTCCGATGCGATGATAATTTTTTCTACCGGCCATCCATTGCAATACTAATTGTTGATCTTTACAGATCTAACGGTCAGTGCTAATATCTCACCACGCCCATCACACCTTTCCAATGCCCCTCCGATTGTATATCGACCATTGATCCCTTTCCAGATCCAACGGCTGGCGCAAAATCGCATCGCGCTAACCCAACGTTCCCACTCTTCTTTCTCCCCGATGGCCGACTCTCCGATTAGATCCTGGCCATTGAATCCAGAAGAACCAACAGCCGGGATTCATCTGTGCTTTTTTTCACAGAGCCCATCATCACTCCGCCGATTGAATCTGGACCGTTGAACCCACAAGAACCAATGGCCCAGATTTAATCACACTCCTCTCGTTTGCCCCCCGTCGTCTCCCCTCCGATCTAATCTCATCCGTTGATCTCCGATCTAATCCAACGGTCCTCGTGTAATTGAAAATTCAAAACCATAGAGTTTTTGCCCCATTCCTTTCTCTGATGTGATTAAATCTCTGCCATCCATTCCTCCAGATCTGACGGTCGAGATTGCATCGCGCCCTGCCTTCCCCTTCCACCGTTTCACTGTTCCGATGATCTCCGGCTTAATCTCTACCATCCATCCCAATAGATCCAATGGTCGAGATTTGTTCTGCCCATCCATCTAACCTTTTTCCCTTTGGAAATTTGGTGCTCCCTCCTTTGATCCTGACCGTCCATTCTACAGATCTGACGGTCCATAGTGAACCTGCCTTTGACTCTACCCACTTGTTCCACCCGTGCATCTTTCCATATCGTGCTCCATCCTGCACCGTCAGATCTCCTCGTCCTACATCCAAAGGTTGAGGTGCATATCGCGCGATTTTAGTGTCCGAAAGTTAATGTTTCAAATTTACGCGATAAAAGTGGTTTTAGAGGGAACACATGGCGTGCGCTGAGTGGAATCGTGCAAATTTTGTTAAAACCGTAAATTTCCTCTGACCTCGCGCGAATACCACCGGCTTTTTTTCACTTACCACCTTTCCGTCCTCCGCATTAAGACTTCAGGATTCATCACAGCTGTCCGTTGATCTGATCTAACAGTTCAGATTTAACCTCACTGTTGTCCCTTCCCCCTTTACTCATGCCTCCGAGCCATTTTCTTCCACCAATATCCACTGTTGGTTTCCCTAATTCGACGACCCACGATATATCTCACCCTCCTTTTTGTCTGCTCATCTAAACCTTCAATGAAGTCCATCCAGCAATCGTGTCCATTGAATATCATGATCTGACGGCTCTAAAGTGACCTCGCCCCCATTCACCTGCTGCTTCATTCATCCTCCAAAAGACTTCATTAATTAATCTTGACCGTAGATCGCTTGGGATTATTCTAATCCAATGGTCCAGATCTCATGATGCCTCAATCCTCCATCATGCCAGTTTTCTCCCATTCTGTTGCGTTTTTCATCCTTTTTCTCGCTACAGCCACCATTCTCATCGCCTCGCCACCATCCTCCATGGGCCTCCACAGTATTCCCCTCCACTCCCATGGATTTATTAACATGTTTTTTGTGTTTTTGCAGGGTATCAGATAGTAAAAAATCGCTCTCTGTCTCGTGATCACAGACAGGGAAAATAGAGCACAAGAAGATATTTTCAGAGCTAAAGATTGCAGGGAAAGTGCCTGAGAAGGTTTAGAACATTTTTTTCATCAATGATCAGGCTATCAACCCTAGTTAAAACCCTCCCGCGCCATTAAACCTGCACATACACCAAAACAGTCAGAAAAGAAGCGGCAAAGAGTATCAGTGACAGTTTCAAGAGATTAAAAGCATATTATTGAATATTAAATGATATAATCCAGTGATTAAAGGACGAAGACACAGTATGAAGACCAGAAGACAAAAATAAAGCCTAATTAGGCCTAAAACACAGACCTAAAAGTAAATTAAAAGTTTTTAGGGAAAATACAAAGACATCTATCGGTTCGAGAAGCTTCCACCGCCACTCAGAGGCCAATTGAACCCTCTCCAACACCAAAATCCAACCCTCTCCAGCTACCAAAAGACACCCGCAGCCTCAAAAAAATCAAAGAAGGCCTAGTTATTGCAAGAAACATAAGATATTTGCCGAAAGACAACTGAACAATTAATACAAATCAAAAGAACTTATTTCTAATTGTCAGCAAAGTGATTTTAAAGATAAAAAACAGCCCTGAAGTCAATATTTTCGTCCATTAAGCCTCAAAAAGTAGAAACAGAGTTATGAAGTAGAGTTATAGGGAGAATTAATTACTTCTTTATGCCTTGCATGGTTTTCAAGGCCAGGAAATGCATTGATTACAGAATTAATGATACTTGACCCCTAGAAACTCTCCCAGTTCCTGATTTTCTTATAAATTCTCCTTGAGGAGCACATTGTAATGGTTGGTCTCTAGATATCTGATTGCATGTTAATAGTTTTCTAAAGCTACTAAAGCCTTGTTTGCAATTGAAGATACATAAGCCGAAATGAGAAGTTTGAAGTTGTAGAGACCCACCGAGCTTGATGATTGTAACTGGTTTGAACATCAAATACAAGCTGATTTATGGGATCCTGGTCTATGTCAATGGTGATGTGTTTCTTACTGTTAATTGTTATTTTCCTTTGTGTTTTCATTCTTTCCACTTTCTCTGATAAAGTACAGCAAATATAGAGCTAGGAATTACTCTTAACAGTACCCCACTCTTAATGATAAGCTTTATTTCTATGTTTTCCTCCTTTGAAAGTTTTCCCATGGAATATGCTGAAAGCAAGATAGGTTCAAAGTCCTTACTTGATCTTAAGCTATTATAAGTGTTTTAAAAGTTTTCTATTGAAAGTACATCAATGCAGGCTAGTTTCAAATTACTTACATGATCTCAGATTACTTTTATGTTGTTTCCTTAAGTGCATGCCAAAGAAGGATAGTTTCAAAGTACTTAATTGATCTTAGGATGCTCTTTGTTCTTAATTTGTTTGTTTTCCATTCCCATTTGTTTCATTCCATAAAATCAACTAAAAATAGATCCTTTGACATAGATAACTTGCCCCATGGATCACTCTTGAACCTTGCTATCTAATTAAATCCTCTTATGACTCCATAGCCCAATGGATTGAAGATGCTTTTTGCCTATCTTATCAGCTGAATCATCCGTTCATTTGCATACACCTCCACCCTTTATTTTAACTTCCTTCACCTTCATCATGTCCTTACCCAACCAAAAACAAAAACCCATACTCTTCATAACTAGCCTAACATCACATTTCAAGCCTTAAATATCACATATTTAAACACACTTATAGAGAGATCCCTCTCTAGATTCAGGAGGGCTAGATCCTAGAATCCCAAAGTGGTTCATATGTAGCCTCTGCAGTTTGTATTGCCAAACTTGCAAATTATAGAGACCTAACATTCTGGCGACTCCACTGGGGACTCTAAGTGAACTTCATCCTAGATACCTTTAGGGCCTCAGTAAAACCCCTTCATTCAAAGGCATTTGGTGTGTTAGCCAGTTGAGCCACTAGACCTAACATTCTGGCGACTCCACTGGGGAAGCAAGACCACATTAGCCTAAGTTTGGTGGTAAATCATTGTGGTGGACAATAAATCTCCTTTAAGACACTTTAAATATTCCACCTGGCGACTCCACAGTTCTTGAATGACCAAAAGACTCCATTGGTGATCAGTAGGCCTGCTGATTATATTTGTTTTCACAAGACTCCACTGGGAGACCAGTTTCATTACAAAATCATCCATTTTAAAGGAAACACATAGGATTAAGCTTCTTTGTTTGAAGATATTTTTCCTCTTAAAGACTGTCATATCTGGCCAACCTTCTTCATTGAGATTGTCATGCATACTAGCTTCAAGAAAAATCCATACCAGAGCTTATCCTAATCCAAACCCCCTGCAATAGTGGACAACCCTGAGAGTATTCTTAGGAAGCCTTCTTCATATAGGGACTAAACTGTTGTCAGACACATTTATAGAGCTAATTTAGCACCTGAAAGCCTTACAGCTCTATCAGAGACTCAGTTTGATTTAGACTTACCAAGAAATTCACCAAGAACTAATTCATTCACTAGTTTAGATCAGACAAAATTTGAGCCTCCAAACTCACCACCTCATATTGATCAGCATATTGGTGACAGAGAAAACCCTCCATCCACACCTCCTAATATACATTTCATTCATAACTTGGGTCTCTCTCACCCGAGATCTACTCAACAATTTGCTGTTGGTCCTAGCATTTCTGTCACTCATATACCTGCTGCTCAAGACCATCCTTTACCTCCACAAAACATCATCATGGCAGCATGGTATGCTCCCTTGGTGTTACCAAAGCCTTTAGCTCCTTTACCCAATGAATATCTATCTAAAATTCCTCATTTCACTGCGAAAGAATCCACTATAGCTCAACACCATGTAGATAGGATGGAAGATGCCTTTGATTACATGGAAATAGAGGATGAGATAATTAAGATGAGGATCTTCGCTCAAAGTTTAGGAGGAGAAGTGAAGAAGTGGTTTAAAGGTTTACCTCCTAATAGCATCAATGATCTCCCCTCCTTGCTCCAAACTTTTATAAACAAATGGGAAGTCAAAATTAACCCTCTCCAAATCTTAGTAGAATATAATAATCTTAAAAGAAATCAAGGAGAGAGTCTCCAGGACTAATCTACTAGATTTAACAGTATCTACAATGCTCTTCCACCACACATGAAACCTCCCCAAGGAATGGCCTTAGTGAAATACCCTAAGAGTTTTGATGCTGATATGGCCTACCAGCTTAGGGAAAGAGATTATAACACATTGGAAGACATGCAGAAAGGAACAGTGAGTGTTGAGGCAAACTTGATTAAGAAAATAGCTAGGATGAGGGAAAAAAGGTAACATATAGGGATGAAAACACAGCTTCTTCATCTGATCCCAAATATGATAGTCTAGCCAAAACCATGGAGAGGCTAGGAAAAATGGTGGAAAATTTGACTGTCCAAGTCAGCAATTTGAACAGAAACCAAAATCAAAACCAGAACCACAACTTTAGGAGAAACAATCCCCCAAATAGGCAAAGAGACTCTGATCAAAAAGTCATACCTCCATTCCAAGAGAACTTCCTTGATGAGGATGAAGGGATAATATGAGAGTTAGAGGGAACTACAATGAATATGGTCGAAGTGGATGAACAAGATCACACCTTTTCCACAGAAGAAAATCAGACCTCATACTCACATTGGAACGAGGAAGGGTTGGAAACTAAGGACTATAGGCTAGGATTCGAGAATGCCATCATGCAGGTCCGAGAAAAATATGACCTCAGAAGCAAAAATAACACAAATAATCCAAAACCAAAAGCCTCTAAAATCACTATCAAGAAAAGACCTAAAAAGACTCCTAAAGTGACTGCTGAAAGCAGCAAATCAGCAGCTGAGAATTCTGGTAAAAAAAAAGGTAAGGACACCCAAACCAGTGAAAAATCAATTCAAGAGTCTAGCAGCACTAGCATTGCAGCTAATGCTCCTGATAAAACAGTCTCAAACATTGTACATACTAAAAATCAGCAAGTTGATCTTGCTAATAAAACGGTGCCCAACAAGACAGAATTGAACCTCTCAAAGAGTCAGTCTCCTTTCATTTTGGAGAGTGAAATAGCCAAAATTAAAAATTTTGTCCCTCTCACTGAGTTGGACACTCAAGATGTATATAAGAGTCAAATTTTGAAAGCTTTAAACTTGGGAGAAAATAGTGACACTGTCAATTTAAATGATGATCAACCGGCTCTCTTGTTTGGCCCAAAAATCGAAGGGAAATTTTAGGAAGGGGTACTACCTCCTTTCTATGTCAGCCTCAATATCCATGAAAAAATCCTGCATAATGCTATGCATGAATCTATAGCTTCACACAATCTTATACCCAAGGTGATAATGGAAAGGCTAGGCCTAGAGATAACCAGACCTTACAAGGATTTATATTCTTTTGACTCTAGCAGAGTAAAGTGCCTTGGCCTAATCAAATATCGTTGTGTGAATTTGACTCAAATCCCAGCCAAGTGCATGGTCATGGATGTTGTGGTGGCTGATGTACCTCCTAATTATGGCATGTTGTTGTCAAGATCATGGGGTGCTAAAATTCAAGGCATAATGCAAATGGATATGAATTATGCTACAATCCCTGTCTTTAGCCAGCTTAGAAGACTATATAGGGAGGCACACATGAATTTTATGGTTAGAAGCCCAAAGAAACCTGAAAATTCCCCTCTATACTCTGTCCATACAGACCTGGATTCTTTTATCCTTTGCAACGATGTAATCACAGATGAGCCAGAGCTAGAAGACAGAAATTCAAACAACAGAGTAGAGCTCACAGATCTTAACATAATGGAAGTTCTAGATATAGAGGAAGACAAGAGAGAAACCTTTGGACAGTGTGCTGAAAAAAAAAACAGAGTGAACAAAGCCAAGACTGCAGACAACATATTACCCATCACTCTGAACTCCATGAAAATCCTGAAAAAAAAACATTACACAACATGGTGCAGACCTCAGAATGCAACGTAATGATGAACATGGCATTAGGGATGAAAATGATGTCAATCCTGTAAACAATCCCTTATGGTGCATGAACTTTGATGGGTCTTGCACTAAAAATAATGCAAGAGATGGGGTATGGTTATGCAATGCTAAAAACAATCATACTGAGAGTCATGCCTTCAAGCTAGACTTTAAGTGCACAAACAACATTGCAGAGTATGAGGCTCTCATCATAGGATTGCATCAATTGAAAAAAATAGGAGCTAAGAGAATAGTTGTCCACGGGGACTCAGAATTGGTGATCAAACAACTAAATAGAGAGTATTATGCAAAGCACCCTATATTAAGGGCATACAGAAATAATTCCATGGATCTTCTAAAAACATTTGTAGAGTACGATCTTGTTTTTTTTCGTGGGAGTCAAAACATAATTGCAAATGGACTGGCCTGCGCTGCTAGTTCATATCAGAAAACACCTAGTGACAAAAAGATCATTACTCAAACAAAATATAGACCTGCAGTGCCAGATAATGAAAAATATTGGCAGGTCTTTGAGGGTGACAAACAGATAGAAGATTTCTTGCTTTGCAGGAATGAATTTGAACTACCTAATTCAGACTCTAAATCTAATGAAAACTGTTTAGATGAAGAGCCTCCTGATGAAGAAAAACCATCCCCCAATGTAGAAATAAATATGTTGACCAAAGAATTTGAAGAACAAGCTGAAGAATATATGAAAACAGAAAAATAAGACATTGAGGTGCTACAATCCAAAGATAAGAACATACCCATAGGATTAGCACCCTTAGAGGACCTTTTTTATTTTAATGATGTGGCAAAGAAACCCACAATATAACCCACTGAATCAGATGTTGAAGAATGCAATATAGGCAGCAAGGATAAGCCTAAAATGATTAAATTTTCTAAGTCTTTGCCTGCCCATATCAAACAAAAATACATTGATATATTCAAAGAGTTTGTTGATGTGTTTGCTTGGAGTTATGAGGACTTAAAATCCTATGACACAGAGATTATCCAGCATAAAATCCCTTTGAAAGAAAACCAGAAACCCTTTAGGCAAAAACTGAGCAGAATTAACCCAATACAACTGCCTCTAGTGGAAAAGGAAATCAATAAAATGTATGTGGCAGGAATCATAGTGCCTTTGAGGTTTTTTGATTGGGTATCCAACCTTGTAGCTATGAGGAAAAAGACATGAGAAATCAAATTGTGCATTGATTTCAAAAATTTAAACAGAGCCTCTTTAAAAGACAATTACCCTTTACCCAAAATGGAACACATCCTACAAAGGGTAGTTGGCTCAAAAAGGATTTCTCTGTTAGATGGCTTTTTAGGGTACAACCAAGTCTTAGTGCTCCTAGAAGATCAACTTAAGACAACCTTCACAACTCCTTGGGGCACCTTCATGTATGTGAAAATGCCTTTTGGACTAATGAATGTTGGTGCAACCTTCCAAAGAGCTATGGACATTGCATTTTCAAAGTAAATAGGGCACTTCATTGTAATTTACCTTGATGACATAACAACCAAAACTGATGAAGAGCACCTCAAACATTTTAGAAGAGCCTTTGAAAAGTGCAGAAGTTATGGGCTATCTTTAAATCCCAGAAAGACAGTGTTTTTCCTGCAAGAAGGTAAACTTCTTGGCCATATTATATCAGAAACGGGGATTAAAATAGATCCAAAAAGAGTTGAGGGAATACTACATATTAGGCACCCAAGGAACATAAAATAATTGCAGTCCTTCATTGGGAAGATTAACTTCTTAAGGAGGTTTATTCCCAACCTAGCAGAGCTCCTTAGAAACATGACTAATATGCTCAAGAAAGAAGTGGGAGTTAAGTGGACTGTAGAAGCCAAAAAGTCCTTTGAATTGGTAAAACATGCACTCACTCGAGCACCAGTTCTAATCAGCTCATATTTCACAAAAGATTTCCTCATTTTCTCCTTTTCATTAAAGCATACTGTGGCTGCTGTCCTATTGCAGAAAAATCTAGAGGGACAAGAGCAGCCAATAGCATCTTTTAGCAAGGCACTAAGAGATGCACCCTTGAAATACAACATCATGGAAAAATAGGCCTATGCCTTGGTAAAGGCCTTAAAATAATTTAGGGTGTATATTCTGCATTCTCACATCATTGCTTATGTGCCTAACATAGTGGTAAAAGATATCTTGTCACAATATCCAGATGGAAAAAGAGGTAAATGGATTGCAGTAATACTAGAGTATGATTTTGAAATCAAACCCACAAAACTCATTAAAGGTTAGGGCTTAGCTCAATTAATGGTTGAATCTAATCGACAAGCCCTTGACATTAACATGGTAGATTCCTTGGATGAACATGAAGGATTCCTGCTCCCACTGTTGAAGAGCAGTTCCAAGACTCCCCTTGGTATGCTGACATCTTGTATGTGCTTACAAATCTTAATGCTCCTCCTGATTTATCAAAGACTAAGGCAAGGTTTTTAAAGTTGAAAGCTAGGAATTATTGAATTTTAAATGAATGCTTATATTGGAAAAATTCTAATAGTTTATTGCCTAAATTTTTGCCTGAAGTTGATGCAGAGAGGATCAAGCATGAATTCCATGAAGGAGAGTGTGGAGGTTGTTGGAGTTCCCATGTTTTGGCAAGTTTTTCAATACCAAAAGATGAGACAACATCAAAACCACTTTTAGACCTCAGGATCTAGCCCTCCTAGGTCTAGAGAGGGATCTCTCTATAAAGGTAGGGGAATATGTCTTTGAAGTTCTGATTTAATGTTATAGGCTAGTTATAGGCACAAGGTTTGTTTTTTTGTTTTTTTTTGGTTCTTGGGAATCAGGAACGAAGGGTTCAATATAAGACAAGGATGAGAAAAGAGGATTTTAGGAAAAGGCAAGATAATTCAGAGAACACTTGATACCATTGGGCAATGGAGTCAGGAAAGGGTTTACTTGCTATTCAGTATCCAAGGCTTTCAATTGGGCTAGTCATCTAAAGCATAGGATCCTGAAGATGATAGTGTGGTATGAAATGGTAAGGAAGGAAGGTGAATGACAAGGAAACCTCCAAGGTGACCAATTAGGAATCAGATCTAGGGATAGGACATGCCATTAAAAACCTATGATCCAACTACTAAAAGGTTAACTCTTCAGACAAAGGAAACATTAAAGATTTGAACACAAAGGTGAAGACCTGAGATCATAGAAAGACTTTGAACTTTCAATGCTTCGACATCCAACTTAAAAGAACTTGGAAAGGCTCAATATATTGAAAGAGACCCTAGTGAGATAGAATCAGTATTATAAACTCCCAGTATCCCAATTCATTCAATTAAAACCCAACAATAACATCTAAGAACAGATTCATTAATTCATACATCAGCTAGCAGTAAATATTAGCTACTACACTAGTTAAATTAACTTGAATTATTCCTTAGATAACACGATCAGTAGAAAACATCGAAGGTACGGAGAGCAGAAACATAGGGTACGATGCAAGGATATATCCTATGCCAGATTTCTGATGCATACCAGAGAAATGAAATGTGATGAATTACAAAGGAAAACAGAGACAAAGTAAGAAAACATCACCGCTGCTTTAAATCAGGATCCAAAGAAATGTGCTTGTCATATTAAAGAGCAACACCATTCATGTACAACATTGCTAACAGATTGATATTCAGTCTGAAAACATCTTCCTTGGCCTATCTTACAACTTTACACAGAGAACTATATCTCAAGAGAAACAACTTACAATTCACAAATATCCGATCAACAACTAACAATGAGGTTTTCTTGAGTTTTTATAATTGAAAGAGAGGCAAAGGAGGTAGATGAAACAATAAATGAACATTAAAATAGAGTAGAAGAAGAGGGCTTGAGGCCCATTCCATCTTAATATCTATGCATTTAACTTCAATACTCTTTGGGTGAAAGAGTGGTCTTCGACAGGCTGAAATTTACTCCAGGTATGTTCTTTGACGTACTTTGGCTGTAGTACTCTGTAGTACTCTGGTGAATAAACAAAAAGGTAGATAAATGACTTTGAGGTCTGCCATGCTACAAAAAAAATGCTCTGGTAGCATAGGACTGTACTGTCAGGGTGGAAATCTTCTCAGGAACATGGTATAGAATGAAAACAGTATGGGTATTGTGTCCTTTCTCGGGAGGAAACTTTGGCTGATGTGAAACACTGACAATATATTTTTCTGTGTTTTAGGCCTTATTAGGCCTTCTGTGATAATCACAAGGTATTCAATATGGTACTTTTCCTTTTAAACATTGAATCAGAGCTTAAAATCTTCAATTATAGGCATTAAACTCTCTGATTATCCACTGATACTCTTTGCCGCTTCATTACTGTCTCTGTCTGTGAAATTTGAGCTTTAGTGATGCTGGAGAGGTTTTACAGAGTTAAAATCTGTTCTTTAATGTAAATATTTCATTCTAAACACCATCCCAGGCGTTTCTCTGCAATATTGGGCTCTGAAAATAGCCTTCTCTGCGCTGTATGTCACTAATCAGTGACTGTATAGAACATAATAGTTTTCACCGTCAATATTCCTGCAAAACACACAAAAATGTTAAGAAAATCCATGCATGGGGGAGGATGGATGTAGTGGAATACTGTGAGAATGGCAGCGCAACATGGTGGAAATGGTGGATGCAAATGGAAAGCGGTGGAAAAATGCAGTGAAACGGTGAAACTCAACCCTGATGGAGGTTTGGTGGAGAAATGACTGTGGACCGTCTGATCATATATGGAGGCAATGAGCGACGGTGGAGATTAGCTAACAGAATTATTTTAGCAGGTGGGACAATATGCAATGAACTTTAATATAAAACATTAAAGTTTGAATGTTAGGCGGTATGATATAACTTTTCAATGTAAAACATTAAAAATTTTTGATGCGGGCGAAAGAATATGATACTTAACACAAAACACAAGGTTCGGACCTTTGAATGAAATACACAGGAAATGTATGAAAATGCAACAAAATGATATTGAATGGTGGGACCTGGTGATGGATGGAGGGCAATTCAATATGGACCATCCGATCTCAAGAGGAGATCGACAGTTGGGATGATGCGATGAGTTTCAATGGTCGCCCGATGGAAAAATATGAATGGAGTGCGAGATGCAATGAGGGTTGTTGATCTGCACAGATCAATGGTCAGGATATGTTAATGGAATTTCGGAGGCGAGAAATGGGGGAGTGGTTTTTTTGGACAAAACCACTGTTTTTGTGCGGTGAAAAAGGAGGGAGGCGATTTTCACTTTTTGAATGCAATATAGGTCTCCGACTGACACGTGGCATTATGAAACAACCCATATCGCATGAGTTCAAAATGTTAAGCTTCAGACACAAACTGCGCGATACTACTGTCGGCCGTTGGATCTGGAGCTGTGAGATCCGACGATGATGGAAGAACGTGATACAAGGAAAGTACATGGTCAGTAAGGTGGGTTAAACGGAAGGTGGTTTCAATACAGGCCATCCGATCTATGAATGAAAGGATGAGATCTGGAGAGAGGAAGCGGAAGCGGGAGATATGGTTAGTGGTCGAGAGAAAGGAGGATCATCAGATCACAAGGGATGGATGGCTACGATCTAATCGGAGGGGAGCGATGGAAGTGCCAAAACTCCGATGGGCGATGGTGTGATTGCATCTGGACCGTTGGATCATCAACAGATCAATGGTTGTGATTGGATCAGAAGGTGACCAATTAGGGAACACAGGGCAGAGTGAGAGAGAATACTAGTCGTTGTTTCTTGTGGATTTAACGGCCAGGATTGCATCGGGAGATCGCAATTGGGGGAAACGAAGGGTGGCACAATAAAAAAACCCGATCAACGATGAAGCGATTAGCGCTTGACCATCGGATTACAATGTGAATCAACGACGGAGATTCGTAATCGGAGGGGTAAAAAAGGGAGTAGGCGGGTGTGATATGACTTGCGATGACCATTAGATCTAATAATATCAACAGTGGTTATTTCTCAAAGGCTGACAGACTAAACAATCTCGCATCGGAACTTTCTTGGTTTACAAAGGAAAAGAGTGTTCCGCTCCAACTCTCCAATGCGATTAGTGCCTTATGGATTAGTGCTTGGTCTTAGTGCTCGGGTCCATGGGGGGAAGTGGTTAGGGGCTGGGTCGAAGGGGGCTAGCCTGTTATATGTAAAAAATGGGTTTTTCAGCCTAAAAACAGAGTTTTTAAGGCTGAAAAGAGGTTTTCGGTAGAGGGAGAAATGGATTTTTAGGCCAAACAAAGGGTATTTGTGAGGTTTAAAGGGGAGATGGAATGGTTTAGTAGGCTTAGGAAGGATTTTTAGGGGTTAAAGGGGGACTTTGAAAAAGGGAGGGTTAAAATGGGAAATTTTGCAGGGATACAAAGGGGTAAATGAAGGCTTTTCCGAGCACAATTTTTTCACAGGAAGTGAGGCTTGTTGGATGGAAACAACAGTGAAGATATTTTCAAAGGAAAAGGACACACAGAGGCTTCAAGGATGAGAAATTTTCATAGGAAATGTATCTCTTGAAGGCTCATAAACAATTTAGCCACTTGTTTGCTTGACAAAAAATTTCATAGGTGGCTAACAGAGGTCATCTCTACTGGAAAAACATAGCCAATAAGATCTTTAGAGCTGGCTATTACTGGCCCACCCTCTTCCAAGATGTCCATAAAATGATAGTTTCCTGTCACAAGTGCCAAATTTTTTAGGGCAAAAGAAAGCTCCTTCCCTTACCATTACAACCAATCACTGTTGAAGCTCCTTTTCAACAGTGGGGCCTAGATTTCATAGGGGAAATCCATCCTGCTTCATCCACCCAACAAAAATGGATTCTTATAGCCACAAACTACTTCAAAAAATGGATAGAGGCCATCCCTTCTATGAATGCCACAGATTCTATTATTATAAAATTCCTTAAAGACCATATCCTATCTAGATTTAGCTTCCCTAGGAAGATTATTACTAATAATGTTGCTGCCTTTGGTTCCAAAATGATGATTGATTTTTGTCACAGGTATCAAATTGTTCTTGGTCATTCTACAGCTTATTACCCTCAAGGTAATGGCTTAGCAGAATCATCAAATAAAATTTTGGTGACCATCATTAAGAAGCTGCTTGAAGAGAATAAGAAATCATGGCATAACAAGTTGGTGCATGCTTTGTGGGCAGAGAGACTGACCACAAAGAAATCCATCGGAATGTTCCCTTACCAGCTTATTTTTGGAGAAAATATAGTGTTCCCTACCAGCCTAGGGGTACTAGTGATTAAATTGTTCCAATAGATACAGTCAGAAGAGGACAGCATGGTAAGGAGGATTAATCAAACAATACATCTCCAGCAGACAAGGGAAGAGGTCTACAACAGAGCTCAAAAGGTACAAGATGTTGGGGTTCCTATGTTTTGGCCAGATTGGCAAGACCAAAAGATAAGACAACATCAAAACCAATTTGGGACCTCAGGATCTAGCCCTCCTGGATCCAGAGAGGGATCTCTCTATAAAAGGAAAAGATATATATTTCTTTGAGGTTTAGTTTTAAGGTATTAGGCTAGTTATAAGGCACAAGGGTTGTTGTTTGTTTGTTTGGTTGGTTGTTGGGAAACATGAAGGAAGGGTTCAATGTAAGACAAAGAAGTGGGTAGAGAGGATTTTGGAAATGGGGAGATAATTCAAAGAACACTCGAGACCATTTGGAAATGGAGTGATAAAAGGGTTTACTTTCAATTCAATATCCAAGGCTTTCAAATGGGCTAGTCATCTAAAATAGAGGATCTTTTAAAGATGATAGTGTGGGATGAAATGATAAGGAATGAAGGTGAATGACAAAGAAACATTCCAAGGTGACCACCTAGGAGCTGATCTAGGGACAAGACATGCCTTAACTGTCTATGACCAAATTCCTAAAGAGGCTAACTCTTCAAACAAGGGAAAATATTAAATATTTAATACAAAGGTGAAGCCTGAGATCAGAGAAAGGCTTTGAAATTTCAATTCTTTAACATTCAACTTAAGGGATCATAGAAACTCTTAACTGTTGGAAAAGGACCCTAGTGAGATAGAGTCAACTCTAATCTCCCAGTATCCCAATTCTTTCAGTTAAAACCAGACAAGAATGTCTAAGAATATATCCTAAATTCATGCATCAGTAAGCAGGGAAAACCAACGACTATATTGGCTAAATTACCTTGAACTTGTTCTCAGATAGCATAATTAGTAGAAAACATCAAAGATAAGAAGAGAAGGAAGCATTAGGGTACCATGCAAGGGTATATCCTAAGACAAATTACTGATTTCTTATCAGAGAAACGAAATATGATGAATTATAGAAGGAAAACAGAGACAAAGATAGAACGCATCACCGTTGCTTTAAATCAGGATCTAATGAAACATGCTTGTCATATTAAAGAGCAACACCAATCATATAAAACATTGTCCAACAACTTGATTTTCAGTCTAAAACCATCTCCTCAGCCTATTTTACAATTATTCACACAAAACTATATCTCAAGAGAAATGACTTACAATCCACGGTTATCCAAACAACAACCTTTACAATGTACTTTTCAAGAGTTTTATAGCTGAAAAAGAGGTAGAGGAGGTAGATGGAACTTTAAATGAAACATTAAAACAAAATTTGAAGAGTGCTTGAGACCCATTCTGTTTTAATATCCCTTCATTGACTCTCGGTACTCTTTGGATGAAAGAGTGGTCTTCAACAGGTTGTTCATAACTTCGTAGGTATGTTCTTTGATGTACTTTTTGGCTGTCTGTACTCTGTAGTACTCTGGGACAAGTAAAGAAGATAATGAATTTTAGGCCTACCATACTGTGTAACAAATGCTCTGGCAATCTTAGGACCACTGTCAGGGTGGTGATATTCTCAGGAACATTGATGGAGTATAAAAAACAATATGAGAGCTTGTCCTTTCTCAGGAAAGAACCTTCTGTTGATGTGAAACACTGATAGGATTTGTTTTATGTACTTTAGGCCTCGCTAGGCCTTATGAATCATTCATAAGGTCTTCAATCTGCATATTCTCCCTCTAACACTCGATTAAGGCATTAAATCTTCAATAATAGGCTCTAAATCACTTTAAACCTTCACTGATACTCTTTGCCGCTTCTTTTGACTATCACTATCTGTGGAAATGCAGTTTTAATGGCGCTGGAGGTTTGACAGAGTTAAACACTGGTCTTTTAATGAAATATTTCGTTCAACAACTTTCCCAGGCATTTTCTTTGCAATCTCTAGCTCTGAAGAAGCTTTCTCTGCGCTCTGTGTCACTATGATGGTGACTATGAGAAATAACCTTTTTCACAATTTATAACCCTGGAAAACACAAAAACATGTTAAGAAATCCAGGCAGAAGGGAGGATGAATGCTGTGGAAGATTGTGGGAATGGCAGCGAAGTAGTGATGGATGCGGTGAAAAACAGCCGAAAAATGCTGTGAAATGGTGAAAACATGATCTGATAAAGGTCTGGTGAAGAAATGGTTTTGGACTGTTGGATTAGATCGAGTAGTGGTGATCTACGGTCGAGATTCACTAGTGGAGTGGCTCTTAGAAGGTTAGGCGGAAAAATAAAATTTTAATGTAAAACATGAAAGTTTAGACTTGGGGCCAAATACAATGGAAAATGGTTAAATGGAATGAAATCGGGCTTTGAATGGTGGGACTGGAGGGCAGAGGGCGATTTGAGTGTGGACCGTTAGATCTCAGGAGGAGATCAACGGTGGAGATTCTCTGACAAAACCATTGGAAGTCTGATGATCATAATATGAACGAAAAACACGATGGAATGAGGGTCATAGATCTAGGTCAAATCAATGATCGATATCTTTGGGAAGATATTTCAGAGGCAAAGGAGGGGAAGTGGTTTTTAGAGGAAAATCGTTGTTTTCGCGCAGAATTAGAATGGTTTTGAAATTTTCCCAAACAAACGCAATATGGTGTACCACCTGACACGTGTCTTTTAAAAACCACTTACATCACATAATTTTGAAGTGTTAACCTTCGGGCACAGAAAAAACGCAATATGCACCTCAGCCATTGGATGTGGGACCGAGAGATCTGACAGTGCAGGATGGAGCACGATATGGACAGATGCACGGTTGGTAAGGTGGGGTAGGGTCAGTGGTGGTTTTAATATGGGCCGTTAGTTCAGCATGATGGACGATTGAGATCGAAGGCAGGAGTGCTAATGTTCAAAGGGAAAATAGGTTATAATGAGGGGCAGAACAGATCTCGAACGTCCGATCTAAGGGATGGACGGCGGAGATCCAATCGCAATCAGAGAAGG
Source organism: Pinus albicaulis (assembly GCA_034641835.2). Lineage (NCBI taxonomy): Eukaryota > Viridiplantae > Streptophyta > Pinopsida > Pinales > Pinaceae > Pinus > Pinus albicaulis. Next base: position 347,173,146 of record CM076570.1, on the reverse strand, counting down.
TAAGGGCCAAAAACTCCGAAGTTTGATGTTTCGATTGCATGTGGACCGTCGGATCAAGGCAGAGATCGACGATGGAGATTGATCGGAGGGGGAGTAATGGAGGGCACAAGAGGCGGAGAGCGATAAAATCCTGGCTGTTGGTTCTTGTGGATTCAACAGCCAGGATATAACCGGGAGTCGACCAATCGGGGAAAAAGAAAAGTGGATTCATTGGGTCCGCGTGATGCGATTTTGTGCCAGCCGTTGGATCTCAGGAGGAGATCAATGGCCAATGTTCAATCGGGAGGGAAATGGAATGAGGTAATGGGTGTAGTGAAACCAAATCACTGGTCGTTAGATCTATACAGATCAACGGCTTAGATCAATCCCATGGTCGATAGAACAAAAACTTCATCGCATCGGGAAATTTCAAGTAACAAAGGAAATGTGCACATAACAACTTCTGATTGCGACTAGCATCGTGGGGCTTAGCGCTTGGTCTTGGTGTTGGGTTACATGTGGAATGGGGCTAAGGGCTAGGCCAAAAAGGGGCTTAAGCCTAATATTAACAAAAGGGGTTTTTTAAGCCAAATCAGTGTTTTTCAATGGTTATTTTGGATTCCGATAAAGGGAAAAAGGATGATTTAAGCCTACAAAAGGGGTTTTAAGTGGCTTAAAAGGATTTTGGAGGTTTTTTAGAGGGATGTGGAGGTTCTAAAGAGGAATAGGAGGCTTAATGAAAATGAAGGGAAATGAGTGAAAATGGGTGATTACAGAGGCCTTTTGAAGCATTCTTTTTCACAAAACAGTGAGGCTTCTTTCAGTGGAAACAACAGTGAAGATCTCTTCAAGGGCAAAGGACACATAAAGGCTTCCAGAATGAGAGATTTTCAAAGGAAATGTATCTCTTGAAGGCTCAGAAACATTTTAGCCACCTGTTTTCTATGTCAAAATTTATAGGTGGCTAACAGTGGCTCCACATGGGGATGGCATCTTCTTGAAGGTGTCAAGAATCTCAGAAAATAATATTTGGAGTAGGCTAGATGCCTGATATTTAACCATCCTTTTCTTCTTTGATCAGCTGCTACAAACATGATGGATATTAGGTTAGCAGAAAATATTCCCCAAACAAATCTACCTACCCATCCTACAGTCCTAACATTTTTTCTTTAAGGTGCATTTAAATTTGCAGACCTTCTTCATCATTTTTTATTGAAATCAGAAAACAAACTAATCTAATTCTACCCTTATTCTTCCATGAGGCTAGATTAAACAGTTGGTCTCATAGCTTCTCTACCTATACTAATATCTACTAGGATTATACTGTCTAGTAGATTTCTTTCTCTACATTCTACAATAGAAATTTAAAAACAGTCAAACCAGGATTAGACTATCTGGTCTACTGTGGGTCCATGGCACAAAGAAAGCTGCACATGAACTAAACTTTGCAGAAAATTGGAACCAAAATTGTGAAGGCTTTTCAATTCTGAAACTTTGAAGCATCCTTCTTTCTTATGTGACTCAGGTTTTGAGCTTATTAGAGTCACTTTTTCTTGTTCATTTCAGCTCTGGTTTTGGGCTTGTTAGAGTTAATTCTTCTTTCTTTATTTGCTGGTTCAGATTTTGGGCATATTAGAACCAGCCTCTCACTCTTTTTGGCTCAATTTTTGAGCTGATTGGAGCCAATATTTCGAACTTCAGTGGTTCAAGTTTTGAGCTGATTTGAACCTTTCCTTTCTCTCTTTTTTGATACATTTTCCTCTTTTTATTTAAAACAAAACACAGCAATGGTATTTACAATGGAAATGAAAACTTTAAACTCGAACTCAGCAGTAGTAATGCTTGAGCATCCTGCCATTGACAGGACCCCCAAATATATCTGTACCATCTAGCTCTTGCAGAAAAAAGGCATTTGGACCAATGGTGGATTGGTTGATGTAAGGACCTTGCCACAGACTGTCAAATTTTCCATGTTTTCTTTTGTCCTCTCTCCTAGAGTCCCACTTAAGAACATTATCTCCAATTTTGAAGTCACAAGCCTTTTTTCTCTTATCAAACAATTTCTTGATGTTCTCCTATACTTTCAGAGCTCTGTTATAGACTTATTCTCTTGTCTGCTGGAGATGTATGGTTTGATTTATCCTCCTTACCATGATGTCCTCTTCTGTTTGTATTTCTTGGACCAATTTAATCACTCCTTACCATGTTTTCCTCTTCTGTTTGTATTTCTTGGACCAATTTAATCACTGGTACCCCTAGGCTGGTAGGAAATACTGCCTCTATTCCATAAACAAGCTGATATGGAGACATCCCACTGGATTGCTTTGTAGTTAACCTATCAACCCATAAAGCATGCACTAACTTGTTATGCCATGATTTCTTATTCTCTTTAAGCAACTTTTTGATGATGGTCACCAAAATTTTATTTGATGATTCAGCTAACCCATTACCTTGTGGGTAATAAGCAGTAGAATGACCAAGTGCAATCTGATACCTGTGACAAAAATCAATCATCTTTTTGGAACCGAAAGAAACAACATTATCAGTGATTATCTTCCTAGGGCAGCCAAATCTAGAGAGGATGTGATCTTCAAGAAATTTAATGATAACAGAATCTGTGGAATTCCTAGAAGGGATGACCTCTATCCATTTCGTGAAATAGTCTGTGGCTGTGAGAATCCATTTGTGTTGGGATGATGAAGCCGGATTGATCTCCCCTATGAAATCTAGGCCCCACTGTTGAAAGGGAGCTTCAACAGTTATAGGTTATAATGGTAAAGGGAGGAGTTTTCTTTTGCCCTGAAAGATCTAGCACTTATGGCAGGTGTTAGCCACCTATAAAATTTGATTATATCAAAAGGTGGCTAAATCTGTTTTGAGCCTTCAAGGAACAATTTTATATAACAAAAATTGTTGGCTCTTGAAGACTCTTGAAGGCCTCCTGCCTCTGTCCAAATCTGCATTGTTGTTTACATCCCAAAAGACCCTAAAATCCTACTAATTTCCAAGGCCAAATACTACTTCAAACACGTTTTCCCATTTCTCATCTCCCAAAACTAAACTCATCTTTCTATCCCCCTATTCCCCACAAAAATCCCTCATTTTCACATTTATGCCTTTTCCCCTCATCAAAATCCCCTTTATAAGGTTCTAAGACCCCTTCTTAGCCTTATCGGAATCCCCAAATTCCTTTGAAAATCCTCAAAAATCATTAAAATGCATATTTTCTATGTATTGGGCTTAAGCCCCCTTGGGCTAAGCCCCTAACATTTCCGCCCATACCACCCTAGCACCGTGACCGTGCGCTGAGCAGTTGGGCACACATCCGGTTTAAATTAATATTTCGCCCAAAACATTAAAAAACTTTTGAATATGTATTTAAACCGTCGAATTAACATTTTATTAAATTTTCCGCCTGTGTAAGTGTGGAGAAATCTCGACCGTCAATCTGATTCACAGATCCGATGGTGTGGAGCACGCCTCCCGGTGGACCCCCCAGCCATGCGTTGTTTTCCCAAAACCACGTGGTCTCTATCGCACCACTCTTCGGCGGAGGGCGGTTTTTTCCCGAAGGCCAGTGATTCCATACGCTACTTGACACGCGTCCCGAGCACTGTTCCGAAACCGCCATCCACCGCGTATTAAAGTCATCCATCGCGCATTATCGTTCGGACGAGGACGCCGAGCGATATCACTGTGGACCGTCCGATCTGGGCCCACTGATCCAATGGTGATCGCTCGCCAAATTTGCTCGATGGTTAACGAAGGTGCGCGCACGATAACCGGGCCATCGTACATTGGAAAATCAATCTCCATCGTCGATCTGATCTGCAGATCGATGGCCCAAAATTCATCGCCTGATCTCTCCGTTTGACTTTCCATTGCCCGATCCCAACCGTCGATCTCTGCGCGATCGACAACTCAGATTCATCCTTCTCCTCTGATCACCTCATTCAATCTCGACCTTCGATCTCTGCACGATCAACGGCTCGGATTTAATCCTTCTTTCACCCATTCCACGATCACTCCCGATCAACCCTGACCCTTGGATGATGCCATCCAACGGCTCCGATCTCCTCGCACGCCCTCCGATGAAGTTAACCTATATACGCACTTTTTATAATGTTTTCCGTGTTTTGCAGGGTTCTTATCATTTTTTCGCAATTTTCAAAGAAGATTCAGAGGCAGAGGGTGACCACCCTCCCGTCTTCGATTCATCGAAGAAAATCCTCCACAGGGTGGACATGCACGTTGTTTCAGTGATTTCTCAGGCATGGATACCTTATAAACCCTGCGCAGCCTTGCACACCTGAAAAAACACCATGAAAGGGGCACAATAAAAGAGTATCAGTTCCGAAGACCAAAATGTATCAGAACAGAGGATTAGAGACAATTTTTACAGGAATTATGGCTAAGACGGTTATCAAAAGCCTAATCCCCGATTTAAAACACAGTTCAAAGAATATTTTAAGGGTTTTATCGATAGGAGCACTTCCACCACTAAAATTGAGGCAAATTGATCCCTCTAGTTACTGAAATGCCACCTGTGCCTCAAAGTATTCAATCAGAGGTCGAATTTATTGATCAGGATCAGATATTTGTCTCAAACGCAGCCGAAGTGTTACTCCTGCGGGGACTTCAATGCAAAGAATGGCTACAGAGTTACTTGGACGCCAAAACAAAGGCTAATTGAACCTTCTCCAGCTTCTAAAGGCACCTACATCCTCACAGAAAATCAAAGGCCGCTGAACAAATAATACTAATCAAGAGTCTTATCTCCAAATTGTCGGCAAAACTATTTTAAAGGTTAAATAATAGTCTAGAAGCAGATCTTTTCAATCATCAGGCCTCGAAAGACACAAACAGAGTTATGAAGCAGAGTTATAAACGATTACATTCCCACTGTATGCCTTGTCTAGTTCCCAAAGGCTAGGAATTGCATTGATTACATAATTAAGGATACTTGACCCCTAGGAAATCCTCCCACCTCTTCATTCTTCTATAAATATTGCTGTAGAAGATGAGCAAATGTTGGTCTCTAGACATTTGAGTGCATGTAATAGTTGTTCTGAAGCTACTGATGCCCTGTTTGCAACTCAAAGATACATAAGATGATATGAGAAGTTTGAAGTTGTAGAGACCCACCGGGCTTGTTGATTGTAACCGGTTTGAACATCAAATACAAGCTACTGATTTATGGGATCCTGATTTGTGTCAATGGTGATGTGTTCCTCACTGTAAATTTCTATTTTGTTTAATTTTTTCATTCTGTTCATTTTCTCTGATAAAGGGCAGCAAACATAGAGCTAGGATTTACTTTCTACAGTACCCTACTCTCACTGAAAACTTTATTGTCTATGTTTTCTTCATTTGAACGTCCTCTTTGAAGAGTACATCAATGCAGGCTGGTTTAAAGGCACTTGTCTGATCTAAATTTCTCTTTGTCACTGTTATCCATGTTTTCCTTATTGAACATGCTGAAGCAATATAGTTTAAATTTTTTTTTTTGATCTTAGGTTGTTTTACTATATCTTCATTTGTTTGTTCTTCATTTCCTATATGTTTCATTCCATAAAATCACCTTAAGAGCTCCTTTGGCATAAGTGACTTGCCCCATGGATCCTGCTTGAACCTTGTTGTCCAATTAAAATCCTCCTATAACTCCATAGCCCAATGGGTTAAAACTGTATTTTCCTTCCTATCAGCCAAATCATTCCTTCATTTGCAGACACCTTCACCCTTCATTTTGAAACTGCCTTCATCTTCATTATGGCCTTGCCCAACCAAAACAAAACAAAACAAACAAAACCCAAGCTCTTAATAACTAGCCTAATATCACAATCTCAGCTATTAAAGATCACATCTTTAAACTCATTCATAGAGAGATCCCTCTCTGGATTCAGGAGGGCTAGATCCTAGAATCCCAAAGTTGGTTGAAACGATGTTGTTTCTGCAGTTTTAGTCTTACCAATCTGCTAAAATTACAGATTCCTAACATTTTTGGCGACTCCATTGGGGACAACTTCCCTTAAAAACTTCATAAAACTTGTGAGTAAAAAGCAGCCTTTTCAAGCACTGCCAAAGAATGGTCATCATGATAAAACTTGTTTGAATCAGTGACAAACTAGGTAAACCCTAGGATTCTCGTAGGACTTATCCAACCTTGAAAAATCAGTTGGCTTAGCCATAAGAGTAGGCTTTCTTTGTCTCATAACTGTAACTAAGTTTTGAAACAGAGTTAGGATATTCTTAAAAACCACTCAATTGAAAAGGAACTTAGAAAACCTAAAAATATTTCAGATTGGTATTAAAACACTGACTCTTACTTTTCACTGACCTTTGATGTGTTTTACCCCATACTCTTAGAAAGAGTTTGGAAAGGGCCAGTTAGCCTCCAAATCTCATCCTTTTTCAGAGGTGACATATCTGGTAAATGCCCTCCCAGTCAATCTCTAGTTAGAGTTTTTTGTCTTCCCGTATATCCTTGAAAAGGGATATTTCACAAGCATGGTGGTGGACCATAAAAACTTTTACCTCTAAAAAGAGCTAAAAACTTCCACTTGGAGACTCCACAATCCTAAACAGACCTTAAGACTCCTCTGGGAAGAACCCTGATCATCATAATATTATTCAAACTTAGTTAGAGGACCGTAGGATTCAAATTTAGGTAAACAGGTTAGTTAACCATTCAAAGACTGTCATATCTGGTTGAACTTTTCTTCTTTATTTGGGTCTTAAAAACACAGCATAGTGGCTCCTAGAAAGATTCACACTAGAACCTACCCTGACCCAGACCCACCTGAAGTAGTTGATAACCTAGAAAGTATCCTCAGGAAGTCTCCTGAGATTAAATTATCAACTGTTTTTAGATCACCCTTGAGAGCTAATTCAGTCCCTGAAAATCTTTCAGCTCTACAAAAATCACAAGATGACTTAGTAAATCCATTTAGAACTAGGTCTCTTGATGATTTAGATCAGTCAGATTCTAAGTCTTCACTATCATCCCCAGAAACAAGTGAACATCTTGGTAGCAGAGAGACAACACCTCCTGATTTGCATTTTCTTCACAACTTAGGTGCCCCTCATCCAAGATCAACTCAGCAGTCTATTCCTGGTCCATCCACGTCTGCTCACCCTACATCCACTGTTCAAACCACTCCACTTCAGCCACTGTCCCTCTTGTAAATCCACCTCCACCTCCTATCATGGCCACATGGTATGCTCCCCTAGTTCTTCCTGTACCACTAGTCAATATTCCATAGGACTATCAGTCCAAACTTCCATTATATGATGCTAAAAATGCTACAATTGCATCACAACATGTGGATAAGATAAATGAATACTTTGACAGGAATGAAATTGATGATGATTTGGTCAAACTTAGGTTATTTACTCAGAGCTTAGGGGGAGAAGTGACGAAATGGTCCAAAGGTTTAACCCCCCATAGTATCCGTGATCTACAAGCCTTCCATCAAACATTATTAAACAAATTGGAAGTAAATAAAAACCCTCTCCAAGTTCTTCTAACTATAAAAATCTCCATAGAGACATTGGGGAAAGTGTGCAAGCTTATTGCACTAGATTCAATAGTGTGTATAATGCAATTTCCCCAAAACTAAAACCTCCACAAGGCTCAGCTTTAAACAATTTTCCTGAAGGATTTGATCCTGAGATGGCCTATCAGCTGAGGGAGAGAGATTTTGCAACTCTTGAAGATATGCAAAAGGGTGCTCTTTCTGTGGAATTCAACCTAATGGAGAAGAGAGCAAGAATGAAAACTGAAAAGAGAGTGTCCTTTAGAGAGGAACCCACACCTTCTACTTCCAACTCAAAGATGGAAAAAATGACGGAGGAGATGATGAAAGAGATGAGCATAATCAAGAGAGCACAAGCAAGCCAAAGCCAAAGTGCTCCTCAAAACAGAAACCGGAACCAGAATCAGAATTTTAGAAGGAACCAACCTCCAAACAAACCTAGGGAAGATGATCAACAGATCACTCCTCCCTTTCATCAAAACTATATAAGTGAGGTTGAGGAAACAGAGGAGATAACAAAGGAAGATGATATCAACATGTTGGGAGTAGATAATGATGACTTCGAGATCCATTTTGATAGGGAACAAGGTTTTCATACCCCTTATGATGACAACAAAGATGATAATGCAAGTTATTGTTAGGACATGGAAAATGTCATCATAGAACCTCAAAAAGAATATGACCTTAGAAGAAAAACCATTCAACAAACTCCCAACACCAAAACCTCTGACAAATCTTCACAAAACAGCACTACAACCAAGCCTAAAATTGTCAAACAAAAGGATAAAACAATAGCTGTGAATTCTGATAGAGATAGAGAGAAAGGCACTCAAAACAAAGAAAAGCAGAGTGCAGACATTAGTAGTACTACCACTTCAGCTAGTACTCCTGTTAAGACCATTTTGTCAAAAACGAGTAGAACAAATCAGCCAGCTGATGTTGCTGATAGACTGGGAGCTAGTAAGGCTGAGACAAGTTCATCAAAGAACCAGATTCTTTTCAGCCTAGGGCAGGAAATTTCAAAGATCAGAATCTCTGTTCCCCTGACCGAGTTAGCTGCCTAGAATGTATATAGGACCCAAATTTTGAAGGCTTTAAATATTGAGGATAATAATGACTCAGTCAATCTTAATGATGACCAGCCAGAGCTTATTTTTGGTCCTAAGATTCAAGGTATATATCAAGAGGGACCCGTACCTCCCTTTTATGTGAGTTTCAATGTTCATGACAAGATCCTGCATAATGATATGCATGACTCTGGAGCCTCGCACAACCTTATGCCAAAGGTGATAATGGAAAGGCTTGGATTAGAAATAACCAGACCTTACAAGGATTTATATTCTTTTGATTCAAACAGAGTAAAGTGCCTTGGCCTGATCAAAGATATTTGTGTGAATTTGACCCAAATCCCAGCCAAATGCATGGTAATGGATGTTGTGGTGGCTAATGTGCCTCCTAAGTATGGCATGTTATTGTCAAGATCGTGGGGTGCCAAGCTGCAAGGTACCATACAGATGGACGGGACATATGCCACTATTCTTGTTTTTAGCCAGCGCAGAAGACTTTACAGAGAGTCACACATGAAATTCATGGTCAGAAGCCCATAAAAGCCTAAAATTCTCCCATTTATTCTGTCCATACTGACCTAGATTCGTTTATCTTCTGCAATAATGAACCCACAAGATAGTCAGAGCCAGAACACAGTGACTCAGATAAACAGTTAGAGACCCCAAATCTGGAAATAAATGCAGTTCTAGATATGGAAGAAAACGAGAGAGAAACTTTGGAACAACGCGTCGAAACAATGGACCAGAGTGAACAAAGCCAACATGGCAAAAAAAATATTTCCCCTCACACTCAGCTCCATGAAAAACCTGATAAGGTGAAACAAATACAACTAGGTGCCGAGATTTCACAACAACCCTTGAGCACGTTGGTTGGAAGGGACAATAACCAAGACAAAACCGAAAATAGTCCTCTGTGGAGTATGTATTTTGATGGGTCATGTACTAAGAGCAATGCTGGGGCAGGTTTCTGGATTACTAACACTGAAAACAACCACATAGAAAACATTTCCTACAAATTAAACTTTCAGTGTTCCAATAACATAGCAGAATATGAATCCCTTCTCTTAGGCTTACATCTGTTAAAAAAGTTAGGAGCCACAATAATTAATGTGTATGGGGATTCAGAACTAGTCATCAAACAAGTCAATGGGGAATATAATGCAAATCATCCCAGACTTAGAGCTTATCGAAACGATGTCATGGACCTTTTAAAAACTTTTGAGGAGTCCAAATTAATTTTTGTCCCAAGAAAAAGAAATATTGCTGCACACAATTTAGCTTTTGCAGCTAGAACATGCTTAACGCCAATTGGAACCAAAGACTGTACAACTCAAATTAAGTTTAGACCAGCGGTGCCAGATAATGAAAAATATTGGCAGGTCTTTGAGGGTGACAAACAGATAGAGGATTTTCTGCTGGGCAAGAATGAATTTGAGTCATCTGATTCGGATTCTAAATCTGATGAAAATTGCTTAAACAAAAATTCCCCTGAAAAAGAAAAACCATCTGGTCCCATAGAAATCAACGTGTTAAATGAAGGACTTGACACTCATACTGAAGAATACAAGGACACAGAAAACGAAGACATTGAGGTATTGTCATCAGAGGACGAGAACATACCTAGGGGGATAGCACTGTTAGAAGACCTCTTTGATTTTAACGACATAGCAAAGAAGCCCACCGTAGAGTACACAGAGTCTGAGGTCGAAGAATGCAACATAGGCACCGAGAATCAGCCTAAAATGATTAAATTAGCTAGGTCCTTGCCACCAGACATGAAAAGGAAATATTTTGACCTGTTTAAAGAGTTTTTCGATGTCTTTTCCTGGAGCTATGAAGACTTGAAAGCCTATGATACAGAAATCATCTAGCACAAGATCCCTTTGAAAGAAAACCAAAAACCTTTTAAGCAAGAACTGCGTAGAATTAATCCAATACAACTGCCTTTGGTAGAAAAGGAAATCAAGAAAATGTATGAGGCATGAATCATTGTGCCTGTGAGGTTTTCAGATTGGGTTTCTAACCTTGTAGCCATGAGGAAAAAGATAAGAGAAATCAGATTGTGCATTGACTTCAGAAACCTTAACAGAGCCTCCCTAAAAGACAATTACCCTTTACCCAAATGGAACACATTCTGCAAAGGGTAGTTGGTTCAAAGAGGATTTCTCTGTTAGATGGTTTTTTCAGGATATAACCAAGTTTTAGTACTCCCAGAAGACCAACTCATGACAGCTTTCACCACTCCTTGCGGCACTTTCATGTATGTGAAAATGCCTTTTGGATTAATGAATGCTGGAGCCAATTTCCAAAGGGCCATGGACATTGCATTTTCAGAGGAGATAGGACACTTCATTGTGATTTACCTTGATGACATAACAATTTATTCCAAATCTAATGAAGAGCATATAAAACATTTAAGAAAGGTCCTTGAAAAGTGCAGAAGGTTTGGGTTATCTTTAAATCCCAAAAAGACAGTGTTTGGCCTTCAGGAAGGTAAAATCCTTGGCCATATCATATCAGAAGAAGGGATTAAAATAGATCCAAATAGAGTTGAGGGAATACTACAGATTAGCCACCCAAGGAACGTAAAATAATTGCAGTCCTTTATTGGAAAGATTAACTTCCTAAGGAGGTTTATTCCAAATTTAGTGGAGCTCCTTAGAAACATGACTAATATTCTCAAGAAAGAAGTAGGAGTGAAGTGGACTGTAGAAACTAGAAAATCCTTCGAATTGGTAAAACATGCACTCACCCAGGCACCAGTCCTAATCAGCCCAGACTTTTCAAAAGAGTTCCTTATTTTCTCCTTTGCCTCAGAGCATACTGTGGTTGCAGTCCTGTTGCAGAAAAACCTAGAGGGACAAGAACATCCCATTGCTTTTTTCAGCAAGGCTTTAAGGGATGCACCCTTGAAATAACACATAATGGAAAAACAGGCCTATGCTTTGGTAAAGGCCTTAAAGGACTTCAGGGTGTATATTATACATTCCCACATCATTGCCTATGTACCTAATATAGTGGTAAAAGACATCTTGTCACAAGACCCATATGGAAAGAGAGGTAAATGGATTGCTGCTATATTAGAGTATGATTTGGAAATCAGACCAACCAAACTTATTAAAGGTCAGGGCTTAGCTCAACTAATGGCTGAATCTAATCTACAAGCCCTTGAAATTAACATGATAGATGCTTTGGATGAACAGGAAGAATTACCTGCTCCCATTGTCGAAGAGCCGTTTCAAAACTCACCTTGGTACATTGATATCTTGTATGTGCTTGCAAATCTTAATGCTCCTCCTGATTTATCAAAAACAAAGGCAAGGTTTTTAAAATTGAAAACTAGGAACTATTGCATTTTAAATGAAGGTTTATATTGGAAAAATGCTGATGGTTTATTGCTTAAATGTTTACCTAAAGTTGATGCAGAAAGGATCAAGTATGAATTCCATGAAGGAGAGTGTGGAGGCCATCTTTACTGGAAAATCACAGCCAATAAAATCCTTAGAGCTGGCTATTACTGGCCCACCCTTTTTCAGGATGTCCATAAAATGATAGTTTCCTGTCACAAATGCCAAATTTTTAAGGCAAATGAAAAATTCTTCCTTTACCCTTACAACATATCACTGTTGAAGCTCCTTTTCAACAGTGGGGCCTAGATTTTATAGGGGAAATCCATCCTGCTTCATCTGCCCAACACAAATGGATTCTCATAGCCACTGACTACTTCACAAAATGGATTGAAGCCATCCCTTCTAGGAATGCCACAGATTCTGTCATTATAAAATTCCTTGAAGACCATATCTTGTCTAGATTCGGATGCCCTAGGAAGATTATTACTGATAATGCTGCTACTTTTTGTTCTAAAAAGATGATTGAGTTTTGTCACAGGTATCAGATTACGCTTGGTCATTCTACTGCTTACTACCCTCAAGTTAATGGGATAGCAGAATCATCAAATAAAATTTTGGTTACCATCATCAAGAGGCTGCTTGAAGAGAACAAAAAATCATGGCATAACAAGTTGGTGCATGTTCTGTGGGCAGACAGATTGACCACAAAAAATTCCATTGGAATGTCCCCTTACCAGCTTGTTTATGGAGCTGATGCAGTGTTTCCTACCAGCCTAGGTGTACCAGTAATAAAATTAATCCAAGAAATACAGTCAGAAGAAGACAACATGATTAGGAGAATCAGTCAGACAATACATCTTCAGAAGACTAGGGAAGAGGTTTACCATAGGGCTTAGAAGGTGCAAGAAAGCATAAAAAAGTTGTTTGACAAAAGAACAAAGGCTTGTGTTTTCAACATTGGAGATAAGGTACTCAAATGGGATTCCAAAAGAGATGATAAGGGAAAAAATGGTAAATTTGACAGTTTGTGGCAAGGTCCTTACATCATCTAGTCCACCGTTGGTCCTAATGCCTTTTTTCTACTTGAGTTAGATGGCACAGATCTGTTTGGGGGTCCTGTAAATGGCAAGGTCCTTAAGCATTACTACTACTGATTTCGATTTTAAAGCTTTCATTTCCATTATAAATACCATTTGCTTTGTTCAGTCCCATAAAAGGAAAAATTACAAAAACAATAAAAAGAAAGGAAAAGAGGGTAGACTGTGAAAACAAGAAAGGTACAACCCCATACCAAAAAAGAGAAACAAATATGAAAGTGTGCAAGATTAAATGCCACTCCTAAATAACACACTTCTATTTAGTCAAACTGTCTAATCTTGACTAATTAGCTTTAAATTTTCTGCTGATAGGATAGTGAATTCGATTGGCCAAACTGTTTAATCTTGGCTTATCAGTAGATAGTTTAGGATAGAAATTAAAGGTTCAAACAAGATCAAAATCTGAACCTAAGGTTTCAAAGAGAGATGACTCAAATATGTTCTATTTTATTGAGTCAAAAAAGATCAAAATCTGGTTCTAATTAGCTCAAAATCTCAACCAGAGGACAAAGTAAGAACAACTCAAAAAAAGTCAAAACAGAGCTGTAAAAAGAGAAGGCAATACTTTGAACTTTCAGATCATAAGCCTTCCATTTTGATTTAATTTTCTGCAAAATAAATGTCTGTGTGCAGCTTGTTTTATGCCATAGATCACAGCAAGTCAAACAGCTTAATCTTGACTTGACTGTTTTAAATTTCTGTTGTAAAAATTAGAGAATAAAAATCTGTTGGACAGTTTAATCCCAACAGATAGTAGATTAGGTAGAGAAGCATTTGAACTCAACTGTTTAATCTGAGTTCAGGGAGAAATAAGGAGTAGAAATAGATTATATTTCCTGCTTTCGAAAGAATAAAATGTTGTGAGAAGAGTTGGCCAATCCAAGTGCACTCTAAAGAAGAAAAAAATGTTAGATCAGTAGGATTGGGTAGGTGGAAAGTTTGTATTGATGACAATCCATTGTTTTCATGGTTGCTAATATGTTTTCAGAAGATAATCCTAGCAAAGGAAGAATAACCCAATGGATTAGGCAACAGGTCAGCCTCCCAGAGAAAATACCAAGGATGAGGCAACTGATCAGCCTCCCAGAGAGTGTAATTCTGAAGTTCTTGATGCCTTTAAGAAAGCACCATCCCCAAGTGGAGCCATTGTTAGCCACCTGTAAAATTTGATTATATCAAAAGGTGGCTAAATCTGTTTTGAGCCTTCAAGGAAAAATTTTCTATAACAAAAACTGTTGGCTCTTGAAGACTCTTGAAGGCCTCCTGCCTCTATCCAAATCTGCACTGCTATTTACATCCCAAAAGACCCTGAAATCCTGCTGATTTCCAAGGCCAAATACTACTGCAAACACATTTTCCCATTTCTCTTCTCCCAAAACTGACCTCATCTTTCTATCCCCCTATTTCCCACAAAAATCCCTCATTTTCACATTTCTGCCTTTTCCCCTCATCAAAATCCCCTTTATAAGGTTCTAAGACCCCTTCTTAGCCTTATCGAAATCCCCAAATTCCTTTGAAAATCCTCAAAAATCATTAAAATGCATATTTTCTATGTATTGGGCTTAAGCCCCCTTGGACTAAGCCCCTAACATTTCCGCCCATACCACCCTGGCGCCGTGACCACGTGCTGAGCAGTTGGGCGCACATCTGGTTTAAATTAATATTTCGCCCAAAACATTAAAAAACCTTTGAATATGTATTTAAATCGTCGAATTAACATTTTATTAAATTTTCCGCCCATGCAAATGTGGAGCAATCTTGACCGTCGATTTGATTCACAGATCCGATGGTGCGGAGTGTGCCTCCCGGCGGACCCCCCAACCGTGCGCCGTTTTCCCAAAACCACGTGGTCTCTATTGCACCACTCTTCGGCGGAGGGCGGTTTTTTCCCGAAGGCCAGCGATTCCATACGCTGCTTGAAACGCGTCCCGAGCACTGTTCTGAAACCACCATCCACCGTGTATTAAAGTCATCCATCGCGCGTTATCGTTCGGATGAGGAAGCCCAACGATATCGCTATGGACCATCCAATCTGGGCCCACCAATCCAACAATGATCGCTCACCGAAGTTGCTCGATGGTTAACGAAGGTGCGCGCACGATAACCGAGCCACCGTACAGCGGAAAATCAATCTCCGCCGTCGATCTGATCTGCAGATCGACGACCCACAATTCATCGCCCGATCTCTCCGTTTGACTTTCCATTGCTCGATCCCAACTGTAGATCTCTGCGCAATCGACGGCTCAGATTCATCCTTCTCCTCTGACCACCTCGTTCAATCTCGACCGTCGATCTCTGCCCGATTAATGGCTCGAATTTAACACTTCTTTCACCCATTCCACGATCACTCCCGATCAACCCTGACCATTGGATGATGCCATCCAACAGCTCCGATCTCCTTGCATGCCCTCTAATGTAGTTAACCTATATACGCATTTTTTATAATGTTTTTCATGTTTTTCAGGGTTCTTATCATTTTTTCGCGATTTTCAAAGAAGATTCAGAGGCGGAGGGTGACCACCCTCCCGTCTTCGATTCGTCGAAGAAAATCCTCCACAGGGTGGACATGCACATTGTTTAAGTGATTTCTTAGGCATGGATACCTTATAAACCCTGCGCAGCCTTGCACACCTGCAAAAACACCATGAAAGGGGCACAGTCAAATAGTATCAGTGCCGAAGACCAAAATGTATTAGAACAGAGGATTAGAGACAGTTTTTACGAGAATTACGGCTAAGACGGTTATCAAAGGCCTAATCCTCGATTTAAAACACAGTTCAAAGAATATTTTAATGGTTTTATCAATAGGAGCACTTCCACTGCCGCAATTGAGGCAAATTGATCCCTCTAGTTACTGAAATTCCACCTATGCCTCAAATTATTCAATCAGAGGCCGAATTTATTGATCAGGATCAGATATTTGTCTCAAACGCAGCCGAAGAGTTACTCCTGTGAGGACTTCAACGCAAAGAATGGCTACAGAGTTACTTGGATGTCAAAACAGAGGCTAATTGAACCTTCTCCAGCTTCTAAAGGCACCTACAGCCTCACAGAAAATCAAAGGTCGCCGAACAAATAATACTAATTAAGGTTCTTATCTCCAAATTGTCGGCAAAACTATTTTAAAGGTTAAAGAATAGTCTAGAAGAAGATCTTTTCAATCATCAAGCCTCGAAAGACAAAAACAGAGTTATGAAGCAGAGTTATAAACGATTACATTCCCACCGTATGCCTTGCCTGGTTCCCAAAGGCCAGGAATTGCATTGATTACATAATTAAGGATACCTGACCCCTGGGAAATCCTCCCACCTCTTCATTCTTCTATAAATACTATTGTAGAAGATGAGCAAATGTTGGTCTCTGGACATTTGAATGCATGTAATAGTTGTTCTGAAGCTACTGATGCCTTATTTGCAACTCAAAGATACATAAGCTGATATGAGAAGTTTGAAGTTGTAGATACCCACTGGGCTTGCTGATTGTAACCAGTTTGAACATCAAATACAAGCTACTGATTTATGGGATCTTGATTTGTGTCAATGGTGATGTGTTCCTCACTGTAAATTGCTATTTTGTTTAATGTTTTCATTCTGTTCATTTTCTCTGATAAAGGGCAGCAAACATAGAGCTAGGATTTACTTTCTACAGTACCCTACTCTCACTGAAAACTTTATTGTCTATGTTTTCTTCATTTGAACGTTCACTTTGAAGAGTACATCAATGTAGGCTAGTTTAAAGGCACTTGTCTGATCTAAATTTCTCTTTGTCACTATTATCCATGTTTTCCTTATTGAACATGTTGAAGCAATATAGTTTAAAAGCACTTGTTTGATCTTAAGCTGTTCAACTGTCTTTTAATGTTTTCTTACTGAAGATATTTCAAAGCAGGCTAGTTTAAAGGTATTAACCTGATCTCAGAATACTTTTATTTTTTCCTTATTGAATATGCTAAAAGCAGGGTATTTTAAAGGCACTTACCTGATCTTAAGTTGTTCAACTGTCTTTTAATGTTTTCTTATTGAAAGTATTTCAAAGCAGGCTAGTTTAAAGGTATTAACCTAATCTCAGAATACTTTTATGTTTTCCTTATTGAATATGCTGAAAGCAAGGTAGTTTGAAGGCACTTACCTGATCTTAAGCTGTTCAAATGTCTTTTAATGTTTCCTAACTGAAATAACTTCAAATCAGGCTAGTTTAAAGGTATTAATCTGATCTCAGAAAACTCTCATGTTTTTCTTTAAGTACATGCTGAAGCAATATAGTTTAAAAGAACTTTTTTGATCTTAGGTTGTTTTACTATATCTTCATTTGTTTGTTCTTCATTTCCTATCTTCATTATGCCCTTGCCCAATCAAAACAAAAGAAAAAAACAAAACCCAAGCTCTTCATAACTAGCCTAATATCACAATCTCAGCTATTAAAGATCACATCTTTAAACTCATTCATAGAGAGATCCCTCTCTAGATTTAGGAGGGCTAGATCCTAGAATCCCAAAGTTGGTTCAAACAATGTTGTTTCTGCAATTTTAGTCTTACCAATCCGCTAAAATTACAGATTCCTAAAAGCAGGCAACTATCATTTTGTGGATATCATTGAAAAGGGTGGGCCAGTAATAGCCAGCCCTAATTATTTTTTTGGCAGTGGCTTTCCAGTTTATATGGCCTCCGCACTCTCCTGCATGGAACTCATGTTTGATCCTCTATGCTTCAGTTTCAGGCAGACATTTAAGCAGTAGACCATTTGCATTTTTTGAGTATAAACATTCATTTAAAATGCAATAGTTTCTAGCCTTTAACTTCAGAAACCTTGCCTTAGTCTTGGATAAATCGGGAGGAGCATTAAGGTTTGTAAGCACATACAGGATGTCAGAATAATAAGGAGAGTTTTGAAATTGTTCTTCAACAGTAGGCTTAGGAAATCCTTCATGTTCATCTTGGGCATCTACCATGTTTATGTCAAGGGCTTGCAAGTTAGATTCAACCATCAGTTGAGCCAAGCCTTGACCTTTGATAAGTTTTGTGGGTTTTATTTACAAATCATACTGTAATATTACAACAATCCACTTGCCCCTCCTTCCATCCAGATCTTGGGACAAAATGTCTTTTACCACTATGTTTGGCACGTAGGCAATGATGTGGAAATGTAGGATATACACCCTGAAGTCTTTCAAGGCCTTTACCAAGGCATAGGTCTGTTTTTACATTATTTATATTTCAAGGGTGCATCCCTCAGAGCCTTGCTAAAAAAATCAACAAGATGTTCTTGTCCCTATGGATTTTTCTACAGCAGGAATGCAGCCACTGTATGCTCAGAGGTAAAGGAGAACATCAGGAAATATTTTGAAAAGTCATGGCTGATTAAGACTAGTGCCCGAGTAAGTGCAAGTTTAACTAATTCAAAAAATTTTTTGGCCTCTAAAGTCCACTTAACCCCTACATCTTTTTTCAGCATGTTTGTCATATCTCTGAGGAGTTCTGCTAAGTTGGGAATAAACCTCCTCAAGAAGTTTATTTTCCCAATAAAGGACTGCAATTATTTTATGTTTCTTGGGTGGCTAATATGTAGTATTCCCTCAACTCTTTCAGGTCTATTTTAATCCCCTTTTCTGATATAATATGGCCAAGAAGCTTACCTTCTTGAAGGCCAAACACTTGATTCTTGGGATTCAAAGATAGCCCGAACCTTCTACATTTCTCAAACACTCTTCTCAGACTTTTAAGGTGCTCCTCATCAGTCTTGGAATAGACTGTTATTTCATCAAGATAAATGAAAATGAAGTGCCCTATTTCCTTTGAAAAGGCTATGTCCATATCTCTTTGGAAGGTTGCACCAGCTTTCATTAGTCCAAAAGGCATTTTCACGTACATGAAAGTGCCCCATGGAGTGGTGAAAGCTGTCTTAAGTTGATCTTATGGGATTACTAAGACTCGGTTATACCCTGAAAAGCCATATAACAGGGAGATCCTTTTTGAGCCAACTACCCTTTGGAGGATGTGTTCCATCTTGGGTAAGGGGTAATTATCCTTAAGTGAAGCTCTGTTAAGGTTTCTAAAATCAATGCACAGTCTGATCTCTCCTGTCTTTTTCCTCACAGCTACAAGGTTGGAAACCCAATTGGAAAACCTCACAGGCACTATGATTCCTGCCTCATTCATCTTCTTGATTTCCTTTTCAACTAGAGGCAGTTGTTTAGGGTTAATTCTACGAAGTTTCTGCCTAAAGGGTTTTTTGTTTTCTTTCAAAGGGATCTTGTGCTGGATGATTTCTGTATCATAGGATTTTAAGTCCTCATAGGTCCAGGAAAACACATCAATAAACTCTTTAAACAAGTCAATGTATTTCTTTTTCATGTCTTCTAGCAAGGATTTAGCTAATTTAATCATTTTAGGCTTATCCTCGGTGCCTATGTTGCATTCCTCGACATCGGAGTCTGTGTGTTCTATAGTGGGTTTCTTTGCTACGTCGTTAAAATAAAAAAGGTCCTCTAGGGGTGCTAGTCCTCTAGGTATATTCTTATCTTTGGATTGCAGCACCTCTATTTCTTCCTTTTCTACGTTCTCGTATTATTCAGTTTGAGTTCCAAGTTCTTTAGTTAACATGTTTATTTCTACATTGTGGGGTGATTTTTCTTCATTAGGGGGCTCTTCACTCAGGTAGCTTTCATCAGATTTAGAGTCTAAATCAGAGAATTCAAACTCATTCCTGCTAATCAGGAAATCCTCTATCTGCTTGTCACCCTCAAAGACCTACCAATACTTCTCGTTATCCGGCACTGCAAGCTTATATTTGGTTTGAATGATGATCTGTTTGTTACTAGGTGATTTCTGATATGAACTAGCTATGCAGGCTAATCCATTTGCAATAATGTTCTGACTCCTAGGAAAAAAAACCAGCTCGTATTCTACAAAGGTTTTCAGTAAATCCATAGCATCATTTCTGTATGCCCTCAATCTGGGATGCTTTGCAGTGTACTCTCCATTCACTTGTTTGATGACTAACTCAGAGTCTCCATGGACAGCTATCTTTCAGGCTCCTAGCTTCTTCAATAGATTCAATCCTAAGATGCGAGCCTCATACTCTGCAATGTTGTTGGTACACTTAAAATCTAGTTTGAAAGCATAACTCTCAGCATAGTTACTCTTAGTATTGTGTAACCACACTCCAGCCCCTGCATTCTTCCTAGTGCAAGACCCATCAAAGTTCATTCTCCATAAGGGATTGTTTTCAGATTAGCTATTAGTTTCATCCCTAATGCTTTGTTCACCATTATGTTGTATTATGGGGTCTGCACCAGGCTGTGTA
Organism: Pinus albicaulis; assembly: GCA_034641835.2. Classification (NCBI taxonomy): domain Eukaryota; kingdom Viridiplantae; phylum Streptophyta; class Pinopsida; order Pinales; family Pinaceae; genus Pinus; species Pinus albicaulis. Next base: position 347,152,816 of record CM076570.1, on the reverse strand, counting down.
GTGTTTCGCTCTTCATGATGTGCATGGAGTTCTAAGTGATGAGAAATCTACAGTTTGTAGTCTTGGTTTTTTTCACTCTGAGTTTCTGATTCAGTGCACTGTTCTAACGTTTCTCTCTCATTTCCCTCTATATCTAGAGTGGCCATTATGTTAATATCTATGGGCTCTAATCCATTGTTTGCATCTCTGTCTTCTAGCTATGGCTCATCTATGGATTCATAATTGAAAAGGATAAAAGAGTCTAGATTTGTATGGACAGAGTACAAAGATGAATTTTCAGGTTTTTCAGGGCTGCTAACCATAAACTTCATTTGTGCCTCTCTATATAGTCTCCTAAGTTGGCTAAAGATAGGGATTGTGGCATATGACCCATCCATCTACATTGTACCTTGTAGCTTGGCACCCCATGACCTTGACAACAACATGCCATACTTAGGTGGAACATCTGCCACTACAACATCCATCACCATGCACTTGGCTACGATTTCGGTCAGATTCACACAAAGATCTTTGATTAGGCCAAGGCACTTCACTCTTCTAGAGTCAAATGAATATAATTCCTTATAGGGTTGGGTTATCTCTAGGCCTAACTTCTCCATAATTACCTTGGGTATAAGGTTGTGTGAAGCCCCCGAGTCATGCATAGCATTATGAAGGATCTTGTCATGGATATTGAGGCTAATATAAAAGGGAGGTACTACCCCTTCCTGAAACTTCCCTTCTATCTTTGGACCAAACATAAGGGCTGGTTGATCATCACTTAAGTTGACAGTTTCACTGTTTTCTCCGAGATTTAGAGCTTTCAAAAATTTTCCTTTATATGCATCCTGAGTAGCTAACTCTGTGAGAGGAACATAAATTTTGATTTTGGCTATCTCTCTTTCCAAATTGAAAGGATATGGACTCTTTGAAGTGCTTAATTATGTTTTACTGCTCACTGTTTTATTGGCAGAATCAGCTTGCTGACTCTCATTATGTACAATTTTTGAAGTTGTTTTATTAGGAGCATTAGCTGCAATGCTAGTGCTGCTAGTTTCTTGAATTTGTTTATCAATATTTTGGTTGTCCTTTTCTTTATTTTTCCCAAAACTCTCAGCTGCTGACTTATTACTTTCAACAGTCACTTTAAGAGTTTTCTCAGGTCTTTTCTTAATGGTAATCTCGGAGGCCTTTGGTTTGGAAGTGTCTAAGCTCTTTTTTCTCCTAAGTTCATACTGTTCTCTGACCTGCATGATGGCATTTTCAAATGCCAACCTATAATCCTCAGATTCTAGCCCTTCCTCATTCCAAGATGTGTGTGAGGTCTGATTATCTTCTATGGAAAAGGTGTGAATTTGGTTGTCTAATTCCACCATGTTTATTGTGGTTCCCTTAGACTCTTCTATTATCCCCTCATCTTCATCTAGGAAATTCTCCTAAAGTTCTGGTTCTAGTTTTGGTTTATGTTCTGATTACTGACTGTGACAACAATTTTCTCCATCATTTTCTCTAGCCTTTCCATGTTTTTGGCTAGACTGTCATATTTTGGATCAGATGTGTAAGATGATGTGTCATCCCTATAGGTTACCTTCTTCTCATCCCTCATTCTAGCTCTTTTTTCAATCAGGTTTTCTTCTACACTTACTGCTCCTTTTTTCATATCTTCCAATGTGTTGTAATCTCTCTCCCTAAGCTAGTAGGCCATATCAGCATCAAAAACTTCAGGGTATTTCACTAGGGCCATTCCTTGGGGAGGTTTCATGTGTGGTGGAAGAGCATTGTAGACACTATTAAATCTATTAGAATAGTCATGGACACTCTCTCCTTGATTTCTCTTGAGATTCTTGTATTCTGCTAAGATTTGGAGAGGGTTGATTTTGACTTCCCATTTGTTTATGAAAGTTTGATGCAAGGAGGGAAGGTCATTGATACTATTAGGAGGTAGGCCTTTAAACCACTTCTTCACTTCTCCTCCTAAACTCTGAGAAAATATCCTCATCTTAATGGTTTCATCTTCGATTTCCATATAGTCAAAGGCATCTTCCATCTTGTCTACATGATGCTAGGCTGTGGTAGATTCCTTTCCAGTGAAGTGAGGGATTTTTAATTGATAATCATTGGGTAGTGGAGCCAAAGGCTGTGGTAACACTAGAGGTGCATACCAGGCTGCCGTGATGGTGTTTTGTGGAGGTAAAGGATTGGTTTGAGCAGCAGGTATATGGATGACAGAAATGCTAGGACTAGCAACACACTGTTGAGCTGATTTAGGGCGATAGAGGCCCAAATTTTGTATGAAATGAATATCAACAGGTGTTGAAGGAGGGTTCTCTCTACCCCTACTAAGTTGACCACTATGAAATGGTGAACCTGGAGGCTCGAAGTCTGCCTGGTCTAAAGCACTGAATATCTTAGTTCTTGGTAAGTTGTTTGGTAAGTATAAGTCACGATGAATATCTGATAGAGCTGTAAGTTCTTCAGGTGTAGAGTTAGCTCTATGGATGGGACTGGAAATAGTTGGCTTCCTAGGGGTAAGAGATTTCCTGAGAATGCTCTCAGGATTGTCAACTATTTCAGGTGGGTTTGGGTTAGGATAAGCTCTAGTATAAATGGTTCTTGAAGGCAATATGTTTGTTTCTTTAACTCAGAGGCTTAACCCTATGTGTTTCTTCTAATATGGCTGATCTTGTAATGAAAACTAGTCTCCCAGTGGAGTCTTATGCAAACCAAGATAATCAACAGGCCTACTAATCACCAGTGGAGTCTTTAATCATAAAGGAATTGTGGAGTCGCCAGGTGGAAGGTTTGAAATGTTTCAAGAAGGTTTAATACCTACCACATTGATTAAATACCAATATAACCAGAGATTTTGGGTTTCTAAGGTCCTAAGGATGTATAAGATGGAAAATATTCAGACAGTCCCCAGTGGAGTCGCCATTATGTTGGGGTTCCTATGTTTTGGCCAGATTGGCAAGACCAAAAGATAAGACAACATCAAAACCACTTTGGGACCTCGGGATCTAGCCCTCCTGGGTCCAGAGAGGGATCTCTCTATAAAAGGCAAAGATATATATGTCTTTGAGGTTCAGTTTTAAGGTATTAGGCTAGTTATAAGGCACAAGGGTTGTTGTTTGTTTGTTTGGTTGGTTGTTGGGAAACATGAAGGAAGGGTTCAATGTAAGAAAAAGAAGTGGGAAGAGAGGATTTTGGCAATGGGGAGATAATTCAAAGAAAACTCGAGACCATTGGGCAATGGAGTCATAAAATGTTTTACTTGCAATTCAATATCCAAGGCTTTCAAATGGGCTAGTCATCTAAAATAGAGGATCTTTTAAAGATGATAGTGTGGGATGAAATGATAAGGAATGAAGGTGAATGAAAAGGAAACCTTCCAAGGTGACCACCTAGGATCTGATCTAGGGACAGGACATGCCTTAACCATCTATGACCAAATTCCTAAAGAGGCTAACTCTTCAGACAAGGGAAAACATTTAATATTTAGCACAAAGGTGAAGCCTGAGATTAGAGAAAGGCTTTGAAATTTCAATGCTTTGACATTCAACTTAAGGGATATTAGAAAAGCTTAACTGTTGGAAAAGGACCCTAGTGAGACAGAGTCAACTCTAATCTCCCAGTATCCCAATTCTTTCAGTTAAAACCAGACAAGAACATCTAAGAACAGATCCTAAATTCATGCATCAATAAGCAGGGAAAACCAACTACTATACTGGCTAAATTACCTTGAACTTGTTCTCAGATAGAAAAATTAGTAGAAAACATCAAAGATAAGAAGAGCAGGAAGCATTAGGGTACCATGAAAGGGTATATCCTAAGCCGGATTACTGATTTTTTATCAGAGAAACGAAATATGATGAATTACAGAAGGAAAACAGAGAGAAAGATAGAACGCATCACCGCTGCTTTAAATCAGGATCCAATGAAACATACTTGTCATATTAAAGAGAAACACCAGTCATATAAAACATTGTCCAACAACTTGATATTCAGTCTGAAACCATCTCCTCAGCCTATTTTACAATTATGCACACAGAACTATATCTCAAGAGAAACAACTTACAATCCACGGTTATCCAAGAAACAACCTTTACAATGTATTTTTCAAGAGTTTTATAGCTGAAAAAGAGGTAGAGGAGGTATATGGAACTTTAAATGAAACATTAAAAAATAATTTGAAGAGTGCTTGGGACCTATTCTATTTTAATATCCTTGCATTGACTCTCGGTACTCTTTGGATGAAAGAGTGGTCTTCGACAGGCTGATCATAACTTCGTAGGTATGTTATTTGATGTACTTTCTGGCTGTCTATACTTTGTAGTACTATGGGACAAGTAAAGAAGATAAATGACTTTTAGGCCTGCCATATTGTGTCACAAATGCTCTGGAAATATTAGGACTACGGTCAGGGTGGTGATCTTCTCAGGAACATTGATGGAGTATAAAAACAATATGGGAGCTTGTCCTTCTGCTGATGTGAAACACTAATAGGATTTTTTTTATGTACTTCAGGCCTTGTTAGGCCTTCTGAATCATTCATAAGGCCTTCAATCTACATATTCGTTCTCTAACACTAGATTAAGGCATTAAATATTCAATAATAGCTCTAAATCACTTTAAACCTTCACTGATACTCTTTTCCGCTTCTGTTAGCTATCACTGTCTGTGGAAATGCAATTTTAATGGCGCTGGAGGTTTCACAGAGTTAAAAACTAGTCTTTTAATGAAATTTTTCATTCAACAACCTTCCCAGGAGTTTTCTCTGCAATCTCTAGCTCTGAAGAAGCTTTCTCTGCGCTTTGTGTCACTATGACAGTGATTGTGAGAAATAACGATTTTCATAATCTATAACCCTGCAAAACACAAAAACATGTTAAAAAATCCAGGCGGGAGGGAGGATGAATGCTGTGGAAGATTGTGGGAATGGCAGCGTAGCAGTGATGGATGTGATGGAAAGCGGCCGAAAAATGATGTGAAATGGTGAAAACATGATCTGATGAAGGTCTGGTGAAGAAATGGTTCTTAACCGTTGGATTAGATTGAGTAGTGGTGATCTACGGTCAAGATTCACTAGTAGAGTGGCTCTTAGAAGGTTAGGCGGAAAAATAAAATTTTAATGTAAGACATGAAAGTTTAGACTTTGGGCGAAATACAATGGAAAATGGTTAAATGGAATGAAATCGGGCTTTGAATTGTGAGACTGGAGGGCAGAGGGCGATTTGAGTGTGGATCTTTAGATCTCAGTAGGAGATCTACGGTGGAGATTCTCCGACGAAACCATTGGAAGTCCGATGATCATAATATGAATGAAAAACGCGATGGAATGAGGGCTGTAGATCTAGATCAGATCAATGGTCGAGCTCTTTGGGAAGAGATTTTGAAGGAAAAGGAGGGGAAGTGGTTTTTAGAGGAAAACCATTATTTTCACGCAGCAATAGAATGGTTTTGAAATTTTCCCAAACAAACGCGATATGGTCTACCACCCGACACGTGTCTTTTAAAAACCACTTACATCATGTAATTTTGAAGTATTAACCTTTAGACACAGAAAAAACGCAATATGCACCTCAGCCGTTGGATGTGGGACCGGGAGATTTGACGGTGCAGGATGGAGCGCGATATGGAAATATGCACGGTCGGTAAGGTGGGGCAGGGTCAGCGGTGGTTTTAATATGGGCCGTCAGATAAACATGATGGACGATTGAGATCAAAGGTGGGAGCGCTAATGTTCAAAGGGAAAATATGTTATAATGAGGGGCAGAATAGATCCCGACCATCCGATGTAAGGGATGGACGGTGGAGATCCAATCGCAATTGGAGAAGGAAGGGGCCAAAAACTCTGAAGTTTGATGTTGCGATTGTGTGTGGACCGTCGGATCAAGGCAGAGATCGATGGTGGAGATTGATCGGAGGGGGAGTAATGGAGGGCACAGGAGGCGGAGAACAATTAAATCCTGGCCATTGGTTCTTGTGGATTCAACAGCCAGGATCTAATCAGAATTTGACAAATCGGGGAAAAAGAAAAATGGATTCATTGGGTTAGCAAGATGCGATTTTTCACCAACCGTTGGATCTTAGGAGGAGATCAACTGTAAATTTTCAATCGGGAAGGAAATGGAATGAGGTAATGGGTGCAGTGAAACCAAATTGCTGGCCATTAGATCTATACAGATCAATGGCTCAGATCGAGCCTACGGTCGATAGACCAAAAACTTCATCGCATCAGGAAATTTCAAGTAACAAAGGAAATGCGCACATAACAACTTTCGATTATGACTAGCACCGTGGGGCTTAGCACTTGGTCTTGGCACTGGGTTACATGCAGAATGGGGTGAAGGGCTAGGCCGAAAAGGGGCTTAAGCCTAATATGAACAAAAGGGGTTTTTTAAGCCAAAATCAGTGTTTTTCAATGGTTTTCTTGGCTTCCGATAAAGGGAAAAAGGATGATTTAAGCCTACAAAAGGGGTTTTAAGTGGCTTAAAAGGATTTTGGAGGTTTTTTAGAGGGATATGGAGGTTATAAATATGAAGAGTAGGCTTAATGAAAATGAAGGGAAATGAGTGAAAGTGGGTGATTACAGAGGCCTTTTGAAGCATCCCTTTTCACAAAACAGTGAGGATTTTTTCAGTGGAAAAAGTAGTGAAGATCTCTTCAAGGGCAAAGGACACATAGAGGCTTCAAGAATGAGAGATTTTCAGAGGAAATGTATCTCTTGAAGGCTCAGAAACATTTTAGCCACCTATTTGCTATGTCAAAATTTATAGGTGGCTAACACAAGAGAACAAAAAAAAATTGTTTGATAAGAGAACCAAGGCTTATGATTTCAAAATTGGAGATAAGGTGCTCAAGTGGGACTCTAGAAGAGAAGATAAGGGTAAGCATGGAAAATTTGACCATTTGTGGTAAGGTCATTACATTATTCAGTCCACCATTGGTCCAAATGCATTCTTCCTGCAAGATTTAGATGGTACAAATCTGTTTGGGGGTCTTGTCAATGGCTGGATGCTCAAACATTATTACTACTAAAATTCAGAGTTTAAAGTTTTCACTTCCATTGTAAATACCATTGATTTGTTCAGTTTTACAAAAAAGGGAAAAACAAAAAAAATAGAAAAGAAAGGGTTCAGAGAAAATTAAAGCTTGAACCTCTGAAGTTTCAAAGAATGGCTCAAATCAGCCCAAAACCTGAGCCAAAGAAAGGAAAAGTTGGTTCTAATATGCTCAAAATCTGAACCAGCAAAAGAAAGAAGAAGAATCAGCTCCAAAAAACTCAAAACCAGAGATGATATGAAGAAGAGAAGTGACTCTAACAAATTCAAAATCTGATTCACAAAAGAAAGAAAATGGATCAGCTCTAACAAGCCCAAAACAAGAGCTGAAAGGAAGAATAAAAAGTGACTCTAACAAGCTCAAAACCTGAGTCACAAAAGAAAGAGGATGCTTCAAATTTTCACAATTTCAAGCCTTCACAATTTTGGTTTCAATTCTCTGCAAAGTTCAGTTCATGTGCAGTTGTCTTTATGCCATGGACCCATAGCAAACCAGACAGTTTAATCCTGGTTTGACTGTTTTTAAATTTTTGTTTTAGAATGTAGAGAAAGAAATCTGCTAGACAGTTTAATCCTAGGAGATATTAGTGTAGGTAGAGAAGCTATGAAGCCAACTATCTAATCTGGTTTCATGGAGGAATAAGGGTAGAATTAGATTAGTGTTTTCTGCTTTCAATAAAAAAATTGATGATGTAAAAGGTCTGCAAGTCTAAATGCACCTTGAAGAAAAAATGTTAGGGTAGTAGGGTGGGTAGGTAGATTGTTTGGAGAGATGTTTTTTTTGCTGATATAACATCCATCATGTTTGTGGAAGCTGATTAAAGAAAATAAAGGGATGTTTCAAGTGCCAGGCATTTGGCCTACTTCCAAAGATTATTTTCTGAGATTCTTGACACCTTCAAGAAGATGTCATCTCCATGTGGAGCCACTGTTAGCCACCTATAAATTTTTGACAAGAAAATAGGTGGCTAAATATTTCCAAGCCTTCAAGAGAAACATTTCCCTTGAAAATATTTCATCCTTGAAGCCCACATGTGTTTTTTTCCCTTTGAAGAGCCCTCATTGCTGTTTCCATTTAAAAAGCCTCACTGTTTGTGAAAGAAATTTGCTCAGAAAAAGGCCTCCATTTGCTCCATTTTATCCTTGCAAATTCCCCATTTTGACCTCTTTTTCCCTTCACAAAGTTTCCCCAAAAAACCCTCAAAATCCCCTTTTAGCCCTCTAAACCATCAAATTCCCCTTTTAAAACCTTATGACTCCCTTCATTTGGTTTAAAAATCCATTTTTCCCTTTACTGGAACCCACCATTTAGCCTCAAAAACTCTGTTTTTGGCCTAAAAACCCACTTTTTACCTTATAAAAAGCTTAAGCCTCTTTCGACCTAGCCCTTAGCCCCTTACCCGCATATAACCCATGCCCATTACTAGGCGCTAAACCCTATGGCGCTAATCGAAATCGGGTTTCCCTTTGGCCTTTTCCCTTTGTTAATTGAAATTTTCCGATGCGATGATAATTTGTTCTATCGGCCATCCGCTGCAATATTAACCGTTGATCTTTACAGATCTAACGATCAGTGCTAATATCTCACTGCGCCCATCCCATCTTTCCAATTCCCCTCCAATTGTATATCCACCGTTGACCCCTTTCCAGATCCAACGATTGGCGCAAAATTGCATTGCGCTAACCCAACGTTCCCACTCTTCTTTCTCCCCGATGGCTGACTCTCCGATTAGATCCTGGCTATTGAATCCACAAGAACCAATGGTCAGGATTTGTCTGCGTTTTTTTTCAGAGAGCCCATCATCACTCTGCCAATTTAATCTGGACCGTTAAACCCACAGGAACCAACGACCCAGATTTAATCGCGCCCTGCTCGTTTTCCCCCCGTCGTCTCCCCTCTGATCAAATCTCAACCGTTGATCTCCGCTCTAATCCAATGGTTTGTGCGTAATCAAAAATTCAAAACCACAGAGTTTTGGCCCCCTGCCTTTCTCCAATGTGATTAAATATCTGTCGTCCATTCTGCCAGATCTAATGGTCCAGATTGCATCACGCCCTGCCTTCCCCTTCCACCGTTTCACTGTTTCGATGATCTCTGGCTTAATCTCCGCCGTCCATCCCAATAGATCCAACGATCATGATTCGTTCTGCCCATCCATCTAACCTTTTTCCCTTTGGAAATTTTGTGCTCCCTCCTTTGATCCTGATCGTCCATTCTATAGATCTAACGGTCCATAGTGAACCTGCCTTTGACTCTGCCCACTTGTTCCACCCGTGCATCTTTCCATATTGTGCTCCATCCTGCACCGTTAGATCTCCCCATCCTACATCCAAAGGCTGAGGTGCATATCACACGATTTTAGTGTCTGATAGTTAATGTTTCAAATTTACGCGATCAAAGTGGTTTTAGAGGGGACACGTGTCAGGCGGCGAGGCATATCGCGTTTTTTCGGCAAATTTTCAAAACCACTACAAAGCAGCGTGAAACCAGCAGTTTTCTTAGCCGAAACCGCCTTTCCCCATTTGCATTACATTTTCTTATTTGAATCCCTACTGTCCATTTCATAACATTCGATGGCCCAAATCATATCCTCGTCTCAATATGTCTGGCCATCCAAATAACTCCGTCAAAAGATCCCCACCGTCGATCTCTTCCAGTGATCCAACGCCCCACATTTAACTTCCTCCACCCTCTCGATCCCACCACCAAAAGGCCCCCGATACACTTCATTTTTCCATTTTTTCTTTATATTCACCCGTATATTAAAATTTTTGTGTTTTAAACACTTAAATTTATTTCTCTGCCTAACTCAGTCTATACGACCTTATTGCGCAACCTCCACCGTTGATCGCCGATAGAAGATCTAATCGGACGACCATGATATAACCTCGCCCCATTCACTAATTTCTCCACTTATTCTCCAAACAACCCCATCGTACTAAAAACTGTTGATCACCATCTATCTGTCTAATCCAATGGTCCAATATCCTTTTCGCACCAAAACTTCATCAGCCCTGTTTTTCTCCATTCTGCCCCGATTTTCACCATTTTGTCACCTACATTCACCGTTTTCATCACTACGCCACCGTTTCCTCGGCCATCCAGAGCAATCCTCCTCCACTTCCATCGGATTTCTTAACGATTTTACTATGTTCCACAGGGTTTACAAAGTGATAAATCATTTTGTCTCTGCAGTTACAGTCGTTGTGATTCAGAAGCGTAGAAAGACCATCACAGAAGCAGAAAAGAGTATCAGTGAAGAAAAATTAAAGGATTAAGAGCCTTTATTGAAGATTAATGATTATAATCCAATGTTCAGAAAGGATAAAGACGCAAGGAAGACCTGAAGACAAATATTAATCCTAATCAGACCTAAAACACATAACTAAAGTAAATTAAAGGTGTTTTAGAGAAAGACAAAGACATTTGTCAATCCGAGAAGCCTCCACCGCCACTCAGAGGCCAATTTAACCCTCTCCAGTTACCAAAAGCCACCTGCAGCCTCACAGAAATCAAAGAAGGCCTATTTATTGCAAGAACAGAATATATTGGGCTAAAGATAGTTGAACAATTAATACAAATTGAAAGAAATTATTACTAATTTTCAGCAAAAGCTATTTTAAAGATAAAAAAGCCCTAAAGTCAATATTTTCATCCATTAAGCCTCGAAAAGCAGAAACAGAGTTATGAAGTAGAGTTATAGGTAGAAATGCATTCTTTACATATGCCTTGCATGGTTTTCAAGGCCAAGAATTGCATTGATTATGGAATTAATGATACTTAACCCTTAGAAACTCTCCCACTTCCTGATTTTCTTATAAATTCTCCTTGAGAAGCACATTGTAATGTTTGGTCTCTGGATATCTGATTGCATGTTAATAGTTTTCTGAAGCTACTGAAGCCTTGTTTTCAATTTAAGATACATAAATCTTATATGAGCAGTTTGAAGTTGTAGAGACCCATCGGGCTTGATGATTGTAACTGGTTTGAACATCAAATACAAGATGATTTATGGGATCCTGGTCAATGCAAATGGTGATGTGTTTTCTTACTGTTAATTGTTATTTTTCTTTTTGTTTTCATTCTGTCCACTTTCTATGATAAAGAACAACAAATATAGAGCTAGGATTTACTCTTAATAGTACCATACTCTCACTGATAAGCTTTATTTCTATGTTTTCTTCCTTTGATAGTTTTCCTTAAGAGTAAATTGAAAGAAGGTTAGTTTCAAAGCACTTACCTGATCTTAGATTACTCTTTATGCTTATCATCTGTGTTTTCATATAGGATATGCTGAAAGAAGGATAGGTTCAAAGTCCCTACTTGATCTTAAGATATTCTAAGTGTTTAAAATGTTTTCTATTGAAAGTACTTCAAAGTAGGCTAGTTTCAAAGCACTTACCTGATCTTAGATTACTTTTATGTTCCCCCTTAAGTGCATGCCAAAGAAATATAGTTTCAAAGAACTTACTTGATCTTAGGTTTCTCTTTGTTCTTCATTTGTTTGTTCTCCATTTCCTATTTGTTTCATTCCATAAAATCAACTTAAGAGATCCTTTGACATAGATGACTTGCCCCATGGATCACTCTTGAACCTTTCTGTCCAATTAAATCCTCTTATGACTCCATAGCCCAATGGATTGAAGCTACTTTTTGCCTATTTTATCAGCTGAATCATCCCTTCATTTTCATACACCTTCACCCTTTATTTAAACTTCCTTCACCTTCATCATGTCCTTGCCCAACCAAAAACAAACAAAAACAAAAACCCATACTCTTCATAACTAGCCTAACATCACATTTCACGCCTTAAAGATCACATCTTTAAACACACTTATAGAGAGATCCCTCTCTGGATTTAGGAAGGCTAGATCCTAGAATCCCAAAGTGGTTCATATGTAGCCTCTGCAGTTTGTATTGCCAAAATTGCAAATTACATATACCTAACACATTTAATGCACACATGATGGAGAGGGTGAGAATTTCATGTAGACATGATGGAGGACTTGGAGACACAACACAGTCAATCATGGAGACTTATGTCCACATGCACAACACAGTTTAGAGGTGGGCCAGGGCTTGGGAAGGTTCACTTTGTATATAAGGAAGACGAAGGAAAAATGGAAGGCAGGCTTTTGATTATTCATTTGAGATCTGTTTAGATTTGGAATTTTCATTTGACATTCCATGCATGCTTAAGTTGTTTAGCTAAGTCTGCAGTGTTGTTTTGCACAGAGTGTTCCAAATCGAGAATCCCACCCTTACCCATGGGGGACTTTGAGTGTCTACTCTGGGAAGGAATTATGAGATGCTATTCATCATCAAGCATTTTTGCCACACTATTCCTACTCTTTGAAAAACATATACACACAAAAATTACGCATTTCTGAAGGAGAGTTTGAGAGGAGGAGGTTGTCTTCAGTATTTCAGCCGAGGAACTAGTGAAGGATTTTTCCTATCACCTTGTACTTAAATATCAAGATTCCTGGAGCATAATTTCAAATCTAGCATCGGGCCAAAAATTATTCACCATCTATCAGCAGCAGTCCCATCAAGGATTGCACAGTCCATCATTGCAGATCCAAAGGAGGAAGGAATTTTCTAGCACTTCAGCTAGAAAACCTGTGAGGGATCATCCCCTCACCTTTCCATCACTGTTTCCATCATCCTAGAGCTTATTTGTAGCATATTTTAGCAGGCTTGAATCTCTTCCTCTTGTACAGTGTAGTTTCTCCAACAGCTGCATATTTAGTTGATGCATTTTGAGGAGGAGGAAGAAGAGACAAGATCTCAAGCTTCTAACTTTGAGATCTGAAGGAGGGATCAACCCTCAAAGCTTAGATCTATTTGTATAACATATTGCAACCATATTTGGATCAGATCTAGCTTCATATCTGCATAACTCGACAGTTAAGGGATCAAACCCTAGGAGGGTGAATTTCCAATCTCATAGATCTAGAATTTCCTTTCTGAGTTAACTTTGGTTTCCATCATAGTGCCCAGATCTTGAATCTTGGCATCGTCAGAGCTCCTAAGCTCCACAGATATGCATTTCCCTTTCATCCAACAGTTGTAAGATGATCATCAGCTGAAGGGACGGTGCAATATTTCTTCCTGAAGCTCTCCAGTTACGCAGTGCTTGTTTTGGCATGCTTTCAAGGTCATTCTAGACTATCTGTTTGGCTAAGAATACCTTATTTTGTACATTGTTTTAACTGAATCATCTCCATATTAATAAAATGGCTCATCTATTTTGTGTATATTTGTGTTCATCATAATTTTACATGTACATTTTCCGTGTTACAAATATTGTGTTTGTGCATCAATGCATTATTCCCTTTTGGGATATTACATCAGGTGAGGTAGTGGACATTATTGTTTACAGACAGCTTTTGGATTCACTCATGTACCTGGTGAACACACAAGCATACATATTCTACGTAGTTAACCATATTATTCAAGCTATGGTTAATCCAACCAAGCTCTTTTGGAAGGTGGGGAAGCATGTATTGCGATATCTCAGGGGCACTACAGAGTATGAATTATGGTACAAATGGACAGAGGGAGTGAAGCTTCAAGGCTTCATCTATGTAGATTGGGTAGGCAGTCCATTAGACAGGAAGAGCACATTAGGAGGGATCTTCAGCATAGGATCGACAACCGTTTCTTGGTATAGTAGGAAGCAGAGATCAGTTGCCTCTCAGTTCAGCCGAGGTAGATTACATGGCAGCCAATCAGGAGGCATGTGAGGCCATCAAGATGAGCAAGATACTTTTTGGTTTGTTTGGTCATCAAATGGATCCAATGATGATACATTGTGATAACCAGAGTTGCATAAATCTCTCAGTTAATCCAATATTCCATGACAGGTCCAAGCATATTGACATTTGGTACCACCATCTCAAAGATTGTGTTCAGAGACACATTATGTTACTTCATTACATTCCCACGGAGGATCAGGATGGAGATATTCTGAAGAAGGTGCTCAGGGTAGGATAATCCATTTCTTGTTGAGAGTGAGTGTTGAAAAGCCAACAAGAAATGTGTGTCTAATTTAATTTTCCCTTAATTAAATTGGACAATAAATTGTAATCTTATCTCATAATAACTTGTAATAGTTAACTGAGTATGATAGACTCAGTTAGCTCATGAAATTTGAGTTGAGGGTGGTTGGTGAGGCATGTAGAGTGATTCTATTTGTTTTAGAGTCCAAGTTGCAGTTACCGTATTAGTTTAATGCATGAGAAATCAGTTAACTCAATTAAGTGAGTTAACATCAGTCTAACTAGTCGTAACTGATTGTTGCACTAGTGAGAGGTCAAGTAAATTAAATCAAATTTAATTCACATGCAGTGATCTTTCAAGTGACTAATGATTTACTATTAATAGCTGCATGCATGTCAGTTCTGATGAATACCCAGTTGAGACAGAGGTTAAAGGGATGTTATCTATCAGTTGTATTATTATTAAATTTCTGGCATGCAATTAGACAACCATACAATTTCCCATGATGTATTGCGCAGTTTTGGAATGTTGAATTTCCTAAATAATAGGGATTTAATTCTATTATAATTGCGCAAGGTAGGCAGGCTGAGAAAGGTAGGAAATTAGCTAACTGTTGGTCGATTTTTTCCGGATTAGTGTGAGACAGTTGGTAGAGTGCAGCAGACTCTTGTGAGAAGAGTGCATTGTAATTGTTTCATGATTCCTTGGTTTTATACAATACAGATAGAGGGGTTTTGAGTAGATTTATTTCCCTATAAAATTTCATGTGTTGTGGATTTGATTCTTTCTCTTACTTGGTGTGATTGTTCAATCATGTTTAATTTCCACAAATTAATTGTAGAAGGATTCAGTATCTTTCTCTAGAATATTGCATGATCAGATTGAATCCATTATTATACATATTGTTTGTATAATTTCTACAACCTTAAACTATTATGTCGATCAACTTGCTGCATCTCATACCACTTTTGTGACTCTTGCTAAAGTTTTTTTTTTCATACTTCCAGTTACCCCTCCAATATTATATTAGTACCGAGTTGTTAACAACGTTCTATCAATCTTCTACCACCTGCCTTTGTGACCATGTCCAAGAATGGCATAAAATAAGAGCTTGTGTAGAGCTCCTACATTCGACAACCATGTCTATATGGATTAGTTTCTTCGAACACTCTTAGCCCCCATCGGTAAAGATGTTGCATCTCATTTTCCTCAATTCAAGGAAGAAGCTCTCCAAGCTGCCTTGAAATATGACTTAATCTATGCCCATTCTGGTTATGTTTATACAGTTTTACGAGATCTTCCTAAACATTAGGGGAATTTTTAGGTCTAAAATGGGCCTCCTAAGGAAATTATAAAATAGTAGTGGAAATAATAAAATAAGATTAGATTACATCATCAAATTTTAAAGGGAAAAAAGAAAAAACTACTTTACTCGTATTTTCAAATTATCTCCCTATGTATTTACTAAAATTTCGAGTGGGGACACTCATTGGATGAAAAATTGGATTCCTCATCTAAGGAGTACCCATGTTGCATACTTTCGATGAACCCTGCTACACGAAAAATGAGAGATACATGAAAAACGTGATTGTAATCACGTTTTTTAATGTATTTCTTATTTTTCTTATAGAAGATTCCATCAAAAGTATGAAACATGGGTAATCCTTGGATGAGGAACTAAATTTTGCATCCAACGAGTGCTCTCGCTTGAAATTTGAGTAAAACCTTAGGGAGATAAGTTGAAAATATGAGTTGAAAAAGTAGTTTTATTATTTTATTATTTTTGAATATTTTTACTTTTTTACTCCAAAAATGGTGAGTCATCCCCCATGGTTGACATCATCATATTGTATCCTATTGGTTCTTATAAATTTTATTTTGGTTTACATTTCTCTTAGGAGGCCCATTTTAGACCTCAAAATTCCCTCAATGCTTGGTGATGTCAGTGCACCGATGACATCTCATGTCACTGACGGTATCCTTGGATCTCTCTCACATCCATATGCTCCTCCTCACATGAGTTATGGCTATCCCCAAGGGGGGACCAATTCCTCCAACACCTATCCCCCTCTAGGAAACTTGTATCCCGGTCAAAGCATGCCTTATGCATTTTTCCAACTGCATCAGTCGATGCTAGGGCCAACTGTTTCTACAAGGTAATCAACCGAACACACCCCAAAGGAACCATCCTAACACTACAAACCACCAACAGGGTGATCAACCCAAGCAAAACAAGACCCTTCGTACGAACAAGCCTTTTTCATGTTGTGGTGTCCATGGCCATTATACTTATGATTATCCCCTTTTACCCCAGATGCACTAGTTGTGGGAAGCCTAAGCAGCGTCTAGAGGACAAAAACCCATAGCATCGCTTTCTCCAAATGGATGTGCTAACTAAGCCTTTCCCTCAAAAAGGATATGTTGCTTCCCAACCACCTCAAGGTCAGGCCACTCGTCAACCACCGCATTCTAGTGCCCCTAATTACCAGATTCTCATGATGAATTTTGAAGAGTTCAATACCGTTGATGTCAACCTTTAGACTCGGTCACGCCAATATGACAAGAAACCCACTACGTCTGCAACCGAGTCCCAAACCAACGTAATGTTCAGATTTAACAAGATGATGAGCTTAGTGAAAAGAGTCGCCTTCACGAAGTGTGCCCACTAGCTATTTTTGGCGCAAGTCTATTTTTAGACTATGTCTATTTTTAGACATGGTGATCATATTTCAGAAGTTGCAGGATGCTATTTGTGGATGGTTGGCCAAGTTGGAAAAATAGATGAAATTCTATTTTTAGAATATTGGGCAAAGTCTATTTATATATCTTTGATCTAAAAATAGAAGTGTCGATTATTATTAGCTCTTAATAATAATCCGACAATAAACAACAACTTATTCTCTTGGAGCACTTTGCTTCAGTGCATAGATTTTGCAAATCAGTGGGCTAAAGGAATTACACAATTGCTAGGGTTTACTAGTGATTCATGCATGGAAGACTCAGTTAGAATTGAAGTGGCAAAGTTATGACAGAGTTGGAAGAGTAGTTTATGGAGTTGTATTCAGCTTAACTCAGTTAGACTCAGTTGAGCTAGTTGTATCTAGTCTAACTGAATGATACACTAGTGAGAGTGGAGTGAATTAATTAGTTAATTAATTCACAAATAATAACTCATTAATCAACTGAACAATATGTTAGCCACCTATAAATGCTGATGATCTAATGGTGGCTAAATTTTTTGTCAAGCCTTCAAGAGATATATTTCCTTTGAAAATCCATCATCTTTGAAGTCTTATGATGATTATTTATCCTCTGAATTAATATTCACTATTGTTTCCCTCTAAGCCCTGAAAAACCTGCTCATTTCCAAGAGAAACTGCTTATTATGCTCCTTTTCTGGTCATTCACCTCTCCATTTCACTCCCACAAAATCTCCATTATTACCTTTTTTCCCCTTTCAAAAATCACACAAAACCCCTTCATTTTAACCTCCAAACCATTAAAATCTTCTTTTAAACCTTATATCATTCTTTTATTTGGTTTAAAATTTCTTTTTCTGGCTTACTGAAACCCTCATTTGGCCTTAAAAACCCTTTATTCTGGCCTAAAAATAGTCTTTTTTACCTTATAAGTTATTAAGCCCCCAAGGGCTTATATCCTTTAGCCCCCATCTCATATAACCCAAGCCCTGCAATCGGGTGCTAAAATACATAAACCTCCATTCATAGAACTTTTTCCTTGTTTATTTTGCCATTCACAATGTCATGGTCCAAGCAAATATGGACCGTTGATCTACAAAGATCAACGGCCATCGGGCCCAATCCTCCCTCCCATTCACCCTACCTTACCTTTTCATCCATCCATCTATCCGCTCTTCCTTTTAAATCTTGACCGTCCATTCTATAGATCCAACAGCCAGGATCTAGCCTGACCATTCAAACACTCTCGACAACCCACCCACTACGCAACAAACACCACGCGTCACTACCGGGCCCACCAGTCTTTCTGCCTACACACATTGCCTCCCGTCACATTCTATCCGCACCGTTCGATCAACATCACACGATCCGATGGCTGAAGCTCCGTTTAGAAAAATCTTTATGCCCGAGGATTAGCGTCCCAAAATTTTGCGAAATGGGTGGTTTTGGAAATCCACGTGGCGATCAGTGTATGGAATCGCATTACAAAAGTGAATATCGCCTCTCCCCCATTTCATTTTTTGAAAACCATTCCTGGTTTTCCGCTATACCACTACCCTCCTCAACGTCATTTTTGCTTTTAATCTCAGCCATTGATCTCTGAGATCGAACGGCTTGTGTTATATCACAACCCCACTCGTTTTCCCTTCATCTATTCTCCCAAACGACTTCATCAAGTGATCTCCACTGTAGATCATCCTGATCTAACAGTCCACATTCCTCCTCACACCCAGACCCTCACTGAACCTGGTTAGATGCTCTGCCAGGTTTTTTTACCAATTTCTGCTGCAATCACCCCCTCCTCACTGCTCCTCCACCACCCCAAAGCCTCTGCAAGCAGTCTAAACCAAGCCCGCAGGTTTTTTATAATAGTTTGTCATGTGTTTGTAGGTTTTTCATGGCCGATGAAGGATAAATGTTTTACAATCACAAAGGTGACACAAAATCTCAGATGGTAATCTCAGGGCCACGAAACAACATCAAAGGGAACCAGAACAGAAGGGAAGGTCGTGTCTAGCAATGGATCAGATCCATGAATCCTCAGTGACCCTCCAACTCAGCGAAACCCTCCACCTGTACATAGAACACTCAAGATGGATATCACATATCTAGTGGCAAAAGACACGGCATAAAAGATTAACAAAGCCTTTGAAGACATTAGTACAGAAGCAGTTCGAGCAATCAACAAAGTTAAAACATAAATAGAGTTAAAACAGGTTAAAGTACAAAGATACAGAGCAGTTATTTGTGCAGAAGTTGACTGACATAGACATAGCCCATATCTACGCACACAAGCCTGTTAAGCAGTTATTACACCAAAGAAACTGCTACAACTGTCAGAAGCATTTATTTAGAAGTATGGGAGTCCTCAAGGCCCATTCTTCCACTTAACCCCCACCATAGAAGATAACAATACCACTGCAGATAATATTCCCCCCAAAGGATACCCTGTGGGTGATTTCTGTCATATCAAAATGGTCTCACCAAGCTACAAAGTTATTGATCTTGTCCAGAATTTAATGAAATTTTTATGACATAGAATGGAGCATTCGAATGCCCTCTCCTATCTCTGATGATCATTAAAACCTTCTTTACCTACTTTTCCTCATTTTTCCTATAAAGAATCTTTGAAGTCTCATTGTAAAAGGTTAGCATTTGGTGATTTCAAAGTAATACATAGTTTGCTGCTTTGAAGAAGCATTGGTGTTTTGAAGGAGTGTGGAGGTCTCTATTTTCTGTTGATGAAGGAGGTTGGACCATTGGATACCTGAGCCTTGTTTTGGTGAAATAATCTCTTATTGTTAATGTTATTTCTTGTTTATCACTTTGTTCCATTATGCTTTGAATTACAGTAGGATAAAAATTTTAGGCAGAGAAATGTATCTTAGAAGCACCTCTGACCTATTTATCCTTCATTGTTTATATGTTTTCTGCTACTAAATATGACAGGGTAGTCTAGTATCTCTCTTAAATATTCAGTTTTTTTTTATTTCAGAAATGGTAAATACAGTTGTGTTAAATACTGTTTAGGCATTCCCTCTTTCTTTGCCACTGAATATTGTATCTGAAATCTCCCTTTGATTATTAATACTTACAGTTTGACAGAGAGGCTTGTTTCAATCATACCCTCTATTCCTTACTATAATTATTGTGTTGAAGGTCCCTATAATTGCAGTCCTAGATGTCTAAGGCATTCCCTCTTCTTTGAATGCAATTGTATGTATTTTTTGATTAAGCCCTCAATAGTGAACTTATAGAAGGAAATAGGGTATTCTCCAAATCCTATAATTCACTAAGAAGGTTTTAGTCTGCATTTCTCCTTTCTTTGAGTGTTTATATTGATTAAGTCCAAAAAAATGTGCTTACTGGAGGAAATAAGGCGTTCCCCAAATCCTTTAAGTCATTGTGAGAGGGTTTAGTTTTCTTTTCACTCTTAGTCCTTAATGTTCATCCCATTTCACCTATATTATTCAACAGATCCTTTACCAAGTTAGATTTTCCCTTTGGTTTCCCTTCCTTCTCAATCAGAACTATTTGGACTTTCACATGACTCCATTGCCTAATGGCTTGTAGATTCCCATGTTCTATATACACTGCATAAAACACATTTGTCCAACCAAACAAAACAAACAACCTTACACTTCATAACTAGCCTAAAATAAACTTCTAAAACTTTCAAGACATATCTTTATAAACATATTGAGAGATCCCTCTCTGAGACTAGGAGGGCTATATCCTAGAGCTCTAAAGATTGGTTCTAATGTTGCCTTGTCTTTTGGTTAGCCAATCTACCAAAACACAGGACCCCAACATAATGGCGATCACGGTGGGACATATTGAGTTCATATTTTCCTGAATACTTCTTGAAAACTCTTTAGGCCCTTAGCTTGACAAAGAATACCTTAAGAACACCCTGTGGACTTATACCACCGCTCACACCAACATAATGGCGATCACGGTGGGACCTATTGAGTTCATAGTTGCATGAATACTTCTTAAAAACTATTTAGGCCCTTAGCTTGACAAATAATACCTTAAGAACACCCTGTGGACTTATCCCACCGCTCACACCAAAGTAATGGCGATCACGGTGGGACCCAATGATTATATGATAGTCTATTTAACTCTTGTGCACTCTTTAGTCCTACAAATCTCTAAGAAAATTAGTTAGTGGGCCATAGAGTAGACTCTGTTTGTTTGAGCACCTTAGCTAAGTGTTAATATCAGACATAGGACACTCTCATAACCATAAAATGTACAAAATCCAAAAATATTTCAGATTGGATTCATAATAAACATGGTGGTGGAACCGTAAAGTATCTTACCTTCACAAAAAGTTAAAAATTTTCCACTTGGTGACTCCATTTAGCCCTAGTAGGCCTATTACCCATCTAGGTCTCTAGATCTCTTTAGGACTATTTTAACCAGCCTTGAAGAAGTTGAGAAGCTTAGTCCCATATTAGATAAGACTTTCGTAGAGGCAAAACTTTCAAACAGTTCCTACAAAATTTAGCCTCCCTCATTTTTGAAAAGCAATCTGGCTTCACATAAGATCAACACTTGATACCATCTAGACCCTAACTCTCCTACAATAGTTGACAATCTAGAGAGAATTCTGTGGTAGAATTCTAAAGCTGGAGAATTAGCTGCTGATAGGAACATCCAAAGAACAAAATCTCTCCCTGAAGACCTCGTTGTCTTGGAGGATTTACACTTTGACTTACATCATACTAAGAAAATATTTAGAACTAGATCTCAAAGTGATTTAAACCAAACTGATCTTGAAACTGCGGGTTTGCAACAAATCTTTAGTAGAGAAGCTTCACCTTCTACCCCTCCTGATTCACAGCTTCTTCACCACTTTAGCTTCTTTCATAACCAATCTACTCAAAACCAGTTTTCTGGCCCAAGTGTTTCTTCCATTCCGATCCATACCACCACTGTCCAAAACACTCCATTTCAGCCCACTTTCCCTCTTGTCAATCCACTCACTGTAAATCAACCTTTCTTTTTAGCCATGGTAGCATGGTATGCCCCATTAGTGTTACCACAGCCTATGGTTCCCTTACCAAATGACTATCAGTCTAAAATCCCCCATTTCACTGGAAAAGAATCTACCACAACTCAAAAACATGTAGATAGGATGGAATAAGCTTTTGATTATATGGAAATAGAAGATGAGACCATAAAGATGAGAATATTTTCTCAAAGTTTAGGAGGAGAGGTAAAGAAGTGGTTTAAAGGCTTAACTCCTAATAGCATCAATGACCTCCCCTCTTTACATCAAACATTCATAAACAAATGGGAGATCACAGGAAACCCTCTCCAAATATTAGCAGAGTACAAGAGTCTTAAAATAAATCAGGGAGAGAGTGTTCATGATTACTCCACCAAGTTTAACAGCGTCTACAATTATCTTCCACCTGACATGAAAACTCCACAAGGCATGGCCTTAGTGAAATATCCTGAAGGTTTCGATGCTGATATGACCTATCATCTAAGGGAGAGAGATTATTTAACTCTAGAA
The DNA here is from genome assembly GCA_034641835.2 of Pinus albicaulis. Lineage (NCBI taxonomy): Eukaryota > Viridiplantae > Streptophyta > Pinopsida > Pinales > Pinaceae > Pinus > Pinus albicaulis. Next base: position 347,130,544 of record CM076570.1, on the reverse strand, counting down.
GACATGCAGAAGGGAGCTGTGAGTGTATAAGCAAACTTAATTGAGAAAAGAGCTAGGTTAAGGTCAGAGAAGAGGGTAACTTATAAAGATGATACCGCAGACTCAACCACATCCTCTGATACCAAAATTGACAACCTAGTGAAGGTAATGGAGAGAATGCTTGAAAAAATAAACTTGAATGATAGAGTGCCACCAAGAGAACACCAAAACAACCTCCAAAATAGAAATATAAATCAGAATTTTAGAAGAGAAAACAATCAAGAAAGGCAAAGAGATAATGACCAACAAATTAGACCTCCCTTCCAACAAAACTACGTAGATCAAGAGGAATAAAGGGAGATTGAAGGGTTGGGAGAAAACTATGTAAACTTGATTGGATCAGACAGTGGGGATGTTGTTTTCCTCACTGCAAAAGAACAAAGTTTCTTCTCTTCAGAACCAAAGGAAGATGCATATGAGGAGTCTGAAGATTATAGATTGGGGTTTGAGAATGCAATCATGGAGGTACACAAACACTATGATCTAAGAAGAAAAGGGAACATAGATAATACAAATGACAAAAACACTAGCTCAGCTGTTAGGAGAAATACAGAAAATCAGCCTAAAAGACAACAAACAAAACCATCACAATAGCCAAAAGAGATGATTCAAACAAATACAAAACAACCAACCAGGTATTGAAGAAATTTTTCCTAGTACCTCTGCTAGTGGCCCTATCAAAACAACTCAGATTGACAGTCCTAATAAAACTCAGCAAGTCAAAATTACTGAAAGAAAATTAATTGAAAACACAAATGTAAACATGAAAAAATCAATGGTTCCTTTCAGCCTTGAGGGAGAGATTGAAAAGATCAAAATTAACATACCTCTGGCTGAATTGGTGACCCAAGAAGTGTACAAAAACCAGGTGCTAAAATCTCTGAATATAAATGGTGAAACTGATACTTTGAACTTGACAGATGACAAGCCAGAGCTATTGTTTGGTCCTAAAATTGAAGGAAAATACAATAAGGTGTTGTGCCTCCCTTCTATGTCAATCTAAACATACATGACAAGATCTTACACAATGCCATGCTAGATTCAGGAGCATCACACAATCTTATGCCCAAGGTGATAATGGAAACCTTAGGCTTAGAGATTACTAGACCATATAGAGACTTGTATTCCTTTGATTCCAGAAGGGTCAAATGCTTGGGGTTAATTAAATATTTGTGTGTTAACTTGTCTCAAATTCCTGCCAAGAATCTTGTAATGGATGTGGTAGTAGCTGACATTCCCCCAAAATATGGCATGCTCTTGTCTAGATCATGGGGAGCTAAAATTCAGGGCACCCTTCAAATGGATATGTCTTATGCCACCATACCAGTGTTTGGTCAAACTAGAAGATTATATAGGGAAACCCTCATGAAATACATGGTGAGAAACAAGGAAAAACCTCACAACACTCCTTTTTATTCCACCCATTCAGATCTGGATTCCTTTATTTTATGCAATGAAGATGAAGTCACCCAAACAAAGAAAGAAAATGAGAAGGACATTAGTGCACCAGAGCATTTAGAATTGTCTTCCTCTCAACCTCTAGATATCTCAACTCCCAGTAGCTTTGAGCAACACAAAACAGATGAGAATGAAACAGAAACACTTTGGAGAATGAGCTTTGATGGCTCTTGCAGCAAAAATAGTGCAGGGGATGGTGTATGGATACACAACAAAAACAAAGGACATGCCTACAAATTAGTTTTTTCATGCACTAACAACATTGCAGAATATGAAGCCCTTCTCCTTGGCCTACACATACTTAAAGATTTGAAGGCCAAAAAGATATCTGTGCAGGCAGATTCTGAGTTAATCATTAGACAAATCAAAGGGGAATATTCAACCAAAAACCCCAGACTCAGAGAATATAGAAACACTGTGTTAGATCTCCTAAAAACTTTCAAAAAATATGAACTCATGTTCATACCTAGAGCCCAAAATCACCTGGAAAACGACCTTTCTTTTGCTGTTAGTAATTTCCAAATACCACCAATCAATGAATAGTTCATTATAAGGGTAAAAAAAAGACCAGCAGTGCCTGATAACGAACATCATTGGCAAGTGTTTAACAATGATAAACGTATAGAAAATTTCCTGCAGTCAAAAAATGAGTTTTCCACAACATCACCAAGTTTCAACCAAGAAAAGGAATGTTTAAATGGAGAACTAATTCCTGAAACAGAGTCCTCCTCTCCCACTAATATAAATTAGTTTTATCACCTCTTCAAAGAAAAATTATCTGATGATCCAAACCAAAGGGACCTCGAAGTTCTAGAATGTAAAGGTGACACCATACCCAAAGGCCTAGCCCCATTAGAACAACTCTTTGATTTCAACGATGTGGCTAAGGAACCGAAAATAGAACCCATGAAAACTAATGTGGAAGAGCACAAAATAGGCAGCCCAACTGAGCCTAAAATTATTAAGTTATCTAGCACCCTTCTTTCCCACATCAAACAACAATACATAACACTCTTCAAAGAGTTTATAGATGTTTTTACATGGGAATATAAAGATTTGAAATCGTATGACACTAGCATCATTCAGCACAAGATCCCTCTTAAGGAAAATAAGAAACCTTTCAGACAGAAATTAAGAAGGATAAACCCTCTTTTACTGCCTGCAGTAGAAAAAGAGATGAGGAAGATGTATGATGTAGGGATCATTGTTCCTCTTAGATACTCAAATTGGGTTTCCAATCTAGTGTCTATCCGGAAGAAGACAGGGGAGATTAGGCTGTGTATTGACTTCAGGAACCTAAATAGAGCTTCTCTGAAAGATAACTACCCCTTGCCAAAAATGGATCACATCCTTCAAAGGGTATTTGGGTCAAAAATAATATCATTGTTGGATGGGTTCTCAGGTTATAATTAGGTTCTGGTTCTCCCAAGTGATCAACATAAAACTGCTTTTACTACACCTTGGGGGACATTCATGTATGTCAAAGTGCCATTTGGTTTAATGAATGCAGGGGCCACCTTTTAGAGGGCCATGGACATAGCCTTCTCAGAATACATAGGCTATTTTATAATCATTTACCTTGATGATATTATTGTCTTCTCCAAAACTGATGAAGAACATTTGGAACATTTAAGGAAAGTTTTTGAGAAATGAAGAAGATTTGGCTTGTCCTTAAATCCCAGAAAGACACTCTTTGGCCTCCAAGAAGGAAATATTCTTGGTCACATAATATTTGAAGAAGGGATAAAAATAGATCCTAAAAGAATTGATGGCATATTTAATATCAGCCACCCTAGGAACCTCAACGAATTGCAATCTTTCATTGGAAAGATAAATTTTTTGAGGAGGTTCATCCCCAACCTTGCTGAGATATTAAGAAACATCACTAACATGCTCAGGAAATAAGTAAGTGCTAAATGGACAATGCAAGCTAAACAATCATTTGAACTGGTAAAGCAAGCCCCTACTCAAGCACCAGTCCTTATCAGTCCTGATTTCACCAAAGATTTCTATATTTTTTCCTTTGCATCAGAGCATACAATAGTTGCAATATTATTGCAAAAGAATAGCTTGGGGCAAGAACAACCTATATCTTTATTTAGTAAAGCCTTAAGAGATGCCCCACTCAAATATAATATCATGGAGAAGCATGCCTTGGCACTGGTAAAAGCATTAAAGGACTTTAGGGTGTACATATTACATTCACATATCATTGCCTTTGTGCCACACACCGTAGTTAAAGATATTCTAAGTCAAAACCCCAATGGTAAAAGAGGAAAATGGATTGCCACTATTCTAGAATATGACTTAGAAATCAGGCCTACTAAACTCATCAAGGGACAAGGACTAGAAAAACTCATGGCTGAGTCTAATTTCAAAGTTCTAGATATGAATATGGTTGATGCCTTAGAATAAATAGAAGAGTTCCCAGCACCATTTACTGAAGAAACATTCATGAACTCTCCATGGCATGCTGACATCATTTATGTGTTGCTTTTGTTGGGGTCCTATGTTTTGATAGATTGGCTTACCAAAAGACAAGGCAACATAAAAACCTACTTTATAGCTCTAGGATCTAGCCCTTCTAGTCTCAGAGAGGGATCTCTCAATGTGTTTTTAAATATGTGTCTTGAAAGATTAAAAAGTTGATTTTAGGCTAGTTATGAGGTGCAAGGTTGTTTGTTTTGTTTTGTTTGGTTGGAAAAATGTGTTTCATGCGGTATAGATAGAGCATGGGAATCTACAAGCCATTGGGCAATGGAGTCATGTGAAAGTCCAAATAGTTCTGACTGAGAAGGAAGGAAAACCAAATGGAAAATCTAACTTGGTCAAGGATCTATTGAATAATATAGGTGAAATGGGATGGACATTAAGGACTAAGAGTGAAACACTAGCTAAACCCTTTCACAATGGCCTAAAAGATTCGGGGAACACCCTATTTCCTCCAGTAAGCTCACTGCTTTGGACTTAATCAATATAAACACTCAAAGGAAAGATAAATGCAGAGAAAACCCTCTTTAACCAATTATAGGATTCAGGGAACGCCCTATTTCCTCCTACAATTTAATGTTGAAGGCTCAATCAACAAAAACATACAATTGCATTCGAAGAAGAGGGAACACCTTAGACATCTAGGACTGTAATTATAGGGACCTTTAACACAACAATTACAATAACGAATAGAGGGTGTTAGTTATCAGTATTTTTCACCTGTTGATGATGACTAGTTTTTAAAGCCATGTTTTCTAGCAGCTAATCTCCAATTTGTCAAATTTGTCAGCTAGAAAACCCCCCTAAACATTTTTCCCTCCTACCTTTTCAATCAGCCTATGATGATAAAAAAAACTAATTGTCAAGCCCTATCTAGTCTCAGTCATACAAACTTGTCCATCAATTGTCATAAGCTAAAGTCATATGTTTTCATTCACCCTCATCCCCAGCTCATTCATTAACCAACTGATTGATAAGAATGTCAGCTACCCTACCTCTGGTCATATCTCATCTTGAGATCTGATCATACCAAAGAGAATACTCCAAATCTGTCAAAAATATCCCCTAAGTTAGGTAGTGGCGTTTTAGGTAATCCTCCCTTGACAAACTATCCTAAGCCAAAAGAACCTCTGTCTAATACCAACTAGTCATAGATGACCCTCCTATTCTGCAAACAAAGCTTGATACACCCTTAGGTCATGCCATTAAAAATTCTTGATATCTCAGCAGTGCATATGCCAAAAGCCAAACTGATACTAGGTGGATTTAAAGTGTTTCAGTGTCTTTTTCAAAAGCAGAGATGTTTAGGTATTCCAGAATACATTATCAAGAAAAACATGAGAAGACAGCTGCTTCTCATTTTGTTTTGAGCCTGGGATAAGAGTATTGGACGGAGATGTCATTCAATGAGTTTCTGCAAACACAGTAAAAAAGGTTAATGACTAATGACTAGCAAGTAATACTCTACAGATACAAGTCATGTTGCTCCTAGGGTCAAAAGATGCATAAGTGTATTCTATCAATAGGATACACATCTCAGAGCATGCCCCTCATGGCATATTGTTAATTTTTCACTTTTTATTACTTATTGTGATATACCAAGTAGAGATAGGCATTACAAGGGAAGATGACACAATTTGAGAAAGGGATGAAATGTCACTTGTTGTAAAAGCTCCTCCAAACATGAGCAGAGGGTTGGGTCACTTGTTGCAAAACTCCTCCAAACATGAGCAGATGGTTGGGAATATTGTGTTGGCCTCCTTCATTTAACAAGCAGAGGGTCAGGAACAGAGGTGTAGCCTGATTCAAAGAGCACAAGGCTAACAATGCTGCAAATGGCCTTAAAAACTTGTTTATACCTTTTTCTCCAATGGATGAAACCACTAACACAACAATGGTGTTTCAAGGTGCTTACATGGTTTCACTGTTTGAAAGACAAAATTGAAGTGCAGTGGAAAACAATTAGATGATTATGAGTGGGAAAATGTTGTTAAGCAGATGGCCAAGCAGTAATATTATGGTGTTGGTGTCCCGTGTTTTGATAGTTTGGAAAATCAAAAGACAAGGCAATATCAGAACCAATTTTTAGAGTTCCAGGATCTAGTCCTCCTGTTCTCAGAGAGGGATCTCTCAAATGTTTTTTTGCAAAGGTTTATCTTGTGTGCTTAGAGTATGGATTTTAGACTAGTTATTAAGTGCGGGTGTTTGTTTTTTTGTTTGTTTGGTTGGATTGATACAACAGAACATGAAAGGCCTAGGAAAGATATATAGAATGGAGGAACATCTGGTTCATTGGAAAATGGAGTTAAAAAGAGGTCATAACATACTTATCAATGGATATGGGATATCAGAGGGCAATTCTAACTTGGCCACATGATCCTTTGGTTTTTGGAATGAGATGGACATCAATGATTTGAAAAGAGAAGTTTAATTCTCAACAAAGGGAATTTGAAAACACAATTTGAACAATAAAGAGCTTTTTGATCGACAGGGCTAACCATGAATTCTACAAATCACACCTTTAAGAAAACAATGATTTCAAAACAACTTTTAAAATGAAATCTAAGATTCAGGGAACACCCTATTTCCTCAAAGATTTTATTTCAAATGACTTAGAAAAGATAAAATATTCACTGATAACTGCAGTCATAGAAGAGGGAACACCTAACACATCTATGATTACAACTATAAAGACCTTTGAGACAAATTTTTAAGTAAGGACAAAGGGAAAGATCAAAACATACCTCCTTGACTCACTATAAATAGAAAAATTCAAAGGGAGACTTCAATAACAGTTTTAAAGTGGTAGCAGACAAGCAGGGAGAACCATAAATCATGTTGAAACCAACTATTCGAACTATTAAGGAAATAAACAGGTATGAAGACTAAAGAGAGAGATTAAAGACTCTAAAATATTTCAACAGAAGAAAACATGAAATAGTGAATGGGTGAACAGGTCTAAGGTTCTTCCAGGAGTCATTTCTTAGCCTAAAACTTTCAACCTACTGTAGTAAGAAATTGTGGAACATTGAAAACAGGGGAAAACATTAAACAGTTCAGAATACTTCACCAACGACCAAGCTCATGGATCCAATGATAGAGCATTCATAGTAACAAGCATGCAACAACATCATCAGGGCTTCAAGACTTCAATTTCTTCTTCAACTTCAACAGAATATGTATTATTTCAAAGAATCCAATATTACAACTAGTGATCAACCAACCCCTCACTCATATTCTTCAGAAGTATATATAGAAGAATGAGGAGGTGAGATCTGATAAAAAGATCTCAAAAACTAATTAATACAGACTTAAATGGCTTATTGGCCTTTGGGGGCTCAATGAAGCGACTTACATACATATCCTCTATATTAAATTATTTACATTAAAGATTAAGCTCGATGGGAGATTTTTTTGACCTTTGAGGTTCTGTGTGATGTCGAAGTTACTCTGTTGATATTTTGTCATTAGTTTGTCTACAGAATTTATCCTTTGGTTGCGTTGTGAGACAGATGTCTGATTCTGATCAATAACTTCGGCCTTTGATTGAATACTTTGAGACACAGGTGGCATTTCGTTAGCTGGGAGGAATCAATTTTCCTCAGATGTGGTAGTGGAGGCTTTTCGTTTGATGATCATTTATGATTTTTCTTTAAACTATGTTTAGTCAGGAGGATTAGGCTTCTGATAACCCGTCTTAGCTTTAATCCCCACAAATCTGTCTTCAAACTTTTGTCCTGGTACATTTTTTCCTTCGACACTAATACTCTCTGAATGTGCTTGATTCATGTGTTTATTTCTGGTGTGCAGGGTTGCGCAGGGATGATATGGCATCAATGCCCCATGGATATTTAATGAAACATGAATTTGAAACCCTGCGAAGGATTCTCTTAGATGGATCAGAGGCAGGAGGATCGTCACCCTCTGCTTCTGAATTTCTTCAGTCATGGCGGAAAAAACCATTAACCCTGCAAAATAGGAACAAATATTATAAAATCCATGCATGTATAGGTTTACTACTTCAGAAGGCACGTGGAGGAAGCATGGCCGTTGGATGGCATCATCCAATGGTCGAGATTGATCAGAAGAATTGAAGGGAAGGCGGAAAAATGATTTAAATCAGATCCATCGATCGCACAGAGATTGATGGTCAGGATCGAAGGTGTCTGTATGGAAAAAAAAATGGAGATCCACCCCAATTAAACTCTGCCGCGTGGATGCTGATGTGGCACTGGGACCACTGACACTGATGTGGATGGGGGGAAACGGGCGATGGAATGTGGGCCATCGATTTGCAGATCAGATCGACAGCGAAGATCTTTTAAATGTCGCGTCGTAGCCTGATTAACTGTCAGGCTTATTTGGTGAGCGATTGCCGTCTGATGGGCGGCATCAGATCAGACAGTGGACGTCAATATCGCGCCGGGTCCATGTCCAATATTTAATGCGCGATGGACGGCGGTTTTATGAACAGTGCCCAGGCCACGTGTCAAGCGGTGTATGGAATCGCTGCGAAATGAAAAATACCGCCCCACTCTCAAAAGCGGTGCGATGGATACCGCGCGGTTTTTGCAATGGTGAGTGGATGGCGGGGACCACTGGGCGATGGATTGCGCGCCGTCGATCTGCAGATCAGATCGACGGTGGAGAGTGCTTTGAACTTTGGACCGGTAGAAAACCTTAGAAAATAATAAAACGCCCAAATTTTCAAAATAACATAAGGTTTTCATATTTTCGGGGGTGGGATATAAAATATGGTTAGGCACCCGGCTGTGGAGCCATGAGTTATATGGGAAAACATATGACTAGGGGTTTAGAAGGAAGGGCTAATCGGCATCGGGTGGTGCAATAAGCGCTTGGAGGGCTGGCGCTCAGTTCCAACACCAACACGTATGGAAGGGAGGGTTAAAGACTGAGCCCAAGGGGGCTTAAGTCATAAACAATGTATTTTTATGGATTTTTAATGGTTTTCAAAGGAGTTTGAGGGTTTCTATAGGGCAAGGCAAAGGAATTCGGTTTTATCAAAGGGTATTAATGAAGGGGAAAAAGGGGGAAAAACATGAGAAATGAAAGATTTTATGTGGGAAGAAGGGGTTAAAATGGGGTCAATTTTGGAAGGGTATGGAGAGGAAGAAAAGGTGTTTGCAGCAGTTTTTATTCATGTAATGAAAACAGAACTTCTGAGTTGGAAAGGGGAAAAGCAGTGATGATTATCCAAAGGATAGGATATAATCAAAAGACTTTAAGTATCAACAAGTTTTTAGTAATGAAATTGTTTCTTGAAGGTTGTCCAAAAATCATTTAGCCACCACTTGATATGACAAAATTTATAGGTGGCTAACAATGGCTCCACTTGAGGATGGTGCCTTCTTGAAGGCATCAAGAATTTCAGACTTGGATTATCTAGGAGGCTGATGAGTTGCCTCATCCATTGGGATGTTCTTCCTTTGCTGGCATGATCTTGTTTTGAAAACACATTAGCAGCCAAAAATACCGTGGATCTTCATCAATACAATCTTTCTACCTACCCAATCCTAATGATCTAACATTTTTTCTTCATTAGAGTGCACTTGGATCGGAAAAATCTTTCACAACATTTTATTCTTTTTGAAAGTAGGAAATCTAATCTGTTTCTACTCCTTATTTCTCCATGGACTTAGATTAAACAATTGAGCCCATATGTTTCTCTACCTAATCTACTGTTTGTTGGGATTAAACTGTCCAACATACTTTATTCTCTAAATTCTACAACATAAATTTAAAAACAGTCAAGTCAAGATTAAGCTGTTTCAACTTGCTGTGATCTATGGCATAAAAACAAGCTACACATAGTCATTTATTTTGCAGAAAATTTAAACAAAATGGAAGGCTTAAGATCTGGGAATTCAAAGCACTTCCTTCCTCTTTTGTATAGCTCTATTATGACTTTTGTTTTGAGCTATCTTTCCTTTGTCAACTAGTTTTTATTTTGAGTATGTTTGAACCTTTAATTTCTATCCTAAACTATCTACTGATATACCAAGATTAAACAGTTTGGCCAATCAAATTCACTATCATATCAGCAGAAAATTTAAAGCTAATTAGTCAAGATTAGGCTGTTTGAATAACTAGAAGTGTGTTTTTTAGGAGTGACATTTGAGCTTGCACACTTTCAAATTTGTTTCTCTTTTTTGGTATGGGGCTATAACTTTCTTGTTTTGACAATCTGCCCTCTTTTCTTTCTTTTCTTTGTTTTTGTATTTTTTGATTTTTATAACTTTGAATGCAATGTTCAGGCTATGACATTTACAATGAAAAAAAAATGAAATGCTTTAAGACTCAAGACTCTTGGCATAATTAATGCTTGAGAATCCTGCCATTGACAAGACCTCCATATAGATCCTCTCCATTTAATTCTTTCAGGAAGAATGCATTGTGACCCCTCTCAACATGAATAATATAGGGCACTTTCCACAAGTTCTCAAACTTGCCATGTTTTCCCTTCTCTTCTCTCCTTGAATCCCACTTAAGAACAATATTTTCAGTTTGGAAATTGTTTGCCTTAGTCCTCTTATCAAATAGATTTTTCATATTTTCTTGGACTAACTGTGTTCTTTCATAAACTTCTTCTCTGGTCTGCTGCAAATGGATGGTTTGATTGATTCTCCTCTGCATATCATTCTCTTCAACCTGCAATTATTGAAGGAGCTTCATGACTGGCACTCCTAACGAGGTGGGAAAAACTAGATCCAAGCCATAAAATAGCTGATAGGGGGACATATTTATTGATTTATTTGTAGTTAGCCTATCAGCCCATAAGGCATGAAACAGTTTACTGTGCCATGATTTCTGATTTTGTTCCAACAATTTCTTAATGATATTGATGAGGCTCTTGTTGGAAGATTCAGCTAGTCCATTTCCTTGGGGATAGTAAGCAGTGGAATGGCCCAAGGTTATGTGGTATTTGTAATAGAAGTCAACCATCTTTTTAGATTTAAAAGTAGAAAAATTGCCTGTTATGATTTTTCTGGGACAACCAAATCTGGATAAGATATTTGTTTCAAGAAACTTAATAATGACAGAGTCATTTGCATTTCTGGAGGGTATATATTCTATCCACTTGGTAAAGAAGTCAGTGGCTATGAAGATCCACTTATGTTGAGCTGAGGAGGATGGGTGGATTTCCCCAATGAAGTCCAGCCCCCATTGTTGAAAAGGTGCCTCAACTCTAATAGGATGTAAGGGTAAGGGAAGAAGTTTTCTCCTGCCATCAAATATTTGACACTTATGGCAAGACATGACCAACTTCTGAGTGTCTGGGAAAAGGGTAGGCCAATAGTAACCTGACCTAAGAATTTTTTTTGTTGTGGCCTTCCAGTATAGGTGTCCTCCACATTCTCTGTCATGCAACTCATGCATGATTTTCCCTACATCACCTTCAAGTAAACACTTAAGCAAAATTCCAATAGCATTTTTCCAATATAACACCCCATCTAAGATGCAAAAAATCAAAGCCTTTTGTTTCAAAAATCTAGTTTTAGTTTTAGACAAAGAAGGAGGGACATTTAAATATAAAAGCACATAAATAATGTCAGCATACTGTTGAGGAGGTAAATCCCCTCTGCGGACAGAGGCGATCCCTACTATCCCAGCAGGGGTCTAGCAACAATCAAACAATGCTATGACGCAGGTTCCTAGTTACGAATGAAAGACTTGGAATAGAAGCCTACCTGGATTCCAACGCTAGGATCTGAAGAAGAAGCGTCCCCGTTCCTCAAGCTTGGCAGATCACAATCCCTCCACGATCTCCGCGGATGAACACCTGCACATGGAAGAAACGAACAGATACAAGCATAGAAACCAGCATACGTAACTAAACATCAGTAAGAAAGGACGTTACTCACATTAACATGATGGAAAACAGAGTGGAACCATAATCATAATCATCTATTAAATAACCAGCGAAGAGAGATTACAACCAAGTTCTGACGTCGCAGTCTCCTTCGGACGGGTCTCCAGTCGTCCACGTCTCGCAAAGCTCGCCAGGGAAAGGGAAAACCTCTCCAGAGTCTCGTGACAATGGTCTCCTTACTTGAGTCAGCCTTAAGGGAAAGAGAGGGTTCTTTACAACACAAAGGCTCTTGGGAATATGGAGATTCGGAGCTTAAGCACTTCAAGACTAGCTTGCCATGGATTTGAGCAGGCTTTTATAGATGGGGAAGGAGGGAGTTGGGATCCCTATTATTATGGGATTGGCCCTATCAACAAGGAAGGTTCCATGGGAGGTAGAAAAACCACTTCCCTTCCATAGAACTCCCGCAGCCAAACCTCCCAACTCAAGATAGGCAATGGTTTGTGAGTTTGTTGGAACTCAACTTCCGCCATCCTTATTTAAAAAACAACTCCCAAATTGGGTGGCGCGACTACGGCTCTATGACAGAGCGCCAGGTGGCGCGACCTCTTTGCATTAATTTCCCCATTGGCGCGAGTACTGAACTGCTTGCCCGCGCCAATGCTAAAAGGGCTGTTTTTTATGACTTTTGCAAGGAGATGTCTCAAGGCAAATAAAGCTCATGTTCAGAGGGATGCATTGATGATGATTTCAAGGCATGACAATGTTCACAGGTCACAGAATGGGTCCTCCATTGTGCGGGATGGGGAATGGTAAGGACGGTGACAAATTACTGTGTAACAGATGCCCCCTAAAGTATGAGGCCCGAGAGGGAGAGGGGTGAAATGCTTTACGAGAACATGTTCAACTGAAAGCCCGCCGTCGGAAAACCTGTGCAGAAAGATACAACTCATATCTCAAGTACATTATGTATAAGTGGTATGGACGCAGCCATCCGAAACAGAGTATGCTATAATCCGGATCCAGGGTATGGGCACAGCCATCCAACTAAGATCAAATAAATAGACTCAGGTATGGTCGCAGCCATCCAATCAATGAGTCATGTACATAATGATAATAATCCACAATCGCAGCCTGGATTACAACAGACACAATCCAGGGTCTTGTGCTCCATCTCGACCCAATAGAGTACAAGTTCAAGCATGCGAATATGCGAGCTGAAGTCGAACATGCAAGAACATCGTCTGATTACCAGCCAATGATGAAAGCTATTAACAGACGTGAGAGAAACCACCAATAATGACAATGGTTCTCAAGGTACCACAGGTACAATCTACGGCGTGTGAATAAATGAGTTGACGTCGAACACCCGCAGAATCACTCGATTGAAGGCCAATGATGTAAACCTCTCGTCGAATGCGACGAACCTGCCATTGAGGCATGCAGGCTCCAAGGTACCACAAGGAGTCTCTAGACCAACTTCCTGGATAATGAGTTGATGTCGACAGGAAGTGACCTTGATCGAAGGTGGGCCATAATGATTCCCACATCATCGACACGAGACAGAGGAACATAATGTTTTGTTGTGAATCGGGACCACATGAGAAACAGAGGAAGGTTGATATTCGCAGAGGTCAACTTCTCTTGAACACATGAACGGCACGACAATGGATTTGGCAGTATTTGACATCAACGGATCAGAGGTCATGGCGACGAGGCAGTGAACAGATGAGAGGTCAAAAGAGATTACCCAAACCCATGGAAGCAAAGTGAAGCAACGAGATGAGATGTCCCCAACCCGACACGAATGCAGACAAGTGCTATGTTCAAGAGCGACATACTGCCGACGACAACGACGATGGTTCCATTTTTCCCCCACCATTTCTGGCGAGTACCCCAATTATTTTTGATAACAAGCTTGAAGGGGATAGCATATGCTTGCGATATAAGTCCGCCCTTCGGGCGAATCCATCCTGGTGCATTTAACGAGTCCCAGGAAGGAGAAACTCGGAGAACGTCATTTCGACTAAATCCGATGTCATCAGGGTTTAACGAGTCTGACAAAGGAAGAACTCGGCGTCTTTTCATGTTTAGAGAGTTTGGAAAGACAGCGGAAAAGAAAACTCCACAGGTCCCTTTTCGTCAATAGTTCCCCAGATCCGAAAAGGTAGAAAACAATATCCGGGAAAACCTCCTAGTCGCAATAGGCTAGGGTATTCCTTTTTCGTAATCAATCCATCCCGGCCCGAAAAAGGGTTAAACTTATACCGGGTGGATGTCGATTCGTGTCCATTTTAACGAGATCGAAACGACAAGGGCCTCGGCGATCTTTTCATATTTAGAGAGTCAGAAAAGAGCTGAAAGATGACTCCAGAGTGACTTTTTCGTGTATTTACCGAGTCCGAAAAAGTATAAAATACAACTCGTTTCCGTCCTTTAAGTCGCAAAAACTTGCTGCTGCACATACCAAGCAAGCGTAAAACCCATTTTCGACATAGCATATGCAAATATTTGATAAAAATAACTTTTAAAACTCATTTAACGTCGAAAAAGTTATAAATATGTCTGATTGGTAAAAATAAAATTACTTTTACTATTTACCTTCGTAGAAAACAACAGTGGTCCATTTGGAGCAGAAACTTCCGTCGACGATTGCGACCAATCCAGGCAACCATTCAGCTTCTCGTCTGTCACAGGTAAAAGGCGCTCCCTTTCTCTACATTTTCATTCATTTTTTAATGATTTTCCCTTAAGAATCAGTCTTGCATGGGCATTTTTAAAATTTTAGGGCCGGGCCCATTGGCGCGGGTATCGGGCACGGACCCGCGCCAATGAGCTCTTTTTTGTAAAGGGCTCGCGCCACGTGGCGCGACTGTTCACAAAACAGCCACGCCAGCGGCCGAACCTTAAATTTCGCCCAAAATTTCGGTATTTAAACCAAATTTCTTGGAATTTGAAGCTCATCAAAGATCTAACCAGAGGTTTTTGACCATGTGAATGCAGATAATCACTCAAAATGGCAATCGAATGGAAGGAACGAGAGCACGGAGACGAGGATGAACAGGCCATGCAAAGCCAAGCTTGCATGAACGCACTTAGAGACTGTGGATTGAAAAAGTTCTTCCTCACGCCATGTTTACGAGCTCAGCCCAAGCTCCTCCAATATCTAATCAGCATCTGGGATGAAAATGAAAAAGTGTTCAGGCTACGAGACCAGGTGTTAGAATTGGAGGTCACTGATGTTTATTTCATTACCGGATTGTCCCGCAGAGGTCCAATCCCTGTACTGACTGGAAGCAGACCATCCGGGGAAAAGATGGAACAGGTAATGGCACGGGTGTGCCAAGGGGCACAAACAGGATCAGGAAGCAAGAAGGTAGACATCCATACTATCCCCGATCTAGCACTGAGAGTAGTTCTCCATACCATTACGCGGGCTGCTGGGTCGCAGGCTCCGCACGAGGCCACGAAGACCCAACTCCTGCTGGCCTCAGAATGTATGAGTCCCTTACTGTTCAACTGGGCAGAAGCAGTAACTATTAACATGAAAAGGCAGCTCACAAGGTGCAAACAGGGGAAACTGAAACAGTTCGGTTATGGTTCCATCTTGGTATCGTTCATTCTGGAACGCATACCAATCTTCCAGGGCCAAGGGGCCGCAGTGGCAAGTCCGATACCACGAGAGCCACGAATGGCTCGCTGGGCAGCATTGATGCCCATATCTGGAGGTGGCCAACAGATGTCCTGGAGGCTAGAGTTCTTTAGGTGGCTACGGCGCCATCTGATCGTCGTGGAAGATTGGCCCTATTCGGGAACTGACTTTACCGGGGACCCAGATCTCCCACTACCAGAAGGAGATGACTGGGACGAGGAGCTGGGTAAGACCTCATATTTTTTATTTTATGTTTATATGTTTTTTTGTTAATACACATTCGTCTTAACACAATTATATATGCATGCAGATGTAGGACCTGAGAGACCAGCCGGGATGTCTCCAATCTCCCGGAGGACACAACTCGCCCCTGAGATTCAGGGGGAAGGCGCCGGAGGAGAGGAACTGATCCAGAACCTTGAGGGGATTGCCCATGGGATCCCAGACTATGCCCGACTATCAGACGTACCGATGGCATACCAGCGCCACACGGTGGGAGTTCCGAACCGGATCCACCGAATCCTGAGGCGCCTAGTGCGTGCAGTGACGTGCTACCATGAGCACCATGCGGATTAGTCCTTAGGATTTATGCCACACCTATTTTTGAGAGACATAGTGTCTCAGGATGTACTAAGACGATTATGTATATTTTTGAGTTTTATGTGACACACTCTATGTAAACATTTCGATACCTATATATATACATATCTATTTCTGGATGAGTCTTTCTTTACATGTGATGATGATTTATAAATTGCGCAAATGTCTGTCTAATACCAAATTTGCTACTGCATCTGTTAATGTATTCAAATGCCTGGGTATATGATGATATGTAATGTAGTCAAAATTCCTTTCCAGTAATCGAATACGCAAATACAGACGTAAGATGGACGGTTTCCTTACCGAATAGTGTCCGTTCAGCTGTAACACTACAAGTTGTGAATCTAGGTACACGAGAAATTCACGGATACCAAGGTTTACTGCCTCGGTTAATAATTCCAACACGGCACTATATTCTGCGATATTGTTCATGGTACATCCTAAACACACACCTTGCAGGTCAATCAACTCACCAGCAGGATCGTAGATTACCCAGGCTGCGGAAGACAGATTCCTGGTACTGCGGGAGGCACCATCCGCAAAACCAACAAATGGATGAATAGACATCTGCACAACCAGGAAGACCCGATCAGCAAAAATATGTTTACAAAGCACACCACACTATGCACACAAATGACAATCACACACCTATGTACACACACCACACCAAGAAATCACTTCAGGCGTAGTACTTTTTAAGGTACAGCCCATTTCTGGGCTGCACCAGCGGAACTCCTTCGTAATCTATAAGCTCGTAGGCCCCATTTTTCAAAATGCGTTTTACTATATAGGGACCGTGCCACATAGGCTGGAGTTTACCGGCTCCAAGATTATCATGTGCCTGATCGTACAAGAGAACGAGATCTCCTTCGATGAAAGAACGGGGAGAAACAGTTTGATCAAAATGAGTTTTGACCCTCTTCTTTTGTGCTTCGATGATCAAAGCAGCTAGTCGACGGGTTTCATCCAATCGTTCGAGATATAGAAGACGTTCTTCCTCAGGGGAGGTATCCGGTAATAGCTCCACAGCTAATTTAAGCGAAGGAATTTCACATTCAACCGACAGAGTAGCTTCCAGACCGTACACCAATTGGAAAGGTGTGAACCCGGTTGCACTCTTAGCAGATGTTCGGTATGCCTAGAGAGCTGAGAACAGTTGGAGATGCCAATTGGATTTATGAATCCCAACCGTTCGCTGAAGCATGGTGACCAAAACCTTGTTCACCGCTTCAACCTGACCATTCGCTTGAGGGTAGTATGGTGTTGAGCTGTCGTGACGCAAGCCCAACGTTGAAGTCAGCTCTGTCATCATATAATCACGGAAATGAGTACCATGATCAGTGACGATGGCTTGAGGAACCCCGAATCGTGCGATAACGTGGTTGAATATAAATGAAGCAGCCGTTTTCCCGTCAGCAGCTAGTGTAGGCATCGCCTCGGCCCACTTAGTGAAGTAGTCGACGGCGATAATGATATACACATGCCCCCCGGCCGAGTGAGGGTTACACGTCATAAAATCCACGCCCCATTTCGCAAAAGGGCCAACGGTAATAATGGGATGCAAAGGCAATGGCGGCGCGCGCATCTTGCGCTGAAAAATCTGGCATGGATGACATTTACGGACTGCAGTGATACAATCCTTGAATATGGAAGGCCAGAAATAACCTGCTCGCAAAATCTTCTGGGCAGTAGCATACCCGGACATGTGTCCGCCACAGGCGCCACTGTGGCAGTCATTCAAGACTTTCTCAGCCTCTTCCAAGGTAAGGCATCGTCGGAGCACCGAATCTACTCCAATGCGATATAAGGTATCTCCTATGATACGGTAGGGTTGGGACTGGTGCCGAATCCTACGGCGGGCAGTTTTATCCAACTCAGACTGAAATGTCGCGGTCTGAAGATACACTATAATGTCACCATACCAAGGATCACGAGTGTCGATAAGAAACAACATTTCGTCCGGTATATGATCTTCTGAGTGTGAGGGAACAGAGTCCGTAGGGAGAGAACATATCAAATCCGCGAAGACCAGTGATTTAGTTGACTTGGCAGTGGTAAACTCCAAGTCAAACTCCTGCAGGATCACGATCCATTTGGAGTACTTGCCCCCTAGTAGTTGTCTAGAAAGAATATACGTCATAGGGTTACAGTCTGAAATCACTGTTATCGTGTGCAAAAGGATGTAATGGCGAAAGCGTTGTACGACATGTACTGCTGCTAAGGCCAACTTCTTGACATGTGCATAACGTGTTTCCGGGTCGAGAAGGTTCCGAGAGAGGTAATAAACAACATGTTCATCACCGTTATCGTCATCCTGCACCAAGACCATGGCGATGGTGCTAAATGCGACGGCTAGATACAAAGTAAAGTCGCGGTGGTAGTCTGGAGGACGAAGCAACGGAGCATTGACTAGCAATGTCTTCAGCTTCTCAAAGGATTCTTGAGCAACTTTGTCCCAGTGAAAGGGAACATTCTGCTTTAACAAACGAGTGAATCCTTTGGCCACCTCGGCATAATTCGGGATAAAGCGCCTAAGAAAATTCGCTTTCCCTTGTAGACTCTGTAACTGATACAGGGAGGAGGGTGATGGGAGATTTATGATGGCCTCAACCTTTAGAGGGTCAAGGCAAATTCCGTCTTTCGAGACTATAAAGCCTAAAAGACGGCCAGAATCGACGCAGAAGACGCACTTATGAGGGTTGAGCCTGATATTGTAGCGTCTGCAACGAAGGAATATCTGGCGGAGATGCTCAGGATGGTCCTCTCGCTTACCCGAATGGGCTGGCAAGTCGTCCAGATAAGGCTGGACGATATGGCGAATATCATGAAAAGCGTAGGACATCGCACGCTGAAACGTGGCGCCAGCGTTTTTTACGCCGAACGGGAGTTTCTTGTACGCGAAAAGGGTTCCCACGGGATGATGAATGTGGTCTTATGTTGATCCTCGGTGTGAAATATTGATTTGATTGTAGCTCGAGAAACCGTCCATTATGAATAGATCTCACTAATCTCACTCCCGCACATTCAGCTTAATGATCTGTCGATAAACGGAGTGGGATAATTATCCTTAGGACAAGGCTGATTTGAGCATCTGGGTTGATAATCCATACGTACTTATATTGTACCCCGTTTTTATCATAATAGGGACGATATTGATACCCATTCTGTAAGGGGGATAGGATAAATAAAACCCGCGTTCAGAAGTTTTTCAACTTCTGCCTTGATGGCGGCGGCTTTCCGAGGATGCATGGGACGTAAGCGTTGGCGCACGGGTTTCGCACCTGGGTAGGTTGGAATCTCATGCACGACAATACTCGGATCAATTCCCGGCATTTCCTCGTAAGACCATGCGAAAACATCTCTGAATTCTTTGAAAAGCTCAGTATAGACTTGAATCTCCTCGGGAGAACAAGTCACACCCACATGAATGTTCTCAACAATCCTCGGTTTAACGGAGATGTTGATTGGAACAGTTTGAGTAATGTTACTCAGATTACCCTCCGAAAAGACCTCGTGCATTAAGATCGGTGTTTGAAGAGGAGGGGAAGGAACCTGAGTAGCATAACGCTCTAGACAATCAGTCATTGCCCCCAAGCTGGGCATAAACGAGGAGCGATGATGTCCATCGCCCCAAGGCAGCTCTTCAAGAGACATAGTTTCAATGATAGCTTCATCTGAAGGAAAAGTCTCTCTAAGAGGATCAGGCGAATCAGCCTGACCAAGCCAGGGGGATTGTGAGTAGACGTCAAGAGCCATGCTCATCGGAGCATGCTGAGGAGGTGGAGGGTCCGATGCGGCAACAATCTCACAGTAGCTGATCTCTACCGGCGTTAAAGGCATGGATTCTCCAAACTCATATACCTGCTCAGGTGTAGGAATAAGCCAGGGGTCATCAGTCCTGGACAACATGTTGACTTGTGCGGTATTCGGTGGCGGTGCGGGGAATATACCCATGAGAACTGGGTCTTTGAAAAGACTAGGTCCTATGCTATCTGGGGGATTCGGAATTTGATCCACGTATGGCACGTTGTTCTGAGAGCTAGAGGTGAAAAATGACAACTGATCTACCGTGACAATATTTCCCTCATGGGGGAACTTAATGAATCGAAAGATGGTAGACGGCACGCAGAGCATGGCATGGGTCCAGCTGCGGCCAAGAAGTATATTGTAGTTGAGTTTAGCGTCAACCACTTCTACTTCTACGTTGACAGTTTTTCCCTGTAATGTGATCGCAAGACTCTCGAGAACTCCCAGGGGTTTAGACTCCCGACCATCAAATGCCTCGAGGGCATTGGGAGATGACGACAAGGCTGGAGAGCCAATGGCCTTCCAGCAAGCGGAGGACATAACACAAGTAGATGCACCCTCATCTACGACGGCCCTATGAATGTTCAAACCGTTAATCCCGACTTGAATGACCAAAGCGATTTGATGTGCAAGCCGGGGAGTAAAATTCTCCAGATCAAAGGTGAGAAGGCTCGAGTCGGCGGGATCGATACCACCGATGGAAGACAGTAAAGCCTTCCGTTGTGAAGGACAACTTTGAAGAACCTCAAGTGCGGACATGGCACATGGCGCCTGTGCCAGATCCTCAACGATACTGTAATGTTGAGCAGCACGAGCATTTGGATTGTAAGAGGATCTTCGAAGAACACCCTTGGGAGGTGGCTTCACAACGGGTTCGAGAGTCGGCTTCTCGATTTCCAACGGACCAGAAACAGGTGGGGGAGGTGGTCCTTCCGCAACTGCCTTCCCGGGTGCCTATTGCTGACTGTTGTAATCCTTCGATCGCGTAGCGATAGTGATAGGTGCATTAGTCTTCATCATGAAAACTTGAGACCCAAACGATGTAGATGGTGACGCCTGTTCGACCATCTGGGTCTGCTGAGATGGAAATGGCTCTTTTAAAACAGCCGGAGTCCCTTTTGAACCTTTAAGAAGTTGACTAACTTCGGATCATCGTGGACAATCCTTAGTATAATGGTCGCCTTCACAGATGAGGCAAGGGAATTTTGGCTTACGTTGGGAGCCATCCTCAGTTCGAGATTTAGATTCCGGTTTCGGGGCATCAGATTTTGATTTACCTTTGCCCTTCTTCTTCCCCTTGGAGGATTTGTCCGTAGGATTGGCCTGGACGGCATTCACCTCCGCGGTTTTACCAGAATCAGATGGGGTGGGATTAGCAGAGGTATTGTTGGAAGAATTAGCCTTCTGCTTCCCATTCGAAGACTTCTTCGAATTTTGAGAAACAGAACCAATGACACCATCCACCATAGGGGTAGGCGGAGCCTTAGTGGTTCCGGGCCGTGGAGCATCATTCAAGATGTCATAAAGCGTGCCAGATTGCGAATAGACAAGATCCAGGTACTGGGCACGTGCGATAGCTTGTTCCTCCGTCACACACGCTCCCATCGCGATATCCTAAGCGATTTTATTCACAAAGGAGGTGGTGAACCAGTGGGTGAAAATTTGATCAGGTATGTGAAACTTGATTAGTCAATGATGGCGCCGCCACTCATGGATGTGATCCGAAATGTGAGTGGCCGTGTCCTGTTTCAGAGAAGTCAGGAGGTGCGTCCCGGCCTCATATCGGACCGGCAACTGGAAATGCATGAGGAAAGCCATGGCTAACGAGTTGAAATCCTGAAAAATACCACGGGATAGCTCTATGTACCACTTAGCAGTAGCTCCTGTTAAAGTACGCTGGAAAAGACGCAAACGAATTGAATCGTCGACCCAAGAGTTAGACGAACACCAGAGGTGATACGTCATCACATGCGCCTGGGGGTCTTCGCCAGCTTTGCCCTCAAACTTGGGACAGTCACCTGGTATCTTGGTGGGAACCGGAGGCCAATATGGATTATGTGAAATCGGATCATTGGTCAACTTTGAAACGTCCGACAGTTCCAAGGTAGCCAGGAACGACAATGGAGGATTAACTACCATACCAGTCCCAGGATAAGGTCCGGTACCCATGCTCCACGATGGTTGTGAATATCCCTGCCCCCATGGGTTCTGTCCCGAAGGATTCTGACCGTAGGGGGCATAGTTCGTATAACCAGACTGATTTGGCTGCTGGTAACCATAGTGCGGGGCTTGATAACCAGGGTTCGGGCTCCGATTAGGTGTCTGCTTCCGTATAAGCGTCATTGGATTTGGTCACGAGCGTAGGTAGAACCTATGTGGAGGGAGGATAATACCGAGAGCCTCCAAGAGTGGTTATAGTTCGGTTGAGACTGACCATGAGGATAGTAACTAATTCGAGGATGAGTAGGTCAGCTGATAAGTGGAACTTACTGAGTCTAGGTACGCAGGGCGCAACAAGGATTCGTCGTGGTGATTGAATGAACAGTCGGGTAGCAAAGAGGTGAACTTAATGAGGTCACCAATGAACAAAGGTTGACCTCAGTGAGGGCTTATCTCAATGACTGTGGCCGGCCCTGTGAATGTGCGCGTTTGGGCAGCAAAGGAAATCGGTCAGGCGAGCCCTAGGTTGTGCCGGATGGGCCGGTTGGTCTGGAGGCAGAACACCAGGTTGTACCGGATGGGCCGGTTGGCCTGGTGGAGGAATAGAGCCAGGTGGTTGCTGGTAACCGGTTTGACCTGGAGCAGGACCATAGGATGGTCCCGGCTGATATGCAACGTTGGAAACAACAGGATACTGCGGTTGCATAGGTTGAGAAGGCTGGATTTGCCTTCGAGACCATAGGTTCTGTCTCCGCTGATACCTCTGGGGCCGAGGGTTGAGCAGTTGGACACAGGCTATACATGGTCTCGCGGACAGGCAATGGTCTTTGCCGGCCTGCGAGGCAGCCTTGATGGGTCATTCCCGTGGGTCATACAAGAAGCCGTGTTGGCCCAAGCAGGTCGGGCTCGGAAGGGCTGGCCCCGGCGGCTAGCCCTGCTGTATGGTAAACCTTGAGCATACAGATAAGCCTCAGGAGCAGGAAGGCGCAAAACCTCCCCGTGCTCGTCGAACTGACCTGGGAACGCATACACGGGAGTGCCATCCTGTGCATAGTGCGAAAAGAAGGATCGATAAGGATCTTGGGGAACTTGTCCAGCTCCGGCGTTCGGCTGCTGTAAAAACAACCGATACTCCTCCGGAGAGATATTCTCCGGTATAGCAGTAGCTAGGTAAACGTCTTCATGAGTTGGCCCAGCCCTAGTAGCAGATGCTGAGACAACAGAAGAAGAGGCAGCCACACAAACAGTGGGCCGAACGGGAATAGAAGTGACGGGCGTCGAAGGGGACACCCCGGGTGTAGTGGCAGCTGGTCTCGACGCGGGAGATGATATCCCCATAGAGGCTGCAGCTGAAATGATTTGACCCAGAGATCTGTATCCCTGTGGTAAAGAAGGACTGGCTGACGACGTGGTAGCCAGCTCGGAGCCGTCTCCCTCAAACAATCTACGAGGGATGCGCTGATAGTCATCAGACCCCGGAATTTCCTCACCAGAATCACTCATGGTTGATCCTGCCGTTAAATCACGCAGAAGACGGCGAGGACTAGGAGGAAAAACAGTAGCAACAAACGGTGAACCCGATGTAAGAGAAAGGAAATCGGCTCCTAATCTCAATTCAGACACAGGGTCCGAAAAGGGCCAATTGAACTCAACTGGTCCTCCAAAGGGTTGCTCGGCGAGAACCGGTCCCCCGTCAGGAAACTCGGAAACAACAGGCTGCTGTGGTTCAACAGAAGGCTGAGAAGCTTCTGAAGAATCGTCCGTGTAAGGGCTACCAGTAGACGAAACCGATGGTTCCGCCACCGTGGAAAAAGACTAGAAGAAAAGAGCAAACACACACACGGGCTGAAAATGAGTTAAGACACACGATCAAACGGTCAACAAGCAATGTCTAAATAGGTGTGAAATCGTGGGCGATTAATTTTACCACATTGGAAAGTAAGAAATTCTACCGTTTCATGTTTCAAGAGTCGAGAAACGATAAAAATATGACTCTATCTCTTTCAGAGTTGACACAAGCGTGAAAGGACAAGCGCTTGACGGTATTTTCAAGTTTAGGGAGTCAGAAAAGACCAAATGACTGCTCAGGAAAAACTAGGCACAAAGGGTGTACCAAATATCCGTGAACTGCAATATACACCTTGGTTTCAAAAAAATGAAACAGAAATCGACCAAGGACTTTCCGTACGTGCAGGTAGTCTCCCCGAATGCTGTGTTCGGTGTATCACGGGTAAAAGGCGGCAGACTCGGCTTCCTGTGGATAAAGGATTGAAAACCTATAGGGGTCTTCCTTTATATACGCGACGGTACGGGGAGCGCAAGTCCGTACTAGCGCTGTCTAAAGCCAACAGGCGAACGACAGCTGCTAGGTTTAACGACGCCGGAACACGTCTCTAGCCTAGACCTTCTAAATATGGTGCGTTAAGTTCCAATGTTGCCTTAGGTTAATTGAATAAATTTTACAGTTGATCTTCAATTAAGTTTCAATTTCCAGGCCCTATCGTATGTAGTGTCTCCTAAATGCAAAGCTATATGCCACAGTGCAACATTTCGTTCGATGAAAACTAATTAGAGAAGAGTTGAGAGCTTTTACACAAACGAAATGAAAGGAAATCAAGCAACGAGATCTCTAATGCAACTAACGCAATTGACAACTTTTCATTCAAAACACTAATCACTAGTGATATGGAAAAGATCACAATTTGCACTAATTAACAAAAGCAAAAGAGATTTTTTTTTTTTTGATTTTCAATGTTTAATGGCTAATATGCACTAATCAAACTTGAAAACAAATGGAGCAACTTGAGAAACGATATTCAAGAGAGCGAAACAAACACATTTCACTCAAAAACACAAGCAATCAGATCCCCAAATCGACCAAAGTCTCTCAAAGCAAAGAAAAGACTCAAAAGCTTCCAATGGACCGTGTGATCTAGGTCCAAAGCAAGACTAAACGAGTTTTGAATGAAGAAATGAACAATCACCCAAAAATCGTAATGAAACAATGAACAACTACTTAGATAATGTGGAGAATCAATCAGATAGTTGACAGGACAATCGAAACACCAAAACTCCCAAGGAGGGCTCGATACACTAAGCCACTAGATGACCTAGGGCTTAAAACGTGAAATTGGTAGATAGAGGCAAACAACCAAAGGACAGAGGTGAATTCCCAGTCAAACAGGACTCCAACACACTCAGGCAGTCGGAAAATCAAGAAGAAAAACACTGATCAACTTCAGAGAGCTCAAAAATGAGAAAACTCAAAAACTTACAGGGGTGGCGCGACTGTAAGTGTGAAACTGGCGCCAGGAAGCAATTGGCGCGGGCTGGACAAAGGCAACATGCGCCAATTGGTGCGACTGTCGGGTTAAAAACCACGCCAGTCGAGTTTCTCAGCAAAAAATTAAAAACAAGCTACTCCAGAAACAGACCAATGCAAGCTAATCAATCCAAGAAGAAAAAACACACAAAGAACCCAACCCAGAAGGTTCATCAAGCAAGGAAAAGCAAGATAAAAACGGCAAGGCAAGACAAAGACTCCAAGTCGTTCAGTCTGTAGACCAAACCAGAGATTGACTGAAGTAGCGTTGATCTACTCCGCTAATGCAAGGCAGAAGCGTTTCGAAGGCTATCTGGCTGTACTTCAGACTCCGTCTATAGTTTACAAATCAAACAACAAGCTGGATCCCCAGTGGAGTCGCCAATTTGTTGAGGAGGTAAATCCCCTCTGCGGACAGAGGCGATCCCTACTAGCCCAACAGGGGTCTAGCAACAATCAAACAATGCTATGACGCAGGTTCCTAGTTACGAATGAAAGACTTGGAATAGAAGCCTACCTGGATTCCAACGCTAGGATCTGAAGAAGAAGCGTCCCCGTTCCTCAGCCTTGGCAGATCACAATCCCTCCACGATCTCCGCGAATGAACACCTGCACATGGAAGAAACGAACAGATACAAGCATAGAAACCAGCATACGTAACTAAACATCGGTCAGAAAAGATATAACTCGCATTAACATGATGGAAAACTGAGTGGAACCATAATCATAGTCATCTATTAAGTAATAAACGAATAGAAGTTACAACCAAGTTCTGACGTCGCAGCTTCCTTCGAACGGGTCTCCGGTCGTCCACGTCTCGCAAAGCTCGCCAAGGAAAGGGAAAACCTCTGCAGAGTCTCGTAACAATGGTCTCCTCGCTTGAATGGGCCTTAAGGGAAAGAAGGGATTCTTTACAGCACAAAGGCACTTGGGAATAAGGAGATGCAAAGCTTCAGCACTTCAAGACTAGCTTGCCATGGATCTGAGCAAGCTTTTATAGATGGGGAAGGAGGGAGTTGGGATCCCTATTATTAAGGGATTGGCCCTATCAACAAGGAAGGTTCCATAGAAGGTGGCAAAACTACTTCCCTTCCATAGAACTCCCGTAGCCAAACCTCCCAACTCAAGATAGGCAGTGGTTGTGAGTTTGTTTGAACTCAACTTCCGCCATCCTTATTTAAAAAACAACTCCCAAAATGGGTGGCGCGACTACGGCTCTATGACAGAGCGCCAGGTGGCGCGACCCCTTTGCAGTAATTTCTCCATTGGCGCGAGTACTGGACTGCTTGCCCGCGCCAATGCCAAAAGGGATGTTTTTCATGACTTTTGCAAGGAGATGTCTCAAGGGCAAATGAAGCTCATGTTCATAGGGATGCATTGATGATGTTTCCAAGGCATGACAATGTCCACAGGTCACATAATGGGTCCTCCATTGTGCGGGGTGGGGAATGGTAAGGATGGTGACAAATTACTGTGTAACAGACCAATGAGAATACATAAATGTTTTTCCAAATAAAGGAGAAAGGTTATTTTTCTATTTCTTCCAACACATCTACCATATTCATGTTCAGTGCTTGGAAGTTAGACTCAGCCATAAGTTTTGCTAATCCTTGCCCTTTAACTAGTTTGGTGGGCCTGATTTCTAAGTCATATTCAAGAATAGTTGCAATCCATTTTCCCCTTTTACCATCAGGGTCTTGAATTAGAATGTCCTTGACAACAGTATGTGGAACAGAAGCAATTATGTGAGAATGTAAAATATAGACCCTAAAGTCTTTTAATGCTTTCACTAATGCTAAGGCTTGCTTCTCCATGATGTTATATTTGAGCGGAGCATCTCTTAAGGCCCTACTAAAGAAATATATTGGTTGTTATTGCCCCAAGTGATTCTTTTGAAGTAAAACTGTAGCTATTGTATGCTCAGATGCAAAATAAAAGATATAAAAGTCTTTGGTGAAATATGGACTAATCAGGACTGGTGTTTGAGTGAGAGCTTGTTTTACTAGTTCGAATGATTGTTTAGCTGGTACAGTCCATTTTACACCGACATCTTTCTTAAGCATGTTTGTAATGTTTTTTAATAGCTCAGCAAGATTAGGGATAAACCTCCTCAGAAAATTAATCTTTCCGATGAAAGATTGCAACTCTTTGAGGCTTCTTGGATGACTGAATTGTAATATGCCATCTATCCTTGTAGGGTCTATTTTGATTCCCTCTTCTGAAATTATATGGCGAAGAATTTTACCTTCTTGGAGACCAAAAAGTGTCTTCTTGGGATTCAATGATAAGCCAAATTTCCTACACTTCTCAAAAACTTTTCTTAGGTGAACCAAATTTTCTTCATCAGTTTTTGAGAAACGATTATGTCATCAAGGTAAATGATTATGAAATAGCCAATGTCTTCAAAAAATGCTATGTCCATGGCCCTTTGGAAGGTGGCCCCTACATTCATTAATCCAAAAGGCATTTTGACATACATAAAGATGCCCCAAGGTGTGGTAAAAGTAGTTTTGATTTGATCACTTGGGAGCACTAACACCTGGTTGTAACCCGAGAACCCATCTAAGAGGGAAATCCATCTTGATCCAACTACCCTTTGAAGTATATGGTCCTTCTTCGGCAAGGGGTAGTTTTCCTTTAAAGAGGCTCTATTTAAATTTCTGAAGTCAATACAGAGCCTGATTTCCCCTGTTTTCTTTCTAATAGAAACTAAGTTTGATACCCATTCTGAAAATCTAATGGGTACTATGATTCCAACATCATGCATTTTTTCAATCTCTACCTTAACTAGAGGTAGTAAGAGGATTTATTCTCCTTAATTTTTGTTTGAAAGGCTTTTGATTTTCCTTCAGGGGAATCTTGTGTTGGATGATGCTGGTATCATATGATTTTAAGTCTTTGTATCCCCAAGCAAAAACATCTTTAAACTCTTTGAACAACTCTATGTATTGCAATTTTATGTGAGCTGGGAGAGTGTTGGATAGTTTGATCATCTTGGGTTGTGCTAGACTGCCTATGTTATGCTCTTCTACATTTATTTCCATAGGCGCCATTCTCGGTTCTTTGGCTACATCGTTAAAATCAAAAAGGTGTTCTAAAGGTGTGAGACCTCTTGGAATTTGGTCATTTTTGAATTGTAAAACTTCCAAGTCTTCTTGGTCTGTGTTATGAGTTATCTCTGCTTCAAAAGGATTCTCATAATGATTTATATCAACAGAATATGTCATTCCAACTTCTGGGATTTGTTCAATATACAAACAGTTTTCTTTATGGATGGTTTCTGATATTGGTATGCTGAAATCGTTTTCTGATTTCAAGAAATCATCTATGTGTTTGTCAGATTCAAAAAATTTCCAGTGATCCTCGTTATCAGGCACAACAGGCCTTTGTTTTACCTTTACACTGAGTTGTTCATTTATCTTATGTATTTCGCAGTTGTTGGCATTGAAGGCGAGTTCATTTGCTAGATGATTCAGTGCTCTAGGGATGAAAATGAATTCATATTTTTCAAAGGTTTTCAATAAATCAAGGGAAAAATTCTGATATTCAAGCCTTGGATTTCTAGCTGAGTATTCTCCTTTGATTTTTTTTATGATAAATTCAAAATCCCCTAGGATGGATATCTTCTGGGCTTCTAATTTTTTAAGCAATTGTAAGCCTAGGAGGAGGGCTTCATACTCAACGATATTGTTAGTGCATGGGAAATACAATTTATATGAAAAAATTTGATTCGTATTTTGAATCCAAACACCTGCCCCTGCACTTGTTTTGTTACAGGATCCATCAAAGTTTATTGTCCAAAGTACGTTTGCCTCATTTTCAGTTTTTTGTTGCTGTTGATTGTCAATGTTTTGAATTTGATTGAAGGAAAGATTTGATTGTTCTGGTGAAATGATTGGGTACATGTTTTCCTTATCTAGTTGGGTGATTTCATCTTCATTACATAAGATAAAGGAATCTAAACTTGATTGAATAGAATAGAATGGAGTGTTGTTTCGTTTGTCTATGTTGCTCACCATGTAATTCATGTGAGATTCCCTGTATAGTCTTCTATTTTGGTTAAAAACTGGGATGGTGGCATAAGACATGTCCATTTGAAGGCTTCCCTGAAGTTTGGCTCCCCAAGATCTTGATAAGAGCATGCCATATTTAGGGGGAATTTCAGCTACAAATATATCCATTACCAGACTCTTAGCAGGGATTTGAGCTAGATTAACACATAAATATTTAATTAAACCCAAAAATTTGACTCTGCTTGAGTCAAAGGAATACCAATCTTTGTATGGTTTAGTAATCTCTAAGCCTAAGCTCTCCATTACCACCTTCGGCATTATATTGTGTGAAGCTCCTGAATCTAACATGGCATTGTGTAAAATTTTCTCGTGTATGTTCAAGCTAACATAGAAGGGAGGGACAGCTCCTTCTTGGTATTTTCCTTCAACTTTAGGACCAAACAACAACTCAGGTTTATCATCTGTTAGGTTCAAGGTGTCAGTATCACTTCCTAAGTTCAAAGCTTTCAAAACTTGGTTTTTGTACACTTCTTGGGTTACTAGTTCAGCTAGGGGAATGGTGATTTTTATCTTAGCAATATCTCCCTCAAGGATGAAAGGAATAATTGACTTGTTGATATTTACATCTGGCCTTTCAATTGAATTATTTTCAGCAACTTTGATTTGTTGAACCTTGTTTGGACTGGTAATTGGGACAGTTTTGTTAGGACTACTAGCTAAAGTGCTAGGGGTACTCTGTTCAACATTTGGCTGGACACGTTTGTCTTTGTTTAAGTCTGGTTTCTTGGCCAAAATGTTGGTTTTCTCTGCTGTATTTTTGGGCCGGTTTTCTACGTTTTTCTTGACAACAGTGCTAGTGTTCTTATCCTTTTAATTATCTATGCTTCCCTTGCTCCTAAGATCATACTGTTTGTGTACCTCCATGATTGAATTTTCAAAACCCAATCTATAGTCATCAGAATATTCATAGGTGTTTGTATTTTGATCATAAGAGAAGAAACCTTGTTCTTCCTCATTGAGGAAAACATCATCCCCACTATCTGATCGAATCAAATTTACATGAGATTCTTCCAACCTTTCCAACTCCCTATCTTCCTCATATTGATCTACATATTACTGTTGGAAGGGAGGTCTAATCTGTTGGTTTCTTTCCTTTTTCTTGTCTTGATTGTTTTCTCTTCTATAATTCTGATTTCTATTTCCGTTTTGATTTTTTTGAGGTTCTCTTGGTTGCAGTCTCTCATTTAAATTGATCTTTTCAAGCATCCTCTCCATCACCTTCACTAGGTTGTCAATTTTTGTGTCAGAAGATGAGGTTGAGGGTAGTAGGTCATCATTATAAGTTACCCTCTTCTCTAATATCAACCTATTTATTTTCTCAATTATGTTTGCTTCTACACTCAAAGCTCCTTTCTACATGTCTTCCAAGGTTAAGTAATCTCTCCCTCTTAATTCATAAGTCATTTCAGCATCAAGGCTTTCGAGATACCTTACCAAGGCCATGTCTTGGGGAGGTTTCATGTGAGGTGGGAGAGCATTGTAAATGCTATTGAACCTAGTGGAGTAATCATGGACACTCTCCCCTTTATTTCTCTTGAGGCTGCTATACTTTGCTAGTATTTGGAGAGGGTTCCTTTTGAGTTCCCATTTGTTGATAAATGTTTGATACAAGGTAGGGAGATCATTTATGTTATTAGGAGGTAAGTTCTTAAACCATTTCTTTACCTCTCCTCCTAAACTTTGGGCGAAGATACTCATCTTCACAGTTTCATCTTCTATCTCCATGTAATCAAATGCATCTTCCATCCTATCTACATGATGTTGAGCTTTTGTAGACTCTTTTCCAGTGAAGTGAGGGATTTTGGATTGGTAATCATTTGGTAAGGGGAGTAGAGGTTGTGGTAACACTAATGGGGCAGACCATGTTGCCATGGTTGGAAATAAGGGTGGATTTACATGAGGTGGATTTACAAGAGTAAGAGTGGGCTAAATAGGAGTGTTTTGAACAGTGGTAGTATGAATTGGAGTGGAAGAAATACTTGGGCCAACAAACTGATTTTGAGCAGACTTGTTATGGAAAAGACTAAAGTGATGAAGAAGCTTGGAATCAGGAGGAGTGGAAGGTGAGGCTTCTCTACTAAAGCTCTGTTCCAGATCTACAAAGTTAAGATCAGTCTCGTTTAAATCACCTTGAGATATAGTTCTAAAGATGTTCTGTGTATGATGTAAATCAAAGTGTGAATCCTCTAGGACAACAAGGTTTTCAGGGACAGAAATTGTTCTTAAGAGGCTCCTATTAGCAGCTGATTTTCCAGAGTCAGAAGTCTGCCACAGAATTCTCTTGGGATTGTCAATGATTAAAGGAGGATTTGGGTCTGGATGGGATCTAGTGTTGATCCTATGTGAAGCCAAACTATTTTTCAAAAAATGATAGAGGTTGAGGTTTTAAGGGTTGTTTTTTGGAATTTTTACTTCTCACAATGTCTTATCTAGTAAGGGACTAGGCTCCTAAACTTCTTCAAAGTTGGTTAACACAGTCCTAAAGAGGCCTAAGAACCTAGATGATTAATAGGCCTACTGGAGCTAGTGGAGTCACCAGGTGGAAACTTTTTAGCTTTTATGAAGATAAGATATTTGATGGTTCCACCACCATGTTTATTTGTGAAGCCAAACTGAATTTTTTTTTGGGTTTTTCTGAGTTATTCTGGTTTTATATGTTATGAGAGTGTGCTAAATCTGACCTAACACTTAGCTAGGGTGTCAAATAGTACAGAGTTCACTCTTATGGCTTGGTAACTAAATCCTTCAAGGTTTGATAAGGCTTTATGAGAATCCTAAGGGTTACTTAGTTTGTCACTGATTCAAAAGGTCCTATCATGATTACCATTGATTAGTAGTGCTTGAGGGAGGTTACTTATGTTATACTAGGCAGTGAGTGTTTTGTTTTGAAGATTTTACTCAAAGTCCCACCGTGATCGCCATTATGTTGGTGTCTCGTGTTTTTATAGTTTGGAAAATTAAAAGACAAGGCAACATCAGAACCAATCTTTAGAGTTCCAGGATCTAGTCATCCTGTTCTCAGAGAGGGATCTCTCAAATGTTTTTTTGCAAAGGTTTATCTTGTGTGCTTAGAGTATGTATTTTAGACTAGTTATTAAGTGTGGGTGTTTGTTTGTTTGTTTGTTTGGTTGGATTGATACAACATAACATGAAAGGCCTAGGAAAGATATATAGAATGGAGGAACATCTGGTTCATTGGGAAATGGAGTCAAAAAGAGGTCATAACATACTTATCAATGGATATGGGATATCAGAGGGCAATTCTAACTTGGCCACAGGAACCTTTGGTTTTTGGAATGAGATGGACATCAATGATTTGAAAAGAGAAGTTTAATTCTCAACAAAGGGAATTTGAAAACACAATTTGAACAATAAAGAGCTTTTTGATAGACAGGGCTAACCATGAATTCTATAAATCACACCTTTAAGCAAGCAATGATTTCAAAACAACTTTTAAAATGAAATCTAAGATTCTGGGAACACCCTATTTCCTCAAAGATTTTATTTCAAATGAATTAGAAAACATAAAAGATTCACTGATAATTGCATTCATAGAAGAGGGAACACCTAACACATCTATGATTACAACTATAAAGACCTTTGAGACAACTTTTTAAGTAAGGACAAAGGGCAAGATCAGAACATACCTCCTTGACTCACTGTAAACAGAAAAATTCAAAGGGAGACTTCAATAACAGTTTTAAAGTGGTAGCAGATAAGCAGGGAGAACCATAAATCATGCTGAAACCAACTATTCGAACTATTAAGGAAATAAACAGGCATGAAGACTAAAGAGATAGATTAAAGACTCTAAAATACTTCAGTAGAAGAAAACATGAAACAGTGAAGGGTGAACAGGTCTAAGGTGCTTCCAGGAGTCATTTCTTAGCCTAAAACTTTCAACCTACTGTAGTAAGAAATTGTGGAACATAATGAAAATAGGGGAAAACATTAAATAGTTCAGAATACTTCACCAACAGCCAAGCTCATGGATCCAATGATAGAGCCTTCACAGTAAAAAGCATGCAACAACATCATTAGGGCTTCAAGACTTCAATTTCTTCTTCAACTTCAACAGACTATGTATTATTTCAGAGAGTTCCAATATTACAACTAGTGATCAACCAACCCCTCACTCATCTTCTTCAGATGTTTATATATAAGAATGAGGAGGTGATATCTGATTAAAAGATCTCAAAAACTAATTAATACAGACTTAAATGGCTTCTTGGCCTTTGGGGGCTCAATGAAGTGACTTACATACATATCCTCTGTATTAAATGATTTACATTAAAGATTAAGCTCGATGGGAGCTTTTGTTGACCTTTGAGGCTCTGTGTGATGTCGAAGTTACTCTGCTGATATTTTGTCATTAGTTTGTATGTAGAATTTATCCTTTGGCTACGTTGTGAGACAGATGTCTAATTCTGATCAATAACTGTAGCCTTTGATTGAATACTTTGAGGCACAGGTGGAATTTCCATTAGCTGGGAGGAATCAATTTGCCTCAAATGTGGCAGTGGAGGCTTTCCGTTTGATGATCCTTTATGATTTTTCTTTAAACTATGTTTAGTCAGGAGGATTAGGCTTCTGATAACCCATCTTAGCTTTAATCCCCACAAATCTATCTTCAAACTTCTGTCCTGGTACATTTTTGCCTTCGACACTAATACTCTCTGATTGTGCTTGATTCATGTATTTATTGCTGGTGTGCAGGGTTGCGCAGGGATGATATGGCATCAATGGCTCATGAATCTTTGATGAAATGTGAATTTGAAACCCTGTGAAGGATTCTCTTATATGGATAAAAGGCAGGAGGATCGTCACCCTCTTCTTCTGAATTTCTTCAATCATGGCGGAAAAAACCATTAACCCTGCAAAATACGAACAAATATTATAAAATCCATGCATGTATAGGTTTACTGCTTCAGAAGGCACATGGAGGAAGCATGGCCATTGGATGGCATCATCCAATGGTCGATATTGATCAGAATAATTGAAGGGAAGGCGGAAGAATGATTTAAATCAGAGCCGTCGATCGCAAAAAGATCGACGGTTATGATAGAAGGTGAATGTATGGAAAACAAAATGGAGATCTGCCCCATTTAAACTCTACCGCGTGGATGCTGATGTGGCACTGGGACCATCGGCACTGATGTGGATGGAGGGAAACGGGAGATGGAATGTGGGCCATCGATCAGCATATCATATCGACAGCGGAGATCTTTTAAATTCCACGTTGTAGCCTGATTAACTGTCAAGCTTCTTTGGTGAGCGATCGTCGTTTGATGGGCGGCGTCAGATTGGACGGTGGACGTCAATATCGCACCGGGTCCACGTTCAATATTTAACGTGCGATGGACGACAGTTTTATGAACAGTGCCCAGGCCACACATCAAGCGGTGTATGGAATCGCTGCGAAATGAAAAATACCACCCCACTCTCAAAAGCGGTGCGATGGATACCGCGTGGTTTTTACAACGGTGAGTGGATGGCAGGGACCACTGGGCGATGGATTGAGCGCCGTCGATCTGCGTATCAGATTGACGGTGGAGAGTGCTTTGAACTTTAGACCGGCGGAAAACCTTAGAAAATAATAAAATGCCCAAAGTTTCAAAATAACATAAGGTTTTAATATTTTCGAGGATGGGATATATATAAAATATGGTTAGGCGCCCAGCTACGGGGCCATGAGTTATATGGGGAAACATATGACCGGGGGTTTAGAAGGAAGGGCTAATTGGCATCGGGTGGTGCAATAAGCGCTTGGAGGGTTGGCGCTCGGTTCCAGCACCAAGACGTATGGAAGGGAGGGTTAAAGACTTAGCCCAAGGGGGCTTAAGTCATAAACAATGTATTTTTATGGATTTTTAATGGTTTTCAAAGGAGTTTGAGGGTTTCGATAGGGCAAGGTAAAGGACTTAGGTTTTATCAAAGGGTATTGATGAAGGGGAAAAAAGGGGAAAAACATGAGAAATGAAAGATTTTATGTGGGAAGAAGAGGTTAAAATGGGGTCAGTTTTGGAAGGGGATGGAGAGGAAGAAAAGGTGTTTGCAGCAGTTTTTCTTCATGTAACGACAACAGAAATTCTGAGTTGGAAAAGGGAAAAGCAGTGACGATTATCCAAAGGATAGGATATAATCAAAAGACTTTAAGTATCAAAAAATTTTTAGTAATGAAATTGTTTCTTGAAGGCTGTCCAAAAATCATTTAGCCACCACTTGATATGATAGAATTTATAGGTGGCTAACATATGGTATTCAAAGAAGCTTTGTTTTTCTTCTATCAAAGGTCTCCTTCAAAGGGTAATCTGAGGCTAGAATGCCCAAAATTAGAACAACCCTATCAAAATGACAAAGAAGATAGTCTAAGCCTTGCTTCTGAATGAGACTTTTGCAAATAAATACACAGAGACAGTATGTGTGAAGAAAGGGTATGACAAATGTTTCAAATTCAGAGACAACACTCAAAGAAACAAGGCATGCTACAGTCATAAATAAGACCTTTTTTATGAACATGTGAAAGATCTCTACTGTTGCGTATGATTGCATTGAAGGTCTTTAAAAGCCTTCTCTTTGATCAACAGATATAAATCAAGCCATGGGTGAATGCAAATAAGGTTCTTCATCCATAGCAAAGGAAAATATCCAAGGGCACCTAACTATTTTGATCAACTTCACAATAAGCATAATCATCATCAAACACCAATAGAGTTGAGTTGTCAAAATAAGTCCTCGAATTGTGAATCATCTCCTTCCAAGATATGGCAAAGGATGCATCAAAAATCTTGGATATGAATCTTAAGCAGTGCTCCTCTAAAGGTCAGAAATAGACAAACAGTGACAGAGTTTCTTCCTTAATAAGAAACAGTAAAAAAATATATTTTGGCTTTTAAGAAGTTTCTTTACTTCAAAAAAGGGGGTCATGTCTTTGGTATCTTAAAAAAGGTTGGCCATTGCTTTGGTTCCTAGAGACAGCCTTGAGTTGTGAAAGACCAGTGCCTAGGACATCTTATATAGCAAGGAGCATATGATATAACAGGGAGAGTTATCAACAAAAAGCTCTCATGCTATTTCCTGAAAAACAAGAAATATTAATCTGAATGGGACCAAGACCTTCAGAAACTAACACAGGGAAAGGAACACTGCAGAGGAAAAATGTGAGGAACTATAATACAAATGCATCAGACAGTTCAGAGACAGCTTACTATAAAGAGGGCCGATTCAAAAGATATGTCACAGAAATAAATTATTAGAAGGAATTTGCTGCGAGAGAAAGATTGAGAGAATAGTAGTTGTCATTGAGCTGATATCCAGATACACAATATCACCATGTAATGGGCTTACCAATTTAAGAATGCATACATGAAAATAGCGTTTTAAAAATAACCTCCCAAAGAAACTAATATAGCAGAAATATGGTTTGAGTGAATAGTGAAACAGTATATCATGCCTGAGCCATATTTAAAGCACTTGAATAATCCAAGCATGGGTATCAACTAGGATAAATCCATACCAAAAATCAGTGAGCCACTTGCATTCCAGAAACATGATACAAGAAAGCGGATGAAACGAAATGAGAAATTGAATTAGCACATATAAGAAAAAGTTACACACTGTGAGACACCCAAGATCAGAATCCTCTTTAAAGATGGAACTCCTCCTCACTGAGACCCAATGGGCTTTGTACATTCATATGAGAGTTTGTACAAAACGCATACAAAAATCCTCTTACTGCATAATTTTCTGATAAAATCTGGAACCCTAAAAAATTTGTTCTTCAGGGGTTTTATAGAGAAAAAAGAGAACTTAGTAAATGAAGTCGAAGATGAACATTTAATTTTCTTCATAAAGACAGGATGGCTGAAACGTGCATGCCCATACTGCTTGATAACTCTGTAATTTTGTATGTACTATGTGGCCTGCTTTCTGAAATAAATGCATTGGGTGGAAGTTTATTCAAGAACACGGTAGAGAAATAAAAACCTTATGGGCAGTCTGTCCTTTCCTGGAGAGAAAATTCTGCTGAAATAAATCCTTGAGGGTATCGTTTTCTGTGCATAAAACTTCTGAGTGATCTGCAGGGTCTTCGATCTGGTACTATACTTTCAAATGGTTAGGTTAAGGCTTGAAAATTTTCAATTATGCGCCTTTAACTCTCTGCCTTTCACTGATACTCTCTATCTGCAATATTAATGTTTCTGATCGCGAAATCTGCACTTTGAATGACTCTGGAGGGTTTGACAAAGTTCAGATCTGTTCCTTTAATGGAAGTCATATCGCAACAGCTTCCCAAGCCTTCTCCATAATTTCAGCCTCTGAAAAATGGTCCTTTTCGGTGCTCTCTGCTACTGTAATTGAGACTATGAATCATGGCGGTTTACCGCCACCCGTACCCTGCAAAATACACAAAATTTTCAAGAAAACAAATGCACGGGAAGGTGGATGCAACAGGGATAATGAGGATGACAGCACAGCATGGTGATGGTGAAAAAATGCAGCAGAATGACGAAGAAATGCTCTGGTTGCAGGTTGGCGGGATGCAGAAAATTACATGTAAAACCTTAGAGGTCGGCTTAGAATGGAAAATATATATGGGATGGGCGTGTGACAAACACACGTGGAATAATGTCATGGCGAAGGACACGTGTTGATGGCAGGTGGACAAGTAATATGGACCGTCCGATCTTAGGAGGAGATCGACGGCTGAAAACGTATCTGAGGGTGATGGACGACGGGCCCAGGGTACGAATATCTTGGGTTAACCTCCGCACATCTTCAGAGTGCAATGACCGTTGGATGAAGAGTCCCAGATCAGACAGTTATTATGCATATCGCACCGGGTCAAATGCCGAACAATAACGCGCAATGGGGGTGCGGTTTTGAAATAGTGACAGAGCCACATGCCATACACTGTGTGGAATCGCTCCGAAATGGAAAATACCGCCCGCCCTCCAAAGGCAGTGTGATGGATACCACCGATTTTTTAATAGTGTTTTTGGGCGCAGGGACCGCAAGGGAATATGGGCTGTGAACCATTGATTTATGGTTTGATCGGACGACGAACAGAGCGGTAAAAAGGTGGGCTATGGGCGTGACTTTGATCATTGTAGGTCGTCTGATCTGTACAGATCGACGAATAATACTGCGCTCTATATTTGCCTGCAATAAGTGCTCTCCGAGCTATGGCTTGGTCTAGCACCCATGTTATGTGGAGAAAAGACTGAGGGGCTAGGGCTGAAAGGCGCCAATATATATATATTTTCGAATGTGGGATTTTGGCCCTTTTAAATGCGATTTTGAGTTTATAGGAGGGGAACGATAGGTGAAAAAATGGTTTTTTATGCCAAACAGAGAGGCTTTCAAGGGGATTTCTTGGCAGAATTTAACAGAATTTAACAAAATGCTGACATGATCAACATTGGCTCCACCTGGGGATGGCACGTTCATCCCTAGGCATGTCGAAAACTTCGTAGACCACCTTCATCATCAATTTTTACAGACAAGAAAAATAAACCTGCTCTACTTCTACCCTTATTACTCCACGAGACCAGATTAAACTGTTGGTCTCATATTTTCTCTACCTAAACTACATATGCTAGGATTAAACTGTCTAGCAGATTTCTTCTCTACACTCTAAAACAGAAATCAAAAAACAGCCAAACTAGGATTAGACTGTCTGGCTTGCTGAACTTTGCAGAAATTAAAAACAACTAACTACATGCTCACATACTGAGCTTTATTGAGATTTTCCTACCTACCCTACTCTAATTCAAATATTTACAAGTCTAGCTTACAAAAATTGTCTTCCAATGCAACCATTCCATCAAGTGATCCCATGATTGGTCTTTGTTGCTCAATTCCTTGAGCAGGCTAGAAAGGCAAGGCAACTCCCACTCTTTTTGTTCCATAATAGCAATTTTGAAAATTTTTCTTTTTGCTTGCAACATGCTGCCCAAAAATACCCTTGATCCTTCTTCAAATGTTTGCAAGAAATGAGCATAAGGATCATGAAATGATCCCTGGTTATGAATATCTGGCAGGCAGGCTTCAACCAGGATTTCTTCTTCTTCCACTGGATCAAGAACAAAACTCTCTTGAGAAAGAGAATCTACCTCATCTTCTTCATTTTTTGAACTGGAGGACTCATCATATATGACAGTGCTGTCCTCTTGGAGCTCTGATATGTTCTGCTCTAATGAGTTGAGCTCTGTGAACAGATCTATGTATTCTTGAGTAGGGGTATGTTTCATTTCTTCTTCCTTTTCAAGAGAATGCCCCTTAATTTCACTCTGCTCAGGAATTTCTTCTTTTCTTACCTCCTCATCTTCTGAAAAGGAAGGTTGTTGGTTTCTCGTCTCACTGATGATCTATGGTAAAGTATAATGAGGATTCAAGGAATCTTCATCTACTATTATACTATCGTAGCTCTCCCCATCAGTATCATAAATAGCCTGCATTGGCATATTACTCTCTAGAAGTAAAGGGAAATGATTTTCCTCCCATAGATATACTAATGATGTCACTACAAGATTATCTTCTGTTTGGAAAACATCATCATCAGATAGATCAGAAATAGGAAAATCGTGAATATAAGTAATATTTTCAATTGAGCATACTGGATTATCAGCAGGTTCTTCTTCACTTTGATCTGCAGAGGAGCTTTTTGGATTCGTACAATCAAACTCATAAGATGAATGGGCAAGAGTATGTGTTCCATAGAATATTTCTGAGGTGGACTGCTGATTTAATATCTGAACAATTTCTTCTTTTGTCAAAGGAGAAGATTGTTTTGTGTTCCTTTGTGCAGACGAGCAGTAGCTCTCTGTTTCTTGTACTAGCTGATTTGGAGGTAGGATGTCTTCTTGAACCTCTTCTAGAGTATCCTCAGTTGTGCTTGCAGGGAAAACTTGAGGATCTTCTGATGTTTCTTGATCTCTCTCTGATTCAGACCAGTCCTCATGAACCTGATGATACTCGGTTAGACTATAAGGCTCATGAGTGGTTTCTTCCTCCACATCAGATTCTGCATCTTCTATGTGGTCTCTTGTTTCCTCCAAGAAATATTCCCTAATTTCTTTTGCTATTAGGTCCTGATACTCTCTGTTCAGTGTAACACAAGACATAGGTAAGCAATCAGGAAGTTCTTGATCGCTTTCCTCCTCATCTTCCATAGGTTTTAAAGCATCATACATGTCTTGCTCATTATCTAGGTCTTGTGTTTGTTCTTGTTCTGGAAGAGGCATGGGTTCTTATAAATAATCATCATTTGCATTCATATTAGTCATATACATCTCCAGCACTTTATCAAAGGTTTCTATTAATTCATATAATTGATCATACAAAGCATCTAGCTTTGTATCCCTGTCCATGTTTGGATCCATGTTTCTGCAAAGATGGTCACTGCATCTTCTCAAACAGTTCAAAGTCTCCTACCAGTGGGGTCATTTGGTCTTTTGGGAGTTATGGAGTGTGGAGTCGCCATCTAGAACTTGGGCTACTTGAGAAGATGAGGATGGAAAGTTTTCTACAGACAATTCAGGGATTTCAGTGTGTATTGATTTTCTTTCCCTCCAATTTCTTCTATGTATGATCTTTTCTGGGTCAGTCACTGAAGGTGTCTTTGGCTGTGACGTATCTGACCTCAGATATGGCTTATGAGGAGCCAGGTGTTGTGCTCAACTTAGTGTTCCTAAATTGAGGTCATAAATTATCAACCAGGGTCAGTAAACTGTTGAAGTGTGGTGCACTATATGTGCCTAGGTATCTATTTCTCACTACGTTGTGTTTAGTGTTTTTATGATGTTTTTGGTTTTATGGTTTTATGTTAAAAAGGAAAGCACTAAATGTTGATGAAGGACAGTTGTTGGACACACTAAAAATAGAGCAAAACCAATTCTAAACTGTGTAAGGAACTAAAGAACAGAAAATGTAAAGTTTAATAATGACTCCTAGTAAGGAAACAAATCACAACATGAACTCAATAACTCATAGCTTGAACTCATCCAATTCATTCATTAGGAATATGTTGGAATAGTTTGAGAAAAGAACAAGTTTAATACAAATGAGGTTCTCCTAAGGACACAATCATCTTACAATATTACAAAGAATCTCATCCATGGCTAGAGGTTTATTGGAACACAATTGAAAAGAGATTATTTGTAGCACAATAAGATTTCTACTCTAAATTAACTTGTAATGCTAAGATTACTCCATTATGCAGCTCAGCTTGTCACTAGTAAACCTCATCCAAAAGTAGAGATTTTCTAAAATATTTTTTGGAAAGAAAGGTTTAATTGTGAATTTGCAAAGGATTGCAGAATAATCAAGGCCTTAAACTGATATTACTAACTCCTGTCCAGATGATGATGTATTAATAGAAAGTCAGAACAAAAGAAGTTTTGTAAATAATGAAGGCTGTGGAATCCGATGTCAACAATTAATACTACTTAAAGAACAATGGATAAAACTGAGAAAGCAATTGATCAAACTTGAAACATAGTAACCACAACTAAACTACAGTGCCATTAACCTAATTTGAAATATAGTGAAAAAATTTGAACTAGAATGCCACTAATCTAACTTGAAATGCAATGAATTAAAACTGAACTAGAGTGCCATTATCAAACTTGAAATATAGTGATAGAATTAAACTAAAATGACATCTACCTTCGGAGTGCTACAACTAGACTAAATATGCAACTAATTACTGGAATGTTTCAGCTCTATCTCATTCAGAATTAGTGGTATTTTGGAATAGTTTGTAGAACAGGACTAGCTGAAACATGTTATGTAAATGAGCATGAAAGCATAAAATTCAACAGAACACAAAAAAGCTCTAAAACACCACAGCTATGTCCCATCCAAAATTAGTGATATTATGGAAGAGTTTATAAGATCATGATTAGTTATACAACTGATGTAATTGAGCATAAGAATGTAAAACTAACTCCTAAAATACTACAGTCACACCTCATTTGACATTAGTGATATTTTGGAAGAGTACGTAAGAACGAGACTAAACTGTAGCATCTAATTCAAATGAATAAAAACTCAAAGTTCAGAAAGTCAATTAAACTAGGAATGAAACGAGGCTAAATTACTTATCTAAATTATATGAACAAAGCTCCTCAGGTAGCAGGGGCCCTCTACCACCGGAGTAGCACACAAATATACTCAAGATTGACTCAGCTCATGCAATAAAATGATGTTTCTTCCATTAAAGGAGAAATTCTTCAAAACAGAGTATTTACGGCCTTCAAAGATCTAGCAACAAAACAAAATCTAACCAACGGTTTCTCGGTTTCCCGAGTCATACTTATAATGAAATTACATAAGTACTCTTTGATAATAATGGGGATAAGTGTCTTTCCCACTTCTAATCAAATTAAAACTCTTATTAACAGTCTTGTGCTTAACCGCGGACATCTGTAGAGTTTGTGTTTTGATAGGAAACTGCTTCTCTTCTACGTGCATAACCGCTTTGATACTTTAACTCGGACTTCGTGGGGAGAAAGAGATGATGGGGAGGTGTTGTGGATTTCACCCATATGCCTTTTTCTTTGCAGTGACACCTGGAACTTGCATAAACATGAGGATGGCTGCAGAACAGACGACTGGCTACGGAATGCCTGTATTCTGTAGCCGAGTCTTAGTCAAAATTACTACAGCAACAAAAATCATAAAAACATAGCAAGTTAGTCATTATATAAATTCTTAAAGAAATTTTAATTAATCCTATTGATCAGTTAAGCCTGTAATTGATGAGGGACAAAGAAAATGAAGTAGAATGTGGTGAAAGAGAAGAACATCTTTGGGGCTCAACATACCCCCACTGCAAGGTTTTTGCATGCCCTCATGCAACTACTCCATGTACTCTGAGACCTCTGCTAAGACATCCAACCCTCTTCTTCTGCTTTTCCTGATAGTCAATGGTCTTTTGGGCTTCCTTATGACTAACTTGAATCTTAAATTTGTAAGTGCCCTGATTAGCTTTTTGTTTTTCTTCTTCAATTTTTCACTGGCCTTGTACAATTTCTCCATTTGTAAAGACAGAGTTGAATTCATATCAATTTTTAGTTTCACCTGCTCCCTCAAGATGTCATTCTCATTCTTGATGTGCCTATTGAGTACTTCTAACTCATACTTATCTCTTCTTAGCACATCAATTTCAGATTTTGGTGGGCTAGGAGTTATGTCTCTACTTTCTGAAGCTCTCCTCTCTAATGACTCAATATAATTGTAAACTTGTTGCTATGTTGGGTCAATTTCTGGAGTTTCTTCATCCTCAATGTTTATGATCCCTGTTTTTCTAACCTTTTTTTTCTATATTATACCTCTAAGTTTGTGGCTCCGTCTTGGTTGAGATGGCCCTTCTGCTCCGTCTTTGGCATA
The DNA here is from genome assembly GCA_034641835.2 of Pinus albicaulis. NCBI lineage: Eukaryota > Viridiplantae > Streptophyta > Pinopsida > Pinales > Pinaceae > Pinus > Pinus albicaulis. The sequence continues at coordinate 347,086,718 of CM076570.1, read as the reverse complement.
TTTTCTTATTATTCTTTCCTTCTTAAGCTGCTTCTTTATTTGAGCCAATTTCTCAGAAATCATCTCTTCACTTTCCTCTTAAATTGATTTACCAGTTTCAACTTCAATAGTTTTGGAAATTTCCCTTCTCCTGCTTCTTCTTGTAGGTTTACTTTTAGGTGGAGATTCTTTGGGTTCCTCAAAATGGTTCCTCACTAGAAATTTTTCCCAATTATCTCCCATTTTCCTCAAATGATATTCAATTAAGATTTTGACTAAACCATGGTGATACAAAGTTGTTTCTAGAAATTGAACCCTTTTTTGAACATTTGAGGCTATTCTTTTCAGACTATGAAGTAGGAACAAGGGCAAATTAATTTCCTCATATAAGAAATGCATCATTAACTGAATATGGTAGACATAGAGAGTACCAAATCTACCTTCACAGGTGATAAATTTTTGCAAAATGAGTAACATGTTCCTCCACTTATTCTTTAATGCCGAGCTAGGAATACCCTTTTTAAAAATGGAAACATCCATACCTGGAGTCTTAAGCATTTTCCTCCATGCTTCGTTATGGAATTCCATATTTTTGAACCACCTTTCTCCTTGTCTAGGTAGTTCCGTTGCCTTTGCAATGAAAGCCTCTATAATAGTGAATTTAATGTCTCCTATTTCGACCTCAGCTCCATTGAAGGACATTGCAAATGTTTTAGTCACCTCTTTGTGGAAACCACTAAATTTCTCCAAAAATTGCAACGAAACTGCTTGCTGTAACATTTCTCTGATTTGTGGATATCCCTCCAAGTACTTGGTTCCAACTAGTTCAATCCTCACTATTAGACCTGTTATCACTCAAGTTTTCCTAGAAGTTGTGTAAGAGGAAAGTATACCCGAGGTAACCTGGCTTGACCTTTTAGTGAAATCTGTGATACGGCATCACAGAGAAGCTCTCTTTATGATTTATCTTTGTTCTTGGAAGGTTTGAGGCTAGTTATAGATTCAAAGTTTGTTTTGGGAAAATGGTGGAATCCACAAACTAAGGGCAAGGTTGAGGGTTTTCAGTCCATTGGGCTATGGAGTCAAAGGATGGCTTTACTGGATTTCTATTCTACGCACAAGATGGTATTACAGGGCAAGATAGCTAGACAGAGAGCAATCCTTAAAATTTAAAGTGGATGGGATGATCTTGAAGGGATGAAAGGCAGCTAAGAATCTTTCACCATGTTCAAAAGAAAGAAATAAGATGACTACAAACAAAGAGCAATGAAGAATTATTTATTATAGTAATCAACAATGTTTAAATTAGCAAAGCAGGAGCATTTAAGAATTCATGCTTATAACTAATTTAGAAGAAAACATTAAGAATAATCACATTTGAAAACAGAGTACAATTAAGCAAATTCTGTTTCAATCCTTTATGTAAATTATTCAGAAATGGATATGATGGTATTATAAACTAATATAGTATTTCAGACAAAAGGGTAGAAAAACTTATTCAACTGTAGTCCAACACATGAATCCTGCAACAAGTCCAGTGCTTTAAATCGTCATCCAGTAAGCCACGAAGAAATTTCTCCAAGATGCTTTTATTCCGAAAATCTCAATGTTACAACAGAGTAATAGAATCCACCCTCAACACTCTCTTTGAGGGTTTATTTATACACAAAATAATCTTAAACAATCTTACACTATCTTAGCCAATAATCTAGGCTGACTTAAAGCATAATTTACAAACAAACAAGTGACAAATGGTCTCGTGGATAAAATAATGGGCAACTGCCGATGTGTTGTTCCTTTCTTCGTGGATGTGCTGGAGGTAAGTGCTGAAACAGGGCTCTGTGCTGTCCCTTGCAGTATTTCTTTGACTTGTTGGACACTCTTTATTCCCACGGATACTCTTTAACCCTTTCATCTGATACTCTTTCATCTGTTTTCTTATTTTTACCATTTACTAGATAGTAAAGATAAATTCTCATCCTGAAAACAACTCTTATAGAATTTCCAACATTTCCTTCCACCACGGATCATCTGGTATCATAGTTCTTCTGAGCTTTCTTAAAGTTTCATCTGCTTCAGTAAGTTTATAAAAGTTAGGCTCATTCGGAAATAGATACTTTATTTCATGTTCCAGATGAAACAAATTCCTCACTTTATCATAAATACTTTTCCCGGTTGGTAATGTCGATTTTGACGAGCTAGTAGAACCAGCAGCTGTATTTTTAGCATGAGCCTTTATTCTCTTCACATAGGTTTCCAAGTCCATTATTTGATCTTCTGTGAGCATGGGACTTGGTAACCCACTATCCAACAAAGCTTGAAATTTCTCTCTGAAAATGTTGATGTCAACCAAAATGTCTGTGCACTTCCTTTCTAAATTTTGCATGAAAGTCCTCTTGGTGAAAACTCTCTTTACTTCCAAAACTGTGCCTGTCCTATCATCAATTCCTAACAATGCAAGCTGTTGCTTTGTTCTGGAATTCAAAAATTGAATGAGCTGATTGGCCTGCTCAGGCCTGCCTCTCAATTCATTTCTGGTTCTATTTATTTCTTCTTGGGCGATTTTAACCAACTCATTTTGCTCAAAAATAGCTTGAATAGAGGGCCAAATACCCTTTATTAATTCAATGATGTTACCCCAAAGAATGTCATTTATTTCGTTTAGAGGCTTTTCCAATGAAATATCTTTCTCCAAAGCCTGAACCAATTTTTCCAATCTTTTTATCTCTCTGGTGTTATCAGCAGCTGTCTTTTTAGCTGTGTCATATTTTTCCTCCAATTTTACTAATTGCAATTTTGTTTCTTGGAGTTCTGTGACCCTCAGTTGCAAGCTCTCCATTTGTTTTATTAAATCCTCAGAACTCAAGCCAGAAGTATTCACTTGAGATGGTTGTATTTGCTGCCCTGTTGTTGGAGTACCTGTTGTTGAAGTCTGCCTGAGAGTTTCCTGTTCCTGCAGTGCTTTTTCCAATTCCCTCTCTGTTTCATTTAGTCGCTCAGTCATATTTAGAAGTAACTCCATTATTTCTTCCTGTGAATTACCTTTTATAACTTCTTGGGTCTGAGGGTGCCTCAAGGCTGGTAATTTTAGCTGTTTTCTGAGTGCAGCTATATCATCCTCTTTCTTCTTTATCAATGCCTCAATACCTTTGATGTCCTTGGGATTATGACCCAAACCAATGATTATTTCTTCTAAAGACTTAATTCTATTATCTTTGGCCTGTGAGGAGGCCTTCACAATTTTCAATTGTGCAGTAGTGTTATTCAAAGAATCTTGCAGCGTTATAGCTGCCATGGCCTTGTTGGTGAGAGTAGAATAGACCATTTCCCCAGTTTGTCTGTGTAGCTCTATCTGGTCTAGGGGATGGATATCCTTTGCCAAAACTTCAAAATTTGTTCTGATGTAATCTGCTGCTGAAGTGGGCTTTGGCACCTTTGTTTTGAAGTGGCTCATCAGCATTTTGCCTTGTGAAAGGTCAAACGCTGACATTAGCCTTTCTTGATTATGGGGGGCCATCTTCATATACTGATCATATACCTTCATTTTCAATGGATCATTTTTTGTTTTAATATTAATGAAGGTTCTTTTAATATCTCCAGTGTCTGTTTTTGGTGGTCTGAAAGAGGAGACCTCAGTGCTTAATTGCTTCTGTAAAGCTTTCCCTTTTTGGCTTATGTTTGTTTCACTTGCTGTGCCAGTTTGCTGACTATCTTCCCTTCCATCATCAAATACTTCATCTATAATTTCTACATCTGGAGGTGGATCTGATTTGTGTTTTTTAGTTTGATGTACCTGTGAGGCCCCTTTTGGAGGTGTGGTATCTGGAGCCTGCCTCTTCTTCCCTATTTCCACATTTAATGGAGTTTGCAACTCTGGAACTTGGATGTGCTTTGCCTGTGTGGGAGAAACCTGTGATTGTTCAGGTGTTTTGGAAGTCTGTGGTTTCTCCGTCATGACCAAAGTTTCAATGACCTGAACTGCAGGTTCTTTTCCTTTACCCTTGGGTTCTGCTGCTACTGATGGACTTCTTTCCTGTAACGTGTGCTGTAGAGTTGTTGCTAAAGAGGTGCCAATGTAGGGTACCTGCATTTTACCACACGTTTCTAGGTCAAAGTTCTTCTCAACATCTTTCATAATTTTATTCATTTTGTCTGCTTCACTTTCTTCCTCAACAAGTGTTCCTTCAACCCATTCATCTTGATTTGCATACTGTTCTAGATCAGAATTTTTGTGGTGTATATAAGGAGATGATTTATTCTTTAATCTCTTTTCACAAATAAAACCAAAGGGATCATAAGGAACCCAACTGAAAGATGTTTGGAACTTTCTCTGTAATAGATTTTCTGCTTCTCTCTCAGCCTCCCTAGAATTGCAGATGAAAGGACCTAATTGGCTTTTGATCCTTAACTGAGCTTTCTTCTTTACATTAAAAAAATGGATCACATCTGAATTGTTCATTTGCCTGAAGTATTCCAAGGCAAAAATCCTCATTGGTACATATCTGGGTAACTTGAATGGATGTAATTCACATCCATAAATCCTGATGACTGTATGGTTTTGATACAAATACCAATCCCCAACCTTATAACTCTTTGACAGTTGCAAGGTCTTTCTAATTTCATTAGTGAGTCTTGGGGGAGGAATTCCTGTTAACAATGTTGTTGCAGGATAAACAAACTGATCAATGAATTCAGAGTAGGAGTAGGGAGAATCGGAGGAAGAATGAATGATGGGGGACCAAAATATGACTGACCTGGGATTTCCCTTGGCATCAAGTTTTTGAACAGGGAAAGGGAATCTTTCTGACTGATAGTAGATCATGAGATGATAGATAACTGAGGAGTACTTAAACACCTTTTCAGTGTCCAGCCTTATGAATTGATCGTGGATCTTGTTGGCTATGAAGGAAGTAAAATCATATTTAATCTCAGGAGATTGCCCAGGGGTAAAAATGGATAGCAAAGCCAAGGTTATCTCATCCACATATTCACTGGTGTTGAATCCTAAGACAAAAGATATAATATTTACAATGAGCCTTCCCAATGTATTGAAAAAGTAAAAACCATAGGGAGGAGACCCTTTTGGCTGATGCTCAGGTAACATGAAATGCTGACACATGGATTTTAGCTTTTCTGGGGTTAATTGCCTGGTTTTCTCAATCAATCCTTCTATGGATAATGGAGCTAATTCTTGGTCTGTTTCAAAGTGTAACATGGCATTGATAACCTGGGGAGTGATGGGAAACAAAATACTTTGATCAGGAGCTATTACAGCCCTCCGTGCGGGATCATAGTTTTCCTGGCAATAATGGATGATTTCCGGGAATGGAACAACTGAAGGAATGAGGTATCTTGGGAGATTGGATTCCCATAACCCTATAAGATCTTGCCCCTTTGAGTATTCGTCTCTGCAGCGACAATAACTCACTAGGGGACTTTCATCAAAAACCAAGTCTTTAATTTGGAAATCTTCATCTATCAAAGGTAAATAGTCTAATTCTCGGTGAGGAGCATTCAATGGAGTGATATTCAGAGCTGTCGGGGCCTCCATTTTGGTTCTTGTGGATTCAAAATGGAGGTTTTGGTTTTCCTTACAGGCCGGGCGGAATTTCTAAAAATGAAGGAAATTGGCACAGCTTGCCGGTTCAGGGAACAATTGCACAGTCTTAAAACTTCTGGAAAGGGCTCGGTGACGATTTTTAACCACTATTTCCTCGAAAAACAAAGAACACTGAGCTTTATTTGCAGTCGGGGCGGAAAAGGATAAATACCTGCTTTTAGACGGAAGCTGGTTCTTTAATAGGTAGCAGGTAATGGCGGGACTGTTCTTCAACACGAGCGCAGCGGAATCTTGGAGTAAATTGGTCAATTGCAGTGGAAATTTGAAAATCGCAGCGGGAGCTCTGTCGTTTTCAGAATAACGAAATAACAGGAAAAATATGGAAAAAATGGCTTTAAAAAGAGTTTTTATTTTTTCGAGGGATGACGTCATCGACGTACGGGAGTGACGTGTGCAAGGTCGGGTGGGAAGCGGTAAGCGGGAAGTCCCCGCACTGCTTTTGGTCGAGGGTGGTATTGATCGCGGGGGGAGCGATTCCACAGAACGTTTGCCACGTGGATGTATGACTTTTCAAATACCGCTCGTTCCCCGCTGATTAACGTTCTCGCAAAGGAGGGGTAGCGGGGTTCACGTGGACCATTGATCTGCGGAGGATTGATCCGACGGCTGCAGCGATGGGGGAATAGGTGGAGGTTTCGGATGTGGGCCCGTCGGGCTTTAAACACTTTTTAACGTTGTTTAATCGCTCCGGGAAATATTTAATAAGCGGATAAAAGGTTATTTAATTAGTCCTGATGACTAATTAATCCTGAATGTGTAAGAAATGGGTTGCGGCGGGGTTGGCTAAGTGGAATGCCAGGTGGACAATCCACGGTGGCGCGAGACTTTTCCGAAAGAATAAAACTTCGGGCCTTGTATTTTTGGTTTTAAACATACATATTGTATGTCTAAAGTTTGATTTTTTCATATATATTTTTATTATATGATAAATTAATTAATACAACTAATTCACCATAGGGGCGGGATTATTGTATAAAGGTATAATTTAACCAAAGGGCTTATATAATGGGTTTTCTTTTAAATGCACGGGGAAATAATTACTTTGGTTAAACTATATAATAAAGGGGTTTTTTGGGTTATTTATATAAAAAAGGAGTTATATACTTAGGATAGGGTATTTCACTAGGGATTTAGTAAAATAAAGTTAAACATTAATATGGAAAAGGGACAAGGGAACTCAAAACACTTGGCATATCTAAGAAAGTGATAACCTCTGAAGTAAATTGCAACATTTTATCTCCAACACTTAAACTTAGAATAGCAAGTTATCTTGAGGGATTTTTATGAAATTTTGTATGAGTTTCCTAAGTAAAATGGGATTTTACTTAGGAAAAAAGTGAAGGTGAATGATTATGATGATGAATTATCTCAAGTACTTAGGTCTTTTTGATCATTAGGCCGAGGGTCCGGTCCCTCCAGAAGTCAAGGAAATGCCTTGAGCCCTTTTGATCTCCAAACACCTTAGTACTTTTGGGGGAAATTAGTAAAACCTTTAAGGGGGAAAATGATGAGGGAGGTTAATGATTTTTTGACTTTGCTTGCAATGATTTTCCAGTGTATTTCCTGCTTCAGTATTTGTGATGAAAGTAAAGGATCAACAACATGTAGCAGCATCATTCATCAGATAACACTTTGCAGCACCATCTACCTACCCTATCTACTTAACACTACCATTTTCTCTTCTTTATTAGGGTGCATTTAGACTTGCAAACCCTTTTCAACCTTTTTCTTTTTACAAGGCAAATCTATCTAATTCTACCCTTATTACATCCAAGGGCTCAGATTAAGCTGTTGAGCACCTTTTATTAACTCTACCTATCTACTTATCTGCCAAGATTAAACTATTTGGCTAGATATTTATTCTCTAATCTACAACATGAAATTGAAATATGAGTAAGCCAAGTTTAAACAGTTTGACTTATTCATGAATTGTGGCAAAGGTTTGACAAGCTACACACAATTGTTTTATTACAAAAATGAAATAGTAGTGGCATTTGGATTTGCACACTTTCCTTGGTCTATTTTTTCTTGGGGTTCATTTCTTTCATTTCTTTTTGACCATTTTATTCTTTTTACCCTTTGATCTTTCTTTTAGGGTATACCCTCTTTACATTTTTTAACTTTTTTGATTTTTTGGTTTTTTAAGAATATGGAACACCTTTGCTCAAGTAAGAAGGTTTGAACATATTCCATAATTCCATCAAGACAATCATGAAAGATGAAACCTATTGGTATGGGAGTCTAACATTGGCTCCACTTGGGGATGGCTTTTCCTTGTGGAAAGTTAAGAACAGCAGGTCAGATGCCTCAAAATGTCTTCAAACTGAAAGTATGAAATTTTCCTTCTTCTGGTAGCTTTATTTTACATATGATAGTGAAACTTTTGGAACTTAGGGCCTTCACTTCGGGCTTCAATTCCAAGAAGTCACCATATCCAATCCAAACTGCATTAATAAAAACAAAACAAAAAACAATATATTATGTACAAGTTAGAAATATTGCAACATTCTAGTAAATGGGATCAAAATAATGCTTGAGCATTCGACCATTGACTGGTCCTTCTTCAACTTCTGAATTGTCCAACTCTTTCAAAAAGTAAGTGTTGTTTCCCTGCAAGGCATGAATGATATAAGGCCCTTTCCACAAGAAATCAAACTTTCCATGTTTCCCTTTTTCTTCTCGTCTAGAATCCCATCTCAGGACTTTATCACCTAGTTGAAAATCTTCTGATTTAGTCCTTTTATCAAACATTTTCTTTAGCTTTTCCTGCAAGACTTGTGATCTTTGGTATACCTCTTCCCTGGTTTGTTGCAGGTGGATTGTTTGATTAATTCTTCTTTGAATGTCATTTGGCTCCACTTGAGCCTCCTGAAGTAATTTCATCACAGGAATTCCTAAAGATGATGGGAATCTTGCTTCAAGACCATAAACTAACTCATATGGACTAGTCCCAATAGATTTCTTAGTTGTAAGTCTGTCTGCCCACAATGCATTAGTTAATCTCTTGTGCCAATTCTTTTTGTTTTCTTCCAATAACTTTTTGATGATATTGATAAGGCTTTTATTGGAGGATTCTGCTAGTCCATTACCCTGAGGGTAATAGGCTGTTGAATGGCCTAGAGTAATATGATATTTATGGCAGAAACTAATCATTTTCTTTGATTTAAATGCAGCAGCATTGTCTGTTATAATCTTTTCTGGGCAGCCAAATCTTGAAAGGATGTTTGTTTCTAAAAACCCTATGATCACAGAATCATTAGACTGTCTACATGGGATGGCTTCAATCCATTTGGTGAAATAGTCTGTAGCAGTTAAAATCCATCTATGTTGCCCTGAAGAAGGGGGATGAATTTCTCCAATAAAATTTAACCCCCATTGTTGAAAAGGTCTTTCTGTGGAAATTGGTTTTAAAGGCAGAGGTAACAACTTTCTTTTTCCCTCAAATATTTGACATTTATGACAAGTTGTTACAAATTTCTTAACATCAGAAAATAAAGTGGGCCAGTAAAAGCCAGCCCTTAAGATCTTGTCTGCAGTAGATTTCCAGTAGAGATGTCCTCCACAATCCCCTGCATGAAATTCATTAAGCACTTTATCAGCTTCATCTTTTAAGAGACAATTCAGCAAAATTCCTTCATGATTTTTCCAAAATAGAGTGCTATCTAAAATACAATATTTCAAAGATGTCATTTTTAAAAATCTTCTTTTGGTTCTGGACAACCCTGGAGGAGCCTGCAGGTTTAATAAAACATGAATTATATCAGAGTACCAGGGTGAATCTAAGAAAGCTTGACTGATCCGAGGAGTCGCCATCTCCTGTTCGTTGTCCAGTTCATTAAGGTCTAAGGCTTGGCAATTGGTTTCTGTCATAAGTTGTGCTAAACCTTGGCCCTTTATAAGTTTTGTTGGCTTGATCTCAATATCATATTCCAAAATGGTAGCTATCCACTTACCTCGTTTACCTTCTATGCCATCTTGAGTCAAAATATATTTAACTACTGCATTAGGCACATATGCTATCACATGAGAATATAATATGTAAACTCTGAAATCTTTGATTGCTTTTACCAATGAAAAAGCCTGTTTTTCCATAATATTGTACTTTAGAGATGCATCCCTCAGTGCTTTACTAAAAAATGCTATTGGCTTTTCACACCCTTGGTCATCTTTTTGAAGTAAAACAGCTGCAACAGTATGTTCAAAAGCAAATGAAAAAATAATAAAGTCTCTATCAAATTTAGGACTGGTCAGAACTGGTGTTCTTGTTAAAGCCATTTTAATTTCCTCGAATGATTGTTTGGCTTCTACAGTCCAGTCAATGCTTGAATCTTTCCTCAACATGTTAGTTAGTAATCTAAGTAACTCTGCTAGACTAGAGATGAATCTTCTCAAGAAATTTATTTTTCCTATGAATGCTTGCAATTCTTTTATGTTTCTGGGGTGGGGTATTTGCAAAATTGCTTGAATTCTTTCTGGATCAATCCTAATACCATCTTTAGAAATAATGTGTCCTAAAAGCTTTCCTTCTTCCAAACCAAACAATGACTTTTTAGGATTCAAAGAAATTCCATATTTTCTGCACTTTATAAATACTTGCCTAAGGTGATCTAAATGTTCTTGATCTGTTTTAGAAAAAACAGTCAAATCATCTAGGTAAATAACCAGAAAATCATGTATCTCCTTAGCAAAAGCAATATCCATTGCTCTTTGAAATGTAGCTCCTGCATTCTTGAGCCCAAATGGCATTTTGACATATTTAAACGTACCCCATGGTGTAGTGAATGCTGTTTTATCCTGATCATCAGGATGAACCAGAATCTGGTTGTACCCTAAAAATCCATCCAGTAGTGATATTCTCGAAGATCCTACCACCCTTTGCAGAATGTGGTCCATTTTCGGCAGAGGATAGTTGTCTTTTAAAGAAACTTTATTCAAATTTCTTAAGTCCACACACAATCTAATTTCTCCTGTCTTCTTTCTTGTTGGTACCAGGTTAGAAACCCATTCTGAGAATCTGATAGGAGCTATAATCCCTGCTTCAAACATCCTTTTGATTTCCTTTTCAATCGAGGGTAATAAAACATGATTTATTCTCCTAAGCTTTTGTTTAAAAGGTTTCTGGTCAGGTTTCAAAGGTATAGTGTGTTGAATGATGGATGTATCATAAGATTTGAGGTCTTCATAACTCCAGGCAAAAACATCCTGGAATTCTTTTAATAGTTCAACATATTTAACCTTCTGATCTTTTGGAAGAGACTTGGACAACTTGACCATTTTGGGATTTTCTGGGGTTCCTAAGTTGCATTCTTCCATATCAGCCTTTACAGGTTCCATTTTAGGTCTAAATAGAATATCATTTGAGTCAAACAGATCTTCCAAAGGAGTTAATCCTTTGGGCAAATGATTATCTTTTAAGTTGATGATTTCTGTCTCATCTTCTATGATTTCATCAGATTCCATTTGTTTCAAATTTTGCATGTCCTTTTTAGTGAATGTGGTCGGATGTAGCATATGAATTGCATTTTCTCTTGAAATTTCTATTTTTTGTTCTTTTCCTTGATCAGATTCATTAATAGCTATATCCTCATCTATATTACAATTAGAAAACTCATTTTGAAGTGTCAAAAAATTATTGATTTGATTGTTATTCACAAATACTTGCCAATTCAAAAGATTATCTGGTATTGTAGGCCTGTGTCTAATCTCAGCTGAAAACTGATGATTAGGATCAAAAGGTAACTTGCATGTACTAGCAAACATTGCTAAGCTGTGAGCATGCAAATTTTGTTTCCTGGGAATCTTGGCAAGTTGGGCTTGTAAAAATGTGTTGAGAATCTCTACAACCGTTTCTCTGTATTGTTTCAGTCTCATGTCTTTTGTTGCACATTCTCCTTTAATCTGTTGGATGATTAGTTCGGAGTCTCCTACAATTGATACCCTAATACCTCCTAACTTCTTGACATGTTTAAGCCCTAATAAAAGAGCTTTGTACTCTGCCATGTTGTTAGTGCATTTGAAATTCAACCTATAAGCATGACCCTCTGCATAATTGTTCTCAACATTATGTAACCAAATCCCAGCTCCTGCCCCTAGTCTGTTTACTGAGCCATCAAACTCTAAATGCCATAGAATTTCATGTTCATAATCTTCATCAATTGTTTTAAAGTGTTTTTTGACAGGAGCTAGTTGTTTAGTTTCTTCAGGTGTTTCTTGATCATCTGTTGTTTCTTTGTTTTCAGAGATTTCTTCAATTTTAACAGTGGTTTTGTTTATGGTTTCCAATTCTGGAGCTTCTATTTCAGTAGGAAGATCTAACTCAGCATTGTATAAAATAAAAGAATCCATATCAGAATGTACAGAATAAACAGGGAAGTTTTCAGGCTTCTCATGGCTACTCACTAAGCACTTCATCAAAGTTTCTCTATATAATCTTTTAGGCTGACCAAATACTGAAATAGTTGCATATGACATGTCTAGTTGAATAGATCCTCCAAGTTTAGCACCCCAAGATCTAGACAATAACATACCATACTTAGGTGGAATATCAGCAACTACTATGTCCATTAAAACAGACTTAGCAGGGTATTGTACCAAAGTGACACACAGATCTTTAATCAAACCTAAACATTTTACCTGACTTGAATCGAATGAAAACAAATCTTTGTACGGTCTGGTAATATCTAGATTCAATATTTCCATTACTGCTTTTGGCATCAAATTTTGAGATGCTCCAGAATCAAGCATTGCATTATGGAGTATCTTGTCATGAACATTCAGGCTTACATAAAATGGAGGGGTTCCTCCACTTTCTGGTTTGCCATTAACCTCAGGGCCAAAAAGAAGTTTGGGTTGATCATCAAGAATGTTTACCGAATCATCCAATCCAGTAATGTTAATGTTTAGGGACTTGGTAATCTGAATCCTATAGACATCATGTTTAGCCAATTCTGATAAAGGAACAACTATCTTGAGTTTGCCTATTTCAGCCTCTAGATTAAAAGGTTTTTCTGTTTGAGTTTTAGTATTTTGCACAGTTGGGTTTTCTCTGTTTTTTGGGTCTTCAATGTTTTTCTCTTTTTCATGAATGACGTTTTGTTTTGAAGGTGTTTCAGGACTAACTTCTACTGTTTCTTCTACATTTCCTACAAGAGGAGATGTATTAGACTGTTGTTTGTTGTTTGGTTGGTTGTCAGAGACATCTTCAATTATTGGATTTGAAGAATTGGGGGTTATCCTAGACAAAATTTGTACTTGGGGAATGTTTTGTACAGGGGGAATGTTTTGTTTACCTTTGACATTTTGTTTTGCTGTTTTCTGTTTGGTATTCTCTGGCACCTCAATCCGCCTACTTCTCAAGTTATACTATTTATGGACTTCATAGATTGCTGTATCATAGCCTTCCTTGAAATCGAAAGTCTCACCTGAATGAGTTTGGAATGTTTCAAGGATGTGATTTTCTTGATCATCCTGGGATAGGAAAACCTCTGGTTCAACTTTGTCATCTGTTACATTGTTTATTTCTACATCTTCTGTAGGTTCTTCAGAAGTTGAGCCTTCAACAAAGTTTTCTTGAAAGGGTGGCCTAATGTTCTGATCAGGAACATTCTTTCCACTATTTTGATTCAGATTCCTCATAAAGTTCGGGTTTCTTGCAACATTCTGATTGTCAGTAGAAGACTTTCTTTCAATGGTTTCCACTCTGTCTCCTAATCTTTCCATACCTTTAATGATTACATCTAGCTTCTTTTCAAAAGCTGAAGGTTCTTCATTCATAGGCATTCTTCTTTCTGCCCTAGCTCTGGCCCGTTTTTCTATCAGATTTGCTTCTACACTCACCACTATGCTTTGCATCTCCTCTAGTGTTTGAGGAGCTCTTTCCCTAAGGGAATAAGCTATATCGGAATCAAAACCATCTGGAAATTTAACCAACACGTTGTTAGGTGGGGGTCTTAGGTTTTGAGGAACTGCATTATATGATTCATTGAATCTTATGATGTAATCTTGTACGGTTTCGTTTGGTCTTCTTCTTAATTTTTCAAATTCTGAAAGGATCTGAAGAGGATCCTTCTTTTTCTCCCATCTGTTCAGAAATGCTCTATACAAAGCTTCTAAATCAGCAATACTGTTTGGAGTAAGAGCTCTAAACCAAGTTCTAACTTCTCCAGTAAGGCTCTGAACGAAAATTCTCATTCGGATATTATCAGTATCAATCTCATAAAACTCAAAGTAATCGGTCATTCTTTTGGTGTGTTGTTGAGCTGTGTAAGTTCCCGATCCATCAAAAGGTGTGATCTTACTCTGGTAGTCCTGAGGTAAAGCTGGAGGGTTGGCTGGTAACTGTAGAGGGGTGTATCGATTAGCCATTGGAAGATAAAGTGGGGTAATAGGTATTGATGGTCTGGCAGGGGGAGATGGAGGAGTAGAAGGAATAACAGGTGTTTGAAAAGTTTGAGAAAAAGTGACTGAACTTGGAGATGCTTCAGTAATCACAGAAATTTTTGAACTTTCTTCAAAGGTTTGCTCAGACTGAATAGAGTTATGCAATTCTTTGTCAAGATGATGTGAAACAAATCGGTATTGTAAATCTTCAAAGAACAATGGATCTGGAACTAATCTAGATAATTCAGTTTCAGAAAAATTCACAAACAAAGATGTTTCAAATCGTGCATCGAAAGGAATGTCATCAATATATATAATTTTCACAGGACAAGATGCAGATCTAGAAAGTGGTCTAGAACTTCCTGTACTCTCCTGACTTCCTCTTTCAGAACTTTCTTAACTTCCTTGTCTTCTAAGAATCCTGGGAATCAGATTTGGATTTTCAAATATTGGTGGTGGATTGGGGTCAGGGTTTGACCTAGTATGTCGAATCCTTTCTGAAGCCAGCTTTCCTAGACTATGTGTTTTTGGATTTTGGATTTTAATTGAAAAATAAATACAACTTCTACAAATTCTTCAAGAAATAATGATATATGATTAAGATTTCCTCAAAGATCTGTTTAAACTAGAGAGTCTGATTGAAAAATTTGAAACTAAGATTCAATATATAAGCTAAATCAGAGATAGACTGAAGCAACTTTTATTTACTTTTGCAATTGCAGAGCAAAAGAAATTTCAAAGGCTACCTGGCTGATTTTCAGACTCTGTCCATAGCTTATAAATCCAACAATAGTATCAATTAAATGATTCAGGTCCCCAGTATGGTCGCCACTATGTTATCACTCAAGTTTTCCTAGAAGTTGTGTAAGAGGAAAGTATACCCGAGGTAACCACAAACCAACCTTTTAGATGCAGAATCTAGCCAATCTGCATCCAGAGAGGGCTCTCTCTTTATGATTTTTCTTTGTTCTTGGAAGGTTTTAGGCTAGTTATAGATTCAAGAGTTTGTTTTGGGAAAATGGTGGAATCCACAAACTAAGGGCAAGGTTGAGAGCTTTCAGTCCATTGGGCTATGGAGTCAAAGGATGGCTTTACTAGATTTCTATTCTAAACACAAGATGGTATTACAGGGCAAGATAGCTAGACAGAGAACAATCCTTAAAATTTAAAGTGGATGGGATGATCTTGAAGGGATGAAAGGCAGCTAAGAATCTTTCACCATGTTCAAAAGAAAGAAATAAGATGACTACAAACAAAGAGCAATGAAGAATTCTTTATTATAGTAATCAACAATGTTTAAATTAGCAAAGCAGGAGCATTTAAGAATTCATGCTTATAACTAATTTAGAAGAAAACATTAAGAATAATCACATTTGAAAACATAGTACAATTAAGCAAATTCTGTTTCAATCCTTTATGTAAATTATTCAGAAATGGATATGATGGTATTATAAACTAATATAAAATTTCAGACAAAGGGTAGAAAAACTTATTGAACCGTAGTCCAACACATGAATCCTGCAACAAGTCCAGTGCTTTAAATCGTCATCCAGTAAGCCACGAAAAATTTCTCCAAAATGCTTTTATTCCGAAAATCTCAATGTTACAACAGAGTAATAGAATCCACCCTCAACACTCTCTTTGAGGGTTTATTTATACACAAAATAATCTTAAACAATCTTACACTATCTTAGCCAATAATCTAGGCTGACTTAAAGCATAATTTACAAACAAACAAGAGACAAATGGTCTCGTGGATAAAATAATGGGCAACTGCCGATGTGTTGTTCCTTTCTTCGTGGATGTGCTGGAGGTAAGTGCTGAAACAGGGCTCTGTGCTGTCCCTTGCAGTATTTCTTTGACTTGTTGGACACTCTTTATTCCCACGGATACTCTTTAACCCTTTCATCTGATACTCTTTCATCTGTTTTCTTATTTTTACCATTTACTAGATAGTAAAGATAAATTCTCATCCTGAAAACAACTCTTATAGAATTTCCAACATTTCCTTCCACCACGGATCATCTGGTATCATAGTTCTTCTGAGCTTTCTTAAAGTTTCATCTGCTTCAGTAAGTTTATAAAAGGTAGGCTCATTGGGAAATAGATATTTTATTTCATGTTCCAGATGAAATAAATTCCTCACTTTATCATAAATACTTTTCCCGGTTGGTAATGTCGATTCTGACGAGCTAGTAGAACCAGCAGCTGTATTTTTAGCATGAGCCTTTATTCTCTTCACATAGGTTTCCAAGTCCATTATTTGATCTTCTGTGAGCATGGGACTTGGTAACCCACTATCCAACAAAGCTTGAAATTTCTCTCTGAAAATTTTGATGTCAACCAAAATGTCTGTGCACTTCCTTTCTAAATTTTGCATGAAAGTCCTCTTGGTGAAAACTCTCTTTACTTCCAAAACTGTGCCTGTCCTATCATCAATTCCTAACACTGCAAGTTGTTGCTTTGTTCTGGAATTCAAAAATTGAATGAGCTGATTGGCCTGCTCAGGCCTGCCTCTCAATTCATTCCTGGTTCTATTTATTTCTTCTTGGGCGATTTTAACCAACTCATTTTGCTCAAAAATAGCTTGAATAGAGGGCCAAATACCCTTTATTAATTCAATGATGTTACCCCAAAGAATGTCATTTATTTCGTTTAGAGGCTTCTCCAATGAAAGATCTTTCTCCAAAGCCTGAACCAATTTTTCCAATCTTTTTATCTCTCTGGTGTTATCAGCAGCTGTCTTTTTAGTTGTGTCATATTTTTCCTCCAATTTTACTAATTGCAATTTTGTTTCTTGGAGTTCTGTGACTCTCAGTTGCAAGCTCTCCATTTGTTTTATTAAATCCTCAGAACTCAAGCCAGAAGTATTCACTTGAGATGGCTGTATCTGCTGCCCTGTTGTTGGAGTACCTGTTGTTGAAGTCTGCCTGAGAGTTTCCTGTTCCTGCAATCTTTTTCCAATTCCCTCTCTGTTTCATTTAGTCTCTTAGTCATATTTAGAAGTAACTCCATTATTTCTTCCTGTGAATTACCTTTTATAACTTCTTGGGTCTGAGGGTGCCTCAAGGCTAGTAATTTTAGCTGTTTTCTGAGTGCAGCTATATCATCCTCTTTCTTCTTTATCAATGCCTCAATACCTTTGATGTCCTTGGGATTATGACCCAAACCAATGATTATTTCTTCTAAAGACTTAATTCTATTATCTTTGGCATGTGAGGAGGCCTTCTCAATTTTCAATTATGCAGTAGTGTTATTCAAAGAATCTTGCAGCGTTATAGATGCCATGGCCTTGTTGGTGAGAGTAGAATAGACCATTTCCCCAGTTTGTCTGTGTAGCTCTATCTGGTCCAGGGGATGGATATCCTTTACCAAAACTTCAAAATTTGTTCTGATGTAATCTGCTGCTGAAGTGGGCTTTGGCACCTTTGTTTTGAAGTGGCTCATTAGCATTTTGCCTTGTGAAAGGTCAAACGCTGACATTAGCCTTTCTTGATTATGGGGGGCCATCTTCATATACTGTCATATACCTTCATTTTCAATGGATCATTTTTTGTTTTAATATTAATGAAGGTTCTTTTAATATCTCCAGTGTCTTTTTTTGGTGGTCTGAAAGAGGAGACCTCAGTGCTTAATTGCTTCTGTAAAGCTTTCCCTTTTTGGCTTATGTTTGTTTCACTTGCTGTGCCAGTTTGCTGACTATCTTCCCTTCCATCATCAAATACTTCATCTATAATTTCTACATCTGGAGGTGGATCTGACCTGTGTTTTTTAGTTTGATGTACCTGTGAAGCTCCTTTTGGAGGTGTGGTATCTGGAGCCTGTCTCTTCTTCCCTATTTCCACATTTAATGGAGTTTGCAACTCGGGAACTTGTGGATGCTGTGCCTGAGTAGGAGAAACCTGTGATTGTTCAGGTGTTTTGGAAGTCTGTGGTTCCTCAGCCATGACCAAAGTTTCAATGACCTGGACTACAGGTTCTTTTCCTTTACCCTTAGGTTCTGCTGCTACTGATGGACTATTTTCCTGCAAAGCTTGTTGTAGAGTTGTTGCTGAAGATGTGCCAATGTAGGGTACCTGCATTTGACCACACGTTTCTAGGTCAAAGTTCTTCTCAACATCTTTCAGAATTTTATTCATTTTGTCAGCTTCACTTTCTTCCTCAACAAGTGTTCCTTCAACCCATTCATCTTGATTTGGATACTGTTCTAGATCAGGAATCTTGTGGTGAATATAAGGAGATGATTTATTCTTTAATATCTTTTCACAAATAAAACCAAAGGGGTCATAAGGAACCCAACGGAAAGATGTTTGGAATTTTCTTTGCAATATATTGTCTGCCTCTCTCTCAGCCTCCCTAGAATTGCAGATGAAAGGACCTAATTGGCTTTTGATCCTTAACTGAGCTTTCTTCTTTACATTACAAAAATGGATCACATCTGAATTGTTCATTTGCCTGAAGTATTCCAAGGCAAAAATCCTCATTGCTACATATCTGGGTAACTTGAATGGATGTAATTCACATCCATAAATCCTGATGACTGTATGGTTTTGATACAAATACCAATCCCCAACCTTATAACTCTTTGACAGTTGCAAGGTCTTTTTAATTTCATTAGTGAGTCTTGGGGGAGGAATTCCTGTTAACAATGTTGTTGCAGGATAAACAAACTGATCAATGAATTCAGAGTAGGAGTAGGGAGAATCGAAGGAAGAATGAATGATGGGGGACCAAAATATGACTGACCTGGGATTTCCCTTGGCATCAAGTTTTTGAACAGGGAAAGGGAATCTTTCTGACTGATAGTAGATCATGAGATGATAGATAACTGAGGAGTACTTAAACACCTTTTCAGTGTCCAGCCTTATGAATTGATCGTGGATCTTGTTGGCTATGAAGGAAGTAAAATCATATTTAATCTCAGGAGATTGCCCAGGGGTAAAAATGGATAGCAAAGCCAAGGTTATCTCATCCACATATTCACTGGTGTTGAATCCTAAGACAAAAGATATAATATTTACAATGAGCCTTCCCAATGTATTGAAAAAGTAAAAACCATAGGGAGGAGACCCTTTTGGCTGATGCTCAGGTAACATGAAATGCTGACACATGGATTTTAGCTTTTCTGGGGTTAATTGCCTGGTTTTCTCAATCAATCCTTCTATGGATAATGGAGCTAATTCTTGGTCTGTTTCAAAGTGTAATATGGAATTGATAGCCTGGGGAGTGATGGGAAACAGAATACTTTGATCAGGAGCTATTACAGCCCTCCGTGCGGGATCATAGTTTGCCTGGCAATAATGGATGATTTCCGGGAATGGAACAACTGAAGGAATGAGGTATCTTGGGAGATTGGATTCCCATAACCCTATAAGATCTTGCCCCTTTGAGTATTCGTCTCTGCAGCGACAATAACTCACTAGGGGACTTTCATCAAAAACCAAGTCTTTAATTTGGAAATCTTCATCTATCAAAGGTAAATAGTCTAATTCTCGGTGAGGAGCATTCAATGGAGTGATATTCAGAGCTGCCGGGGCCTCCATTTTGGTTCTTGTGTATTCAAAATGGAGGTTTTGGTTTTCCTTACAGGCCGGGCGGAATTTCTAAAAATGAAGTAAATTGGCACAGCTTGCCGGTTCAGGGAACAATTGCACAGTCTTAAAACTTCTGGAAAGGGCTCGGTGACGATTTTTAACCACTATTTCCTCGAAAAACAAAGAACACTGAGCTTTATTTGCAGTCGGGGCGGAAAAGGATAAATACCTGCTTTTAGACGGAAGCTGGTTCTTTAACAGGTAGCAGGTAATGGCGGGACTGTTCTTCAACACGAGCGCAGTGGAATCTTGGAGTAAATTGGTCAATTGCAGTGGAAATTTGAAAATCGCAGCGGGAGCTCTGTCGTTTTCAGAATAACGAAATAACAGGAAAAATATGGAAAAAATGGCTTTAAAAAGAGTTTTTTATTTTTTCGAGGGATGACGTCATTGACGTACAGGAGTGACGTGTGCAAGGTCGGGTGGTAAGCGGTAAGCGGGAAGTCCCCGCACCGCTTTTGGTCGAGGGTGGTATTGATCGCGGGGGGAGCGATTCCATAGAACGTTTGCCACGTGGATGTCTGACTTTTCAAATACCGCTCGTTCCCCGCTGATTAACTTTCTCACAAAGGATGGGTAGCGGGGTTCACGTGGACCATTGATCTGTGGAGGATTGATCCGACGGCTGAAGCGATGGGGGAACATGCGGAGATTCCAGATGTGGGCCCGTCGGGCTTTAAACACTTTTTACCGTTTTTTAATCACTCCTGGGGAAATCTAATAGGCGGATAAAGTTATTAATTAGTCCAGATGACTTAATTAATCCCGTATGCAAAAGAAAGGGTTTGCGGCGGAGTTGGCTAGGTGGAATGCCAAGTGGACAATCCACGGTGGCGCGAGACTTTTCCGAAAGAATAAAACTTCGGGCCTTGTATTTTTGGTTTTAAACATACATATTGTATGTCTAAAGTTTGATTTTTTCATATATATTTTTATTATATGGTAAATTAATTAATACAACTAATTCACCATAGGGGCGGGATTAATGTATAACGCTATATTTTAACCAAAGGGCTTGTAGAAGCGGGTTTTAATGAATTTTAGGGAGATAATTACTTTGGTTAAAACATTATAATAAAGGGGTTTTGGGGGTATATATAAACAAAGGAATTATATACTTAGGAAAGGATATTTCACTAGGGATTTAGTAAATAGAGTTAAATGTTAATATGGCAAAGGACAAGGAAACTCAAAATATTTTTGTACATCTAAGAAAGTGATAATTTGTGAAGTAAATTGCCACATTTTATCTTCAACACTTAAACTTAGAATAACAAGTCATTTTGAGGAATTTTTATGGAATTTTGCATCAGTTTCCTAAGTAAAATAGGATTTTACTTAGGAAAAAGTTAAAGATGGAAGATAACAATGATGAATTATCTCAAGTACTTAGGTCTTTTTGATCATTAGGCCGAGGGTCCGGTCCCTCCAGAAGTCAAGGAAATGCCTTGAGCCCCTTTGATCTCCAAATACCTTAGTACTTTGGGGAAAATTAGTAAAACTTTTGAGGGGGAAAATGATGAGGGAGGTTAGTGAATTTGACTTTGCTTGCTGTGATTTTCCAGTGTATTTCATGTTTTAGTACTTGTGATGAAAGTAAAGGATCAACAACATGTAGTAACATCATTCATCAGATAACACTTTGCAGCACCATCTACCTACCCTATCTACTTAACACTACCATTTTCTCTTCTTTATTAGGGTGCATTTGGACTTGCAAACCCTTATCAATCTTTTTTTTTTTTACATGATAAATCTATCTATTTCTACCCTTATTACATCCAAGGGCTCAGATTAAACTGTTGAGCACCTTTTCTTATCTCTACCTATCTACTTATCTGCCAAGATTAAACTGTTTGGTCAGATATTTATTCTCTAATCTACAACATGAAATTGAAATAGGAGTAAGCCAAGTTTAAACAGTTTGACTTATTCATGAATCAGGCAAAGGTTTGACAAGCCGCACACAATTGTTTATTGGCTAAAAAGATGAAATAGTAGTGGCATTTGGATTTGAACACTTTTCCTTTGGTCTATTTTTATTTGGGGTTCATTTCTTCTATTTCTTTGACCATTTTATTCTTTTTACCCTTTGATCTTTCTTTTAGGGTATACCCTCTTTACATTTTTTAAATTTTTTGATTTTTTGGTCTTTTCAGAATATGGAACACCTCTGCTCAAGAAAGAAGGTTTGAACATATTCCATAATTTCAATCAAGACAATCATGAAAGATGAAACCTATTGGTATAGGAGGCTAACAAGACCCATAGATTTTCTTCCAACCTTTAGTTTACTGCTCCGCTGCTCACGATGAAAATGGCTGTTAAAGAGATATTTCTGCCCCAAAGATGTTTCCTTCGTTTTACAGAGCGGAATGGCTAAGTACTGGCTGCGGAAATGAATGATATGGAGTGGTTTTGAAACGAGTATAATGCGGTGAGGTGGTTCATATGAGTTGAAAGCTAACACGGAAGAAAAGACCGCGGAGATATTTCGTTAAGCAATTCAAAATCATCATTAAATACTTTGGCCTAATGACGTGACTGATCAAATCACTTCTGCACTTTAACCGTTAAGTTTTAAATGATGATCAGATATGGAAAGATGGAAGGGTTTTTTTTTTTTTCCTCAAATTTTTTATGATATGGTTGATAGGCATGATCAACACGAATAATTAAAATAACCTTTTTGAATCATATATGACTTAACTATGCTAAAATTTTCATGGTTTGTTACCATAATAATTTCATACCTTTGCCTTTGCTTTGATTTTCTTTGCGGTTTTTGATATGCCTTGTCCTCAATTATTGATCTTCAATTCCTCATAACTTCTTTGATTTTTCTTGTTGTCTTGGTTATGCAGGATCAATTTGTTGCTAAATCAGGTGATTACTGGATAGTGCCTTCAGGGTCTCTGGCTGCAGAATGTCTATCTGGCTATAGAATGTCTGACTGGCTGCAGAATGTCTGACTGATTGCAGAATGTACCTGTAGAAGTCTTAAAACATGGAATTGAATGGTTTGAAGCATGAATGGAATGTTGGAATGTTGTATGAAATGAATTAAAAATGGATAATGAGACATGGTGTAATGGAGTATGGGTGAAGTGAATAATGAGATGAAATGAATCACAATTATGAAGTGGAGTGAAAAAGTGGCTTGCAACTTCTGATCTGTATTATTCAATTGCAGAAAGAAATCAATCTTAAAACTCTGAGATGGAAATGGGGTGGACCATGGAATGAAATGAATGAAGTATGGATAAATGAAATGAAATGGAGTATGGATGAATGGAGTGAAATGGATCATAAGTGAGATGTGAATCACTTATGATTTTATGATAGCTGCTTGCAGAGAAAAAAAAAACAAACTTGAAAAGCTAAAGTGTCAGAAAGATTCTGATTTTCACTCTATCTTTTTTGTATAAACATGCTAATCAGAGATTAGTTTTCATGTTTATACTTTATTTTTATTTATTTTTTATTTTTATTTTTTATTCTTTTTTATTCTTTTTCTTTCAAATATCTAACTTCAGAAAATTCAATTAAGTTGATGAAGAAGAAAAATTCTTCTTCATTAACTTCACATCGCTGTTTTCCTGGAATCTTTTGACAAATTCTTCTCTTGAAAGTGGCTTATGATACAGCTTCAATATATGACCATTCACAAGAAAAGTGACCTTTTCTTCATCTATTGTCCTGATTTTTATTGCTCCATTGTAAAAAATTCTCATAATTTCATATGGTCCAAGCCAATGTGTTTGGAATTTACCTTGAAAATCCTTGAAATTTGAATCAAACAAGAGAGCCCAGTCACCTTCTTTGAACTTCTTTTCCTTGATGTACTTGTCATGCCATCTAGTCCTTTGCTGTTGGACTATACTTGTTTTCTGAACTGAATCTTGTCTGATCTCATCCAATTCATTAATCTTCTCCAATCTGTGCTTTTGTGCCTCTGTTAGATCAAGTCCTAGCTGAACTGCCATTTTGAAAGTTTGGATCTGGAACTCTATGGGAAACAAAACTTGCTTTCCATAAACAAGTTCATAAGGAGTGTGGCATGTTGTGCTTCTCCATGTAGTTCTATAGTCCCACAAGGCTTCAGGAAGCCTATCTGCCCAATCTATTCTATGCAAATGAAAAGTCTTCGTTAGGATCCCTTCAATGACCTTATTAGTAGATTCCACTTGACCATTTTCTTGTGGATGATAGGGAGTAGATTTTATGTGTCTGATTTTGTACCTCTCCATCATTTGTTACACTAGCTTTGATGTAATTTGAGCTCCTTGATCTGTAACAATTTCCCTTGGGACACCAAAACGAGTAAAAATATCCTCAAAAAGAAAATTAACTACAGATGCTTCAGTAGCAGAAAGTAATGGTTTTGCCTCTACCCATTTAGTAACATAATCAATGCAAACTAATATATATTTATTTTGTCTTGATGGAGGACTAATAGGTCCTAAAAAATCCAAAGCCCATTTTTCAAAAGGTTCAATATGTACCTGAGGCTGCAATGGCATCTCACCTGAAGGAGAAGGTTTCCCTACCCTATGGAAACTGTCACAACTTTTGACATAATATTTAGCATCTCTAAACAGGGATGGCCAATAATATCCCAAATGAAGGATCTTATAGGTTTTCCTTTTATCAGCAAAGTGTCCGCCACAAGGTTCATCATGACATGCCTTGAGAATCTCAGGCATCTCATCTTCCCAAACACATCTCCTAATGATAAAATCTGGACCTATCTTGTATAACTCATTAGCAACCCATGAATATTTTGCACTGTCAGAAATGATATTTTTTTTGTCTCTTGCATTCATTATTGAAGGAAATTTCCCTGAAACTAAATAATTAGCAATGTCAAAAAAACAAGGAGTTTGAGTAGAAATTGCAAAAAGATATTCATCAGGAAATTGATCTTCAACTAGGGTATTGTCTTGGATGTTTTGGAGTCTAGATAGGAAATCAGCTACTGTGTTTTTTTTCCAGGCCTATCTAGAATGGTAATGTTGAATTCTTGTAAAAGCAATAACCATCTTATGACTCTGCCATTAGTAATTGATTTGTTCATTAAATATCTAATTGTAGAGTGATCAGTGTGAACAAAAGTTTCATAGCCTGTTATATAGTGTCTAAATTTGTTTATGGCATGAACAACAGCTAAAAACTCTTTTTCAGTTACAGTATAGTTTAACTCTGCAGGAGTCAAATTTTTACCGGTATAGTAGATGGCAGAACTGAAAGTTTTGAACCAACAGTCAGTCTTTGGAGGCTCATCTTTCAGGTATCTCGTTGAAATACGAAAAGGTAGCTTCCAGTTAGGTCCCTTTAAAATAGGTGCTTCAGAGATTTTTGTTTTCAGGGTCTCAAAGGCTAACTGGTATTCGGGATTCCACTTGAATTCACAGTCTTTGGTAAGTAATTTGAAAATTGGAGATGCTATCTTGGTGAAGTTTTCTATAAACCTTCGATAATATCCTGTAAAATAGATAAGTTAGAGATGACTTCAACTTTTGACTCATCAACTCTAATCCCATCCCCTAAAATGTGATGTCCCAAAACAATTCCTTCAGTAAACATCATAAAACACTTCTCATGACTTAGTGAAAGATTTGCTTCTTTACATCTCTTTAAGAATTTTTCCAAGTTTGCTAAGGCTTCTTCAAATGTGTTTCCATAAACTATGAAATCATCCATATGTACCTCTACACAATCATGTATTAGATCTGAAAATACTCCTAGTACTGCCCTTTGAAATGTTGCAGGTGCATTGCATAGTCCAAATGGCAATACTTGTTAAGCATAGGTACCCCAAGGACAGGTAAATGTGGTTTTGTCTTGATCTTCCAGTGCTACTTGGATTTGATTATAACCACTAAACCCATCTAAAAATGAGAATTACTTTTTTCCGGCTAATGTATCTAACACCTGATCTATGAAAGGTAAGGGAAAATGATCTTTAAGAGTAGCTTTGTTTAATTCTCGGTAGTCAATACATACCCTCCATTTACCATTTTTCTTTGGTACAATTACCAAAGGAGAAACCCATTGACTGTCTGAAATGGGATAGATGAAGTTAACATTTAATAATTTCTGCAATTCTTCCTTAACAATCTCCCTAAGATTTGGATTCATCCTTCTCTGAGGTTGTCTGTTTGGTTTACAATTTTCCTCTATGTAGATGTGATGAGTGCAAGTCTTGGGGCTTATCCCTTTCATATCAGTGTACTCCCATGCATATGTAGAAGAATGTCTCTATAATATCTTGACTAGCTCTTCTTGTTGAGATTTCTCTAGGTTCTTGTTTATGTTTAAAGTTTTGCCTGGAAATATCTCAATTGTAGAGCTGCCAAATTTATCCATGGAATAGAGAGACATTTTCCTTGATGACAAAAACTCAATGTTGGATTCTTCTTGAAATTGTTCATGTTTATATTCCAAAGAGGATTCAAAATTTTCCAAGGTATTCAGAATCTGGCTATCTTCACTAATTTCTGAAATTGTGAAGAGAGGTTGTAAGTCTTCTTCATCCTCTATCCATTGAGTATCATCTAATTTTGTAATTGTTCTTGCTGGAGGATACAAGGTAAATTTCTTGGTTGAACTACCATCAGAGATGTACATATCACCGGATCTACAGCTAATGAAAGCATCAACTATAGCTAACCAAGGTCTTCCTAATATAATAGGGTGTCCTTCTAGATTATTCTAAGGGGTTAGGATCATAAATTCCACAGGATACTCCCAAGAATCTAGGGACACTGGAATGTCTTCTATTACCCCATCAGGTTTAATCACAGATCTATCTGCTAATTGTAATAATGTGGGTGTAAAAAGAAGATTAGAAAGTTTCAGTTTATCCATGATTTGTCTACTCATAATATTGATTGCTGCTCCTAAATCAATGAGTGTGTTTTGGATTTCAATTCCATTGATGTGAATTTTAACAACTGGATTTCCTGGGTCTAGATACTTTGGAATAGTAATCTTACCCATCATGATATCTGCTATTTTTCCTACCAGTTGAATTTTCTTTATCTCTCTTATTCTTTTTCTTGTTTTCTTCATGCTCAACTCCTTTATTGTCTTTGCTAAGATTGGAATTTCCTTGATGGCTTGCAATAATGGGATCTTAATACAAACATTTATCAGCTCATCTAGGAAATCATAATTAGGCACCATGATTTTTTTTTCTACACCCCTATCAATTTGTAATCTTTCTGCAAAGGGAGGTGTAGAAGTGGATGTTGATGGCTGCTCTAATATAGGAGTTGAAATTATTGGTTCTTCTTGTTTTGATTTTTCAATGCTTGGGTCTTGGAAAGTTGTGTTCTCTTCAAGACTTTTATTTACCCGTAGAGAATCTTCCTCAGAATTGTCTTTCTCTTGTATGATTACAGAAGGTTTCCTCTTTTCAAGTATTCTTCCAGACCTAAGTTGAACATCACTAAGGTCTAAAGGAGTGATCAAATAAGTTGGAAACTGTTAGCCTTCTATCATGTATGTGTTCTGAGGATTTTTATTGGTGGGTTTTGGTATGGGTTGGGCAGGCAACTGATTTGTTTTCTGAGGAAATGGTAATGGAAGTGGTTGATTTTTATGTTGTGGATTTTGAGGATTTTGTTGAAATTTTTGTTGAGGAGGGAAATGTGGATATGGTGGATATTGATAATACTGAGAGTATCTTCCATAGGGATTTTGTGCTCCTTGCGCCCAAGTTTGTGATTTATTTTGAAATTGGGGCCAAGGTTGCTGCCAAGAATTCCAATTTGATGGAGGTTGATTGTACATCTGATCATGGAATCCTTGTGTTTGAGGTCCTTGCCAAGGCCTTCTAGAGACAAAATTGAGAGATTCTGTGGAACTTGTAGGAGTTTCTTCTTGAAAGATAGCTTTAAGACCAAGAAGTGAAGGACAAATCTTGGTCTCATGTTTTTCTAAACAAATTACACAAGTCTCCACAACTTTGGCATCCAAAGGGCACTCTCTCAAGGCATGTTTCTTTCTACATTTGGGACAAAAGATTGCTAAGGCATCAGATTCATCTTTTTGCTTGTTTTGTAACTTAAGGGTGTCTATTTGTTCACTAAGACTCCCCAAGATATGAGATTTGAACTCATCAAGCATATGTCCTATTTCTTCCCTACTTACTATCCCAGTAGCAGACTTACTTTCCCTTGCAAGAGCAAGGTCTCTTAGTCCTTTTACAGTTTTAGATTTCCCTCTTGAAAGGTTGATACATAATTTAGCTATTTCAGGTAATGTAAGCTGAGATATATCCCCTTTTCCCATCATGTTAAGGATATCTAACCATTCATCCCTAAATGTCTTCAACAAAAGAGCTTTCAAAGTGTCTTGGTCTAAGTTTTCCATTTTTTCTCTTTTGATGTTGTAGTGAAATCTCTCCAATAAATCTTCCAAATTTTCATCTTATTTTTGTAGCATTTTAAACACTTCCTCCTTATGGTTGGCTGGCATACATTAATCCAAATACCTCTCTAGAAATGCTTGTTTCATGTCTTCCCATGTCCTAATAGAACTGTTGATCAAACTCATAAACCACTTCAATGCTGCTCCTTTCAATGTTGAAGGAAATAGTTTAAGTTTTTGAGCATCTTGTAAGTAGTAATAGGTTCTACATAGGACTTCAAATTCAATAGGAAGGTTTCAGGATCTTCAGTTTTTATTCCATAAAATTTTGGAAGGACAGAGGGTGAAATTTTTTTCATAGTTGTATTGTTTTCTTCATCTACTATAGGAAACCCAAAAGAGCTTCCCATTTCTCTTCTACCTCTTCCTCTGCCTCCTTCTCCTTTTGCACCTCTACCTCCTTCTCCTCTACCTCTACCTCTACCCCCTCCAAATAGTGTGTGTTCTCCATTAAAAACTCCTCCTCCCCCTTCTTCTGCCATAGTTGATTCTTCTATAGAAGTTGAAAAGTTTATGTCCCCAGCAGGGGTTCCTGAATCTCCTTCTAAGACAGGTTCAGTGGGTAAAGTGGAAGGTCTTTCTAATGGAATATATGATCTTAAGTTCTCTGGAAGTCTAGGATCAGTAAAGGATGGAATGTGGGTTTGAGTTGGAGGTGTGCTGGCTCTAGGTCTTGGTGAAACAAGTGGTGTTCTAGGAATCAAGCTTATGCTTCTTATGAATCTACCCCTTGAGTCTCTTTCTCTACGCATATCATTGTTTTGGGTGGTAAGAAACAAGGCTACCTAGTTACACTTCCCCGGCAACGGCGCCAAAATGTTGTGCTCAACTTAGTGTTCCTAAATTGAGGTCATAAATTATCAACCAGGGTCAAGAATCATGAATAAAATCATGCCTAGGTATCTATTTCTCACTATTGTGTTTAGTGTTTTTATGATGTTTTTGGTTTTATGGTTTTATGTTAAAAAGGAAAGCACTAACTCAAGGAAGTATTAGCTTGTTGGACACACTAAAAATAGAGCAAACACACCCTAAACTGTAAGGAAATAAAGAACAAAATGTAAAAATGATAACACCCTAGTAAGGAAAATCACAACATGAACTCAATAACTCATAGCATGAACCTTCTAACTAACGGATCATTAGGAATATACAGTCATTGGAGAAAAGAACAAGTTTAATATGTGTTAGGTCTCCGTAATTTATTAGCAAGATTTGGAGAGTCCAATCACAGAGTTAACATCATTTCAACCAACTTTGGGATTCTAGGATCTAGCCCTCCTGAATCCGGAGAGGGATCTCTCCAATATGTACAAAGATGGATATTGTCTTTGAAAAGCTTAAGGTAATGACATTAGGCTAGTTATGAAGGCCAAGGGTTTTGTTTTGTTTTGGATGGTTGAGCATGAAATGTTACTTGAGGGGAAAGTCCTAAGTGCAAAAAGTTTCAAAAGTGAGAAGTTGCAAGCAAATAGAACATTTTTGGCAGATAGATAGATATAACGCAGGTTTTTAGTCCATTGGGCTATGGAGTCATATCTGGGCTTTAATTGAACAACAACATCAAGTGTGATCCAAGGGGCAAGTCATCTATACCACAAGATTATTGAGATTAAAATGATGAAATGGAAACATTAAAATGTTGGAGGGGTGGAAACCGATAATAATTTCTCAGAGGATTTATAGTCAGTCCAAACAAGAAAAGCCTCTTAAGTAACTATTTTAAAACCAACCAAGGATAGGGCTAACCATAGACTTCTTGGGCAAGTTCTTATTAAAGCAGCTTAATTGACAAACAATCCAATAATCCACATAATTACCTTCAGAAAGTATGAAAACACATAAGAAAAACAGAGTGTAACTTAAGATCAGATAAAGTACTTTTAAACCTAGTCTGCTTTCAGTCAACACCAAGGGAAACTTTCAGAATCTGCCTTTGGAGAAAAGAATCTAGGAATCAGGGCAAACTATATCTTCTCTAGTCTAACTTTAATAGCAAATAATGGAAATAACATTCGAGAACAATGTTTGAGCAAACAGAAGGACGAGGGAACGCCAACATTCCTAACTGTTTAAACTGTATTGAATCATTCTTAAATAGACAAATCTGAAGACAACATTAAGATAAATATTTCTCAGCCAGAGAAGGTTACTGCTATACAGAAAATCCTAACCCTGTTTAAACTGTTCTTTACAGAGGGAAAATGAACAATATGGCATACATAGAAGGAAAACGATTAACAAAGAAAGAAGCACTTCACCAGTGATAAAGACCAGGATCCCAAGAAACAGCTTTTATATTGATGTTAAACCAGTTACAATCTTCAAGTCCAATGTTTCAGTTCAGCAATCATCTTCACTATTCAACCTAACTACTCTAGCACAAATAGAGCTTCAAGGGCCAGTGAACACTATGTACAAATAGAAGTCTCGAGCTCAAGTGTATTTCAAAGTTCTGCAACCCAAAATTTCTCATCTTCTTCTGAGGTATTTATAGAAGGATGAGGAGGTGATATGAGAAAAGATCTCTCAGGATAATTAATACAGTTTCAAGACTTCGTGGCCTTTTGAGGGGCTCGATGAATAAATTCACAGGTGGAACACTGTATTAACTGTTTACAATAAATATCAAAGCTCGGTGGGAGCTTTATTTGACTTTGATGCTCTGTACGCTATGTGGAGTAATTTCTTGGCTGTGCTGGAGGTGAATATCATATTTTCTTCAATAACTTCGGCCTCTATTTGAATGCTTTGAGGCAACAGGTGGCTCGGTGGTAGCTGAGGAATCAATTTTCCTCAGATGTGGCGGTGGAGGCTTTCTGTCTGATAAAACACTTTAGGTTTTCTTTTAAACTGTGTTTTAGATTGGGGATTAGGCTTTTAATAACTGTCTTAGCCGTAATCCCCATAAAAACTATCTTCAATCTTCATCTGCTGTGCTCTGTCTTCAAAACTGATACTCTTTAACTGTGTTTGAATTAAAACAGTGTCTTGTCGATGTGCAAACTCGCACTGGGCTTTACGGCATCAATACTCATAGAATACTGACGAAACATGGAATAGATCCCTGTGAATGGCTTCTCTGTAATGAAACGAGGGCATGAGAATCGTCATTCCTAGCCCTTGGAATTTCTTCGTTATACAATGGAAAACCATTTAGAACACCTGCATCAAACACAAAAAAATTAAGAAATCCTGCAGAAAATAGGTTTAAACTGCTTCAGATGGCGGGGGAGGAGTGTAGTCGTCGGATAAAACATCTAATGGTGGAGATCGGCGCAAAACAGAAAAATGAGAGCGGGGAGAAGAAATAAGGTAGGGTGGTTTTGGACCGTCCGATCTGGACACGTGGACGATCCAGATCTAATCGGAGGATCTCAATCGGGGGTGGAAGAAAAGGGGATGCGATTGAAACGCAGCGATGCGATTAAGCGGTGGTCGTTGATCTACAGATCATATCAACGATGGAAAGTGAATCAGAGGGTTTTCTAAATGGGGCAAGACTTGTGATCAGAGGAAATAAGGATCGTCGGATCTTCGGGAGGATGGAAGGCTAGGATTAAATCGGAGGACGGTGGAAAGGGCTTGCGATTAGCGTTCGGGCGACCAGTGCGATCAAGCGATGACCGTTGGATCAGCGGGAAATGAACGGATAGGATGTAATCGGAGGGATCACAAGGGTGTGCGATGGCCGTCGGATTTCAAAACAGATGGACGGTCGGGATTGAATCGGGGATCGACAATCGGGGGTGAGACAGGAAGGTCTGTGATTGCAATCGGAGGGAACTTTGCGATTGAGCGCAGGCCGTCGATCTGAGAACAAGATCAACGGTCGGGATTTAATCGGGGATCGGCAATCGGGAGTGCAACAAAAACGCATGCGATTGAAAGTTTGCGATGCGATTGAGCGCAGGCCGTTGGATCAAAGGACTAGATCAACGGTCAGGATTGAATCGTGGATTGGAAATTGGGGGGGTCACACAACAACATGAGATTGAAACTTTGCGATGCGATTGAGCGCAGGCCCTTGGATCAAAGGACTAGATCAACGGTTAGGATTGCTTCGACCTAGGCACTGGCGGAAAAACCCTTAAACATATGAACACCAAAATTTTTGTAAATAAAACAAGTTATAATGGATCGGGCGGAAAATATATATAAGTAAAGGAAATAGGCGCCCGATTGCGGGGCCGGTGGTTTTCACGGAATGTAATATGCTTGGGAGTATAAAGACGAGGGCCAATCGCAATCGGGCCATTGAGCCTGGTCTTTCCTATCAACCCATTTGTGTTGTTTCCGATTGCGATTGCGCGATCGGCTCTTTTCAATCAACCCATTTGTATTTATCACGTGGTTTTAAGTTCTCAACTTAAAACTTTCGGAAAGTGGGTTTTTGGGTTTACAAAGGAAAATATTGATCGTTGAGGGATTTTTCAATGGTTTATGGCCCGATTGCGGGCTCTATGGTTATATGAGGAAATAATATGATCGGGAGGTTTTATATGAAAGGCTAATCACAATCGGAGCTTTGTAATGGTTCAAAGTCATGCACCCTTTCGATATTTGCAATGTGATTAGCGCCGAAAAGCTTTGGCGTTTGGTTTTAACACATGGGCATGTGGGGGGAAGTGGTTTAGGACTTAGCCCAAGGGGCTTAGGTCCATAGCAATAAAACTTTTATTTTTTATGAGAAATTTTCAAGGATTTTAATGGATTTGGGGGTTCCGAAATAGTTAAAAAGTGAGTTTTTAACTATGAAAGGGGAAATTTTCATAAATGGAAAGAAGAGGACTTATGAAAACAAGGTAGTTTTGATGGGAAAAAAGGGGAGCAGATGAAAGGTTTTGAGAAGAGGAGAAATGACGATCTTTCAGCAGTCTTTCAGTTGGAATCAACAGAAATTCCTGAGTATAAAATGGGATAGCAAATGAGGATTTTGGACAGAGGCATGAGGCCTACAAGGAGTCTTCAAGAGCCAACAATTTTTAGTGATAAAATTTGTTCCTTGGAGGCTCAAAAAAATATCTTAGCCACCTTTTGGTATAACAAAATATTATAGGTGGCTAACAGTGGCTCCACTTGGGGATGGTGCCTTCTTGAAGGCATCAAGAATTCAGACTTGATTTCTATGGGATGTTGACTGGTGCCTGACCCACTGCTTGCTCTTGCTTTTCTTTGATAAAAATATCAGTCATGAAAGAAAAATGAATTTCATCAATACAACTTCTACCTACTCCAATCCTACTGATCTAACATTTTTTCTTCATGAGAGTGCACTTGGATTGGAAAACTCTATTCACAACATTTTATTCTTTTGAAAGCATGAAATCTAATCTATTTCTAATCCTTATTTCTCCCTGAACTCAGATTAAACAGTTGAGCTCAGATATTTCTCTACCTAATCTACTGTCTATTGGGATTAAACAGTCCAACAAACTTTCATTCTCTAAATTCTACGACAGAAATTTAAAAATAGTCAAGTCAAGATTGAGCTGTTCGACTTGCTATGATCTATGGCATAAAAACAAGCTGCACATAGATTATTATTTGCAGAAATTGAACATCAAAAATTGAAGGCTTAAGATCTGAAAGCTTCTTATTATGGCCTTCTCTCTTCTTCTCATAGCTATGATTTTTTTATTTTTTCTTTTTTTTTGTGAGCTATCTCTTCCTTGATATCTGATTTAGATTCTGAGAAAATTAGAACCAGTTTTTCCTCATTTATGACTCAGAAAATAAAACAGTTTTGAGTCATCTCTCTTTGGAAACTTTGGTTCAGATTTTGAGTTTTTTTGAACCTTAATTTCTATCCTAATCTATCTACTGATAAGCCAAGATTAAACGGTTTGGCAAATCAAATTCACTACCCTATCAGCAGAAAATTGAAAGCTAATTAGTCAAGATTAAACAGTTTGACTAACTAGAAGTGTGTTTTGTAGGAGTGGCATTTAAGCTTGCACACTTTCAGATTTGTTCCTCTTTTTTGGCATGGGGATTTGCCTTTCTTGTTTATATTTCTGCCCTCTTTTCTTTCTTTCTTTGTTTTTGTATTTTTCTGATTTTTCATAACTTTGAATGCAATGATGGATGAAATGTTTACAATGGAAAAGGGAAAAAGGCTTCAAAACATAGAATGGTTTTAAGAAAGATAATGCTTAAGCATCCTGCCATTGACAGGACCCCCAAACAATTTTGTTCCATTCAACTCTTGTAAGAAGAATGCATTGTTTCCAGCAACTGAATGAATGGAGTAAGGGCCAAGCCATAGATTGTCAAATTTACCATGCTTTCCCTTATCTTCTCTCTTTGAGTCCCACTTTAAAACTTTGTCCCCAATCTTGAAATTGCTAGCCTTTGTTCTTCTGTCAAATATCTTCTTGATATGGTCTTGCTTCTGTAATGCTTTGTTGTACACTTCCTCTCTGGTTTGCTGAAGATGAATGGTCTGATTTATTCTTCTGATTATGTCATTATCTTCAGTCTGCAATTCTTGGATAAACTTCATAACTGGTACACCAAGGCTATTAGGAAATATTGCATCTGTACCATACACAAGCTGAAAAGGTGACATACCAATAGATTTCTTCAAAGTTAATCTGTCAGCCCAAAGTGCATGGACTAGCTTTGTATGCCAAGACTTTTTATTGTCCTCCAACAGTTTCTTGATTATGTTCACTAAGCTTTTATTGGAAGATTCTGCAAGTCCATTACCTTGAGGGTAATAGGCTATGGAATGCCCTAGTGTTATCTGGTATTTATGACAGAAGTCAACCATTTTCTTTGATCCAAACGCTGCTGCATTATCTGTGATGATCTTGGTAGGACAGCCAAATCTGGAGAGGATATTGGTTTCTATGAACTTTATGATAACTGAATCATTGGCTTGCCTACAAGGAATGGCTTCTATCCACTTAGTGAAATAGTCTGTGGCAGTAAGGATCCATCTATGCTGGGCAGAAGATGAGGGATGGATTTCACCTATGAAGTCAAGTCCCCACTGTTGAAAAGGAGCTTCAACAGTGATTGGATGCAGAGGAAGGGGTAATAATTTTCTTTGCCCTCAAACAATTGGCATTTATGGCAAGTAGTTGTCATTTTTTGGACATCAGGAAAAAGGGTGGGCCAATAGAAACCAGCCCTCAAATTTTTTTTGGCTGTTGACTTCCAGTACAAATGGCCTCCACACTCTCCTTCATGAAATTCCTGCTTAACCTTCTCTGCATCAAACTCAGGCAAACATTTAAGCAATATACCACTAGCATTTTTCCAATAAAGACACCTATCTACAATGCAATAGTTTACTGCTTTCAGTTTTAAGAACCTTGCCTTTGTTTTCGACAAACCAGGAGGTGTATTTAAATTAAGCAAAACATAAATGATATCAACATACCAAGGAGAATTCATAAAATGATTTTCAATAATGGGAGTTGAGAATTCTTCTTGGCTGTCCAAAGCATTAATCATATTAATATCAAGAACTTCAAAATTGGATTCAGCCATTAATCTAGCTAGAACTTGGCCTTTGATGAGTTTAGTGGGTTTTATCTCTAAATCATATTTGAGAATAACAGCAATCCACTTACCTCTCTTACCATCTGGGTCCTGTGTTAGAATGTCTTTAACAACCGAATTAGGGACAAAGGCAATGATGTGTGAGTGAAGGATATATACTCTGAAGTCTTTCAATGCTTTAACCAAAGCAAAAGCTTGCTTTTCCATAATACTATACTTCAAAGGGGCATCCCTCAATGCCTTGTTAAAGAATGCAATAGGCTGCTCTTGTCCTTGTGGATTTTTCTGTAAAAGGACAGCAGCAATGGTATGTTCTGATGCAAATGAGAAGATATAAAAATCTTTTGAAAAATCAAGGCTTATGAGAACCGGTGTTTTGGTTAATGCTTGTTTCACCAGCTCAAAGGATGTCTTTGCTTCCAAGGTCCATTTTATCCCTTGCTCCTTCTTCAACATGTTTGTGATATTTCTAAGGAGCTCAGCTAGGTTAGGGATGAAGCCTCTCAAAAAGTTTATCTTTCCAATGAAAGACTGCAACTCTTTGATATTTCGAGGATGAGAGATTTGCAATATAGCCTCAATCCTCTTTGGATCTATCTTTATACCTTCTTCTGAAATAATGTGTCCAAGAAGCTTACCTTATTGGAGACCAAATAGTGTCTTCTTAGGGTTTAAAGATATTCCAAACCTTTTTCACTTCTCGAAAACTTTTCTCAAATGTTCTAAATGTTCTTCATCTGTTTTTGAAAACATAGTGACATCATCTAGATAGATAATGATGAAGAAGCCCAATTCTTCCGAGAATGCTATGTCCATGGCTCTCTGAAAGGTTGCTCCAGCGTTCATTAGACCAAAAGGCATCTTCACATACATGAAAGTGCCCCATGGTGTAGTAAACACCATCTTTAATTGATCAGCAGGGTGAACTAAAATCTGATTATACCCTGAATAGCCATCAAGCAACGAAATCCTTTTAGACCCCACCACCCTTTGTAAAATGTGATCCATTTTTGGTAAAGGGTAGTTGTCTTTTAACGAAGCTTTGTTTAAGTCTCTAAAGTATATACAAAGCCTGATTTCTCCAGTCTTCTTCCTAACGAACACCAGATTAGATACCCACTCAGAATATCTAATAGGGATAATAATGCCAGCCTCATACATTTTCATGATCTCCTTCTGAACCAATGGCAACTGGACAGGGTTTATTCTGCGCAGTTTCTGTTTAAATGGTTTTTGGTTTTCTTTAAGAGGAATTTTGTGCTGTATTATTTCAGTGTCATAGGATTTAAGATCTTCGTAACTCCATGCAAAAACATCAGAAAATTCTTTGAACAACTCTATGTATTTGAGTTTAATGTGAGCTGGCAAAGTTTTGGACAGTTTGATCATTTTCGGTTTTTCCTCACTGCCTATATTGCACTCCTCTACTTCAGTCTCTACAGGTTCCAGTTTTGGTTTATTGGACACATCGTTAAAATCGAACAACTCCTCTAAAGGCGTTAGACCACTCGGCAAATTTTCATCTTTAGAATGCAGAGTTTGTAATTCTTCCGTTTCTAACTCTGCACTTAATTCTGTTTTGTTCCTAAGTTTGCTAGAAAATAGGTTAATATTGGCAGGTTGAGGAGACGATTCTTCTTCACCAAGAAAGTTTTCTTCACTGCAGTCTGTATCATAATCTGAATCTGAACTGTGCAGTTCGAACTCATTTCTTAATTGCATGAAGTCTTCTATTTGTTTGTCATTATCAAACACCTGCCAATATTTTTCGTTATCAGGCACTGCCGGTCTAAATTTTATCGAAGTTGTGTTGTCTCTAGTCTCATATGGCGTTAGACATGTCCTGGCCGCAAAAGCTAAATTGTGGGCCATAATGTTCTTTTTCCTTGGGATGAAACTCAGGTTTGACTCCTCAAATGTTGTCAACAGATCCATGACATCATTCCGATAGGCTCTAAGTCTGGGATGATTCGCATTATACTCTCCATTGACTTGCCTAATGATTAACTCAGAATCCCCGTACACATTAATTCTTCTGGCTCCTAATTTCTTCAAGAGATGCAAGCCTAAGAGAAGGGATTCATATTCTGCTATGTTGTTGGAACACTGAAAGTTTAATTTGCATGAGATGCATTTTGTGTGGTTGTTTTCAGTGTTAATGATCCAAACCCCTGCACCAGCATTATTTCTAGTGCATGAACCATCAAAATACATACTCCATAAAGGACTGTCTTCGGTTTCGTCTGTTTGGCGATTGTCCTTTTTAACTATGGTGCCTTCTGACTGTTCATGATTAGCAGCACCCAATTGAATTTGTTTTGACTCCTCAAATTCTTCAATAGATTGAGGGATGATGTCAGAAATGTTAGGGGTATTTTCTGGGTTGTTAAGTCCTAAAAAAAATGGACTCATAATCGGTAAATCAAGACCTATGCTTTGTTTACTAATGTTTTCACATGTGGCAAACTGTTTGGACACTTCTGCGTTATTATACTCTTCTTCCCTGTCGGCCTTTAATTCTGTTAAAGTGACTTGCTCACTAGGAGTTTCATTGTTAAACATGATAAAAGAATCAAGGCCTATATTGACAGAATATATAGGAGAGTTTCGTGGTCCGTCTTGACTTGTAACCGTGTATTGCATATGAGACTCCCTGTAAAGTCTTCTGGTCTGATTGAAAACCGGGATGGTCGCATATGTCATGTCCATCTGCATAGTCCCCTGTAACTTAGCTCCCCAGGATCTTGATAATAGCATTCCATACTTTGGGGGAACATCAGCCACAACAATGTCCATGAGCAAACATTTGGCTGGAATATGGGCTAGGTTAACACAGAGGTATTTGATCAATCCTAGACATTTTACTCTATTTGAGTCAAAGGAGTATAGGTCTTTGTAGGGTCTGGTAATTTCTAAACCAAGGCTCTCCATCACAGCTTTAGGCATTAAATTATGAGAAGCCCCGGAATCATGCATAGCGTTGTGTAGAATTTTTTCATGAATGTTCAAACTCACATAAAAGGGAGGAACTGGTCCTTCTTGAAACTTCCCTTCAATCTTAGGGCCAAAAATCAACTCTGGTAGGTCGACACTAAGATTAACTGTATCTCCATTTTCCTCTATATTTAAAGCCTTCAAAATTTGGTTCCTATATACATGTTGGGCAGCTAACTGAGTTAATGGAACAGAGATTTTTATCTTTAAGATTTCTTGTTCCAGGCTGAAAGGGGTTTGATTCTTTGAAGCACTTGTTTCAACCTTATTAGCTGTCACTCTATCAACAATTACAGCTTGCTGATTTGTTTTACTTGACACAACTATTGTAGAAGGAGTACTAGCTGAAGTGTTAGTACTGTTGATGTCTTCACTCTGTTTTTCAGAATTTTGAGTGTTTTTCTCCTTACCCTTATCAGAATTAATAGCCACTGTTTTGTCTTTTTGTTTGGCTATTTTGGGTTTAGCTGCGGTGCTGCTTTGAGAGGATTTGTCAGAGGTTTTGGTGTTGGGGGCTTGTTGATTGGTCTTGCTTCTAAGGTCATATTCTCTTTGAGGTTCTATGACAACATTTTCCATGTCCTGATAATAATTTTCATTATCATCTCTTTTGTCATCGTAAGGTGTGTAAAGACCTTGTTTATTATCATAATGAACCTCAAAGTCATCATCCTCTTCTCCAAACATGTTGATATCCTCTTCCTCTGTTATGTCTTCTATTTCTTCAACCTCACTTACATAGTTTTGATGAAAGGGAGGGGTGATATGTTGATCATCTTCCCTGGGTCTGTTCGGAGGTTGGT
The DNA here is from genome assembly GCA_034641835.2 of Pinus albicaulis. Taxonomy (NCBI): domain Eukaryota; kingdom Viridiplantae; phylum Streptophyta; class Pinopsida; order Pinales; family Pinaceae; genus Pinus; species Pinus albicaulis. The sequence goes on along the minus strand of CM076570.1, from coordinate 347,047,401 downwards.
TCCTTCAAACATTCTGATTCTGGTTCCTATTTTGAGGAGCAGTTTGATTTTGATTTGCTTGTGCTCTCTTAATTATGCTCATCTCTTTCATCATTTCTTCCATCATTCTCTCCATTTTTTAGTTGGAAGTAGAAGGTGTGGATTCCTCTCTAAAAGATACTCTCTTCTCGCTCTTCATTCTTGCTCTTTTCTCCATCAAGTTCACTTCCACAGAAAGAGCACCCCTTTTCATGTCTTCAAGAGTTGCAAAATATCTCTCTCTTAGTGAATAGGTCATGTCTAGATCAAACCCTTCAGGAAATTTGTTTAAAGCTGAGCCCTGAGGAGGTTTTAGTTCAGGGGAAAGTGCATTATAGACGCTGTTAAATCTGGTACAATAAGATTGTACACTTTCCCCAGGGTTCCTATGGAGATTATTATAGTCAGCAAGGACTTGGAGAGGATTCTTTCTCACTTCCCATTTGTTTAAGAATGTTTGATGGAAGGCTTGGAGATCGTTAATACTATGGGGGGTTAAACCTTTAAACCATTTTCTTGCTTCTCCCCCCAAACTTTTGAGCAAATAGTCTCAACTTGACAGAATCATCATCAATTTCGTTTCTGTCAAAGTAGTCATTCATCTTGTCCACATGTTGAGAGGCTTTTATAGTATTGCTAGCATCATACAATGGAATTTTGGACTGATAGTCCTGTGGAAGATTGACTAATGGTACAGGAAGGACTAAGGGAGCATACCATGCTGCCATGATAGGTGGTGGATTTACAAGAGGAGGTGTGGGTTGAAGTGGAGTGGTTTGAACAGTGGATGAAAGATGAACAGAAGTGGATGGAACAACAATAGATTGCTGAGCTGATCTTGGATGAGAGACACCTAGATTATATAGAAAATGTAAATCAGGAGGTGTTGATTCTCTATCCCCAAGAGGTTCACCTTTTCCGGGGATGAATGTGAAGACTCAGAATCTAACTGATCTAAATCACCAAATGACCTAGTCCTAAATGGGTTCACTAAGTCAGTTTGTGATTGTTGCAGAGCTAAAAGATTTTCAGGGACTGAATTAGCTCTCAAGGGTGATCTGAAAACAGTTAATAATTTAACCTTAGGAGACTTCCAAAGGATACTTTCTGGATTATCAACTATCTCAGGTGGGTTAGGGTCTGGGTGGGCTCTAGTGTGAATCTTTTTAGAAGTCACTATGCTATGTTGTTTAGACCTAAAACAAGAAAAGTTCAACCAGATATGACAATCTTGGAGAGGTTAACCAATCTGTTTTTACAATTTTAAATCCCACAGTCCTCTAACTGAGTTTGAATGATTTTATGATGATAAGGGTTCTTCCCAGTGGATTCTTAAGGTCTGCTAGGATTGTGGAGTCGCCAAGTGGAAATTTTTAGCTCCTTTCAGAGGTAAAAGGTCTTATGGTCCAGCACCATGTTTATTTTATTCCAATCTGAAATATTTTTAGGTTTTTCTAAGTCATTTTTCAGTTTTGTGGTTGTTAAGAATATCCTAACTTTGTTTCAAAACTTAGCTAAGGTTGCGAGACAAAGGCAGTCTACTCTTATGGCTAAGCCAGCTGATTTTTCAAGGTTAGAAGAAGTCTTAAGAGAAACCTAGGGTTTACCTAGTTTGTCACTGATTCAAACAAGTTCCATCATGATTACCTATATTAGGCAGTGCTTGAAAAGGCTGCTTTTTACTCTGGTTAATAAAGAAAATGCTCTATGAACCAAATCTCTGACGTCGTATGATTATCTTTAAATGAAAATGATTCTGGGTTCGATATCCCTAGTGGAGTCGCCAGAAATGTTAGGTCTCTGTAATTTATTAGCAAGATTGGGAGAGTCTAATCACAGAGTTAACATCATTTCAACCAAACTTTGGGATTCTAGGATCTAGCCCTCCTGAATCCGGAGAGGGATCTCTCCAATATGTACAAAGATGGATATTGTCTTTGAAAAGCTTAAGGTAATGATATTAGGCTAGTTATGAAGGCCAAAGGTTTTGTTTTGTTTTGGATGGTTGAGCATGAAATGTTACTTGAGGAGAAAGTCCTAAGTGCAAAAAAGTTTCAAAAGTGAGAAGTTGCAAGCAAATAGAACAGTTTTGGCAGATAGATAGATATAACGCTGGTTTTTAGTCCATTGGGCTATGGAGTCATATCTGGGCTTTAATTGAACAACAACATCAAGTGTGATCCAAGGGGCAAGTTATCTATACCACAAGATTATTAAGATTAAAATGATGAAATGGAAACATTAAAATGTTGGAGGGGTGGAAACTGATAATAATTTCTCAGAGGATTTATAGTCAGTCCAAACAAGAAAATCCTCTTAAGTAACTATTTTAAAACCAACCAAGGACAGGGCTAACCATAGACTTCTTGGGCAAGTTCTTATTAAAGTAGCTTAATTGACAAACAATCCAGTAATCCACATAATTACCTTCAGAAAGTATGAAAACACATAAGAAAAACAGAGTGTAACTTAAGATCAGATAAAGTACTTTTAAACCTAGTCCGCTTTCAGTCAACACCAAGGGAAACTTTCAGAATCTGCCTTTGGAGAAAAGAATCTAGGAATCAGGGCAAACCATATCTTCTCTAGTCTAACTTTAATAGCAAATAATGGAAATAACATTCGAGAACAATGTTTAAGCAAACAGAAGGACGAGGGAACGCCAACATTCCTAACTGTTTAAACTGTATTGAATCATTCTTAAATAAACAAATCTGAAGAAAACATTAAGATAAAGATTTCTCAGCCAGAGAAGGTTACTGCTATACAGAAAATCCTAAACTTGTTTAAATTGTTCTTTACAGAGGGAAAATGAACAATATGGCATACATAGAAGGAAAATGATTAACAAAGAAAGAAGCACTTCACCAGTGATAAAGACCAGGATCCCAAGAAACAGCTTTTATATTGATGTCAAACCAATTACAATCTTCAAGTCCAATGTTTCAGTTCAGCAATCATCTTCACTATTCAACCTAACTACTCTAGCGCAAACAGAGCTTCAAGGGCCAGTGAACACTATGTACAAATAGAAGTCTCGAGCTCAAGTGTATTTCAAAGTTCTGCAACCAAAAATTTCTCATCTTCTTCTAAGGCATTTATAGAAGGATGAGGAGGTGATCTGAGAAAAGATCTCTCAGGATAATTAATACGGTTTCAAGACTTCGTGGCCCTTTGAGGAGCTCGATGAAGAAATTCACAGGTGGAACACTGTATTAACTGTTTACAATAAATATCAAAACTCGGTGGGAGCTTTATTTGACTTTGATGCTCTGTACGCTGTGTGGAGTAATTTCTTGGCTGTGCTGGAGGCGAATATCAGATTTTCTTCAATAACTTCGGCCTCTATTTGAATGCTTTGAGGAAACAGGTGGCTCGGTGGTAGCTGAGGAATCAATTTGCCTCAGATGTGGCGGTGGAGGCTTTCTATCTGATAAAACACTTTAGGTTTTCTTTTAAACTGTGTTTTAGATTGGGGATTAGGCTTTTAATAACTGTCTTAGCCGTAATCCCCATAAAAACTGTCTTCAATCTTCATCTGCTGTGCTCTGTCTTCGAAATTGATACTCTTTAACTGTGTTTGAATTAAAACAGTGTCTTGTCGATGTGCAAACCCGCACTGGGATTTACAACATCAATACTCATAGAGTACTGACGAAACATGGAATATAGCCCCGTGAATGGCTTCTCTATAATGAAACGAGGGCATGAGAATTGTCATTCCCAACCCTTGGCATTTCTTCGTTATACAATGGAAAACCATTTAGAACACCTGCATCAAACACAAAACAATTAAGAAATCATGTGGAAAATAGGTTTAAACTGCTTCAAATGGCGGGGGAGGAGCGTAGCCGTCGGATAAAAACATCTAACGGTGGAGATCGGCGCAAAATAGAAAAATGAGAGCTGGGAGAAGAAATAAGGCGTGGTGGTTTTGGACCATCCGATCTGGACACGTGGACGTTCCAGATCTAATCGAAGGATCTCAATCGGGGGTGGAAGAAAAGGGGATGCGATTGAAACACAGTGATGCGATTAAGCGCTGGCCGTTGATTTGCAGATCAGATCAATGGCGGAAAGTGAATCAGAGGGTTTTCGAAATGGGGCAAGACTTGTGATCGGAGGAAATAAGGACCGTCGGATCTTCGGGAGGATGGAGGGCTAGGATTAAATCGGAGGACGGTGGAAAGGGCTTGCGATTAGCGTTCGGGCGACCAGTGCGATCAAGCGATGACCGTTGGATCAACGGGAAATGAACGGATAGGATGTAATCGGAGGGATCACAAGGGTGTGTGATGGACGTCGAATTGCAAAACAGATGGACGGTCGGGATTGAATTGGGGATCGGCAATCGGGGGTGAGACGGGAAGGTCTGCGATTGTGATCATAGGTAACTTTGCGATTGAGCGCAGGCCGTCGATCTAAGAACAAGATCAATGGTCGGGATTTAATCGGGGATCGGCAATCAGGAGTGCAACAAAAACGCATGCGATTGAAATTTTGCGATGCGATTGAGCGCAGGCCGTTGGATCAAAGGACTAGATCAACAGTCAGGATTGAATCGGGGATCGGCAATTAGGGGGGTCACACAACAACATGCAATTGAAACTTTGCGATGCGATTGAGCTACAGCCGCTATCAAACGGCAAGATCAATCTGGCCGATTGTAGATAACACACGACCGGCGTAAAAAACCTTAAACATATGAACACCAAAGTTTTTGTAAATAAAACAAGTTATAATGGATCGGGCGGAAAATATATATAAGTAAAGGAAATAGGCGCCCGATTGTGGGGCCGGTGGTTTTCACGGAATGTAATATGCCTGGGAGTATAAAGACAAGGGCCAATCGCAATTGGGCCATTGAGCCTGGTCTTTCCGATCAACCCATTTGTGTTGTTTCCGATTGCGATTGTGCGATCGGCTCTTTTCAATCAACCCATTTGTATTTATCACGTGGTTTTAAGTTATTAACTTAAAACTTTCAGAAAGTGGGTTTTTGGGTTTACAAAGGAAAATATTGATCGGAGAGGGATTTTTCAATGGTTTATGGCCCGATTGCGGGCTCTATGGTTAACTTGTAATGCTAAGATTACTCCATTCTGCAGCTCAACTTGTCACTAGTAAACCTCATCCAAAAGTAGAGATTTTCTAAAATAGTTTTTGGAAAGAAAGGTTTAATTGTGAATTTGCAAAGGATTGCAGAATAATCAAGGCCTTAAACTGATATTACTAACTCCTGTCCAGATGATGATGTATTAATAGAAAGGCAGATCAAAAGAAGTTTTGTAAATAATGAAGGCCATGGATTCTGATGTCAACAATTAATACTACTTAAAGAACAATGGATAACACTGAGAAAGCAATTGATCAAACTTGAAACACAGTAACCACAACTAAACTACAGTGCCATTAACCTAATTTGAAATATAGTGAACAGATTTGAACTAGAATGCCACTAATCTAACTTGAAATGCAGTGAATTAAAACTGAACTAGAGTGCCATTATCAAACTTGAAATATAGTGACAGAATTAAACTAAAATGACATCTACCTCTGGAGTGCTACAACTAGACTAAAGATGCAACTAATTACTGGAATGTTTCAGCTCTATCTCATTCAGAATTAGTGGTATTTTGGAATAGTTTTTAGAACAGGACTAGCTACAACATGTTATGTAAATGAGCATGAAAGCATAAAATTCAACAGAACACAACAAAGCTCTAAAACACCACAGCTATGTCCCATCCGAAATTAGTGATATTTTGGAAGAGTTTATAAGATCATGACTAGTTGTACAACTGATGTAATTGAGCATAATAACGTAAAACTAACTCCTAAAATACTACAGTCACACCTCATTCGACATTAGTGATATTTTGGAAGAGTACGTAAGAACGAGACTAAGCTGTAGCATCTAATGCAAATGAATAAAAAATCAAAGTTCAGAAAGTCAATTAAACTAGGAATGAAACGAGGCTAAATTACTTATCTAAATTATATGAACAAAGCTCCTCGGGTAGCAGGGGCCATCTACCACCGGAGTAGCATGCAAATCTACTCAAGATTGACTCATCTCATGCAATAAAATGATGTTTCTTCCATTAAAGGAGAAATTCTTCAAAACAGAGTATTTACTGCCTTCAAAGATCTAGCAACAAAACAAAATCTAACCAATGGTTTCTCAGTTTCCTGAGTCATACTTATAATGAAATTGCATAACTACTCTTTGAGAAAAATGGGGATAAGTGTCTTTCCCACTTCTAATCAAATTAAAAATCTTATTAACAGTCTTGTGCTTAACCGCGGACATCTGTAGAGTCCGTGTTTTGATATGAAACTGCTTCTCTTCTACGTGCATAACCGCTTTGATACTTTAACTCAGACTTCGTGGGGAGAAAGAGATGATGGGGAGGTGTTGTGGATTTCACCCATATGCCTTTTTCTTTGCAGTGATACCTAGAACCTACATAAACATGAGGATGGCTGCAGAATAGATGACTGGCTACGAAATGCCTGTATTCTGTAGCTGAGTCTTAGTCAAAATTACTACACCAAAAAAATCATAAAAACATAGCATGTTAGTCATTATATAAATTCTTAAAGAAATTTAATTTATCCTATTGATCAGTTAAGCATATAATTGATGAGGGACAAAGAAAATGAAGTAGAATGTGGTGAAAGAGAAGAACATCTTTGGGGCTCAACACCAGGACCGCAAGTGAAATTATCTAATTAACAAATGTGGAGTCGCCAAGGTGAGGGATCTACAACTCTCAACTCTCCATACTCACCTACTTGAAGAGTGAATTAGGTTTTTTCGAGGCCCAGGGATTTATATTTTCTCAACTTTGTTCCCCGACAACGGCGCCTAAAATATGTTGTGGTTCCTAGAGACAGCCTTGAGTTGTGAAAGACCAGTGCCTAGGACATCTTATATAGCAAGGAGCATATGATATAACAAGGAGAGTTATCAACAAAAATCTCTCATGCTATTTCTTGAAACAAGAAATATTAATCTGAATGGGACCAAGACCTTCTGAAACTAACACCGAGAAAGGAACATTGCAGAGGCAAAATGTGAGGAACTCTAATACAAATGCATCAGACAGTTCAGAGAGAGCTTACTGTAAAGAGGACCGATTCAAAAGATATGTCACAGAAATAAATTATCAGAAGGAATTTTCTGCAAGAGAAATATTGAGAGAATACTAGTTGTCATTGAGATGATATCCAGATACACAATATCACCATGTAATGGGCTTACCAACTTAAGAATCCATACATGAAAATAGCGTTTTAAAAATAACCTCCCAAAGAAACTAATATAGCAGAAATATGGTTTGAATGAATAGTGAAACAATATATCATGCTTGACTAATCTGAGCATGGGTATCAACTAGGATAAATCCATACCAAAAATCAGTGAGCCACTCGCATTCCAGAAACATGATACAAGAAAGCGGATGAAATGAAATGAGCAATTGAATTAGCACATATAAGAAAACGTTACACACTGTGAGACACCCAAGATCAAAATCCTCTTTAAAGACAGAACTCCTCCTCACTGAGACCCAATGGGCTCTGTACATTCATATGAGAGTTTGTACAAAATGCATGCAAAAATCCTCTTACTGCATAATTTTCTGATAAAATCTGGAACCCTAAAAAATCTGTTCTTCAGGGGTTTTATAGAGAAAAAAGAGAACTTAGTAAATGAAGTCGATGATGAACATTTAATTTGCTTCATAAAGATAGTATGGCTGAAATGTGCATGCCCATACTACTTGATAACTCTATAATGTTGTATGTAATTTGTGGCCGGCTTTCTGAAATAAATACACTGGGTGGAAGTTTCTTCAAGAACACGGTAGAGAAATAAAAACCTTATGGGCAGTCTGTCCTTTCAGCCTCTGAAAAATGGTCCTTTCTAGTGCTCTCTGCTACTGTAATTGAGACTACGAATCATGGCAGTTTACCGCCACCCGTACCCTGCAAAATAAACAAAATTGTCAAGAAAAAAAATGCACGGGAAGGTGGATGCAACAGGGATAATGAGGATGACAGCACAGTGTTAGACTCGGTCTTTTTAGTCCTCGCCAGAGTCAAATTCACCAAAGTTCATTTCTCATTATTTGCAGTCATTGATGTTACTGTGGTCCAAAAAGAGCCATTTTAATTCTTGAGTCCAGGGTTTTGTCTTCAGAAGTGTGAAGGTTCAGTAAGTGTTTATTTCAGGAATGTCATCGTCTATAATGCGAGATTGATTCTTCTTCAAAACCCTGTTTTGAAGAAGAAATCATCAAATGTGTTTTTTAGAATATGTAATTTGTCAAAATGTTTCAAGTTTTACAGCTCTTCAATGGCAGTAGCTTCATCAGCTCCTATCCCTGCAAGCAGACCAAGAAAAAGTCATCATTCAAGTCAGAAAATCAGAGAAGCAAAAAATTCATGAATAGAATAACCACTAAATTTGGAGGCCAAGCTTGTTTAGCAACATCAAGCTGAGGGAGCATATGTCGTCATAATCTAGCACCACAGCATTGTATACGGGTGTTCATAATAAAGATATTAGCAACTTTAATGGCATATTTCCTCTTCATACGTGGACAACCGTTATAGACTGTAGTATACGGACCACAAAATGAATTGGCAATGCATTCAATGGAAGCCTTGACAGCAAGCAGTTGGAAAGAATCATCCAAATACCGATCCATTCTTTATTGACAACGCTAAATATCACAGATCAAGCAATAATTGGTAAGGTTACAAGTGATACCAAACACGATTCATGGATAAGGTTATAATCGATACCAAGCAAAAATTCATTCTGGAAACTTAGTTCAAAGATAAGCAGCAAGTCTTCCTGCATGGTGTAGGGAGGTAATAATTGATACCAAAGATTAATACAATCTTAAAGCTTAGGTGAAGGGATTGTAAGTTGACAAAGAAGGCTCCACGTAAACAGTGAGTGGATCTCGTTTTTGGATCTCGTTGTGTAAAAGAAGATTATCAGTGAGCAAATTTTAGAATTAGGAGAAGCCACCACTGCTCTGTAATAATGCGGGTCAAATCAAAGGTAAGTTTGCCATCAGCCTGATCGTGGAATGAAGAAAGCATGGTTATTGAACAGTTATTGGAGGGAGAAGCCATGTCTGATCAGACCCATCTCTGTGGCTACCTTCTTTTCTTACGAACAAGATACGTATTGACGACTCGCTCTGAGTATCTATCATAAGGTGTGATCACTCCGAGTATAGTCACAGTAGATATTACTATTACAACTGGAGCTGGCAGAGGAGGCGCGCAACGCACAAGGGGCGCGCTACGCATTGGGCTTCACAGGCCCGTGTAAATTAGCACGCGTGCTACGCACATGCTGCGCGCAGCGCACTAGGTAAGCACGCTACGCGTATAATCTCAGGGCCAGAAAATTTCTCTTCTTCGCTCAGATCCATGCCAAGTTACTTCATTTGCCTACAATGTGTTCAATTCATTTCTTGATGACTTGCCTCTTCCAGCAAATGAGGTGTCGTCATCAGTCTTGGTTGCAACATATTCTCCTCCTGCTGCACAAAATGCTAAAACTCTGCTTGGAAGCTCCAAATCAAGTATGCCTTACGAGATGGAAAAAAGATTGTTAATTCTCATTGCTTATGATAGCCCTGGTCTTTAGGTTTGTGATCCAAATGGTCCTTGGTATCTCGTAGATAATGGATTTGGTCCTGGGGATATTTTGTTATTAATAGGTAGGGCACTTGGCCATGCCACTGCTGGTCTTCGTCATGCTGCTTCATTTCGAGTAATTCCTGATTTATCTTCAGGTGTTGGATGGATGGAAGGAAGTTGTGGGCTTTTAGGCTTATGCTGCAAAACAATGCAATATTAAATTGTTCTCCAATAGCACAAGCCAGCCATGTTATACCTCAGAGCTATGTGCCAATCACTGTGAGCCAGTTTATGGATGATTTGACAGCTGAAGAGACTGGAATGAGCAATGGTTCAGACAACACTTTGGAAAATAGTGGTTCAGACCTGTTGAAAGCTTCCCGTTTGAGGAATTTCATCAAAACCTTGCTTGAGAAACATTTTGAAGATGCAAAGAACAAGTTAGATTCCATTGACCGTTAAAGAGTATTGTTGTATTAGAAACGTTGTGAAGACTGATGAGGTTTTCTGAGAAATTAAGCAGTGCAACAGATTTTGGTGGTGAAATGACTTGCAACAGGGAAAGCATGAAGGGAATCTAGTCTTTGTCGTCCAATATCTCCATTATTATATGCCATCCACCTACAAACAGTTTGAAGAATACACAAACAGTTGTTTGAATTTTGTTTTCACTGTCTGAGTAGTAAAATTCATTAAAAGAGTTTCCCTTTCTCTTGAAACGAATACAGGAATTGGGACCGGAAGCAAAGAGCCATCAATTGGTACCAAAGGTTGAGTGATACTTTTGCTGCATGAGAATCCCAATAAAGTTGGAGTCCGGTTTGATAAACAGGTTTATGGTGTAAAACAACATGGTGGATTTTTGTGAAGATAGCTATGGGTATTTTTGCAATGCTGCCAACGAATCTTTCATACAGTGTTGGAGCTTCGTTTGGAGCATTCTATTGGTGAGGATGGGAATAAGACAATGCTTGATGCCCTTACTGATGTTTTAAGTAGTGAAGCATCGAAGGAGCCTTTGGTCCTTTTCATAAAGGATGTTGAAAGATCGATAATAGGCAACCTGGAACACTACAAGAAATTCAACCCTCTCCGGTCACAATTGTCTTCATTTTAGTTTAAAAACTATTTTTATTAAAATTAGTTTTTATTCAAATAGCATTTTGTTAATAAGTTAGAAAATAAAGGAAAAACAAGTGGCAGTCAAAGGCGGAAAGTTTAAATTTAAATGGATACATCTACCACAACAGAGCGTACTGTCTATTTTGGTCTTCAGTTACAAATTTAAAGGGTCTTCAGCTACAGCTGCCGCCTCTCCATTAGTTATTAACAAACAAATGTAACGCTACTCCTTTTAGAGCAAATTTTTCCTATTTTTGTGATGATTGATGTAACAATGTTCTATTTTCATCGATCAGTTATCACATCTCTGAGTTATATTTAATATATTGTAAATCACTTGTTGAGAGAGTTCTGGAAAACAGTGGGAGAGGTGTGAAGGAAAACTTCACTGTACAGTTTTTGACAGGAATTTAATGAAAAAATACAGCTCTGACTCCTGAGATTCTTGTGGTGTGGATTTAGCATTTTTTCTTTTCTTATGTTTCATATGTAGCTTGTAATGTTTTACATTTCATTTCATAATCATTTTCTGTTGAATACTTTTAAGTGAGAAGGGCAGAATCCAGTTTACTACTCTGCCTTGGGAGGTATTCATTTTCTGTGTTTTCTTCTGTTTGATAAGGATTCAACTATTGCCCTTTTCAACCTCGCAACGATCTTTTCACTCCATATAATTTCAAAATTGAATGCTAAATTTATTGCTTATCTTGCCTCTTGAGATAATCTGTGTTTCGGATTTAACATCTCTGTTCATGCTGTCCTTTTTCCCCATGCTGCCCAGAAAAACCAGTCATTTATTAAAAACCTCATTCATATCTATTTACTAGCCTAAAATCAGTTCCCCTTTTTAAGTCATCTCTCACCCTATCGCTCATTTTATCGAGATTGACTGGAGAGAGCCCTCTCCTGTCCTCATAGGGCTAGCTACAAGGCTGAGCTTGGTTTGATGTTGCCTCAAGTTTTGCCTTCTTCAGCCTAAGGCAGATTCAAGTGTTAACATAGTGGCGACCATACTGGGGAAGTCTTCCCCGGTAAAAGATAACAAATTTCAGATCCGATTGCTGATGGTGGACAGCAGTCAGACACCGCAAGGCTGAAATCATTCACCCAGCGACTTCATTCACTAAAATATCCAGACAATCAATCCTTCATGGTGACTTCACTGCAGGGAGATCAGTAGCTGTCAAATTTTCAAGATGGACCAAATCACAAGAAGATACGCTCCCATGAGCCAAGATCACATTCCAGGTTTTCCGAATAAGATGCCCAAGGTAGATTGGTCAAGGAATCTACCTACGTTTAATGATGATGGTAAGAAGGATGCTGCTTTACATCTAGTTAGATTTCACAAGCATATTCGCAAGTTGAAGGAGTATTTTCCTGAAGATTGCTTGATGAAGATATTCCTGGCCACTCTGGAAGGTGAAGCCCAATCTTGGTATGAAAATTTTCCGCTGGCTTGTATTTATTGTTTAAAGGATTTTCATGCCCTGTTCATTGAAAGATATCAAATATCTTATCCATCATTAAATTTAGTTCATGACTGTTGCAAACATGCTCCTACTTTTATTGAAAGCCTTGAGAAATATTATGAAGATGATAATTTCATGGATGATGAGATCATGGAAGCTCTGTACGAGAATCCATTTCAGCAAAATGAAGAGAACTTGGAGGATACCCATCAAGATGCTCAGGAAATTTTGCAGCAGAATCAAGATCAGCAGGTTGAAGATGGCCATATGGCTGAAAATGATGAAAGGGAGAATGTCATTTCAGATCTGCCCACAGAAGACAGCAGCATGCAAGTAAGTCCAATGCTAATTTCAGAATGTGATAATGTCAGGACAACTATTTCAGTTCCAGATTCAGTTGTGCTGAATCCTGAAAAGGAGAGCTCTACTGTTGAGATCATAGACATAGTTTTGGATTCAGATGTTCATGAAAAACAGAATGAGATGTTTTTGCAAGTAAGTGATAAATCTCCTTTCGATAACTCAGTAATAAATGATAGTTTGAATGCCCTATCATATGAAGATAATTACTGTTTAAGCAGAAGAAAACAAAAAGCATTGTCTCCTTTGTCTGAAGATGAGATAGATCAGCTTTTGAAAGGTCTTTTTATAGCCCAAGCTACAGCAGATTTGCAGTGCACACATAGTCAGGAAAGTGTTGGTGAAACTTCTTCCTCTTTTGAGAAAGATGACTGTCTTGTAATCAGTTTTGTAGATCAGCAAACAGATAATTTTTTCTTTCACAAAGATGATAAGGCTGTCATGTTTGATAATCTTGAAGATTGTTTTTTGTTTAAGAATGACCTAGATCATGAAGTTGAGGAATATATGCCAGAATTTCACATGGTCAAGGAACCTACAGCTAACACTCAGATGGCAGATACCTCTATGTGCATTTCTATCCCTCAGAAATCAATTGTCCTTTCAGATCAGAATGGAGTGAATACTTGTATTTTTGCAGCTGGATCTCCAGATAAGCCAGTGCTTTAAGATTTTCAAGACCCCTTCAGTATTCTTCTGCAAACATTAGAAAGGATAAATATTGCCTGGTTCATTATCATAAGCTTTGGTTTCAGTGGTTATTTTGAGTTGCCTACAGGTTCATCATTCTGCCTGCTCAAGGAGAGTAAGAGCAAAAATTTGGGGTGTAGCCATCTACTGGATTGGTTACATTGGAAGGCACACTACACATGATTGTACATATCACATCAATATGCAGGTGGTTGCCATCATGATTTTAAATCTTGATGGACTGCTGCCCTTTTTCAAAAAGCTTTTGTTTTAATTCAGTCATTTCAGTTTGCATCGAGTCAGTTTGAGTCGATTTTCCAGTTACTAAGTTGAGTCATCAGTCTTTTGTCGTTTCTTCGAAATAATGATTCCATCGCCCAATGGATGGAGGCACTGTCTGCTCTCCCAAAGATCTGCAGGTTCTTGGCACATCCAAGAAGCGGCAGCTGCCATCCCCATTGGAGCCAATGTTAGACTCGATCTTGTTAGTCCTCACCAGAGTCAAATTCACCAAAGTTCATTTCTCATTATTTGCAGTCATTGATGTTACTGTGGTCCAAAAAGAGCCATTTTAATTCTTGAGTCCAGGTTTTTGTCTTTAGAAGTGTGAAGGTTCAGTAAGTGTTTATTTCAGGAATGTCATCGTCTATAATGCGAGATTGATTCTTCTTCAAAACCCTGTTTTGAAGAAGAAATCATCAAATGTGTTTTTTAGAATATGTAATTTGTCAAAATGTTTCAAGTTTTATAGCTCTTCAATGGCAACATCTTCATCAGCTCCTATCCCTGCATGCAGACCAAGAAAAAGTCATCATTCAAGTCAGAAAATCAGAGAAGCAAAAAAATCATGAATAGAATAACCACTAAATTTGGAGGCCAAGCTTGTTTAGAAACATCAAGCCGAGGGAGCATAGGTCGTCATAATCTAGCACCACAACATTGTATACGGGTGTTCAGAATAAATATATTAGCAACTTTAATGGCATATTTCCTCTTCATAATGTGATTAAATGCTATAGATCGTAGTATACTACTCACAAAATGACCGGGCAACAGTACCAATGGAAGCCTTGACAGCCAGCGTTGGAAAGAATCATCAAAATACTAACCATTCTTTATTGACAATGCTAAATATCGTATCACAATAATTGGTAAGGTTACAAGTGATACCAAACACGATTCATGGATAAGGTTATAATCGATACCAAGCAAAAATTCATTCTGGAAACTTAGTTCAAAGATAAGCAGCAAGTCTTCCTGCATGGTGTAGGGAGGTAATAATTGATACCAAAGATTAATACAATCTTAAAGCTTAGGTGAAGGGATTGTAAGTTGACAAAGAAGGCTCCACGTAAAGAGTGAGTGGCTCTCGTTTTTGGATCTCGTTGTGTAAAAGCAGATTATCAGTGAGAAAATTTTAGAATTAGGAGAAGCCACCACTGCTCTGTAATAATGCGGGTCAAATCCAAGGTAAGTTTGCCATCAGCATGATCGTGGAATGAAGAAAGCATGGTTATTGAACAGTTATTGGAGGGAGAAGCCATGTCTGATCCGACCCATCTCTGCGGCTACCTTATTTTCTTACGAACATGATACGTATTGACGACTCGCTCTGAGTATCTATCATCAGGTGTGATCGCTCCGAGTACAGTCACAGTAGATATTACTATTACAACTGGAGCTGGAAGAGGAGGCGCGATACGCACAAGGGGCGCGCTACGCATTGGACTTCACAGGCCCATGTAAATTAGCACGCGCGCTACGCACATGCTGCGCGCAGCGCACTGGGTAAGCGCGCTACGCTTATAATCTTAGGGTCCGAAAATTTCTCTTCTTCGCTCAGATCCGTGCCAAGTTACCTCATTTTCCTGCAGTGTGTTCAATTCATTACTTGATGACTTGCCTCTACCAGCAAATGAGGTGTCTTCATCAGTCTTGGTTGCAACATATTCTCCTCCTGCTGCACAAAATGCTAAAACTCTGCTTGGAAGCTCCAAATCAAGTATGCCTTACGAGATGGAAAAAAGATTGTTAATTCTCATTGCTTCTGACAGCCCTGGTCTTTAGGTTTGTGATCCAAATGGTCGTTGGTATCTCGCAGATAATGGATTTGGTCCTGGGGATATTTTGTTGTTAACAGGTAGGGCACTTGGCCATGCCACTGCTTGTCTTCGTCATGCTACTTCATTTCAAGTAATTCTTGATTTATCTTCAAGTGCTAGATGGATGGAAGGAAGTCGTGGGATTTTAGGCTTATGCTGCAAAACAATGCAATATTAAATTATTCTCCAATAGCACAAGCCGGCCATGTTATACCTCAGAGCTATGTGCCAATCACTGTGAGCCAGTTTATGGATGATTTGACAACTAAAGAGACTGGAATGAGCAATGGTTCAGACAACACTTTGGAAAATAGTGGTTCAGACCTGTTGAAAGCTTCCCGTTTGAGGGATTTCATCAAAACCTTGCTTGAGAAACATTTTGAAGATGCAAAGAACAAGTTAGATTCCATTGACCGTTAAAGAGTATTGTTGTCTTAGAAACGTTGTGAAGACTGATGAGGTTTTCTGAGAAATTAAGCAGTGCAACAAATTTTGGTGGTGAAACGACTTGCAACAGGGAAAGCATGAAGGGAATCTAGTCTTTGTCCAATATCTCCATTATTATATGCCATCCACCTGCAAACAGTTTGAAGAATACACAAACAGTTGTTTGAATTTTGTTTTCACTATCTGAGTAGTAAAATTCATTAAAAGAGTTTCCCTTTCTCTTGAAACGAATACAGGAATTGGGACCGGAAGAAAAGAGCCATCAATTGGTACCAAAGGTCGAGTGAAAATTTTGCTGGATGAGAATCCCAATAAAGTTGGAGTCTGGTTTGATAAACCGGTTTATGGTGTAAAACAACATGGTGGATTTTTGTGAAGATAGCTATGGGTATTTTTGCAATGCTGCCAACGAATCTTTCATACAGTGTTGGAGCTTAGTTTGGAGCATTCTCTTGGTGAGGATGGGAATAAGACAATGCTTGATGCCCTTACTAATGTTTTAAGTAGTGAAGCATCGAAGGAGCCTTTGGTCCTTTTCATGAAGGATGTTGAAATATCGATAATAGGCAACCTGGAACACTACAAGAAATTCAACCCTCTCCGGTCACAGTTGTCTTCATTTTAGTTTAAAAACTATTTTTATTAAAATTAGTTTTTATTCAAATATCATTTTGTTAATAATTTAGAAAATAAAGGAAAAACAAGTGGCAGTCAAAGGCGGAAAGTTTAAATTTAAATGGAGACATCTGCCACAACAGAGCGTACTGTCTATTTTGGTCTTCAGTTACAAATTTAAAGGGTCTTCAGCTATAGCTGCCGCCTCTCCATTAGTTATTAACAAAAAAATGTAACGCTACTCCTTTTAGAGCAGATTTTTCCTATTTTTGTGATGATTGATGTAACAGTGTTCTATTTTCATCGATCAATTATCACATCTCTGAGTTATATTTAATATATTGTAAATCACTTGTTGAGAGAGTTCTGGAAAACAGTGGGAGAGGTGTGAAGGAAAACTTCACCGTACAGTTTTTGACAGGGATTTAATGAAAAAATACAGCTCTGACTTCTAAGATTCTTGTGGTGTGGATTTAGCATTTTGTCTTTTCTTATGTTTCATATGTAGCTTGTAATGTTTTACATTTCATTTCATAATAATTTTCTGTTGAATACTTTTAAGTGAGAAGGGCAGAATCCAGTTTACTGCTTTGCCTTGGGAGGTATTCATTTTCTGTGTTTTCTTCTGTTTGATAAGGATTCAACTATTGCCCTTGTCAACCTCGCAGCGATCTTTTCACTCCATATAATTTCAAAATTGAATGCTAAATTTATTGCTTATCTTGCCTCCTGAGATAATCTGTGTTTCAGATTTAACATCTCTGTTCATGCTGTCCTTTGTCCCCATGCTGCCCAGAAAAACCAGTCATTTATTAAAAACCTCATTCATATCTATTTACTAGCCTAAAATCAGTTCCCCTTTTTAAGTCATCTCGCACCCTATTTCTCATTTTATCGAGATTGACTGGAGAGAGCCCTCTCCTGTCTGTTAGCCCCCCTATGAAATTTTTGACAAGCAAATAGGGGGCTAGTTCATTGTTGAGTCTTCAAGGAATGCCTTTCCCCTGAAAATCCATCCTCCTTAAAGTCTCTCAATTGCTGTGCCTAATACAAATCCCCCTCTGCTAGTAAATTGCTAAAAAGGGCCTATCATTCCTTCCTTTACCCCTGCAACCTGCATCAGTCCCCCTTCTTTCCCTTTGTCCGAATTCCCTTTATTTTACCCTTATTTAGCCTCTTTTGTCCCCCCTTGCCTCCCTCTCTTTTTCCATGTTTTCCCTTCAAACTTCCCTAAAATCCCCTTTAAATTCCCCCTAACCATTGTTGGCTACTCTCCCCCCTTTTTTCCCTTTATCGTTTCCCTTTAAATCCCTTAAAACACATTAAAATGGGCAAAAAACCCATCTTCCGACCTTATTATAAGGCCAGGCCCCTTTCTGCCTGCCCCTGTCAAACCACTTCCCCATGTGACCCTTCCCCAAGACCAAGCGCTTAAGCCTTGGGGGCCAATCGCAATCGGAACCGTCAGGCAGGTGCAATCCTTTGTAAATATCAAAAAGCTCCGATGCGATCTGTTTATAAAGTTAAGTCTTGCGGTGTGTTGTGCACCGTCGATCTGTCGTAAGATCTGATGGCCAGCGCTCAATCGCACTACCCCTGTCCGATCGCAATCGCAAGTCGCAGCAGTGCCGCCCCGATTACAGTCCTCTGATCCGCTCCTCCCGATTTAATCACAGCCATCCATCTCCCAGCCGATCGGACGGCTAGCCTTCAATCGCATCTCCCCTTCCGCACCCTCCTCTTTTCCCACCGATTGATTGTGAGTCGTTGATCTGATCACAGATCCAACGGTCAGCGCTTAATCGCAACAACCTCCGATCAATCGCAAGCCTTTTCCTCCGAGCTCCGATCACGACCCTCCGATCTCATCCTTACCGTCCATTCTCCTCACAGATCAACGGTCCTGTGCCAATCGCACCCTCCACCCGATCGCTGATCGCAAGTCTTCCTGTCTCCGCCCCGATTAAATCCTGGTCGTCGATCTGCCCCGCGATCCGACGGTCCTCCGCTAATCGCAAGCCTTCTGCTCCTTCCTCCGATTGCGATCCCCCAATTACATCCTGACCGTTGATCTTCCCGCCGATCTAACGACCAACGCTTAATCGCAACCCCCGCTCAATCGCAATCGCAAACCTTGCGCTCCATCTTCCGATTTCGATCCGCTGATTTAATCCCAGCCGTCCATCCGTTTCACGATCTGATGGCTCAGCGTTAATCGCACCTGCCCCTCCGATTATTGTCCCCACCGTTGATCTGTCGGTTGATCGGACGGTCAGCGCTCAATCGCATTTCCTGTCTCCAGCCCTCCGATTGCTTTCTCCACCGTCGATTCCTCCCACAGATCAATGGTCCAGTAGTAATCGCAAGTTCTTCTGACTCCCCCTCCGATTACATCCTGACCGTCCATCCCCCGCCTCGATCCAACGGTCAGCGCTCTCTCCGCCCAATTGCAATCGGAACTTTCAATGTGTGTCACCCCTGTTCCCCTCCGATTGCGATTGCCCAATTACATCTGGGTGGTTCATCCTCCCCCGATCTAACGGTCAGGATCTAATCACCCTCTGCCTCCGCTGGGTCCCACTCTTTCATTCATCTCCGTCGCATTTCATGCATTTCGTTTGTTTTTGTTAAGTTTCATATATTGTTACGCCGGTCAAATCTCCGCCGTCGATCTCCATCTCCAGGCCTCAATCCAACGGTCTGCGCTCCATATTTCTACCAAACCCTATTGTCTACACATTCCACCCCTCCACTGCATTTTCATCATAATAGCTTTGTTTCCGCCACCGCCGCACCACTGCCTCGTTCACCCTGCATTCATCGCTCCGTCCACTGTTTTCTTCATAAGTTCGCTGTGTTGCAGAGTTTCTAGAGGATGGGACCACCGCTGTTCAATGTACTACCTCGATGGCAAGCAGCGTAGTCAGGATCAAATATAATGAGCCGGTACCATCAGGAAAGTCAAGGAATGGGGCCGTCAGGACTCACATTAATGGAGAGTAGAGTTCAAACGCCGAAATCCTTCCGGCGCCATTTAAAGATTGAGCTAACTTGACAGAGGCAGTAATGAAGCAGCAAGGATTTTCAGTACAGAGCAGAGGGATTAATGCGCGTCAACGAAGATTTTGAGCCCTGAAACAGAGGTTTAAAGAGGCAAAGCATCATTTTGAGGACCCCGAGGATCGATTCTGGAGATCCTGAACATCAATAAGAGGTAATATCAAGGTTTTCTTATCAGCAGAATGATTTTCCATAAAGGATAGGTCTCCCATACAGTCTTTATTATGTGTCGTGTCCTTGAAGGAATTTCTCGTCCCAGCTATAGTTCAAAACAATCTAACATCCATGAGGCAGACCTCTCAGCAAGTTCTTTTATTTGGATCAAATCACCTGGAGTACTACAGTCAAAGGGTCAAATCATATCCGAAGCAAATCTTTCTTTCACGAGGAAGGTGACAAAAATTAAATATACAGTGCATTAAGTAGAATGGGTCTCGGCCCTGCATTCATTGTTGTGTTTAAATGTAACATTTAAAATTCACCTACCTCCTCAGTCGGTCCTCTATGTCTCTTCTGATATAAAGCACAGAGGGATATCATTGTAATGGTTGTTGTTGGATTATCAGTGAATTGCAAGCATTTTGTCCCGAGCCAAGTTTCCTGTGTAATAGTTGTATGACAGGCTGAGAAATATGATGTATTCAGGCTGAATGTAAAAGCTTTGGGTAGTGATGTACCTGATTGGTGTTGTGTTTAACATGATAAGTAGTTTTCATTGGATCCTGATCTACAGCAGTTGGTGATGTCTTTCTTATCTCTGTGTTTATTTCCATTTCATTTCATGTTCTTATGACTGACATCTAAACGCATGACATAAGATTTACCCTTGTTAGGTACCTTATGTCCCAGCTCTCTCAGTCTTTAATGTTTTCTGCTCATATGTGTATCTGAATATTGTTTTTAATTGACTAAACCAATGTAGTGGATGATTATTGCCTGCTCTCTGATGTGCAAGTTGATAGAATCAGTGTTCAGATGTCTTTGTTAAGATTTAATTGAAAGAGGTTAGGAACATTGGGAGGTGTAAAGCCTGTCGCTGCCTCTTCATAACCTGCCCTTCCATACAAACCTTTTCAAGATCCCTTGTGTTGCCTATGGTTTTGTCCAAGCAGGCCTGGAGTTAAATGACCTCTGGCCTGATCTATAGACGGAATCAGATGGTTTTCCATCCTTCATTCTCATCCCCTAGTGTTCCATCCCACCAATCATTCTTTGAGATCCAAATGCTCTAGATGACTAGCCCAACTGAAGCTTACACATTGAACATAAGTAAATCCTTTCTTGACTCCATTGCCCAATGGCCTTGATGTTCCCTGAGTTATCTATCCTTGCCTAGCTTCCTTCTTTACCTATCCTTGTCTCATGGTGAAACCTTCCTTCCTGATTCTCAACAACCAAACTCATACAATCAAACAAACAACCTTGAGCCTATAACTAGCCTAAAATCACAATTGAGAACTTCAAAGACATATATCCTTTGATAATCATAGAGAGATCCCTCTCTATACCTAGGAGGGCTAGATCCTAAGGTCTGAAAGTGGTTCTATGTTGTCTCATCTTTTGGTCTCTGTCAACCTGGCCAAAACATGGGAACCCCAACATAATGGCGACCATACTAGGGAATTCTGAGTACATTTTGTCTTAAACACTCTTTAAACCTCAGAAACTTAGAACTTTGGCTAGGTTGACGGTAAGTCACACCTTTCTTGAATCAGCCTCCATTATTGAATATCCACCATACTCTTAGACAGAGCCTGGATAGGGCCAGGTAGCCTCCAGATCTCATCCTCTCTTCAAGGGTGACATATCTGGTAAATGCCCTCCAAGTCAATCTCTGGTTGGAGCTTGTTTTTTTAGAGGAGATTCGCGAAAGGTGATAGTGCCTGAGAAATGTGGTGGAAATTGTACCCTAGAATCATCCTAAACCCTCCACCTGGCGACTCCATTGTTCCTAAACATTAAAGACTCCACGGGTGATCAGTAGGCCTGCTGATTATCTCGGTTTCACATCAGATTCCACTGGGAGACCAGTCCCAAAGCATAATGAAGACTCCACAGGGAGGCAAGTTCCCAAGACAACATTAACCACAGTAGAAATAACAAGTAGGGCTAAGCTGCTTGGCTTATAAACAACACTCTGGCTCACAGAACCATTCATACAAGAGCTTTCCCTGATCCAAACCCACCTGAAATAGTTGATAATCCTGAGAAAATCCTTAAAAGAACACCTGTGAGTAGGAGATCAACTATTTCCAGCAACATTCATAGAGCCAATTCTGCACCAGAACATCTTGCAGCTCTATTAGACCCTTTCTTCGACCTAGACCTCCAAAACAGATTACCTAGAACTAGGTCATTCAGTGTTTCAGACCAGCTAGACACTAGGGGCAACGAAACCCCTCCCTCCACACCACCTGATCTCTACTTTCTCCAAAACTTGGGGCTTTCTCACCCTAGATCTGCTCAATAGACTTCTGCTAGTCCTACCATCCCTGTCATCCAACTACCAGCTGCTCAAGCCAACCCTATACCTCATCAGAACATCATCATGGCAGCCTGGTATGCAACTCTAGTTTTACCTCAGCCTCTACTGCCCTTACCAGATGATTATCAATCAAAAATCCCACACTTCCCTGCTAAAGAGCCTACAACTGCACAACAACATGTAGATAAAATGGAGGACTCTTTCGACTATATGGAAGTTGATGATGAAACAATCAAAATGAGAATTTTTACGCAGAGCCTGGGGGGAGAGGTTAAAAAGTGGTTTAAAAACCTACCTACTGGTAGTATCCAAGATCTCCCTGCTTTATACCAGACTTTCATCAACAAATGGGAAACTAGAGAAAACCCTCGCCAACTCCTAGCAGAATACATGTCCCTTAAGAGGAACGTAGGGGAAAGTGTTCATGATTACACCACTAGATTCAACAGTATTTACAACGCTCTTCCCCCACACATGAAACCTCCGCAAGGTATGGCCCTGGCCAAATATCCTAATGGATTTGATGCTAACATGGCCTATGAACTTAGGGATAAAGAATATACCACGTTGGAGGATATGCAGAAAGGGGCAGTAAACATAGAAGGAAATATGATTGAGAAAAGAGCAAAACTGAGATCTGAGAAGAGGGTAACATACAGGGATGATAATGTAGCCTCCACATCTGACCCCAATAATGAACGCGTTTGCAGAGAAATGGAAGAGATGAAACAAATGATGAAAAAAATGGTTGTCACAGTTAGTAACCTAAGAAAAAATCAGAATCAAAACCAAAACTTTAGAAGAAACAACAACACTCCCAACAGGCAGAAAGAGTCAGATCAGCAAGTCATTCCCCCTTTCCAAAACTTTCTTGATGAGGATGAGGGAATCATAGAAGAGTCTGAAGGGAATGTGATAAACATGTTCAAAACAGAGGACTCAATTCTGAACTGTGACTCAGATGATGATCAACCCTCATCTTCATATTGGGATGAGGAAAGATTAGAAACTGAAGAGTACAAACTTGGGTACCAAGATGCCATGTTACAGGTCAGAGAACAATATGGGCTCAGGAGAAAAAAGAACCAAGACACTTCCAAAACCAAAAATCCTGAGGTGACCATAAAAAAGAGGCCTGAAAAACCTTCTAAAGTAACTGTTGTAAACGATAAATCAACAGCTGAGAGTTCTGAGAAAAACCAACAGAAAGGCAACCAAAACAATGAAAAACAAAGTCAACCAACCAGTAGCACTAGCACCTCAGTTAGTGCTCCTGACAAAACTATTCCTACACATGTACATAATGATAAAACACAAACTGATTCAGCTACTAAGGTAGTTGCAAATAAAACAGAGTTGAACACTCCCAAGAATCAATCCACTTTCAGTTTAGAAAGTAAGATTGCAAAAATCAAAATCTTTGTACCATTATCTGAGCTGGCCTCTCAGGATGTATATAAAGGCCAAATTTTGAAAGCATTAAATCTGAGTATAAATAATGACACTGTAAATTTGAGTGATGATCAGCCTGCCCTCTTATTCGGTCCCAAGATTGAGGGGAAATTTCAGGAAGGGGTAGTTCCACCTTTTTATATCAGTCTTAACATTCATGACAAGATCCTCCATAATACCATGCATGACTCCAGTGCATCACACAATCTAATGCCTAAGGTAGTCATGGAGAAGTTAGGCCTCCAAATCACTAGACCCTATAAAGACTTGTATTCTTTTGACTCAAGTAGGGTAAAATGTCTTGGCCTGATCAAAGACTTGTGTGTGAGTTTGACTCAAATTCCTGCGAAATGTATGGTCATGGATGTAGTGCTGGCAGACGTGCCACCCAAGTATGGCATGCTGTTGTCAAGATCATGGGGAGCCAAAATGCAAGGCACCATGCAGATGGATGGCTCATATGCCACTATCCCTATATTTGGCCAATTAAGAAGACTATATAGAGAGTCCCAAATGAAATTCCTAGTCAGTAGCCCCGAGAAACCTGAAAATTCACCATTATATTCTGTGCATACCGACCTTGACTCCTTCATCTTTTGTAATGATGAATCCTTAGAAGAGCCAAAGTCCCAAAATAGGCATACAAATGAGAACACTGAGCCTATGGACCTTCACATAATGGCCACTCTAGAAGAATATGATCAGGAAAACCATGGGCAGCACACTGAAAACGAAGAGGAAATCAGAAATGAAGCCTGTAGGATCTGTAGTGGACCTCTCACTCCAAGTGAAACAGAAACAGAACAAGAACAGCAAGCTAACCACCTCCCTGACATCCATGGCCTCTACGAACAACAAGATAGTTTACAACCTAGTACAGACCTCCCAACTCAACCTAATGGCGAATCCAACTGTAAGGTAGAAAGCGAAGTGGAAGTAAACAAAGATCCCCTGTGGGAAATGAACTTTGATGGGTCCTGCACTAGGCAAAGCGCTGGAGCTGGAGTGTGGCTGCGTAACACCGAAAATGATCACGCGGAGAGCCACGCTGTCAATCTGCATTTCAAATGCACGAATAACATTGCAGAATATGAGGCTCTAATCTTGGGTTTAAATCTGTTGAAAAAATTAGGAGCCCGTAGGATAGTCGTGAGAGGAGACTTTGAGTTAGTAATCAAATAGATGAATGGTGAGTATTCGGCAAAACACCCCAGGCTTAGGGCATATAGGAATGATACTCTAGATTTGCTGAAAACGTTCATTGAATATGATTTAGTATCCATTCCTAGGGGTCAAAACGCTATTGCAAATGGACTAGCCTGCCTAGCTAGCTCCTATCCTAAAGCCCCAGTTGACCAACAAATCATCATTCAGACTAAATTCAGGCCTGCAGTGCCAGACAATGAAAAATACTGGCAGGTCTTTGAAGGAGACAAACAGATTGAAGATTTCCTGATGGGCAGAAATGAGTTTGAATTTTCTGATTCAGACTCAAAATCTGATGACAGCTGCCCAAGTGAGGATTCCCCAGATGAACTAGAAACACCTAGTAGTATAGAAATAAATTCTTTTTTTGAAGAAACTGGAGATTCAGCCATAAAACGTGAAAACGCAGATAGAGAAGAAATGGAGGTGTTGCAAGCCAAAGATAAGAACATACCAAGAGGCTTAGCACCCTTGGAGGACCTCTTTGATTTTGATGATGTGGCGAAGAAGCCCACAATAGAACATGCAGAATCAGATGTAGAAGAATGTAACATAGGCACTGAAGACAAACCCAAAATGATAAAACTAGATAAGTCTATACTTGCAGACATGAAGAAAAGATACATTGACTTGTTTAAGGAATTCATTGATGTGTTTGCATGGAGCTACGAAGACTTAAAGGCCTATGACACCAACATTATACAACATAAGATACCACTGAAGGAAAATCAGAAACCTTTCAGACAAAAACTCCGTAGAATTAATCCAAAACAATTGCCTGCAGTAGAAAAGGAAATTAAGAAGATGTATGATGCAGGCATTATTGTCCCCGTAAGGTTTTCTGATTGGGTGTCAAACTTAGTGGCTGTAAGGAAGAAAACAGGGGAGATTAGACTGTGCATAGACTTCAGAAACCTCAATAGAGCCTCCCTGAAAGATAACTACCCTTTGCCTAGAATGGAGCATATCCTACAGAAGGTAGTGGGCTCTAAAATAATCTCCCTGCTTGATGGTTTTTCAGGATACAACCAAGTTCTGGTACTCCCAGGAGATCAACTCAAAACAGGCTTCACCACCCCATGGGGCGCATTCATGTATGTGAAAATTCCTTTTGGATTGATGAATGCTGGAGCTACCTTCCAGAGAGCAATGGATATTGCTTTCTCAGATGAGATTGGACACTTTATAGTTATCTACTTGGATGACTTAACTATCTTTTCTAAAACAAAAGAAGAACACTTAAAACATCTGAGGAAAGTTTTTGAAAAATGTAGAAGGTACGATCTGTCCCTAAATCCTAAGAAGACTGTTTTTGGGCCGCAAGAAGGTAAGCTTCTTGGCCACATTATATCTGAGAAAGGGATCAGGATAGACCCCCAGAGAGTTGAGGGAATACTTCAAATTACACATCCAAGAAACATCAAGGAGCTACAGTCCTTCATTGGGAAGATCAATTTCCTTAGAAGATTTATCCCCAACCTTGCTGAGCATCTTAGGAAAATGACTGAAATGCTGAAGAAAGATGCAGGAATCAAGTGGACTATTGAAGCCAAAAAATCATTTGAGTCAGTAAATCTTGCACTCACCCAGGCCCCTGTCCTTATCAGCCCTGACTTTTCAAAAGATTTTCTGATCTTTTCATTCGCTTCCCCACACACAATAGCTGCAGTTTTTCTGCAGAAAAATTCGGAAGGTAAGGAACAGCCTATAGCCTTCTTCAGTAAAGCCTTGAGAGATGCACCCTTAAAGTACAACATCATGGAAAAGCAGGCCTATGCCCTGATCAAGGTCTTGAAAGATTTTAGGGTGTACATTCTGCATTCTCACACCATTGCCTACGTGCCAAATATAGTGGTCAAAGATATCTTGTCCCAAGACCCAGATGGGAAAAGGGGCAAATGGATTGCTACAATTTTAGAATATGACATTGAAATCAAACCCACCAAGCTGATCAAAGGTCAAGGCCTGGCCCAATTAATGGCTGAATCTAATCTACAGGTCCTTGATATTAACATGATGAATGCCCTGGATGAGCAGGAAGGATTATCCCATCCAACTGTTGAGGAGAAATTTCAGAACTCTCCTTGGTACACTGATATCCTTTACGTGCTAACACACCTCAATGCCCCTCCAGAACTGTCCAAAACAAAGGCCAGATTCATAAAACTCAAAGCTATAAATTACTGCATTATGAATGAGAGTCTATATTGGAAAATTCCAAATGGTCTTTTGCTGAAATGTTTGCCTGAAACTGAAGCTGAAAGAATCAAACAAGAATTCCATGCCGGGGAGTGTGGTGGCCACCTGAGTTGGAAGGCCACTGCAAATAAGATACTCAAGGCTGGTTACTATTGGCCTACACTCTTCAGTGATGTCCATAAAATGATCCTTACCTACCACAAATGCCAAATTTTTGAGGGCAAAAGAAAGCTCCTCCCCCTCCCTCTGCAACCTATCACCATAGAAGGTCCTTTCATGCAATGGGGCTTAGACTTCATTGGAGAAATTCACCCCTCTTCCTCTGGGCAACATAAATGGATCTTGACTGCTACTGATTACTTCACTAAGTGGATTGAAGCCATACCCACTAGGAATGCCACTGATTCTGTCATCATTAGGTTCCTAGAAGACTTCATCTTATCTCGGTTCGGCTGCCCAAGGAAAATAATCACTGACAATGCTGCTGCTTTCGGATCCAAAAGAATGATTGATTTCTGTCACAGGTACGGAATTGCACTTGGACATTCAACTGCCTATTACCCCCAGGGTAATGGCTTAGCTGAATCATCAAATAAAAGCCTGGTTACAATCATAAAGAAGCTACTGGAAGAGAATAAAAGTTCTTGGCATAAAAAGTTGATGCATGCCTTGTGGGCAGATAGGCTCACTACAAAGAAATCTATTGGCATATCCCCCTTCCAACTGGTTTACGGGACAGAAGCAGTTTTTCCTACTAGCCTTGGGATACCAGTGGTAAAGCTTATTCAAGAAATCCAATCAGAAGAAGACAACATGATAAGGAGAATTAATGAAACAATCCATCTTCAGCAAACAAGGGAGCAGGTTTATGACAGAGCTGTCAGAGTGCAGGAAAACATGAAGAGACAGTTTGACAAAAGAACTAAAGCAGAAAGTTTCAAGGTTGGGGAAAAGGTCCTAAAGTGGGATTCAAGAAGAGAGGATAAAGGCAAACATGGCAAATTCGACAGCTTGTGGCAAGGTCCCTTCATCATTCAAGCCACTGTGGGTCCTAACGCATTTTTCTTGCAAGAACTTGATGGTTCCGAGTTGTTTGGGGGTCCTGTCAATGGAAAGATGCTCAAACACTATTTCTGCTAATTCTCCATTTCCAGTTTCATTTCCATTGTATATATCGTTGCAAATTTTCATTTTCAGCAAAAAACTGAAGAAATTGTTCCAAAAAAAAAAAAAAAAAAAGAATGAAAGGAGAGGTTCAGACATGCTCAAAACATGAACCTCTGAGGCAAAAGGATTGGCTCTAATAAACTCAAAATCTGAGCCAAAGGGAAGAAGAATAGCTGGTCCTAACAAGCTCAAAATCCGGATCAGCAGTGAAAGAAGATCCAGCTCTAATATGCCCAAAATCAGAGCTGGAGCAAAGGAAAGAAGTGACTCAAATATGCTCAAAACCTGAGTCACAAGAAAGAAAAAAAGGATGTTTCACAGTTGCAGAATTCCATGCCTTCTCAGTTTTGTTTTCTTCAAGTTTCTGCCCAGCAAGTCAGACAGTCTAATCCTGGCTTCGCTGTGTTTAAATTTCCTGTCTTAGAATGTAGGTGAAGAAACCTGTTGGACAGTTTAATCCCAACAGGTAGTAGTTTAGGTAGAGAAATAGATGAGGCCAACAGTCTAATCTGGCCTCATGGAGCAATAAGGGTAGAATTAGAATAGGTTTATTTTTGTTTTGCAAAATAAAATGTAAAGGGTCTGCTAGTTCAAATGCACCCAAGGGAAAATTGTTAGAGTTCTAGTTTGGGTAGGTAGATTGGTTGGGAAAATGTTTCTGCTAATTTGTGTATCTAATATATTGTGGCAGCTAATCTAAAGAAAGAAGAAAGATGGCTTATAGCAGCAGGCATCTGGCCTACACCAAGAGATCATTTTCTGAATTCTTGACTCCTTCAAGAAGAAGCCATCCCCATGTGGAGCCACTGTTAGCCCCCCTATGAAATTTTTGACAAGCAAATAGGGGGCTATTTCATTGTTGAGTCTTCAAGGAATGCCTTTCCCCTGAAAATCCATCCTCCTTGAAGTCTCTCAATTGTTGTGCCTAATACAAATCCCCCTCTGCTAGTAAATTGCTAAAAAGGGCCTATCATTCCTTCCTTTACCCCTGCAACCTGCATCAGTCCCCCCTCTTTCCCTTTGTCCAAATTCCCTTTCTTTTACACTTATTTAACCTCTTTTGTCCCCCCTTGCCTCCCTCTCTTTTTCCCTGTTTTCCCTTCAAACTTCCCTAAAATCCCCTTTAAATTCCCCCTAACCATTGTTGGCCACTCTCCCCCCTTTTTTCCCTTTATCGTTTCCCTTTAAATCCCTTAAAACCCATTAAAATGGGCAAAAAACCCATCTTCCGACCTTATTATAAGGCCTAGCCCCTTTCTGCCTGCCCCTGTCAAACCACTTCCCCACGTGACCCTTCCCCAAGACCAAGCGCTTAAGCCTTGGGGGCCAATCGCAATCGGAACCGTCGGGTGGGTGCAATCCTTTGTAAATATCAAAAAGCTTCGATGCGATCTGTTTATAAAGTTAAGTCTTGCGGTGTGTTGTGCACCGTCGATCTGTCGTAAGATTTTATGGCCAGCGCTCAATCGCACTACCCCTGTCCGATCGCAATCGCAAGTCGCAGCAGTGCCGCCCCGATTACAGTCCTCCGATCCGCTCCTCCCGATTTAATCACAGTCGTCCATCTCCCAGCCGATCGGACGGCCAGCCTTCAATCGCATCTCCCCTTCCGCACCCTCCTCTTTTCCCGCCGATTGATTGTGAGCCGTTGATCTGATCACAGATCCAATGGTCAGCGCTTAATCGCAACAGCCTCCGATCAATCACAAGCCTTTTCCTCCGAGCTCCGATCGCGACCCTTCGATCTCATCCTGACCGTCCATTCTCCTCACAGATCAACGGTCCTACGCCAATCGCACCCTCCACCCGATCGCTGATCGCAAGTCTTCCTGTCTCTGCCCCAATTAAAGCCCGGCTGTCGATCTACCCCGCGATTCGATGGTCCTACGCTAATCGCAAGCCTTCTACTCCTTCCTCCGATTGCAATCCCTCGATTACATCCTGACCGTTGATCTTCCCGCCGATCTAACGGCCAGCGCTTAATCGCAACCCCCGCTTAATCGCAATCGCAAACCTTGCGCTCTGTGTTCCGATTGTGATCCACCGATTTAATCCCATCCGTCCATCCATTTCACGATCTGATGGCTCAGCGTTAATCGCACCTGCCCCTCCGATTATTGTCCCCACTGTTGATTTGTCGGTTGATCAGACGGTCAACGCTCAATCGTATTTCCTGTCTCCAGTCCTCCAATCGCTTTCTCCACCGTCGATTCCTCCCGCAGATCAACGGTCCAACAGTAATCGCAAGTTCTTCCGACTCCCCCTCCGATTACATCGTGACCGTCCATCCCCCGCCTCGATCCAACGGTCAGCGCTCTCTCCGCCCAATCGCAATTGGAACTTTCAATGTGTGTCACCCCTGTTCCCCTCCGATTGCGATTGCCCGATTAAATCTGGGTCATTCATCCTCCCCCGATCTAACGGTCAGGATCTAATCACCCTCTGCCTCCTCTGGGTCCCACTCTTTCATTCATCTCCGTCGCATTTCATGCATTTCGTTTGTTTTTGTTAAGTTTCATATATTGTTACGCCGGTCAAATCTCCGTCATCGATCTCCATCTCCAGGCCTCAATCCAACGGTCTGCGCTCCATATTTCTACCAAACCCTATTGTCTACACATTCCACCCCTCTACTGCATTTTCATCATAATAGCTTTGTTTCTGCCACCGCCGCACCACCGCCTCGTTCACCCTGCATTCATCGCTCCGTCCACTGTTTTCTTCATAAGTTCGCTATGTTGCAGAGTTTCTAGAGGATGGGACCGCCGCTGTTCAATGTAATACCTCGATGGCAAGCGGCGCAGTCAGGATGAAATCTAATGAGCTAGTACCATCAGAAAAGTCAAGGAATGGGGCCGTCAGGACTCACATTAATGGAGAGTAGAGTTCAAACGCCGAAATCCTTCCGGCGCCATTTAAAGATCAAGCTAACTTGACAGAGGCAGTAATGAAGCAGCAAGGATTTTCAGTACAGAGCAGAGGGATTAATGTGCGTCAACGAAGATTTTGAGCCCTGAAACAGAGGTTTAAAGAGGCAAAGCATCATTTTGAGGACCCCGAGGATCGATTCTAGAGATCCTGAACATCAATAAGAGGTAATATCAAGGTTTTCTTATCAGCAGAATGATTTTCCATAAAGGACAGGTCTCCCATACAGTCTTTATTATGCGCCGTGTCCTTGAAGGAATTTCTCATCCCAGCTATAGTTCAAAACAATCTAACATCCATGAGGCAGACCTCTCAGCAAGTTCTTTTATTTGGATCAAATCACCTGGAGTACTACAGCCAAAGGGTCAAATCATATCCGAAGCAGATCTTTCTTTCACGAGGAAGGTGACAAAAAATAAATATACAGTGCATTAAGCAGAATGGGTCTCGGCCCTGCATTCATTGTTGTGTTTAAATGTAACATTTAAAATTCACCTACCTCCTCAATCGGTCCTCTGTGTCTCTTCTGCTATAAAGCACCGAGGGATATCATTGTAATGGTTGTTGTTGGATTATCAGTGAATTGCAAGCATTTTGTCCCGAGCCAAGTTTCCTATGTAATAGTTGTATGACAGGCTGAGAAATATGATGTATTCAGGTTGAATGTAAAAGCTTTGGGCAGTGATGTACCTGATTGGTGTTGTGTTTAACATGATAAGCAGTTTTCATTGGATCCTGATCTACAACAGTTGGTGATGTCTTTCTTATCTCTGTGTTTATTTCCATTTAATTTCATGTTCTTCTGACTGACATCTGAACGCATGACATAAGATTTACCCTTGTTAGGTACCTTATGTCCCAGCTCTCTCAGTATTTAATGTTTTCTGCTCATATGTGTATCTGAATATTGTTTTTAATTGACTAAACCAGTGTAGTGGATGATTATTGCCTGCTCTCTGATATGCAAGTTGATAGAATCAGTGTTCAGATGTCTTTGTTAAGATTTAATTGAAAGAGGTTAGGAACATTGGGAGGTGTAAAGCCTGTCGCTGCCTCTTCATAACCTGCCCTTCCATACAAACCTTTTCAAGACCCCTTGTGTTGCCTATGGTTTTTTCCAAGTAGGCCTGGAGTTAAATGACCTCCGGCCTGATCTATAGACGGAATCAGATGGTTTTCCATCCTTCATTCTCATTCCTTAGTGTTCCATCCCACCAATCAGTCTTTGAGATCCAAATGCTCTAGATGACTAGCCCAACTGAAGCTTACACATTGAACATAAGTAAATCCTTTCTTGACTCCATTGCCCAATGGCCTTGATGTTCCCTGAGTTATCTATCCTTGCCTAGCTTCCTTCTTTACCCATCCTTGTCTCATGGTGAAACCTTCCTTCCCGATTCTCAACAACCAAACTCATACAATCAAACAAACAACCTTGAGCCTATAACTAGCCTAAAATCACAATTGAGAACTTCGAAGACATATATCCTTTGATAATCATAGAGAGATCCCTCTCTGGACCTAGGAGGGCTAGATCCTAAGGTTTGAAAGTGGTTCTATGTTGTCTCATCTTTTGGTCTCTGTCAACCTAGCCAAAACATGGGAACCCCAACACTGTCCTCGTAGAGCTAGCTACGAGGCTGAGCTTGGTTTGATGTTGCCTCGAATTTTGCCTTCTTCAGCCTGAGGTAGATTTGAGTGCTAACACACAGCATGGTGATGGTGAAAAAATGCAGCAGAATGACGAAGAAATTCTCTGGTTGCAAGTTGGCGGGATGCAGAAAATTACATGTAAAACCTTAGAGGTCAGCTTTAGAATGGAAAATATATATGGGATGGGCGTGTGACGAACACACGTGGAATAATGACATGGCGAAGGACGCGTGTCGATGGCGGGTGGACAAGCAATATGGACCGTCTGATCTCAGGAGGAGATCGATGGCTGAAAAGGTATCGGAGGGCGATGGACGGCAGGCCCGGGTTACAGATATCTTAGGTTAACCTCCGCGCATCTTCGGAGTGCGATGAACGTTGGATGAAGAGTCCCGAATCAGACGGTTATTATGCATATTGCGCTGGGTCAAATGCCGAACAATAACGCGCGATGGGGGGGCGGTTTTGAAATAGTGACGGAGCCACGTGTCATACGCTGAGTGGAATCGCTCCGAAATGGAAAATACCGCCCGCCCTCCAAAGGCGGTGCGATGGATACCACCGGTTTTTGAACAATGTTTTTGGGCGCGGGGACCGCAAGGGCAGATGGGCTGCAAACCATTGATTTATGGTTTGATTGGACGACGAACAGTTGATCGGAGCGGTAAACGGGTGGGCTATGGGCGCGATGTTGATCATTGTAGGCCATCTGATATATACAGATCGACGGATAATACTACGCCCAATATTCGCCTACAATAAGTGCTTTCTAGGCTATGGCTTTGTCTAGCATCTAGGTTATGTGGAGAAAAGACTGAGGGGCTAGGGCCGAAAGGCGCCAAAATATACATATTTTCGAATGTGGGTTTTTGGCCCTTTTAAATGCAATTTTGAGTTTATAGGAGTGGAACGATAGGCGAAAAAATTATTTTTTAGGCCAAACAGAGAGGCTTTCAAGGGGATTGCTTGGCATAATTTAACAGAATTTAACAAAATGCTGACATGATCAACATCCACAACATTTTGTTATAAACTTGTTCGAAAAGAAGGCTTCATGGTGTTTTAAAAGTGGTGAAAGATCAAAAGGTGATTTGTGTTTTTTTATTACCAAAAAGCCTTTTCAAAAGGCATCCAAACCCTTACAAGTAAACACAAGGGTTTGTAATTTCATTTGAGTTATAAAGGCGGAGGAGACTGTTGCAAAGCCCCTTGTGTAAATTCAAAACTCAAAACCATGCTCCCCTAGCTGCCCACTGGAGAAACGAGGTTCTCAAGCAAAAAATTTCAAAATTTCGAGGTTCCAAGACTGCACGGCACGCCTGTATTTTTGCGCGGCACGCCGGTGAGCGCAAATACACAGGGCTTCAACTGTTGCACAGCATGCCTATAGCAACGCACGATGCACCTGTGTGCGCGTTCACCCACCACCCGAAACTGACCCGATTGCGCGGCGCTTTCTTTTGCAAGCGTGTCGCTCACCCGAAAGGTCTCCAAAAACACTTTTGAAAGCCAAATCGAGGACCGACAAGGCTCATAAACATTGCTTTAGGTATTTTCTATGACCTCTTGGTGAATTTTTGGGGTTAAAGGGCATGTTTTTGCTTTGTTCTCTAAAAAGGAAACAATGATTTTGAAACCATTTCATCATCTAAAACAATGAGATACGTAGTGTTAAAGAGACGGAGTTCTTGTCAAAAATGAAGAAAGTTTTCTTATGTTTGGAGGTCTCAAATCAATTTGGAGAGTGTCTTAATAGTGGTTTTAGGGGCATTTTTTCATTTAAAAAGAACAAGAGAAAAGCAGTGATTAGAGGTTAGAGCCTTTAGTAAAAAATTAAAGATTTTTGTTGCTGTGAAGGCCAAGGATTTGTATAGTGATAGGTGGGGTGTTTGTATCAGCTTTAGAGAGCCCTAGCTACCTTTAAAAATAGTGATAGCCCACAATTTCTACAAGGAGCAGACTTTGTTAAAAACTCAAAAGGGAAAACAATGATCATAAGGTGAAGGCTTGTCATTTTAAAAGTCCTCTCTGTATTGTGGATTAGCAAACTTTGTGCAGCCACCAGAGTTCCAAAAACAGACTATGTTGAAAGGTTTTTCAAGTCAGCTGAGGGTGTCTTGTTTACTTTGTAAAGAACAGTGAATAGCAAAAGAAAATTGTTTGGAGGAAAGGTGTTGTTTTTTTTTTCAAAACACAAGAGTTCTTTCTTCACCAAAAGACCACAAACACATATTTTCAAGACTTTGTCCAAGCATAGTGATAAATTGAGCTTTTGTTTTTCATTTGACAAGCACTTATTGATTGGCATCAAAGAGGCATAGTGACTTATAAGGAGGACAAAGTGTGGTGTTGGGAAACCATTTCAAAAACCATTTGAGCAGCTTGTCTTGGTCAAACATCAAATAGTATTCAAAGAAAAATGCCTCCCAGGCAAGACAGTAGAAGTGGCCCTCACAGGATATTTGAACCTATTTCAACTGAAGAGGTAAATGCTCATCCATCAGTCCCATTTAACTTTCATGAAGTTGGATGTCTAGAATTTTGTCAAAGGGTGCAGGAGGTGAAAAGCTATCTCCCCTTGACACATATTTGTGCTTTGAGATTGCAAGGGAAACACTTTCAGCTAGCAGGCTTGGATTTAAAGTTTTCTCCTATATCCATTTCCAAAGCTACCAACAACCCTTATATCGGGGAAAAGTGGTTTAAATAGAGATACCTAGACTCAAAACAGTACAAACCCTTTTTGAAGCTAGATCATTGGGATACATGTCCATCAATCTTTCCTTTCTCATATATGTTGACTAGTTATGCTCCCCTCATGAAGATAATCATAAAATATTTCCCATGCGAGGGAATATTTTCCCGGGTCTATGCTTACCATGTCCAGTTGCTCATGCATTTCACAAGAGCCCAATTGTTAAATCTCCCCTTCTTCCTCCATAGAAGTATTGAAAATATGGCCTCCACTATTCGAAAGAGACCTCCTTCTCAGAAGTCAGCCTGCCTTTTCCATCATTCCCTCTGTTGTTCCTTGAGAAACAATTCCCTGCTGTGTAAAGGAATTCGTGCTCAAGACATTAAAGGTTATGTCACAAACAAAAGTATATCTGTCTCTGTTTTATAAACCTCAAACATCAATAATATAATCTTCAAATATTAAACCCATACAATGTCTACAATGCAATATTCTCCTTATGCTGAAATGAGTGGATGGAAGGAACAAGAAAGGAAGGATTTCAATTTGATATGCTGCTTAAAATAGAATCTATCAGTGTAAAAATCCTGAAGAAATGAGTAATAAAAATGTTAAAATAGAGGAGCGCCC
Source organism: Pinus albicaulis (assembly GCA_034641835.2). Lineage (NCBI taxonomy): Eukaryota > Viridiplantae > Streptophyta > Pinopsida > Pinales > Pinaceae > Pinus > Pinus albicaulis. The sequence continues at coordinate 347,011,431 of CM076570.1, read as the reverse complement.
ATTAAGGTTTATTTAACTCTTAAATACACAAGTATCTAGAGACCCGCAGCTCAAATTACTCTATTTTATTCACAGACATGAAAAACATGATGAAAACTGAGAAACTATTCAGCATAGATAGAATGAAGGAAACTTGCAAAACTTTTTATTGATTCAGCATTCTTCAGTACAAAATTTAGCTTCAAGGTTCAAAACTCGGAACCTTCATCTTTCTTGAAATTGTCCTTTAATACAGTATCACAAGATAGTTTCCAGTAATGAAACTGATTCTAACTGCTCCAACTAATTCTAATTGTTTAAACCACTAACTGTTATGGAAGCACATGCTTCGGAAAGTCTAATTACATTTACATAGTTTTGAAAAATAAAATGAGAATTTTAAAACTCCTAATCTATGAGAACATCTGGTCCTGAAGCTATTGCCGAGTCAATGGCTGCTTTTGATTGAGCCATTGGGGTCTCTTTTGTTGTATCCACGAGAGAACTGAAGGTTGATGAACCGGACAGAGAAGCTCGTTTTGCCATGGCTGACAGACAATGAAAACAATACGGGGGCATTGGGTAATGAAAAGGTGGTGGGAGCACGACTCAAAGGGAAAAAGAACCACAACCAAACGAGAATGGGACAAAGAACAATTTAATAGTTAAGAAAATCCATAATAAATGCCAAAATGACATCACTACGGGGGGTCCGGGAGTATAGCGGAAAACTTCGACCTATACCCCCCGTAATGAATCTCAGCCATTGATCACGGCTTGCCCAAGATTTTGACTAGTCAACTATGGGTGGTCCGATTTTGATAATTAACGAGATATTTTCCCCACCGTAATAACTAATCCAAAACCACTCTCCCATGATCACCACTTCCACTCGGGAAGTTGCTTGAACTTTAAGCTCAAAACAAAACATATACTTCAATAAATTTTAATGATCATCAAGCTTTGAAACGCTTCCTTTTATGAGATAGTATAAAAAACCTTATACTATAACATATGTTTTTCTGATTTTCTAATTTTTTTGTATTTTTGATACTAAAAATAAAAATTGAAAAGGATATGCGGATATGATCCACAACATCTAGCTCCACCTGGGGATAGTGTTTTTGCCACAAAACACTAAGAACTTGCAGATCAGTGCCTTCACTTCGGGCATGGAGTCACATATTGCTTGGTGGAAAATGTACAATGATCACACCGGATATATACAATGATGGTGAAACAGCTTCTTTAGTGCCGGAAGTAATGCTTTATATATTTCCCATTCACATGCATATCTAATACTTCTCCTTCAAGATTTTCCAGCATGAAAGTGTTATTCATCCTAACTTCATTGATTTTGAATGGACCATACCACAACGGATCAAATTTTTCGTGTTTCCCTTTGTCCTCCCTTCGGGTATCCCATCTCAATACCAGGTCTCCCTTCTAAAACATGATTTATTTGGCCTTCCTGTCAAATATTGTCTTCATTTTCTGCTGATAAGCAAGCAAATTCTCCTGAACTTTATCTCTGTTTTCACTTAGTTCTATTACATTATTCATTCTCCTAATCATGGCATTAGGTTCTGCTTGAGCATCTTGAAGGAAGGAAATCACAGGCTTCACCAACTGGGTGGGAAACAATGCCTGAATACCATATACTAATTCGTAAGGTGACTTACCAGTGGATCTTTTAGCAGTCATCCTTGTTTCCCATAGCGCAAACACTAGCTTTGAATCCCAATTCTTTTGATTTTCATTTATTGTCTTCTTCAGGATTCTTACCAATGTTTTGTTAGAAGATTCTGCCAAGCCGTTCCCCTGTGGATGATAAGCTATAGAATGAGACAATATCACATTGTAAGTCTGACAGAAATTAATGAACCTTAGTGAGCTGAAAACTTGGGCATTATCTGTCACAATCTTTACTGGACATCCAAACCTGCTAAAGATATTTTCTTCTAAAAATTTCATAAAAACCAAATCATTTTCCTTCCTGGTGGGGATTTCCTCCACCCAATTTGTAAAATAATCCGTAGCAGTAAGGATCCACTTAAATTTCCCACTGGATGGTGGATTGATTTCCCCAATGAAATCCAATCCCCATTGTATGAAAGGTTCTTCAACAAAAACAGGGAGGAGAGGAAATGGAGCTAATTTCTTCTTCTCTGCAAATACCTGGCATTTTTGACAACTTCTGACTACTTTATAAACATCAGCAAAAACATATGGCCAATAGAAGCCTGATTTAAAAACTTTATGAGCAGTTACCTCCCAACTATAGTGTCCCCCACACAAGCATTCATGATGTTCTTTGATTACCTCTAGAACGTCCTCCTCTATCAGACACAACAGTAATACACCAGCAAGATCTTTCCAATATAACTCTGCTTTGATTATGACATAAGGTTGAGCCTTCAGCTTTAAGGCTCTGTATTTGGCTCTATCTATGGAAGGAGGACAAGAAAGAAAGCATAAATAATGAATAATTTCTTTGTACCAACTTGAGCAGAGAAATTTATATTTGATTGCTGGCCTTAACTGATTATCCCCTGTTTTTCCATCGATTTCCTCTACAGGGGCCAACAAATTAATTCCCAGTGCTTGGAAATTTGACTCCGTTAATAGTTTGGCCAATCCCAACCCTTTGACCAATTTGGTGGGTTTAACATTCAGATCATATTCTTGGATTTTTGCAATCCATTTTCCCCTTTTTCCTTCTACATCGCTCTGTACTAGGACGTCTTTTACGGCAGAATTAGGAACGTACGCCAATATTTGAGAATGGAGGATATAGGTTCTGAATGCCTTCATTGCTTTCACCAGAGAATATACTTGTTTCTCCAATATATTATACTTCAATTCTGCATCTCGGAGAACTTTACTGAAATATGCTACCGGTTGTTCATACTTTTCCTCATTTCTCTGCAATAACACGGCTGCAATGGTTGAGGGAGAGGCAAATGAGAAGATCTGAAATGGCTTCAAATAGTTTGGACTGATTAGAACAGGTGTTTCCTTTAAAGCCTCTTTAATCCTTTGAAAAGACTCCCTTGCTTATTTGTCCCACTTCACCTCAGCATCCTTTTTTAACATGTCTGTTATCTTTTTGACGATCTCTGCATAATTAGGAACAAACCTTCTTAGAAAATTAATTTTTCCGAGAAATCGTTGAATATCTTTCTTACTTCGGGGTAGTGGAATTGATTGAATTGCTTTGACCCTTGCTGGATCAATATTCACTCCTTCTTTAGAAACAATGTGGCCAATCAATTTACCCTCCTCCAGGGCAAACAAAGACTTTTTAGGATTCAGCGATAATTCAAACTTTCTACACTTCATGAAGGCTTTCTGCAAATGCTGTAAATGCTCCTCATCAGATTTTGAAAAAATTGTGACATCATCCAAATAAACCACAACAAACTCATCTCCCACAAATGCGATATCCATCGCCCTTTGGAATGTGGCCCCCGCATTCATCAGGCCAAATGGCATCCTGGCATACATGAATGTTCCCTAGGGTGTAGTGAAAGCAGTCTTCTTTTGATCTTCCTTTTCCACAGCAACCTGATTATACCCTGAAAAACCATCCACCATAGATAACATGTAAGCCCCAGTGACATTTTTTAAGACAAAGTCCATTTTCGGCAAAGGATAATTATCTTTCAATGAAGCCCTGTTCAAGTTCCTGAAATCTACACATAGCCTTATCTCTCCATTTTTCTTTCGGACTGGTACACGATTGGAAACCCAATCTGAATATCTTAGTGGAACAATTATTTTGGCCTGCAGCAATTTCCTTACCTCCTTTTCAATTGGAGCTAACAATAACGGATTGATTTGTCGGAGCTTCTGTTTATGCGGCTTGACTCCATCCTTGAGTGGGATTTTATGTTGTATGATACTTTTATCATACATCTTCAAATCATCATAGGACCAAGAAAATATATCTTTGAATTGTCTGAACAGATCTACGTACCTTTCTTTGTAGTCCTTCGGGATCCCTTTGAAAAATTTGATCATTTTAGGCTCCTGTTGAGTCTCCAAGTTGTAATCTTCCACTTGTTCGTCTTGGTTTACTTTCTTTTGATTCACCGCAAGGTCATTAGCATCAAACAGTATTTCGAGAGGCACCAAGCCTCTTGGCAACACATTATCTTTCAACTGAATAATCTCCTGACCACCAATCTTCTTTTTCAGAGTTTTACCAGCCCACTCATCTTGATCAGTTTCCAAATCAATTTGATGACCTTCAAAATTTCCAATCATCGACAAAAATTGCTTAATCTGTTCATCGTCTTCAAAGACCTGCCAATGTTTAATGTTGTGAGGGACTGACGGTCTATGTCTCATCTCAATTTCATACCTTAGTCTTGGATTGATAGGAGGCTTGAATGTACTAGCTGCAACTGCCAAAGAATCAGCCATTCTATTTTCCTCCCTTGGTACAAACTGTAAGTTGAAGGCTTCAAAGTAATTTTCAATCAAATCCCAGGCTTCATTCCTATATGCCCTTAACCTGGGATGTTTAGTTTGACAAAAATTCTTTATTTTTCTTATAATTAATTCATAATCACCGAACACAGTTATAGACTGAATTACCATGTGCTTAGCTGCCTGCAAACTAATGATTAATGCTTCATACTCTGCAACATTATTAGTGGACTCAAACTCCAATTTGAAAGAAAAAGGCACAAGGTTACCTTATGGAGAAACAAGAATGAAACCAGCTCTCGTGCCTTCTTTTGAAAACGCACCATCGAAAAAACACTTCCAGGGCTTGTTTGAATGTAGCTCCTTATGTACAACTGCTGAAGGGAGCTGCCCTTGCGATTCTTCAGCAAATTCTGCATCTTCATGCAGCATGAAACAAGAGAGGTCGTCTTTCTTTTGGCCATAAATTGGTGAATTACCTGCATCTTTCTTAGTGGAAATTTTTTGAAACCTAGTTTCTCTATACAACCTTCTTTCTTCCCCATTGAAAACAGGAATGGTATCATATGTGAAATCAAGCTTCAAAACTCCTCCTAACTTCGCTCCCCACGACCTAGATAACAGCATACCAAATCTGGCTGGAATATCAGCCACTACCACATCCATCATAATGCTCTTGGCTGGGATTTGAGCCAAAGACACAACCATATCCTTAATAAGACCCACACACTTCACCCTCTTTGAATCAAAAGAATAAAGATCCCGGTATGGCTTAGTGATTTGCAGATTCAATTCTTTCATCACACATAGTGGCATTAGATTGTGGGATGCGCCAGAATCTAACATAAAATTATGCAAAACAAAGTCGTGTAACAGAAGTGACATATAGAAAGGAGGGACGGATGAATCTACCTCTTCAACATGAGGCCCAAATGTAACCACTGGTTTTTCTTCTTGCAGATTAACTATATCGCCGACTTCATCGGACTGAGATAGATTGATAAATTTGGCAATCTCTTTCTTATAGCTAGGTGTTTTCATTAATTCAAGAAGAGGAACTTGAATTTTCACCTTTTCCAATTCTTTTGCCAAACTGAAAGTTTGATTTTATTTTGTCAACTTTTCAGGCTCTTCTTGATCTTTCTTAGAACTTGGATTTTGATTAGGAATAGTGACCACTTTCTCCAAAATATTAGAATCTCTAACGTTCGTTGAGAAGCATCGACTTGTAGCTTTTCCTTCTCTCTTTCTTCATTCATGGGCTTTTTCCCCTTATCTGATTTTTGAGTCTGGTCTTTCTGTAATGGAGTCGCCGCTGGAGCAGGCACTGATTCTGGTTCTTTTTCTTCATCCTCTTGAGTTCTTAGTCTCTTCTTTGACCTTAAATCATACTTTCTATGTAACTCAGATTGCATGAAGTCTGTAAACTGTCTGCAGTAATCATCCATCTCTTCTTGATCAAATGACATATCACTTTCTTCCGCTCCTTCTTCCTCAACTTCCTCTTATATTTCATCATCTTCCATGTACACAGCGGAAATTCGAGCATCATCCTCTCTTTCATCATCATCATATACTGAACGGGATGGAGCCGCCTCTATATACAAAGGTGCTTGTACCTGATCTTGATCTTTCCTCTCTCTTTGTAGAATCTGTAGAGGTTGTTTTTTAAATTGGGGATTAAAAACCCCTCTATTCTGTCTTGCAGGCTTACTATCTATTTCCAATTTCACCAATTTATTGGACAGATTTTTTATGACCTTAGTCATATCATCAATTCTTTGTTCTTGAGCTGAGGTTTCTTCTTTAGCTTTTCCTTTATCTTGAACTTTACCAGCAGCAGACATATTAGCCTCAATCTCCAGAGCATCAGTTTGAATCTGCTCCAATGTAGGTGACCTTTTTTCCCTCAATGTGAAACTAAATTCTGGTTCAAATGCACCAGAAAAAACAACCCTTGCTCCAATAGGAGGGGGTTTCATTTCAACAGGCAAACTATTATACAATTTATTAAATCTTTTCACAAAATCTTTCATGCTTTCATCAAATTTCTTCTTTATTGCATTGAACTCTGTCAAAGAATAGCCATGGTCCCTTTTTTCACCCCATCTCTCAGTGAAACGCGTTTCTAGGGTATCCCAATCATTTATGGTACCATTAGGAAATCCTTTAAACCATTTCCTTGCCTCTCCACTTAGAGACTGAACAAAAAGTCTCATTACAACGTCCAAATGTTCAAAATAGGGGCAAGTGTTGTTCTGCAGTTATTTCATCTTCACCAGTAAATCTAGGGAGTAACTTAAGATATTCCTGAGGCATATCATGCAGTGGTTGGGGTAGATTCAATGGTGCATATCTATTCATCAAGAAAGCAGGGGCTGCAGGGACTGCCATGTTTACGCCCGGGTTAACTGCTCCTTGAGCGGGGGTAAAATGAATACCAGTTTTAGGAGAGGATGAATGGGGTGGAACAACTTATATAGGAGTTGGAGTATGAACAACTGCAGAAGAGCTGGCAACTATATGAGGCTGAGTTTCTGTAAAAGGAAAAGACACAAACTCTAAAGATTGCTCTTCTAATGTGGGTTCTTGAAAACAAACGGGTGATGGTGACGACTCTTCTTCCGAGAAAGTGAGTTTCTTGGAAGCTTTCTTGGATATGAAAGTACGTGAACTACTTCCTGGTGTGAGCAGTGTAGTTTTTGGTGTATCAAATATTTTTAGTTTCTGGCCCTTCTTTGAAATAAGCTTCTCAGGATCAGACAAAACAGGAATGGTTTGCTGAGAGGAATCCGACCTCATATGAGGTTTCTTGGGAGCTAGAGCTATTTTCAAACAAGCACAACTTACTATCTCCTCCTCTCTGAACAACCAGAGGAAATGTAAAACAAAACCCAGGGAAATTCTTTGAATCTTCGTCCCCGGCAATGACGCCAATTAATGTTGTTCCTTGAGAAACAATTCCCTGCTGTGTAAAGGAATTTGTGCTCAAGACATTAAATATTATGTCACAAACAAAAGTATATCTGTCTCTATTTTATAAACCTCAAACATCAATAATATAATATTCAAATATTAAACCCATACAATGTCTACAATGCCATATTCTCCTTATGCTTAAATGAGTGGACGGAAGGAACAAGAAAGGAAGGATTTCAATTTGATATGCTACTTAAAACAGAATCTATCAGTGTAAAAATCCTGAAGAAATGAGTAATAACAACGTTAAAATAGAGGAGCGCCCATTAAGGTTTATTTAACTCTTAAATATACAAGTATATAGAGACCCGCAACTCAAATTACTCTATTTTATTCACAGACATGAAAAACATAATGAAAACTGAGAAACTATTCAGCATAGATAGAATGAAGGAAACTTGTAAAACTTTTTATTGATTCAGCATTCTTCAGTACAAAATTTAGCTTCAAGGTTCAAAACTCGGAACCTTCATCTTTCTTGAAATTTTCCTTTAATACAGTATCACAAGATAGTTTCCAGTAATGAAACTGATTCTAACTGCTCCAACTAATTCTAATTGTTTAAACCACTAACTGTTATGGAAGCACATGCTTCGGAAAGTCTAATTACATTTACATAGTTTTGAAAAATAAAATGAGAATTTTAAAACTCCTAATCTATGAGAAAATCTGGTCCTGAAGCTATTGCCGAGTCAATGGCTGCTTTTGATTGAGCCATTGGGGTCTCTTTTGCTGTATCCACAAGAGAACTGAAGGTTGATGAACCGGACAGAGAAGCTCGTTTTTCCATGGCTGACAGACAATGAAAACAATACGGGGGTATTGGGTAATAAAAAGGTGGCGGGAGCACGACTCAAAGGGAAAAAGAACCACAACCAAACAATAATGGGACAAAGAACAATTTAACAGTTAAGAAAATCCATAATAAATGCCGAAATGACGTCAATACGGGGGTTTCGGGAGTACGGCGGAAAACTTCGACCTATACCCCCCGCGATGAATCTCAGCCATTGATCACGGCTCGCCCAAGATTTTGACCAGTCAACTACGGGGGGTCTGATTTTGATAATTAACGAGCTATTTTCCCCACCGTAATAACTAATCCAGAACCACTCTCCCATGATCCCCACTTCCGCTCGGGAAGTTGCTTGAACTTTAAGCTCAAAACAAAACATATACTTCAATAAAGTTTAATGATCATCGAGCTTTGAAACGCTTCCTTTTATGAGATAGTATAAAAAAACTTATACTATAACATATGTTTTTCTGATTTTCTAGTTTTTTTGTATTTTTGATACTCAAAATAAAAATTGAAAAGGATATGCGGATATGATCCACAACACCCTCATCAAGATTTTCATTCTTCATCAACTTGAGAAGAAGGAAATCTCTTGGGACACTTTCATTGCACATCCAGATTTCGCCACTGTTCTTTCATCCCATGCATCTCCTTCACTTTCCACTTAGCATCTTTCACGTTCTTCAAGTAAGCCCATTCCCAAGAAGCTCAAATTTCCCATGATTGAACAAGAAGAGCAGCATGATGAAGAAGAAGAGCAACATGATGAAGAAGAAGAGCATGATGAAGAAGAGAAGCAGCATGATGAAGGGCAACAACATGATGAGGAAGAGAAGCATGATGAAGAAGAGCAACACAGTGAGGAAAGGTAGTAAAGTGAAGAAAAACACAGTGATGATATGCAACATAGTGATGAAGAAAAGCGCCATGAAAACGAGAAAAACAGTGAGGAGAGAAATGATGAGGAAATTGAACAGTTTGATGAGGATATTGGTAGCCCTCACAACAGCAAAAAATATGAAGATGAAACCCAAAACATTGAAGAGACAGAGCCTCAAAGTCTTAAAGAAAGCAAGGACAAGATTAAAGAGGGCAACCCTTAAAAACACATGCAAGAGGACAGTGAAAGCATTCATGAAGGAACTAAAAACAGTGGCAAGGATGATGAGGGAAGTACCAAGGGCAAAGAACAAATAGAGCATGTGCTAGTTGCCTCTCCTAGGCAAGCAGCCATGCTTTCTTCTCCAAAAGTGGCAAAGCCCCAGACATCAAGGAAAAGAGTGCCTCAAACTGTAACTCCAAATGTTACTAGGGCCCTCTGAAGTAAGGGGAAGTTTCCAAAGCAACCCATTATCAAATTACCCAAGAGGAAGAATACCAAGAAGGCCACCCAAAGCAAGGGAAAGGAGAAAGAAGAAAGCAACCATGAGAAGGAGAGGGACATTGACATAATTCAGATCCAAAGTGATGATAGCGATAATGAGGTCCGAATCCTAGAGTATCTCTTGATCAATAAAGAAGAAAAAATTGATGCTTTGAGGGCAGATCTAGAGAGGTCTAGAAACTTCATTCACTTTTTGCAAACAAAAAATAAACAGATGAGTGTCCACATGGCGGTATATGAGACACAAGCCATCAAATATAAAAAGGAGGCCTCCAAGGTGCAAGTTAAATTGGAAGAACTCATGGGCGAGTTCAATGATAGCAAAGATGAATATCAGCCAAGAAGAAAAAGGCCAAGGACCATGGGACTCAGAAAAGCCTTAGAGAAACAAAAGGAGGAAGAAGCTGCCCTTTTCCAATCTCTTCCTCTCACTACTTTTTTCACCCAAGAGATAGAAAACAATCAAGAAGCATGGCTTGAGAGGGTGAATGATCACTTGGAGAAGAAGTTGGAAAAGGCTAATAGAGATTTGGACCTTCAAAGGAGGATGACCAGGCACTATAAGAAGCTTAATCAGTTCGCCCGACGGAAATTGAAGGCCACACAGGAAAAACTCAAGGAAGCTCAAAAGAGGCGCTCGACACCAAAAATGAAGAAAGACACCTCCAATATCCAAATTTTTGCCTCAACTTCTCAGCATCTTTCTGAAAACCCTTGAGGGTCATGCTCACCAAAATTGGGTGAAAGTCAACAAGTTTTGGTTTTTTGTCATTTTTGGGCTTTTGGCTAAACATCATGGGCATCGCCATTTCTGTTTGGGACATCCTAAAAGGATGAAAATGGTATCATTGGATGCCATAATTTTAGGGTCATCGACTTAGTTATTTTCAGATCAATTGAAGATTATTTGGTCCCCCAAAATGGCAAAAAAACTCACTTTTTCCACACTTTGCCCCGTTTATCAGCAAAGTCTATTTTTTGGGTTTTTACACATAGGTCAGTTTTTGATAGACTTCTAGTGATCAGTTTGAATAAAACTAAGAATTTTCAGAAAATAGACATTCATAGCTTTCCAACAAACCAACACAGGCCTCATTTCGACATCGGGGAGGCCTCCAAACGTTACTGGCAAGACAGAGGACTTTCTGCTTGTTGTACATATTTACCCCTGCCTATGAATTTTGGTTTGCTGCCCCATTCGAATCCATTTAAAACCCTCACTATGGCCTAAAAATCCTCATGCTCCCGTCCAAAATTACCTTTCCCGCCCGAAAATCTGCTCTACAAAGGTTAAAACCCATCATTTGAAATCTATCGGGCCTAGCACCTAAGAGTTTAGCCCTCTCTATTGTGGTTCCCATGCGTCCCGAGTGCAGAACTGTGTGCCAAAGAGTAGGAGGGTTTAACAATATATGTTATCGGGCATAATAGTAACCGTCTGATCGAGTTCAATCAACAGAGCGGCATTCATCTTAGGTGGTGGTCCCCGCGCATGGAAACCAGCGGTAAACCCTGCACCACCTCCACCGGGCCGGCGATATTCACCATGGGGGCAGCGATTCCACTAAACATGCGCTGCATGTCCCTAAGTACGGTTTCCGAGACCGCTTTCCCACGCGTTAAAGTTTGTACTATGGCCGGGCAGCAGAATCCACCCGCGCCGTTGGATCTGCCGATCTCCATCCGATGGCGGATATCCTCTAAAATTGCTCACCCATTAACATGTGTCTGCCATGTTCCATGGCCCACCACCACACTGTTCCCGTCACCTCCTAACCATTGATCCGTCTTCCAAGATCCGACGGCCAGAAATCAGTCTCCCCGTCTATTGACTTCGCTGCCACGTCGCTATTCCACCTATCCCCTCATACATCCATGTGTCCCCGCCTCACGCGTCCGTAATATTCCTCCTTGCCATATGTATATATGTGTGTGGTCTCATTCATATCCTTCATTTTTATTCATTTCTCACGTCCAAACTGTTCTACGTAGAAAATCCACGCTCTCTTTGTTTATTCAGAATCTCCATTGTCTTTCCTCCGCCACCCTGCGTGTTCTTGTCATCCGTTTGTGTCCGCGCCGTCATCATCATCCCCACCTCCATGCTCCTTACCTCTGAGTCTAGTTTCTCTAATATTTTTGTGGGTTTTGCAGGTTCCAAAGATGATAAAAAGGCCTCATAATTTATCGCCCCCATTACAGAGGTCAAGAGCATATCAAAGGACGTTTTGTTGCTAGCGAAATTTAAGAAAGAAGTCGAGGGTAGGTGTGTGAAATGACCATCATTAAAGGAAACAAAGATATGAACCTACAGAACCCTCCAGAGAAAGTCAAGGGACATTTCGCCCTGCATTAAAGGTCCAGGATTTAAATTCAAAGTTAAAGGCCGAGAGTACAGTACAGAAACGCAGGCTATCTCAGGGTTTTACGGCAACAAATTTTACCTCTTTCAGTAAGAGGCAGAACATTGTATATATTATTATTTTGTGCCTTGTTTATAAGAAGATTTTCCTCCTCAGCAGTTATTTCTAGAGGTGATTTGTAAAGTACAGTCATTTATAGTTAGTCATTCACATTGTGGGCGCGAATGTTTTCCACCAGTTTATTCAAATTGAGTCATTAAATGTGCTCCATCTACCTCTTTCTTGAGAATTCTCTATATTTTCTATAAGAACCCAAAAATAAGACATTGAAAGGGTTCCAGATTTCTATCAGCAGACTGTGCATTGAAAAGGCTTTTGTATACATTTTGTAATATTTCTGTATGGACGTTCAGAGCCCGTAGGGTCTCAGTGAGGAGGAGTTATAACTGTAATGAGGATTCTGGTCTTTGGTATCTCATAGTATGTAATTTTCTCTTATGTGTTAATACAATATCTCATTTCATGCTATTTATCTTCTTGTATCATGTTCTAGAATGCGAGTGGCTCACTGGTTCGCAGTAAGGATTCATCCTAGTTGATGCCCTTTCTGGGATTAGTCAAGCGCTTTAAATAGGCCTAGTCATGATATACTGTTCCATGCGCATCTCTTCCATATTTTCTGCTGTATCAGTTGTTTTAGGAGGGTGCTTTTAAAATTCCAGGATTGTGTATGGATTCTTGAATTGGCAAGCCCATGCATGGTTCTGTTGTATATCTGGGTACCAGTCTAATATCAACTGGTATTTTCTCATTATTTCTTTCACTGCATCCACTCTCTGATATTTGATTTATGTGATATATTATTTGAACTGGCCCTTTTTACAGTAAGCTGTCTCTTAACTATCTGATGCCTTTGTATTTGAGTTTTGCATGATGTTCCTACACTATTCTTATCTTTGTATCAGCTTCTGAGAGAGATTGGTCCCATTCTAAGCTAATTTCCTTGTTCAACAAGAGATAGTAAGTGAGCTTTTGGATTGACAACCCAAGCTATATGAAGAGCTCCTTGCTATATTAAGATGTCCTAGGCACTGGTCTATGGCAACTCTAGACTGTCTCTAGGAGGTGACAAAATCATCCACAACACTGTTGATATATTTCTTAAGTATTTTTGTGAAAAATGCACTTTTGTGAAGTGGTTTTTCCTAATGTGCGTTTAGCTATTTTTGGGCATGGTTAGTTATGAAAATTCAATATATTTTTCTTTTTTAGCATTTTTGAGATATTTTATTAGATATTTTGTGGCTTGGGCTTTGCAAAGCCTCAAGGACAAAATCAGATATTTTTGATGGGCCAATGAGATTGCAAGTTGCACTAGGAGGTTTTCCCTCATCTTGGCCTATATATTCCAAGATACTTCATTGTAAATGAGGCTGAAGTTGATTATATAGAGCAATATATGGTTATACAAGCTTGGAAGAAACACTTGTATCATGCATTGGATAGTTTCTTGAATGTTTTTGGATGATGAAAGAGAACTGTTGTTGGATTCCTTGACTTGGTAAAATGGTATAGTGTCCCTCTCTGTTATGCTTCTTAGTTTTCATTCATATTCCATGTTCTTACTTGCTATAAGACAATAGAGAATAGCTTTGAGACATGCCCTTGGAGGTACCTCAAATTTCCTGTTTCTTTATAACTTCTATGTTTTCTTCCTTCTTAGTCATATCAAAGAATCCTTGATTTCTCTTTGATAACTGAAGAAATTGTTTGCTTGTTTCATTTATGGTTTTATGCATGCTAAGTATGATTCACGGTATGCCCTGATTACTCATGTCTAGTCATAGCTCCACCTCAGAAACCTTTCTTTGTTTGTTCGATTTTCATTTGTTGAACCAAGAAGGTCTTGTACTGATCTTGCCCTTTGCCTAAAACTATGCAATCTTGCTTCAAAGTGCCCAATAGCTTGAAATACTATACTTAGGCATTTCCTCATAGTGATTTGAGTTGTTTTTTGTCTTAATTGTATTTCCCCAAAGTCTGATAGTAATTTCCTAAAGTTACATAGTCATATATCTCTATGTATTGCTTGAATGTTTATTTCTATGCATTGATCAGTTTATAGTTACATTTCTCATGATTAATGGTTATCCCTACCATGTTTATGTCAGCTATCGAACTATTTATGTTTGAAATCCTTTGTTCTTCACAAATTTAGCATCCATATCACTCCATTTTACCCCACAGATCCATTTTACCTCGATCAAATCAGCCCTTCAACAACCTTGTATCGCCATCTGAAAGATTTCTTGACCTTTTCGACCCCATAGCCCAATTAATCTGACAATATTTTTATCTATCTTAGTCTTTGATCATTTCATCCATCACAAACCTAAAAACAAAACTAAAAACCTACTTCATAACTAGCCTAAAATCAGAAACACAAGAAGCAAACACATAGATATCCCTTACACAAATAGAGAGAGCCCTCTCTGAGTCCAGGAAGGCTAGGTCCTTGGGCTCCAAAGTTTGGTTTGATTTTACCCTGTCACTTGGCTTGCCAATCAGCCAAATCACGGGACCCTAACAGAGGGTATGATTGAAACAAGTTCCTCTGTCAAACTGCAAGCATCAATAATTAAAGGGAGATTTTAGATACAATATTCAGTGGTAAAGAAAGAGGGAATGCCTAAACATCCTTTAGCACAACCGAATTAACCATTCCTGAAATAAAACAAACTGAATACTCAAGAGAGCGATTAGACTACCCTGTCATATTCAGTAGCAGAAAACATATAAACAGTGAAGGATAAACAGGTCAAAGGTGCTTCTAAGGTACATTTCTCTGCCTAAACTTTTTATCCTACTGTAAGTCAAAGCATAACGGAACAGAGTGATAAACAGGAAATAACATTAACAATAGATATTACTTCACCATAACTAGGCTTAGGGATCCAATGGTCCAACCTCCTTCATCAACAGAAAACACAGGGACTTCCACACTCTTTCAGAACACAAAAGCTTCTTCATAGCAGTAATATGTATTACTTTAGAATTCACAGAATGCCAACGTTTTACAATGAGACTTCGAAAAGTCTTTATAGAGAAAATTAGAAGAGTAGGTGGAGAGAGTTTAATGATCATTCGAATGCTCCATCCTATGTTTTAAATATTTCATTAGATTCTAGACAGGATCAATGACTTTGTAGCTGGTAGAGACCATTTTGATATGATTGGAATCACCCACAGGGTGTCCTTGAGAGGAAAAACCATCAGGAGTGGTACTATTATCTTCTTGGTGAGAGTTAAGTGGAGGATGGGCTATGAGGACTCCCATACCTCTAAATAATTGCTTCTAATAGTTTGTAGTAGTTTCCTTTGTTGTAATAACTGCTTGACAGGCCTTTGCACATGGAGGTGGGATATCATCTGTGTCAGTCAACGTTCTGTGCTAATAATTGCTCCGTTCCTCTGTACTTTAATCTTTTTTGGCTCTGTTTATGTTTTAAATTTGCTGATTGCTTGAGCTACTTTGGTACTGATGTCTTCAAAGGCTGTGTTAATCTTTCAATAGTATGCCTTCATCCCTTTAATATTTTCCTGATACACTTTAAACTTTTGCAGAATTGTTTGTGTGAATACACAAGCTAAAAGGGCACTGGAGGATTCATGTCAGGGTTAATAACCTTGATCTTCAATAAAAAATGATTTTAAACCTGAAAAACACGAGAAACTTGTTATGAAATCCTGCGCGAGGGCTTAAACTGCTTCAGAAGGCTTTAGCGGAGGCAGAGTGTTGGAAATACTAAGAGGGGGGGTGAATCAGTATTTCTTTCAATTAGAGCATTAGTTAATATTCAATTATTATCAGTGTTTGTACAATGATAGCAGCAAACAAGAGGAACACAAATGCACATATTTTTTAAGGTGGAAACCCACTCTGGGACAAAAACCACCTAATGCTTTTCTAATAATTCTTTAATATTCAACTCCAATTGAAAATAAAGCTCCAACTTCCTAGAATCTAGAAAAGCATTCTTCTCCAGCTCCCACTGGATGGATGCTCCAATGCCCAAGATTCTTCAGTAGTCAACTAAATGGATGCCCCAACACCCAATGAGCTACAACTCACCCTAGCACCACCCTACAACCCTATAGAAGAATAAAAGAAGAATGGACTCCCGTACTAGGGAAAATGGTCCAATTTACAATGATATAGAATGATGTAGAAGAAGAATATATACTAGACCATAACCCCAACTTTGACACAACCACCTAATGATGATCCTAGACCTCCCAACACTGCCTTTTCAACCCTTGGCAGATAGACACTAGTACAATTTGTACAATAATGTATTTACAATGACTAAGTACAATGATACCTTTACAATGATTGTATGTAGTGCTGCCCACCTGAAGACTTCATATGATGAACTTCTTGCTGCTGTTATGCACCTTGTTTGTTGCTCTTGTCATGCTACCCTCTACTGCACCTTGTTTTGTTTTTCTGCCGTAGAAAGTCTGCTCCTTTGCAATCCTTGACAACACATGATCTAGCTTTTTCTTGCCTTCTAGGAGCTCGATATTGAATCTGGTGTATCTCTATTATTTTAGATCCTCAATATCTGATTTTCAGTCCTGTAGTATTCCTTTGAGTCATATTTCCAATGCCAGAGGTCTGACCCAATTTGGATTCTTGAAGAGAGAGTTATACCAAATCTCTCACAATGCCCTAATTATGGACTGTTTCAGCAGAGCACACTTGTACGGAGTACCACGTGTCATTGTTTCTTCATTTGTTTTTGAAATTGATAGAGAAAAAATTATAGACTGTTCACTATCCATCAATTTTTATGGAATTCCAATCTGATACTCAGAGAGAGAGTTATGAAAAATTTACCAAGGTCACTTCTTTGAGATGAATTTCAGGAGCCTACAAAAACCCTGAATTACATAGATCATATCTCAAAAACTGTTGCGTACCTTGATCTGAAATTTTGACTGCAACTTCCTCAGGATTTCGGCTTCACCTCATAAAAATTTCAGCTTCTGACCCTTCATAGAAACAAAGTTAGAGTGAAAATTCCAAGATGACCTGTTTCAGATGGCCGAATCCCTTGCATAAGGAGGAAATGAAGATCACAATTTATATGAATGCTTAAGTTGAGAGGGGCTCAACAAGTGAACATGGGAGGGATTTTAGGAGCATAAAAAATATTAATTATGACTTTTCAATGACCCATGCCCCAACCCCTTGGGGTTTTAGCCCACTGACTGGGGTACAAACTTCAAACATGAATATCTCTCAAACTGTGAACAATTACATGGCGTGCCATATATCAACGGAAACATATCGAAAAGTAGAAACCATCAAAAGCATTATTGACCCAAAATATATTAATTTGGTAGGTCAAAATTCCCAATTTATATTGGGTTAGCCCCTGGTGCTGCTTGGGTTGACATCAATGACAACCATTGATCAACAATCTCCCCCTACGATCATGACACCTCTTCCTACAACATTCTCTCCCCCTTTGACATCAATGGAAAAGGGTAACCCCCCCTGAAACACAACCATCCTGCAGACCTATACAAACTTCCACTCTCGCTGACACACAGTCATCCTGCAGACCTATACACACTTCCACTCCCGCTTTATATTCTTGAAAAAGGAAAATCTAATGAGAACTTGGGAGAATCCCAAGATTTTGAGGAAGATATTCAAATGCTTCACGAGGTAAAGTTTTAGTGAAGATATCATCAATTTGTTCTTTTTTACAAACATACTCAAGTTTGATATTCTTTTCAGCGACTTTTTCTCTAACAAAATTATATTTCATCGAAATGTGTTTTGTTTTTGAATGCATGACAGGATTCTTAGAGATGCTGATGGCACTAGTGTTGTCACAGAGTATTGGAATAGGTTCACTGAATTGTACTTGAAGATCTTGCGAAGTTTGTTTCATCCAAAGGACTTGAGTACAACATGATGCTGCTGCTGTAGCTAACGAGATTGAAGTTTTCTTTTTGCTCAACCATGAAACGAGACAACCACCTAGATAGAATGCTGCTCCACTAGTACTCTTATGATCATCAACGCTTCCTGCCCAATTTGCATCTGTAAAGGCTTGAATAATGAGATTGTTACCCTTGGGATACCACAAGCCATATTCTTCTGTGCCCTTTAGATATCGAAGAATTCTTTTGGTGCTGCTTGGAATCTTGCTACTTGTCCAAATGCTTGCATAACATTTGGTCGGGAGGTTGTTACATATAGAAGACTACTAATCATAGATCTGTACAACCTTTGATCCACATCCTTAGATGAGTCGTCAATGCTCAATTTGCAACCAAGTAAAGACATCTCTAAATCACTTTGAACCTTTGTAGAAAAATTCTTACTTAGTCGATCATCACTGCTACCAATTATTGTATCATCCTCTTTAGCTATTAGACATGCTTTAGTTGCTTCATCCAGAACATATATGTCGTTTGGAGCTCGACTTGCTGTAGCCACAATTTCACCATACATGCCTTTCCTGATTTCACATTTTGTGGAGTTGAATTGTATTGTGTGTCCTTGATCACACATTTGTCCAACACTGAGCAGATTGTGATTCATGTTTTCAACCAATAGAACATTCTTGGCTAGAACATCTTTGCTTCCAAAAGTGACAGTACCTGATCCTATAACATTTGAATATCCATCATTTCCGAAGGATATGGTTCCATCCTTCTTCTCTTTCAGAGATACAAATTTCCTTCTATCTCCAGTCATATGTGTTGAGAAACCGCTGTCAACATACCACACATATTTATTTTTTTGAGCCTTGAGAGCGAGAGCACAATTATCAGTCTTCTTCTTCTTCAATGTTCATTCATTCTATGGCTTCGAAGATTCTTCTAGAGGATTTTCAAGTCTGCAGTCTCTGGCTATGTGTCCAAAGTTCTGACATTTGTAAAATTCCATATTATTTCTTAAATTTTCAAATCTATTGATGTTTCTTTGAGCCCTGGGAGGTTCATATTTAAAGAATCTCTTGGAATTGTATTGGTTCATAGGGTACATGTGACATTCTATAGCTTTATGACCAAATTTTCCACATGAATAACAATAGCCATGAAAAGTATTTTCGTACGTAGATGAAAATCTTCGTTGAGGAATCATCTTCCAAGGATGTGCTTGCGAATCTTGTCCAATGAAGTCTTCATGTATGTCAGATCTCATAGGTTCATCATATTTTGTTGTAGAAGGTCCTGCTTCTTCTTCTTTGTAACCGATGCCAGTTTTGTCGTTGTAAGATCGTTGATTTTTGATGAGTTCTTCCAATGACTTTGAGTTTTTGGCATAGTTTTGGATAGTTTTTCCGTTATTCACTTCCTCATGCAGTGAGACGACTTTGTCTTCTAATTCTTCCCTTTCTTGGTTGCTTTCTTCCAACTTAGTTTGAAGTGACTCTTCGATGCATTTGTGTTCTTCAACTTCAATTTTGAGACCTTGAAATTGTTCTTTAAGAGTTTTGGAATGGATCTTCTCTGCCTTGAGATCTTTTATAAGCTTGATTGCTTCCTCATAAAATTCGTCTATGGTCCAACCTTTTTCTTCATTGTTTGATACCTCTTGCTTATTGCTCTTTGGTTTATTGTGCTTGGCCATAAAAAATACTCTCTCATTGGCTTCTTCTTCACTATCATTGTCTTCATCGGATGATGAGCTATCTTCTTTAGAGAGAAAGTTCCTTTTGGATCCTTGCTTGTTGAATTTCTTAAAGCCTTTCTTTCTTTTTGAGTTTCCATTACTTTTGTTTGGACATTTTGTTGCAAAATTCCCAACCTCATTACAGCTGAAACATATCAATGGAAGTTTACCTTTGAATTGTCCCTTACCAATTTGTAGTTTTCTCGTGAAGTAAGCATATTATTCATCTAAAAGACCTTCTTCATCATCTCCCTTTTCTTCACACTTGCAGGTGCATGTCTTTTCAATTGAAGGTTGTTTATCCTTATTGGTTTTCTTAGATGCAACGATTGCAATTTTTAGATGTGAAGTACCCTATTCTTCATCAAGTCTCATTTCATATGCTATGAGAACTCCATGTAATTTCTCTTTGCTGAATTTGTCTAGATTTGCACTGTATTCTAAGACCGATACCTTTGGGTTGAATTTCCCTGGTAACGTTCTAAGAATCTTCCGTATAATAGTCTTCTCGTCAACTGGGTCACCCAATCCTTCCAGAGTATTGGTTATTTCATCAACGTATTGAAAGTATGCAGCAATGTTGCAATCTTCTTTCATTCTAAGTTGCTCAAATTTTCCTCTATAGATTTGAAGCTTTGCTTCTTTAACATTTGAGTCACCTGCATATATATTCTCAAGCTTTTCCCATACATTTTTGGCAGTTTTACAACCCAACACCTTATGATAAGAAGATTCAATAATTCCACTGATAATAATATTCTTTGCTTTTGCATCATTTACCAAATTCTTCTTACCTTGTTCATCCGCTGTTGATGTAAATCCATTTTGAACAGTGTCCCATACTTTGTAACCTTGTGCCAAGAGATAGACCTCCATTCTTCCTTTCCAAAGTGCATAATTATTTTCATTGAATAGAGGTACACCATTCTTGGTATGCTCCATGACCTCCTTCCAGCTGTTAAACTGCTATTGAAGGAACCAAGCTCTAATACCAATTGTTGGAAATACTGAGAGAGGGGGTGAATCAGTATTTCTTTCAATTAGAGCATTAGTTAATCTTCAATTATTATTAGTGTTTGTACAATGATAGTAGCAAACAAGAGGAACACAAATGCACACAGTTTTTAAGGTGGAAACCCACTCTGGGACAAAAACCACCTAATGCTTTTCTAATAATTCTTTTCAACTCCAATTGAAGATAAAGCTCCAAATTCATAGAATCTATAAAATAATTCTTCTCCAGCTCCCACTAGATGGAAGCTCCAATGCCCGAGATTCTTTATTAGTCACTGAACGGATGCCCCAACACCCAATGAGCTAAAACTCACCCTAGCACCACCCTACCACCCTATAGAAGAATAAAAGAAGAATGGACTCTTGTACCAGGGAAAATGGTCCACTTTACAACGATATAGAATGATGTAGAAGAAGAAGATATACTAGACCATAACCCCAACTTTGACACAACCACCTAATGATGATCCTAGACCTCCCAACACTGCCTCTTCAACCCTTGGCAGATAGACACTAGTACAATTTTTACAATAATGTATTTACAATGACTTAGTACAATGATACTTTTACAATGATTGTATGCAGTGCTGCCCACTTGAAGACTTCATATGATGAAATTCTTACTACTGTTATGCACCTTGGTTGCTGCTCTTGTCATGCTACCTTCTGCTGCACCTTGTTTTTCTTTTCTGTCATAGAAAGTCTGGTCCTTTGCAATCCTTAACAACACATGATCTAGCTTTTTCTTGCCTTCTAGGAGCTCGATATTGAATCTAGTGTATCTCTGTTATTTTAGATTCTTAATATCTGATTTTTAGTCCTCCAGTATTCCTCTAATTCATCTTTCCAATTCCACAGGTCTGACCCAATTTGGATTCTTGAAGAGAGATTTATACCCAATCTCTCACAATGCCCTAATTATGGATTGTTTCAGCAGAGCACACTTGTACGGAGTTCCACGTGTCACTATTTCTTCATTTGTTTTTGAAATTGATATAGAGAAACTTATATACTATTCACTATTCTTCAATTTTTACGTAATTCCAATCCGATACTCAGAGAGAGAGTTATGACGAATTTACCAAGGTCACTTCTTTGAGATGAATTTCAGGAGCCGGAAAAAACCCTGACTTACACAGATCATATCTCCAAAAATGTTGTTCACCTTGATATGAAAGTTTTACTGCAGCTTCCTCAGGATTTCAGCTTTTCCTCATAAAAATTTTAGCTTCTGAACCTTCGTAGAAAAAAATTTAAAACGAAAATTCCATGATGACCTGTTTCAGATGGCCGAATCCCTTGCATAAGGAGGAAATGAAGATCACAATTTATATGAATGCTTAAGTTGAGAGGGGCTTCAAAAATTGAACGTGGGAGGGATTTTAGGAGCATAAAAAATATTAAATATGACTTTTCAATGACCCATGCCCCAACCCCATGGGGTTTTAGCCCACTGACTGGGGAACAAACTTCAAACATGAATATCTCTCAAACCGTGAAGAATTACATGGCGTGACATATATCAATGGAAACATCTCGAAAATTAGAAACCATCAAAAGAATTATTGATCCAAAATATATTAATTTGGTAGGTCAAAATTTCCAATCAATATTGGGTTAGCCCCTGGTGCTGCTTGGGTTGACATCAATGACAACCGCTGATCAACGTGGAGAAGGGTTACATGGCACAACACCATGAAACTGGGTTTCAAACATGAATTAGCATGAAAAAATAATTTTAGTGTTAAAAAATAAAATTTTAAAGTTTGGGTGAATATAAAGGAAAAAGGCTAAAATGAAGGGAATCGAGCGCAATTAGTGGTGGGACCGAAAGGGAGGAGGAAGATTAAATGTGGGTCGTTGGATCATTGGAAGAGATCAACGGTGGAGATATTTTGATGAAGTCCTTTGGAAAGTCTGATGAATGGTGAAGGAGTAAAAGCGCGATTCAATATAGGCCGCTAGATTAAAACAATCGATGACTAGGATTTACAGCTCAGATTGCAGAGGGTAGGCGGTAAAGTGGAAAACAGGAATGATTTTTGCGCAACTAAAAGGGGGGGTAGGTGGTTTTCACTTTTGGAACACGATCCTATTAGGGATCAACATGTGGAATCAAAAAACCACTTTTAATGCATAATTTTGAAACATTAAACTTTGGGCATAAAAGTTACGCGTTATGCAAGGGTGACCGTTGGATCTGGAGCCTCAGATCTGACGGTGCGGAAGGAGCGCGATAGGTTGAAAGATGCGGGGTTAAAAGGTGTGCGGGATTGAATTAGGACTATTAGATCTGCAGATTCAAACTACTGAGATCTAATCGATAGATCGTGAAATAATGTAAAGGGAGAAGGAAAAGGTGGAGCGCGATTAGATCTTGGTCCTTGGTTCTTGTGGATTCAACGATCAAGATCCAATCACAGAATCGGACCATCGGAGGAAATAAAAGGGAGGACTTTGGATTTGCGATGGGTGATTAAGCGTTGGTCATCCCATTTGGAACAAGATCGATGGCGTAAATTAAATCGGTGAGGTGAAGACAGAGGATTATGGGCGGGGCGTGATGCGATCCTGGCCGTTGGTTCTTGTGGATTCAACGGTCAGGATCTAATCGCCGGATCAACATCGGAGGAGGAAAGGGACATGAAAAATAGAAGTTGCGATTGAAGATTGTGTGATGGAGCGTAGGCCATTGGATTTGCGGATGATCAACGGTCCAGATTTAGTCGGGAGTTGCACAGGCAGAGGGTAATGCGATGGATGGACGCGATGCAATTTTAGCACTGACCCTTGGATCTGAAAAATCAACGATGGAGATTGAAGCGAGGGTCTATGGAGAAAAGTTCCATCGCATTGTAAAAATGGAAGAAATGAAGGAAAATTGGGAACAGGAAAGCTCTGATTGCGATTTAGCGATAAGGGCTATGAGGGAGCGCTATTATATCTGGCCATTGGTTCTTGTGGATTCAACAGTCAGGATCTAATTGCAGGATCAGCATCGGGGGAAACATGGAAAAGGGAACGTGTTAACTAAAATCTCTGATTGCAATTTGCGATTGGCGCTTGGTTATGGCTCTGGTCCTGTGCAGAAATGGGGCTAGGGCTAAGGTTGAAAGGGGCTTAAGGCATTAGTGCAAAAATGAGTTTTTAGGCAAAAAAAAAGGGATTTTTAAGGATTCTCTTGGCTTTCGGTAAAGGGGAAAAGGGTGTTTAAACCTGTACAAGGGATTTTCAGAGGCTTAAAAGGATTTTGGAGGCTTTTCAGAGGGAAATGGGGGTCTTAAAGAGGAAAAGGAGGCTTTATGAAAATGAGGGGAAATGAGTCAAAATGGGTAGTTTCAGAGGCCTTTGGAAAATAGTTTCTTTCATAAATCTGGCAGGGTTTTGGGCATGCCTAAGAAAACAACAGTGGAGACTAATCCAAAGGGACAAAGAATCATCATAAGACTTCAAATATGATGGATTTTCAGAGGAAATAAATCTCTTGAAGGCTTGAACAAAAATTTAGCCACCAGTTGGTATATCAAAATTTATAAGTGGCTAACAGTGGCTCCACTTGGGGAGGACAGCTAGCTCTTCAAGTGTCTAGAACCTCAATAATCTCTGTATTTTGCAGACCAATGCCTTTCCATTGGGAAATATTTTTCTTTCCTTGATTAGTCTCCTTTTGATCTAATAACCTTTGCAGCAACCTGAAAAAACTGTCATTCTTCAAAACAACATCTCTACCTACCCATTCCTACTTTCCTAGCATTTTTTCTTCTTTTGAGTGCACTTGGACTGGAAAATTATTTTTCAACATTTTATGTTGCAAACAGAAAAATAAACCTATCTAATTCTACCCTTATTTCTTCCAAGAGCCCAGGTTAAATTGTTGGACTCTTAATTCTCTACCTAATCTAATACCTGTCAGGATTAAACAGTCTGACAAGTTTTCATTCTCTATATTCTAAGACAGAAATTGAAAATATAGTCAAACCAGGATTTGACTGTCCAGTTTGCTGTGGGTCCATGGCATGAAAAATAGTTGCACATGAACTGAAAATTAGAAAAAAATGAAAACAAAATTGGAAGGCTTCAGATCTGGAAATCACCAGCATCCTTCTTTCTTTTTGTGACTCAGATTTTGAGCTTGTTTGAGTCACCTTTCTTCTTTCATTTCAGCTCTGATTTTGATCTTATTAGAGCTGCTTCGTTTATTCTTTGCTGATTCAATTTTTGAGCGTATCTGAACCTTTCCTTTCATATTTTTTGTATTTTTTTTATTTTCTTCAAAGAAAAAATCAACAACTAACTAAATTCTCACAGACTGAGCTTTATTGATATTTCCTACCTATCCTACTCTAACTTGAGATATTTACATGTCTAGCTGACAAACTCTCTTTTCCAATACATCCAGTCAATCAGATGATCCCATGACTGGTCTCTGCTCATCTCTTTTATCATGCTGGATAGGCAGGGCCACTCCCATTCTCTTTTCTTTTTAACAACAACTTCTAAGACGTTTCTTGTTGTCTGCAACAAGCTGCTCTTGATGATCTTTGATTCTTCTCTAAATTTATGTAGGAAATGAGCATAAGGATCTTGAAATAATACCTGGTTGTGAGTATTTGACAGGTAGGTTTCAACCAGGATTGCTTCCTCTTCCATTGGATCAAGAAAAATATTCTTTTGAGAAAGAAATTCTTCCTCATCTTCATCATCATCTAAACTAGAGGACTCATCATATTTGGCAGTGTTGTCCTCTTGTAGCTATGAGATCTTCTGATCTAATGGGTGGAGCTTTTTGAAAATATAAATGTATTCTTGAGCAAGGGTTTGTTCCATTGCTTCCTCTTTTTCAAGAGAAGGCCCCTTGGTTTCAACCTGCTCAAAAATTTCTTCTTTATTTTCCTCTTCGCCCTGTGAGATGAAAGGCTGCTAATCTCCAATCACATGAAAACTGTTACTGTTGATCTGAGGTGTAACAGATTGAAGATCCAATGAATCTTCATCTACCACTAGAATTTCATAACTTTCCTCATCAATATCATAAATAGCCTGCATGGGCTCATTACTTTCTTGAAGCTGATGGAACTAATTTTCTTCCCAAAAATATGTTAATGATGGCCCTGCAAGGTCAAATTTTGTTTGGAGAACATCATCATCAGACAAATCAAAACTAGGAAAATCATTGAAGTAAGTAATGCTACCAATCAGACATACTGGATTATCAGCAAGTCTTTCTTCATTCTGATTTACAGGGGAGCTTTCCAAGTATGTACAACAAATCTCAGTAGTTGAATGGGCAAGAGTGTTTGCTCTATTGAAGACTTCAGAGGCAGACTGCTTGTTTACTATTTGATCAATCTCTTCTTCTTTCAAAAGAAGAATTTATTTTTCAACATGGACAGAAGAACATCAGTCCTCTTTCTCTTGTGTTAGCTGGTTTGGAGACTAGATGTCTTCTTTAGCCTCTTCTAAGAGATATTCATTTGTGCTTGTAGGGAAACCTTGAGGATTTTCTGATGTTTCCTGATCTCTTTCTGTTTCAAACAACTCCTCATGATCATGATGATACTCAATTAGAGTACAAGGCTCATGAGCTGTTTCTTCTATATGATCAGGATGCCACTCTTCTTGTGTAATCTGAGATGAGTTATAATCTAGAGGGCGAGTTCCTAGAAGTGTTGGTTCTCCTTCCACCTCAGATTATACATCTTCTAACTGGTTACTTGTTTCCCCAAAGCAGCGTTCCCTATTAGCTTTTTCAATTTGGTTATGATATTCTCTTATCAGCATAGTACAAGATACAGGTAGGCAATCAGGCAGTTCTTGATAACCTTCCTCTTCATATTCTATAGAGTCTTGAGCATCATACATGTCTTGCTCATTGTCTAGGTCTTGGATAGGTTGAGCTTGCTCTTGTTCTGGAAAAAGCATGGGTTGCTCTAGATAATCAGCATTTGAACTAGCCCTACACCTCTCCACTATTTGTTCGCCTAACATGTTCATCACTCATGTCACTCTGTCCAACAAAGCATTTAGCTTTGCTTCTCTGTCCATACTTGGATCCATGTTTGTAAAAATAGGTCACTGTATCCTCTCAACCAGTTCAGGGTCTTCTACCAGTGGATTCATTTGGTATTTTTAGGAGTTATGGAGTGTGGAG
Organism: Pinus albicaulis; assembly: GCA_034641835.2. Classification (NCBI taxonomy): domain Eukaryota; kingdom Viridiplantae; phylum Streptophyta; class Pinopsida; order Pinales; family Pinaceae; genus Pinus; species Pinus albicaulis. The sequence goes on along the minus strand of CM076570.1, from coordinate 346,984,629 downwards.
TCGCCAGGTGGAAATTTTTTAGCTTTTGTGAAGGTAAAATGTGTTATGGTTCCACCACCATGTTTATTATGAAGCCAATCTGAAATTTTTTTGGGTTTTTCTAAGTTTATATGGTTATTTAAGGACTTACTGAGTCTACAAGAGTTTTCTAGACTATCATATACTCAATATGGTCCCACTGTGATCACCATTATGTTGGGCTCCTGTGTTTTGATAGATTGGCTTACCAAAAGACAAGGAAACATACAAACCTACTTTAGAGCTCTAGGATCTAACCCTCCTAGTCTCAGAGAGGGATCTCTCAATGTGTTTATAAAGATGTGTCTTGAAAGGTTAAAAAGTTGATTTTAGGCTAGTTATGAGGTGCAAGGTTGTTTGTTTTGTTTTGTTTGGTTGGAAAAATATGTTTCATGCGGTATAGATAGAGCATGGGAATCTACAATCCATTGGGAAATGGAGTGATGTGAAAGTCCAAATAGTTCTAACTAAGAAGGAAGGGAAACCAAAGGGAAAATCTAACTTGGTCTAGGATTTGTTGAATAATATAGGTGAAATGGGATGGACATTAAGTACTAAGAGTGAAACACTAGCTAAACCCTTTCACAATGGCCTAAAATATTCAGGGAATGCCCTATTTCCTCCAGTAAGCTCACTGCTTTGGACTTAATCAATATAAACACTCAAAGGAAAGAGAAATGCAGAGAAAACCCTCTTTAATAAATTATAGGATTCGGGGAACGCCCTATTTCCTCCTACAATTTATTGCTAAAGGCTCAATCAACAAAAACATACAATTGCATTCGAAGAAGAGGGAACGCCTTAGACATCTAGCACTGCAATTATAGGGACCTTTAACACAACAATTACAATAACGAATAGAGGGTATGATTGAAACAAGCTCCTCTGTCGAACTGCAAGCATCAATAATTAAAGGGAGATTTTAGATACAATATTCAGTGGTAAAGAAAGAGGGAATGCCTAAACATCCTTTAGCACAACTGAATTAACCATTTCTGAAATAAAACAAACTGAATACTCAAGAGAGCGATTAGACTACCCTGTCATATTCACTAGCAGAAAACATATAAACAGTGAAGGATAAACAGATCGGAGGTGCTTCTAAGATACATTTCTCTCCCTAAATTTTTTATCCTACTGTAAGTCAAAGCATAATGGAACAGAGTGATAAATGGGAAATAACATTAACAATAGAGATTACTTCACCATAACCAGGCTCAGGGATCCAATGGTCCAGCCTCCTTCATCAACAAAAACACAAGGACTTCCACACTCTTTCATAACACAAAAGCTTCTTCAAAGCAACAATATGTATTACTTTAGAATTCACAAAATGCCAACGTTTTACAATGAGAATTCGAAGAGTATTTATAGAAAAAATGAGAAAATTAGGTGGAGAGAGTTTAATGATCATCGGAGATAAGAGGAGTGCATTCGAATGCTCCATCCCGTGTTTTAAAAATTTCATTAAATTCTAGACAGGATCAATGACTTTGTAGCTAGTAGAGACCATTTTGATATGACTGGAATCACCCACAGGGTGTCCTTGAGAGGAAAAACCATCAAGAGTGGTACTTTTATCTTCTTGGTGAGAGTTAAGTGGAGGATGGGCTATGAGGACTCCCATACCTCTAAATAACTACTTCTAATAGTTTGTAGTAGTTTCCCTTGATGTAATAACTGCTTGATAGGCCTTTGCGCATGGAGGTGGAATAACGTCTGTGTCAGTCAACATTCTGTGCTAATAACTGCTCCATTCCTCTGTACTTTAATCTATTTTGGCTCTATTTATGTTTTAAATTTGCTGATTGCTCGAGCTGCTTTGGTACTGACATCTTCAAAGGCTGTGTTAATCTTTCAATACTATGCCTTCAACCCTTTAATCTTTTCTTGGTACACTTTAAACTTCTGCAGACTTGTTTTGTGAATACATAGGCTAAAATGGTACTAGAGGATTCATGTCGGGGTTAATAACCCTGATCTTCAATAAAAAATGCTTTTAAAACTGCAAAACACAAGAAACCTGTTATGAAATCCTACGCGGGGTCTTAAACTGCTTCAGAAAGCTTTAGCAGAGGTGGAGAAGGGTTACATGGCGCAACACCATGAAACCAGGGTTTAAACATGAATTAGTGTGAAAAAATACTTTTAGTGTTAAAACATAAAAGTTTAATTTTTGGGCGAATACAAAGGAAAAAGGATAAAATGAAGGGAATTGGGTGCAATTAGTGGTGTGACCGTGAGGGTGGAGTAAGATTAAACGTGGGTCGTCGGATCATTGGAAGAGATCAACGGTGGAGATCTTTCGATGAAGTCCTTTGGAAAGTCTAATGAATGGAAAAGGACTAAAAATGTGATACAATATGGGCCGCTAGATTAAAACAATCGACGGCTAGGATTTACAGCTGAGATTGCGGAGGGTAGGTGGTAAAGTGGAAAACAGGAATGATTTCACGCAACTAAAAGGGGGGTGGGTGGTTTTCACTTTTGGAACGCGATCCTATCAGGGATCGACATGTAGAATCACAAAAAAAAATTTATCGTGTAATTTTGAAACATTAAACTTCGAGCATAAAAGTTACGCGATATCCAAGGGTGACCGTTGGATCTGGAGCCTCAGATCCAACGGTGCGGAAGGAGCGCGATAGGTTGAAAAATGCGGGGTTAAAAGGCGTGCAGGATTGAATTAGGACAATCGGATCTATAGATTCGAATGGCTGAGATCTAATCGGTAGATCGCGGAATAGTGTAAAGGGACAAGGAAAAGGTGGAGCACAATTAGATCCTGGCCATTGGTTCTTGTGGATTCAACGGTCAGGGTCTAATCGCAGAATCAGACCATCGGAGGAAAGAAAAGGGAGGACTTTGGATTTGTGATGCACAATTAATCGTTGGCCATCTGATCTGGAACAAGATTGGTGATGTAAATTAAATCAGCGGGGTGAAGACGGAGGATTATGGGTGGGGTGTGACGCGATCCTGGTCGTTGGTTCTTGTGGATTCAACGGTCAGGATTTAATCACCGGATCGGAATCGGAGGAGGCAAGGGACATGGAAAATAGAAGTTGCGATTGCCGATTGTGCGATGGAGTGCAGGCCATTGGATCTACAGATGATCAATGGTCCAGATTTAGTCGGGAGTCACACAAGCAGAGGATAATGTGATGGATGGATGCGATGCGATGTTAGCACTAACCCTTGGATCTGAAAAATCAACGGTGGAGATTGCAGCGAAGGTCTATGGAGCAAAGTTCCATCGCATCGGAAAAATGGAAGAAACAAAGGAAATTTGGGAATAGGAAAGCTCCGATTGCAATTTAGTGATAAGGGCTATGAGGGAGCATGATTAGATCTGGCTATTGGTTCTTGTGGACTCAACGGACAGGATCTAATCGCAAGATCGGCATCGGGGGAAACATGGAAAAGGGAACGTGTTAACTAAAATCTCTAATTGTGATTTGCGATTGGTGCTCAGTTATGGCTCTAGTCCTATGCGGAAAAGGGGCTAGGGCTAAGGCTGAAATGGGATTAAGGCCTTAGTGCAAAAATGAGTTTTTAGGCAAAAAAACAGGGATTTTTAAGGATTCTCTTGGCTTTCGGTAAAGGGGAAAAGGGTGTTTAAACCTGTAAAAGGGATTTTCAGAGGCTTAAAAGGATTTTGGAGGATTTTCAGAGGGAAATGGGGGTCTTAAAGAGGAAAAAGAGGCTTTATGAAAATGAGGGGAAATGAGTCAAAATGGGCAGTTTCAGAGGCCTTTGGAAAATAGTTTCTTTCATAAATCTAGCAGGGTTTTGGGCATGCCTAAGAAAACAGTAGTGGATACTAATCCAAAGGAACAAAGAATCATCATAAGACTTCAAAGATGATGGATTTTCAGAGGAAATAAATCTCTTGAAGGCTTGAACACAAATTTAGCCACCAGTTGATATATCAAAATTTATAAGTGGCTAACAGCTTTATTTAAATGCTCCTCCTTTGTCAAAAACAAAAGTCATATTTGTAAAAAAAAAGGCTTTAAATTATTATATAATAGATGGAGTCTTATATTGGAAAATTTTTGTTGGGATAATACTAAAATTTTTACTTGAGGTTGATGCAGGAAAAATCATGCATGAAATGCATGAAGGAGAATGTGGAGGGCACTTAAATTGGAAGACCACAGCAAACAAGATCCTCAGATCTGGTTACTATTGGCCCACCCTTTTTCCAGACACCCACAAGCTAGTAATTTCTTGCCACAAGTGCCAAATTTTTGATGGTAGAAGAAAGCTCTTGCCCTTACCCTTGCAACCTATTAGTGTTGAAGCACCTTTTCAGAAGTGGTGTTTGGACTTCATAGGGGAAATCCATCCATCCTCCTCAGCCCAGCACAAATGGATCCTCACAGCCACTGATTATTTTACCAAATGGATAGAGGCCATACCCACTAGGAATGCTACTGACTCTGTCATTATTAAATTCATTGAGACCAACATATTGTCCAGATTTGACTATCCTAGAAAAATAATCACAGACAATGCTGCTTCCTTTAAGTCCAAGAGAATGGTTGATTTCTGCCATAAATATTAGATCACCTTGGGCCACTCCACTAACTATTACCCCCAAGGAAATGGACTTGCTGAATCCTCCAACAAGTGTTTGATCAACATCATCAAGAAGTTATTGGAGCAGAATCAGAAAGCATGGCATAGTAAGCTTGTTCATGCCTTGTGGGCTGACAGATTTGTTGGAAATAATGAGAGGGGGGGTGAATCAGTATTTCTTTCAATTAGAGCATTAGTTAATATTCAATTATTATCAATGTTTGTACAATGATAATATCAAACAAGAGGAACACAAATGCACACAGTTTTTAAGGTGGAAACCCACTCCGAGACAAAAACCACCTAATGCTTTTCTAATAATTCTTTAATATTCAACTCCAAGTCAAAATAAAGCTCCAACTTCCTAGAATCTAGGAAAGCATTCTTCTCCAGCTCCCACTAGATGGACACTCCAACACCCGAGATTATTTAGTATTCAACTGAACGGATGCCCCAACACCCAATGAGCTACAACTCACCCTAGCACCACCCTACCACCCTATAGAAGAATAAAAGAAGAATGGACTCCCGTACCAGGGAAAATGGTCCACTTTTACAATGATATAGAATGATGTAGAAGAAAAAGATATACTAGACCAGAACCCCAACTTTGACACAACCACCTAATGATGATCCTAGACCTCCCAACACTACCTCTTCAACCCTTGGCAGATAGATACTAGTACAATTTGTACAATAATGTATTTACAATGACTAAGTACAATAATACCTTTACAATGATTGTATGCAGTGCTGCCCACTTAAAGACTTCATATGATGAAATTCTTGCTGCTGTTATGCACCTTGGTTGCTGCTCTTGTCATGCTACCCTCTGCTACACCTTTCTTTGCTTTGTTTCCATAGAAATTCTGCTCCTTTGCAACCCTTGACAACACATGATCTAGCTTTATCTTGCCTTCTAGGAGCTCGATATTGAATCTGGTGTATCTCTGCTATTTCAGATCCTTAAATATCTGATTTGATTGTAGTAGTTCTTTGAGTCTTCTTTCCAATTCCACAGGTTTGACCCAATTTTGACTCTTCAAGAGAGAGTTATACCCAATCTCTCACAATGCCCTAATTAAGGATTGTTTCATTAGAGCGCACTTGTACGAAGTTCCACATGTCACTGTTTCTTCATTTGTCTTTGAAATTGATAAAAGAAAAGCACAGAATGTGCAATATCCACCACTTTTTATGGAATTCCAATCTGATACTTAGAGAGAGAGTTATGATGAATTTACCAAGGTCACTTCTTTGAGATGAATTTTAGGAACCTCCAAAAACCCTGACTTCCATAGATCATATCTCAAAAAATGTTGCGCACCTTGATCTGAAATTTGTATTGCAACTTCCTCAGGATTTTGGCTTCACCGCATAAAAATTTCAGCTTCTGAACCTTCGTAGAAAAAAATTTATATCGAAAATGCCATGATGACTTGTTTCAGATGGCCGAATCCCTTGCATAAGGAGGAAATGAAGATAACAATTTATATGAATGCTTAAGTTGAGAGGGTCTTCATCAAGTGAACGTGGGAGAGATTTTAGGAGCTTAAAAAATATTAATTATGACTTCTCAATGACCCATGCCCCAACCCATGGGGTTTTAGCCCACTAACTGGGGGTACAAACTTCAAACATGAATATCTCTCAAACCATGAAGAATTACATGGCCTGCCATATATCAACGGAATTATCTCGACAAGTAGAAACCATCAAAAGTATTATTGACCCAGAATATATTAATTTGGTAGGTAAAAATTCCCATGAAATATTGGGTTAGCTCTTGGTGTTGCTTAGGTTGACATCAATGACAACTGATGATCAACAATCTCCCCCTTTGGCATTGATGGCAACACAAGTACTCCCCCTGTGATCATGACACCTCTTCCTACAAAATTCTCTCCCCCTTTGACATCAATGGAAAAGGGTAACTCCCCCTGAAACACAACCATCCTGCGGACCTGAACACACTTCCACTGCCCCTTTATATTCTGAAAAACGGAAAATCTAATGAGAACTTGGGAGAATCCCAAGCTTTTGGCGAAGATATTCCAATGTTGGTGAATATTTAATATGCGATTCTTTTGGTGCTGCTTGGAATCTTGCTACTTGTCCAACTGCTTGCATAACATCTGGTTGGGAGGCTGTTACATATAGAAGACTACTAATCAAAGATCTGTACAACCTTTGATCCACATCCTTAGATGAGTCGTCTATGCTCAGTTTAAAACCTGTTACCATTGGAGTAAGGATGGGTTTGCAATCTTCCATTTTAAATTTCTTGAGCATTTCCTTGATGTACTTGGCTTGACATATAAATAATCCTTTCTCTTGTTGAGATATTTGAAGCCCTAAGAAGTATGTTAGCTCACCAATTAAAGACATCTCAACATCACTTTGCACCTTTGTAGAAAAATTCTTACTTAGTCGATCATCATTGCTACCAATTATTATATCATCCTCTTTAGCTATTAGACATGAATTAGTTGCTTCATCTAGAACATATATGTCATTTGGAGCTCGACTTGCTGTAGCCACAATTTCACCATACATGCCTTTCCTGATTTCAGATTTCGTGGAGTTGAATAGTATTGTATGTCCTTGATCACACATTTGTCCAACACTGAGCAGATTGTGATTCATGTTTTCAACCAATAGAACATTATTGGCTAGAGAATCTTTGCTTCCGAGAGTGACAGTACCTGATCCTATAACATTTGAAGATCCATCATTTCCAAAGGACATGGTTCCATCCTTCTTCTCTTTCAGAGATACAAATTTATTTCTATCTCCACTCATATGTGTTGAGAAACCGCTATCAACATACCACACATCTTTGTTCTTTTGAGCCTTGAGAGTGAGAGCGCAATTATCATTATTCTTCTTCTTCCATGTTCGTTCATTTTGTGGCTTCGAAGATTCTTCTCTAGGATTTTCAAGTTTGCAGTCTCTGGCTATGTGTCCAAAGTTCTGAAATTTGTAACATTCCATATTATTTCTTAAATTTTCAAATCTATTGATGTTTCGTTGAGCCCTGAGAGGATCATATTTGAATAATCTCTTGGAATTGTATTGGTTCATAGGGTACGTGTGACATTCTACAGCTTTATGACCAAATTTTCACATGAATAATAATAGCCATGAAAAATATGTTGGTACTATTGGGGTTCCTATGTTTTGGCAGATTTGGCAATACCAAAAGATAATACAACATCAAACCACTTTGGGATCCTAGGATCTAGCCCTCCTGGATCTGGAGAGGGATCTCTCCATAAAAAAAAGAATGATATATATCTTTGAAGCTCAAATTGAGATATTAGGCTAGGTATGAAGCACAAAGGGGGGGGGGGGGGGTTTAAAATGGTTTGGTTAGTTGGTTGTTTTTTGAGTTGAGTCATGAGATCATAGACTAAGAAGGTAATAGGAGGAAAGTAGAAAAATAGCAAGATGTTTCAGAAAAGGAGGATAGGTCAAGAAAATGCCATCCATTGGGCTATGGAGTCATGAAAGGTAATTACATGCAACAACTAGCCAAGGCTTTCAGAGGGAAAGTCATCTACACTAAAGGATATTTTTAGATATATGATGGAATGGAACATTAAGGATTGAAAGTGAAAGAAGGAAAACAACCCAATTTCTATCTATAGATCAGGTCAGAGGTCATTTAACTCTAGGTCAGCTTTAGCATGCTCCAAGAGAAAACAAAGATAAGTTTAACAGAGCCAGGGTCTATAGATCAGAGAAGGAATTTGAACCTTCAATACTTTGACACTGGCAAGAGATCTTAGAAAGGCCAGCTGGTCGCACAAGGATCCTAGTGGATAGGGCTAACTCTAATCCCCAGTGTTCCCAAATCTTCCAACTTAAACCCAACAAGAACAACTAAGCAACAAACCTCGAATTCATACATCAGCTAGTAAGAAATAACATTTGCTACACTCGGTAAATTAGTTGAATTTACTCTTAGATTGACAATCGCCAGAAAACATTAAAGGCAAGGAGAGCAGAAACATAGGGTACCTAACAAGGGTAAATCCTATGCCAGATTTCTGATGCAAGCCAGCAGAAAATGAAACAGTATGAAAATATAATAAACAGTGTTAGAAAAACATCACCAATAGTAATAGACCAGGATCCTGTGAAATGTGCTTGATTAATTGATGCAAAACCAGTCACATACCCTGAGCTCAATAGCTGTTACAGTCTAAACTTTCTCCTCCCAGCCTACTACACTATAAACTACTCTGCTACTCCCTCCCAAGACTATTCTAACAGTCAAACTGAATCCCTCTAACAGCAGCAGCGACAACCGAACAACAACCTTTACAACATGTTCTCGGGAATTCTTATAGGAGAAGAGAATAACAAGAATAGATATACATTTAATTTGTTTCATTAAGACAAAATGGCGGAAGTGTTCACGCCCATGCTGCCTAATGTTTCTTTGTCGAGTGTATGTACTCTGTAGTCTGGTTCAGAGCTCTCTGTCAGGTCAATATTGACCTCATATGTGTTCTTGAATGTCCTTCTGGCTGTAAGGCCCTCTGTATTTTCTTTTGAAGCAAGTAAGGTGACTAAAAAGGTCTTTAGGTCTCCATGCTTCCATAACTGCAGTCCTGACAGTCTTTAAGAAGCTTCTGTCAATGTAATTAACTGTTTATGGGCTCGAGGAGGCATGGAGACTGCTGTAGGAAGGTGTACCTCTGGAGAAAACACGTTCTGTTGTTAAGTAGCATTGATATGACTTGTTTCGTGTACACTTGGTCTTCACACTGTGCTTCTTCCTTTGAATGTGGGATTAAGCATTAATTACAGCAATAATAAGCATTAACCCCTTGAATCTCTTATGCTGATATAATTTGCTGCTGTTGTAATGGCCTTTCTGTGCTTTCAGCCACAGTGGCCATGACTGTAGAGGCGAAGTGAAATCTCACTTCGTAAACCCTGCACAAAGAAATAAACCTGTCAAACAATCCAGGGCGGTGGCAGAAGAATTACTGTGGAGGCCCGGGGGAACGGTGGCGCGACTGTGGAAACGGTGAAAGAGTGGTGAAAAATGGAACTAATGAAGGTTTGGGGTAAGACGGGGCACGGACCGTCTGATCATATGATGGAGTGGTGATCAATGGTTGGGGTTTACAAACGGAGGGGTTAATAGTCGAATGGATGAAGAAATGATGTAAATCCCAAGGTTCTGAGGTTCGAGCAAATACAAAGGAAGCGGATCAAAAGATTGGAATCAAACCTTTAGGGGTGGGACCCGGCTAGGGCAGAGGGCGATTCATTTAGGACCGTTGGATCTCAGGAAGAAATCGACAGTGGAGATTGAAAGTTGAAGTTAATAAGGCCTCCGATGAAGAAAACCGATGGGGGGCACGATTAGATCCCACCCGTCAGATCTAAAGAAATGGACGGCTAAGATCGAATCGGCGGATCATAATCGGGGGCACAGGGGTTGACACTTTTAAACTTTGTGATTGCGACGGCGCGATTGAGCACTGGCCGTTGGATCCGGGGACCAGATCAATGGCCCACATTCAATCGGAGGGAGATGGAGAGGGGCGACAGGGCGATGATGCAATTAGCATCGAGCTATTGGATCTTGGACTAATCGGACAGTTGATATTGGATCGGGGAAATCACAATCGCAAAGGGCAGAAGGTGGCAGCGATTGCAATTGGAGTGGGAGAGTGAGGGCCGTCAGATCAACGGGGGAATCAACGGCTAGGATTATCATCAGCGGAGGAAAGAATGGAGCAATAGGAGGGGAGCAGGATAAATCTGAACTATTGGATCTGGAGGGATGGGTGGCCCAGATTGGATCAGGTGATCGCAATCGAAAAGAACGGAGGAGTGGCACGGAAAAATTTGTGATTGCGATCGGAGCGAGCGTGTGATTAGCGCCGAGCCATCCGATCCGGGTGATAGATCAATGGTGGAGATCGCGGTAGAGGTCTTATAGACCAAAACTCAATCGCATCGGAGTTTTTCGCTTAACAAAGAAATGCGCTCCACCTGACGGTGTGATTGCGATTAGCGCCTAGACCATTAGTGCTTGGTTCTGGGAGCGGGTCACGTGGGGAAGTGGTTTGCAGGGCTTAGCCGAAAGGGGCTTAGGCCTAATATAAGGTAGAAAGTGGGCTTTTGGCCCATTTTAATGCATTTTGAGATTGGGAAAGGGTAACGGTAAGGGGAAAAAGGGGAAAAAAGGTCAAACAAGGGGAACTCAAAAGGCTTAAGAGGGGATTTAGGATGATTTAAAAGGGTAAGTGGGGAATTTAGAAGGGGAAACAAGGGGATGAAAACAGAGATTTGGGAGGGATGATATAAGGGGAAAAAGGAGGCCTTTTGGGCATTTCTTCACGAACAAAGAGGCTTTATAGTGGGAATCAGTAGTGGGGATTTATCAAAGGAAAAGGGCATAAGGAGGCTTCAAGGATGATGTGTTTTCAGGGGAAATGAATTCCTTGGAGGCTCAAAAAAAATTTAGCCCCCTGTTTTCTTGTCAAAAAATTCATAGGGGGATAACAGTGGCTCCACATGGGGATGGCTTCTTCTTGAAGGAGTCAAGAATTCAGAAGATAAATCTTTGGTGTAGGCCAGATGTCTGGTACTTGAATCATTCATTTTCTTTCATCATATCAGCAGTGAAATTCTTCCAAACAACTACCTACCCACACTATAGTCCTAACATTTTTTCTTCTAGGGTGCATTTGGACTTGTATATCCTTTACATCATCAATTTTTTCAAATAGGAAAATAAACCTATTCTACTTCTACCTTTATTACTCCATGAGACCAGATTAGACTATTGGTCTCATAGTTTCTCTACCTAAACTAATATCTGCTAGGATTAAACTATCTAGCAGACTTCTTCTCTACATTCTAAGATAGAAATTGAAAATAGTCAAGCCAGGATTAGACTGTCTGACTTGATGGACTTTGCAGAAATTAAAAAAACTAAATACATGCTCACAGGCTGAGCTTTATTGATATTTTCCTACCTACCCTACTCTAACCTGGAAATCTCTGATGTTCTAGGTGATACAATAATGCCAATGCAGCCAGTCAAGCAGTAACAAAAAAAAATATGAGCACTAACTGCCTATCACAGATAACCACAGGGTGCTCTGCATGTGGTTCTTCAAAGTTGAGGTCACCATCAGTAGTGACCACTCCTGATGAATTTGGCCCGTGCTAAGGATCAATGCTGGAGAATTTGGACTGATCAGGGCCTCCATGTATTCTGCCATAGGATAAATGAACAGATGATGTACACTTTCTTCTTTCAGGCTTGCCATGACTGGTAGGCTGTCTGTATCCTGGGTAGCTTTGACTATTGCTTCTTCCACTACATCCTCAAAGTGGCTCTTGAAAGCCCATTCATCTTCTTCTTGCACATCAAAAATCAGTGGAATTTCTTCTTTTTTAGGAGGAGGGAGACTTTCCAAAAAGGCCCTCGGGTCTCTGAACTGATATGATTTCTCTTATCAGTTCAAAGGTTCAATCTCAGCTTCATACCTTTCAACCACCACTTCTAAGAAGATTTTCCTAAGCACGGGTATGACTTTTGAGCTAAGAGGAATAACCCCTGGAAGGTCCTCCACCTTCAATTCTACCAAGTCACTATAAATTGTATCACGACACACTGCTATGAAATCTGGATACATTTTTGCAAACCGTTCAGGGTCTTCCATTAGTGAAGTGACTTGGTCTTTGGCATGGATGATGTTGTACTGCGACATGGTCTCCCAGTGGATTCTTGTGAACACATAGATAATCAGCGGCCTACTGATCACTAGTGGAGTCCTTTAATCATTCCAAAATTGTGGAGTCGCTAGGTGGATGATTTACAATATTACCAAATCAAGATTTTGGTCTCTTTCCCCAGTGGAGTCGCCATTATGTTGGTGTTCCTATGTTTTGGAAAATTTGGCAATACCAAAAGATAAGACAACATCAAACCACTTTTGGATCCTAGGATCTAGCCCTCCTGGATCTGGAGAGGGATCTCTCCATAAAACAAAGAATGATATATATCTTTGAAGCTAAAATTGAGATATTAGGCTAGGTGTGAAGCAAAAAGGGGGGGTTTAAAATGGTTTGGTTGGTTGGTTGTTGAGTTGAGTCACGAGATCATAGACTGAGAAGGTAATAGGAGGAAAGGAGAAAAATAGCAGGATGTTTCAGCAAAGGAGGATAGGTCAAGAAAATGCCATCCATTGGGCTATGGAGTCATGAAAGGTAATTACATGCAACAACTAGCCAAGGCTTTCAGAGGGCAAGTCATCTACACTAAAGGATATTTTTAGATAGATGATGGAATGGAACATTAATGATTGAAAGTGAAAGAAGGAAAACAACCCAATTTCTATCTATAGATCAAGTCAAAGGTCATTTAACTCCAGGCCTGCTTGGACATACTCAAAGGAAACTCTCAATGAAGTCACAAGGGGGCAGCTTGTAGATCGGACCAGAGATCATTTAACTCCAGGTCAGCTTTAGCATGCTCCAAGAGAAAATAGAGATAAGTTTAACAGAGCCAGGGTCTATAGATTAGAGAAGGACTTTGAACCTTCAATGATTTGACACCAGCAAGAGATCTTAGAAAGGCCAGCTAGTCGCACAAGGATCCTAGTGGAAAAGGCTAACTCTAATCCCCAGTGTTTCCAAATCTTCCAGCTTAAACAAAACAAAAACAACTAAGCAGCAAACCCCGAATTCATACATTAGCTAGCAGGCAATAACATCCGCTACACTAGTTAAATTAGCTGAATTTACTCTTAGATTCACAATCGTTAGAAAACATTAAAAGCAAGGAGAGTAGAAACATAGGGTACCTAACAAGGGTAAATCCTATGCCAAATTTCTGATGCAACCCAACAGAAAATGAAACAGTATGAAAATGTAATAAACAATGTCAGAAAAACATCACCAATAGTAATAGACCAGGATTCTGTGAAATGTGCTTGATTAATTGATGCAAAACCAGTCACATACCCTGAGCTCAATAGCTGTTACAGTCCATACTTTCTCCTCCCAGCCTACTACATTACAAACTACTCTGGTACTCCCTCCCAAGACTATTCTAATAGTCAAACTAAATCCCTCTAATAGCAACAGCGACAACCGAAAAACAACCTTTACAACATGTTCTCGGGAATTCTTATGGGAGAAGAGAATAACAAGAATAGATATACATTTAATTTGTTTCATTAAGACAGAATGGAAGAAGTGTTCACGCCCATGCTACCTAATGTTTCTTCGTCGACTGTGTGTACTCTGTAGTCTGGTTCAGAGCTCTTTGTCAGGTCGATATTGACCTTGGATGTGTTCTTGATGTCCTTCTGGTTGTAAGGCCCTCTTTTTTGTCTTCTGAAGCAATTAAGGTGACTGAAAAGGTCTTCAGGTCTCCATGCGTCCATAACTGCAGTCCTGATAGTCTTTAAGAAGCTTCTGTCAGTGTAATTAACTGTTTCTAGGCTCGAGGAGGCATGGAGACTGCTGTAGGAAGGTGTACCTCTGGAGAAAACACGTTCTGCTGTTACGTAGCACTGATATGACTTGTTTCGTGTACACTTGGTCTTCACACTACACTTCTTCCTTTGAATGTGGGATTAAGCGTTAATTACATGAATAATAAGCATTAACCCCTTGAATCTCTTCTGCTAATATACTTTGCTGCTGCTGTCATGGCCTTTCTGTGCTTTCAGCCACAGTGGCCATGACTGTAGAGGTGGAGTGCAATCTCACTCCGTAAACCCTGCACAAAGAAATAAACCTGTCAAACAATCCAGGGCGGTGGCAGAAGAATTGTTGTGGAGGCCCGGGGGAACGGTGGCGCGACTGTGGAAACGGTGAAAGAGTGGCAAAAAATAGAACTAACAAAGGTTTGGGGTAAGACGGGGCACGGACCGTCTGATCATATGCTGGAGTGGTGATCAATGGTTGGGATTTACAAATGGAGGGGTTAATAGTCGAATGGACAGAGAAATGATGTAAAGCCCAAAGTTCCGAGGTTCGGGCAAATACAAATGAAGCAGATCAAATGACTGGATTCAGACCTTTAGGGGTGGGACCCAGCTAGGGCGGAGGGCAATTCATTTAGGACCGTCGGATCTCAGGAAGAAATCGATGACGGAGATTGAAATTTGAAGTTAATAAGGGCTTCGATGAAGAAAACTGATGGGGGCACGATTAGATCCCAGCCGTCGGATCTGAATAAATGGACGGATAAGATCGAATCGGGGGCACAGGGGTTGACACTTTTAAACTTTGTGATTGCGACGGCGTGATTGAGCACTGGTCGTTGGATCCGGGGACCAGATCAATGACCCACATTCAATCGGAGGGAGATGGAGAGTGGCGACGGGGCGATGATGTGTTTAGCGTCGAGCCGTTGGATCTTTGACTAATCGGACAGTCGAGATTGGATCGAGGAAATCGAAATCGCAAAGGGCGGAAGATGGTAGTGATTGGAAAATGTGATTGGGATTGGAGCGGGAGAGCGAGGGCCATCGGATCAATAGGGGAATCAACGGCTAGGATTACCATCAGCGGAGGAAAGAATGGAGTTACAAGAGGGGAGTGGGATAAGTCTGAACCGTTGGATCTGGAGGGATGGGCGACCCAGATTGGATCGGGTGATCGCAATCGGAAAGAACGAAGGAGTGGCATGGCAAAAGTTGCGATTGTGATTGGAGCAGGCGTGTGATTAGCGCCGGGCCATCCGATCTGGGTGATAGATCAATGGTGGAGATCGTGGCGGAGGTCTTATAGACCAAAACTCAATTGCATCGGAGTTTTTCTCTTAACAAAGAAATGTGCTCCACCCAACAGTGTGATTGTGATTAGCGCCTGGACTATTAGCGCTTGGTTCTGGGCGCAGGTCAGGTGGGGAAGTGGTTTGCGGGGCTTAGCCAAAAGGGGCTTAGGCCTAATATAAGGTAGAAAGTGGGCTTTTGGCTCATTTTAATGCATTTTGAGATTGGGAAAGGGTAACGGTAAGGGAAAAAAGGGGAAAAAATTCCAAACAAGGGGAACTCAAAAGGCTTAAGAGGGGATTTAGGATGATTTAAAAGGGTAAGTGGGGAATTTATAAGGGGAAACAAGGGGATGAAAACAGAGGTTTGGGAGGGATGATATAAGGGGAAAAAGGAGGCCCTTTTGGGCATTTCTTCACGAATAGAGAGGCTTTATAGTGGGAATTAGCAGTGGGGATTTATCAAAGGACAAGGGCATAAGGAGGCTTCAAGGATGATGTGTTTTCAGGGGAAATGCATTCCTTGGAGGCTCAAAAACATTTTAGCCCCCCTATTTTCTTGTCAAAAAATTCATAGGGGGCTAACAGGTACCTGGATGAAAATCTACGTCGAAGAATCATCTTCCGAGGATGTGCTTACGAATCTTGTCCAATGAAGTCTACATGTATGTCTGATCTCATAGGTTCATTGTAATTTTTTGTAGAAGGTCCTGCTTCTTCTTCTTTGTAACCGAGGCCAGTCTGTAATTGTAAGGTCATTGATTGTTGATGAGTTCTTCCAATGCCCTTGAGCTGTTGGCATAGTTTTGGACAGTTTTTCCCTTCTTCACTTCCTTACGCAATGAGACTACTTCGGCTTCTAATGCTTCCCTTTCTTGGTTTCTTTCTTCCAACTTCTTTTGAAGTGACTTTTCAATACATTTGTGTTCTTCAACCTCAATTTTGAGACCTTGAACTTGTTCTTCTAGAGTGTTGGAACGGATCTTCTCAGCATTGAGCTCTTTTATAAGCTTGATTGCATCCTCATAAAATTCTTCTATGGTCAACCCTTCTTCTTCATTGTTTTATACTTCTTGTTTATTGTGCTTGGCCATAAACAATACTGTCTCATTGGCTTCTTCTTTTCTATCACTTTCTTCATCGAATGATGAACTATCTTCTTTAGAGAGAAATTTCCTTTTGGATCCTTTCTTTTTGCCTTGCTTGTTGGATTTCTTAAAGCCTTTCTTTCCTTTTGAGTTTCCATCACTTTTGTTTGGACATTTTTGCTACGAAATTCCCAACCTCACCACAACCGAAACATATCAATGAAATTTTACCTTTGAATTTTCTGTTACCAGGTTTTAGTTTTCTCGTAAAGTAAGCATATTCTTCATTTGAAAGACCTTCTCCATCATCTCCCTTTTCTTCACACTTGCAGGTGCATGTCATTTCAATTGAAGTTGGTTTGTCCTTATTGGTTTGCTTAGATGAAACAAACACAGTTTCTAGATTTGAAGTACCCTTTTCTTCATCAAGTCTCATTTCATATGCTATGAGAACTCCATGTAATTCTTCCTTGCTGAGTTTGTCCAGATCTTCACTTTATTCTAAGACAGATACCTTTGGGTTGAATCTGCTTGGTAACGTTCTAAGAATCTTCTGTATAATAGTCTTCTCGTCAACTGGCTCTTCCAATCCTTCCAGAGTATTGGTTATTTCATCAACGTATTGGAAGTATGCAACAATGTTGCAATCTTCTTTCATTCCGAGTTGCTCAAATTTTTCTCTATAGATTTGAAGTTTTGCTTCTTTGACATTTGAGTCACCTGCATATATATTCTCAAGCTTTTCCCATACATTTTTCATGGTTTTACAACCCAACACCTTATGATAATCAAATTCAATAAGTCCACTGATAATAATATTCTTTGCTTTTGCATCATTTACCAAATTCTTCTTACCTTGTTCATCCGCGATTGATGTAAATCCATTTTGAACAGTGTCCCATACTTCATAACCTTGCGCCAAGAGATAGACCTCCATTCTTCCTTTCCAGAGTGCATAATTATTTTCATTGAATAGAGGTACACCATTCTTGGTATGCTCCATGACCTCCTTCCAATTGTTAAACTGCTATTGAAGGAACCAAGCTCTGAAACCAATTGCTGGAAATACTGAGAGGGGGGGGGGGGGGGGTGAAGCAGTATATCTTTCAATTAGAGCATTAGTTAATCTTCAATTATTATCTGTGTTTGTAAATTGATAGTAGCAAACAAGAGGAACACAAATGCACACAATTTTTAAGGTGGAAACCCACTCCGAGACAAAAACCACCTAATGATTTTCTAATAATTCTTTAATATTCAACTCCAATTGAAAATAAAGCTCCAACTTCCTAGAATCTAGAAAAGCATTCTTCTCTAGCTCCCACAAGATGGACGCTCCAATGCCCAAGATTCTTCAGTAGTCAAATGAATGAATGCCCCAACACCCAATGAGATACAACTCACCCTAGCACCACCCTACCACCCTATAGAAGAATAAAAAAAGAATGGACTCTCGTACCAGGGAAAATGGTCCACTTTTACAATGATATAGAATGATGTAGAAGAAGAATATATACTAGACTAGAACCCCAACTTTAACACAACCACCTAATGATGATCCTAGACCTCCCAACACTGCCTCTTCAACCCTTGGCAGATAGAGACTAGTACAATTTGTATAATAATGTATTTACAATGACTAAGTACAATGATACCTTTACAATGATTGTATGCAGTGCTGCCCACTTGAAGACTTCATATGATGAACTTATTGCTGCTGTTATGCACCTTGGTTGCTACTCTTGTCATGCTACCCTCTACTGCACCTTTCTTTTCTTTGTTTCCGTAGAAATTCTGTTCCTTTGCAACCCTTGAAAACACATGATCTAGCTTTTTCTTGCCTTCTAGGAGCTCGATATTGAATCTGGTGTATCTCTGCTATTTCAGATCCTCAATATCTGATTTTTGGTCTTGTAGTAGTCTTATTAGTCTTATTTCCAATGCCATAGGTCTGACCCAATTTGGATTCTTCAAGAGAGATTTATACGCAATCTCTCACAATGCCCTAATTAAGGATTGTTTCAGTAGAGCGCACTTGTACGGCATGCCACATGTCATTGTTTCTTCATTTTTCTCTAAAATTGATAGAGAGAAAATTAAAGACTATGCACTATCCACCACTTTTTATGGAATTCCAATCCGATAATCAGAGAGATATTTATGACGAATTTACCAAGGTCACTTCTTTGAGATGAATTTTAGGAGACTACAAAAACCCTGACTTCCACAGATCATATCTCCAAAAATATTGTGCACCTTGATCTGAATTTTTTCCTGAAGCTTCCTCAGGATTTCGGCTTTGCCTCATAAAAATTTCAGCTTTTGAACCTTCATATAAAACAATTTAGAGTGAAAATTCCATGATGACCTGTTTCAGATGGCCGAATCCCTTGCATAAGGAGGAAATGAAGATCACAATTTATATGAATGCTTAAGTTGAGAGAGGATTCAACAAGTGAACATGGGAGGGATTTTAGGAGCTTAAAAAATATTAATTATGACTTTTCAATGACCCATGCCCCAACCCCATGGATTTTTAGCCCACTAACTGGGGGTACAAACTTCAAACATGAATATCTCTCAAACCGTGAAGAATTACATGTGTGCCATATATCAATGGAAACATCTCGACAAGTAGAAACCATCAAAAGCATCATTGACCCAGAATATATTAATTTGGTAGGTAACAATTCCCATGCAATATTGGTTTAGCTCCTGGTGTTGCTTGGGTTGACATCAATGACAACCACTGATCAACAAGATTAACCACCGAAAATTCAATCAACATGTCCCCCTATCAGCTAGTATATGGCATGAATGATGTTTTCCCAACATACTTAGGAGTTCCAGTCATGAAAATCCTTCAGGAAGTCCAAGCTGAAGAAAATGATATGTAGAGAGTGATCAATCAGACCATCCATTTGTAGCAGACCAGAGAGGAATTTTATCAGAGAACTCAAAAATTCTAAGAAAACATGAAAAGGTTATTTGACAAAGGGACTAAAGCAAATGCCTTCCAAGTTGGAAATGTGGTTCTAAAATGGGATTCAATGAGGGAAGAGAAAGGAAAGCATGGTAAGTTTGAAAATCTTTGGAAAGAGCCCTACATTATTCGTTCCATAAGAGGGCATAATGCATTTTTCCCACAGGAACTGAATGGCGAAGAAGTGTTTGGAGGTCCTATCAATGGCAGGATGCTTAAACACTATTTTTGTCAAGAGTCTTAATTTCATAATTTCATCCATTGTACATACCATTTTCATGAAGAAAAAGAGAAAATAAAAATACAAAAACAAGAGAAAAACAAAAAGAGGGCAGAAATAAAACAAGAAAGGTATAGCCCCATACCAAAAGGAAAGGAAAATATGAAAGTGTGCAGGCTCAAATGCCACTACTTTAAGGAGCACTACTGTCCAATCATACAACCTAATCATGATTGGGAAGATTTCAATTTATTGCTGATAGGATAGTGAAGAAGTTATGCCAAACTATTTAATCTTGGCTTATCAGTAGAACATATTAGGACAGAAGAAAGAGAGGTTCAAACATGCTAAAAATCTGAACCTAGAATCACAAGAAAATATGGCTCTAATTCTCTCAAAACTTGAGCCAACGAGAAGAAGAGAACCATTTCTGAAATGCTCAAAACTTGGACCAGCAAAGAAAAATAAAATAGCTCTAACAAGATCAAAACCAGAGCTGAAATGAAGAAAAAGATGACTCTAAAAAGGTCAAAATCTGAGTCACAACAAGAAGGAAGATTTTTTTTGAAGTTCAGATCTTTAGTCTTCAAAATTTTAGTTTTTGAATCTGTGCAAGTTTCAGTTCATGTGCAGCCTATATTTATGCCATGGGCCCACAGCAAATCAGACAATCTAATCCTGGTTTGGCTATTTTTTCAATTTCTATTTTAGAATATAGAGAATGAAAATATGTCAGAGTGTTTAATCCTGACAGATATTAGTTTAGGTAGAGAAACTTATGAGTTCAACTGCTTAATCTGAACTCATGGAGAGATAAGGGTAGCATTAGATAGGTTTACTTTTCTGTTTGCAAAATAAATGTTCAGAAAAGAGTTTTTCAGTCTAAGTGCACTCAAAAAAGAAAATAATTCTAGGATAGATAGTTTGGGTAGGTAGAAGTGTTGATCAAATGGATTTCTTGCTGCAGGTCAGTGAAAAGTTGTCAAATGAAGAATTCTGCCTAATGGATAAGGCACTGGTCTACTAAATACAGAATATTACTGAGGTTCTGGACACCTAAAGGGCAAGCTTTCCTCCCCAAGTGGAGCCACTGTTAGCCACCTATAAATGTTGATGATCTAATGGTGGCTAAATTTGCTGGAAAGCCTTCAAGAGATATATTTCCTTTGAAAATCCATCATCTTTGAAGTATTATGATGATTCTTTATCCTCTAAATTAATCTTCACTGTTGTTTCCCTATAAGCCCTAAAAAACATGCTCATAAAGAAACTGCTTATAATGCTCCTTTTCCCATCATTCACCTCTCCATTTTACTCCCACAAAATCTCCATTTTTACCCTTTTTCCCCTTTCAAAAATCCCACAAAACCCCTTCATTTTAACCTCCAAACCATTAAAATCTTCTTTTAAACCTTATATCATTCTTTTATTTGGTTTAAAAATCCTTTTTCTGGCTTACCGAAACCCTCATTTGGCCTTAAAAACCCTTTATTCTGGCCTAAAAATAGTCTTTTTTACCTTTTAAGTTATTAAGCCCCCAAGGGCTTATATCCTTTAGCCCCTGTCTCATATAACCCAAGCCCCGCAATCGGGCGCTTAAAATACATAAACCTCCATTCATAAAACCTTTTCCTCACTTATTTTTCCATTCATGACGTCGTGGTCCAAGCAAATATGGTCCCTCCCATTCACCCTACCTTACCTTTTCATCCATCCATCTATCCGCTCCTCCTTTTAAATATTGACCATCCATTCTATAGATCCAACGACCAAGATCTATCCTGATCATTCAAACACTCTCGAAAACCCACCTACTACGCGATAAACACCACACGTCACTACCGAGCCCACTAGTCTTTCCGCCTGCACACATTGCCTCCCGTCGCGTGCTATCTGCACCATCCGATCAACATCACACGATCCGACGGCTGAAGCTCTGTTTCGAAAAATATTTATGCCTAAGGATTAGCATCCCAAAATTTTGCGAAATGGGTGGTTTTGGAAATCCATGTGATGATCAGTTTGTGGAAATGCATTACAAAAGTGAATACTGCCTCTCCCCCATTTCATTTTGCGAAAACCATTCCCGGATTTCCGCCATACCACTACCTTCCTCATTGTCATTTTCACTTTTAATCTCAGTTGTCGATCTCTGAGATCAAATGGCTTGTGTTATATCACAACCCCACTCGTTTTCCCTTCATCTATTCTCCCAAACGACTTCATTAAGAGATCTCCACCGTAGATCATCCTGATCTAACAGTCCACATTCATCCTCGCACCCATACCCTCACTGAACCTGGTTAGCTGCTCTACCAGGGCTTTTACCAATTTCTACTGCAATCACTGCCTCCTCACTGCTCCTCCACCACCCCAAAGCCTCTGCAAGCAGTCTAAACCAAGCCCGTAGGTTTTTTATAACAGTTTTTCGTGTGTTTGCAGGTTTTTCATGGCCAATGAAGGATAAATGTTTTACAGTCACAAAGGTGACACAAAAGCTCAGATGGAAATCTCAATGCCACTAAAAAACATCAAAGGGAACCAGAACAGAAGGCGATGTCATGTCTAGCAATGGATCAGATCCATGAATCCTCAGTGACCCTCCAGCTCAGCGAAACCCTCCACCTGTACACAGACCAGTCAAGATGGAGATCACATATCTAGTGGTTGACAGAGTCTTCGTAGCTATGCCAAATCTTCGGAAGCCTAAGGAGAGCCAAGCTCACCAAGTCTTCATCATCAACAGTAATCCCCACACTTCCCAGTTCATCCCTACAGTGGAAAAACTTTGTGAGATATTTTGGAATATTGTCGCCCTTCTCCATTTTTATTTTTATGAGCTTGTCTTTGAGCGCCAACTTCCTCTAGTCGCTGCTGCTTTGGAAAAAATCTGTCAAAGCCTTCCACATAAGAATGGAGTGGCTTTCTCGTGAAGGCTGGACACAATATGGTCCTTCACACCTTCCAACAGAATTCTTCTTGTCTTTTCTATCTTCTTTTGCCATGTGTCAAGTAATGCAACATCGCTAGATCCTCGCTTAGGAACATCACTATCGATGAACTCCTTCAGTCCATTATCCTCCAGCACTGCCTCCATCCTATCCTTGCAGGCTATGTAACTCAAGCTCCCATCAAGGGCATACTCCAATCGTTACCCATTGAAATACATTTCAATGTATACTCAACTTCTACACCAAGAATTTTCTGTAGCAAATTCGAATTGTCCACCAACACAAACTCAAAAAATCTTCACAATTACAATCTTCAAGAATTAACAATGCTCTGATACCATTTAGAAATTATATAAAATAAGCATGAATATATCCATATTCTCTTGATCTAACAATATTTTATCTTCTTGCTAAATACAAAATCCTTCCATTGTTAATATTTTGCGGAAAATTAATTGCAAACACATGTGAAGCATAAATAAAAAAAATCGCACATATCACAGTTGTTTAACGGGAAATACTGAAGCTGAAAACCCCAAATATCATATATTATGTATCATGGAGATCATGTAACAATATCATACAAAGCTTAGTATATCAAGCTCTCAGTACAATACAATCGTCACACACTAATCAAAAGAAATTTTCAAATCCATGCACCGATTTCTTGCCACCTGCTAGCCTGCCTCCACTGCGCAATCCCTGCTGAAGAATAGCTCTGAATGAATTCGAATTACCCTTGCCTTGACTACGCAATCCTCATTCGAAACTCTAATGTGTGTGTGGTGCAATAAATGCATCACTATAGTCACAACATATGGTCCATCTTGCCGTTTCACCTATCTCTCCACTAGGTCTCCACTGGAACTGCTATGAATTGTAGTTAACTGTTGTATTGTGTTGGGGTCCTATGTTTTGGTAGATTGGCTAACCAAAATACAAGGAAAAATCAGAACCAATCTTTAGAGCTCTAGGATCTAGCCCTCCTAGTCTTAGAGAGGGATCTCTCAATATGTTTATAAATATATGTCTTGAAAGGTTTAGAAGTTGATTTTAGGCTAGTTATGAAGTGCAGGGTTGTTTGTTTTGTTTGGTTGGACAAATGTGTTTCATGCAGTGTAGATAGAGCATGGGAATCTACAAGCCATTGGGAAATGGAGCCATGTGAAAGTCCAAATAGTTCTGATTGAGAAGGAAGGGAAACCAAAGGGAAAATCTAACTTGGTCAAGGATCTGTTGAATAATATAGGTGAAATGGTATGAACATTAAGGACTAAGAGCGAAAAGCAAACTAAAACCTCTCACAATGACTTAAAGGATTCGGGGAATGCCCTATTTCCTCCAGTAAGCTCACTGTTTTGGACTTAATCAATCTAAACACTCAAAGAAAGGAGAGATGCAGACTAAAACCTTCTTAGTGAATTATAGGATTCAGGGAACGCCCTATTTCCTCCTATAAGTTCATTGTTGAGGGCTTAATCAACAAAGACATACAATTGCATTCAAAGAAGAGGGAACACCTTAGACATCTAGGACTGCAATTATAGGGACCTTCAACACAATAATTACAGTAAGGAACATAGGGTATGATTGAAACAGGCCTCTCTGTCAAACTGTACGCATTAATAATCAAAGGGAGATTTCAGATACAATATTTAGTGGCAAATAAAGAGGGAATGCCTAAATAGTCTTTAACACAACTGTATTTAACATTTCTGAAATAAAACAAACTAAATATTTAAGAGAGCTAATAGACTACCCTATCATATACAGTAGCAGAAAACATATAAACAATGAAGGATAAATAGGTAAGAGGTGCTTCTAAGATACATTTCTCTGCCTAAACTTTTTATCCTACTGTAATTCAAAGCATAATGGAACAAAGTGATAAATGGGAAACAACATTAACAATAAGAGATTATTTTACCAAAACTAGGCTCAAGGATCCAATGGTCCAGCCTCCTTCATCAATAGAAAACAGATACCTCTACACTCCTTCAGAACACCAATGCTTCTTCAAAGCAGCAAACTATCTATTACTTTGAAATCACCAAATGCCAACCTTTTCCAATGAGACTTCAAAGAGTCTTTATAGGAAAAATGAGGAAAAGTAGGTAAAGAATATTTTAATGATCATCATAGATAGGAGAGGGCATTTGAATGATCCATTCTGTGTCATAAACATCTCATTAAATTCTGGACAGGATCAATAACTTTTTAGCTTGGTGAGACCATTTTGATATGACAGAAATCACCCATAGGGTATCCTTTGGGGGAAATATTATCTGCAGTGGTATTGCTATCTCCTCTGGTGTGGGTTAAGTGGAAGAATGGGCCTTGAGGACTCCCATACTTCTAAATAACTACTTCTGACAGTTGTAGCAGTTTATTTGGTGTAATAACTGCTTGACAGGCTTGTGTGCATGGAGATGGGCTATGTTTGTGTCAGTCAACTTCTACACCAATAACTGCTCTGTCTCTTTGTACTTCAACCTGTTTTAACTCTGTTTATGTTTTAAATTTGATGATTGCTCGAACTTCTTCTGTACTGACATCTTATTCAACAGATCCTTGACCAAGTTAGATTTTCCCTTTGGTTTCCCTTCCTTCTCAATCAGAACTATTTGGACTTTCACATGACTCCATTTCCCAATGGCTTGTAGATTACCATGCTCTATCTACACTGCATGAAACACATTTGTCCAGCCAAACAAAACAAACAACCCTGCACTTCATAACTAGCCTAAAATCAACTTCTAAACCTTTCAAGACATATCTTTATAAACATATTGAGAGATCCCTCTCTAAGACTAGGAGGGCTAGATCCTATAGCTCTAAAGATTGGTTCTTATGTTGCCTTGTCTTTTGGTTATTCAATCTACCAAAACACAGGACCCCAACACAATACAACAGTTAACTACAATGCATAGCAGTTCCAGTGGAGACCTAGTGGAGAGATAGGTGAAACGGCAAGATGGACCATCTGTTGTGACTATAGTGATGCATTTATTGCACCACACACACATTAGAGTTTCAAATGAGGATTGTGCAGTCAAGGCAAGGGTAATTCGAATTCATTTAGAGCTATTCTTCAGCGGGGATTGCGTAGTGGAGGCAGGCTAGCAGGTGGCAAGAAATCGGTGCATGGATTTGCAAATTTCTTCTGATTAGTGTGTGACGATTGTATTGTACTAAGAGTTTGATGTACTAAGCTTTGTATGATATTTTTACATGATCTCCATGATATATAATATATGATAGTTGGGGTTTTCAGCTTTAGGATTTCCCGTTAAACAACTGTGTTATGTGCGATTTTTTTTATTTATGCTTCACATGTGTTTGCAATTAATTTTCCGCAAAATATTAACAGTGGAAGGATTCTGTATTTAGCAAGAAGATAAAATATTGTTATATCAAGAGAATTTGGATATATGCATGCTTATTTTATATAATTTCTACATGGTATCAGAGCATTGTTGATTCTTGAAGATTGTAATTGTGAGGATTTTTTGAGTTTGTGTTGGTGGACAATTCGAATTTTCTACAGAAAATTCTTGGTGTAGAAGTTGAGTATACATTGAACATGGGTAACGATTGGAGTATGCCCTTGATGGGAGCTTGAGTTACATAGCCTGCAAGAATAGGATGGAGGCAGTGCTGGAGGATAATGGACTGAAGGATTTCATCGATAGTGATGTTCCTAAGCGAGGATCTAGTGATGTTGCATTACTTGACACATGGCAAAAGAAGATAGAAAAGACAAGAAGAATTCTGTTGGAAGGTGTGAAAGACCATATTGTGTCCAGCCTTCACGAGAAATCCACTCCATTCTTATGTGGAAGGCTTTGATAGATTTTTTCCAAAGCAGCAGCGACCAGAGGAAGTTGGCGCTCAAAGACAAGCTCAGAAAAATAAAAATGGAGAATGGCGACAGTATTCCAAAATATCTCACGAAGTTTGTCCACTGTAGGGATGAAATGGGAAGTGTGGGGATTACTGTTGATGATGAAGACTTGGTGAGCTTGGCTCTCCTTAGGCTTCCGAATATTTGGCATAGCTACAAAGACTCTGTCAATGGACGGGAGAAACTGCTGGGATGGGAGCGACTTTGGTCGAATCTTGTGCAAGAGGAGATAAGGCGAGGTACCAGGGATGGCTCTTCATCGAAGAATGAAGATGAAGAGAATTGTGCTTTGGCTGCCAAAGAAAGGAAAGGGAAGGGGAATAAATTTCCTTCAAAATCCGATGCTAAAGGAAAGAAGAAAGATTTGTCCAAAGTGAAGTGTTTTCATTGTCACGAACATGGGCATTTCGCCACTAACTTCCCACAGAAGAGAAGAACAAGAAGGTTGTTGGATCTGTAGCTGGAGAGGCCTTAGTCTTGCAATTTGAACTTGTTTTCTCTTTGATCACATGCTTGGTTTCAAGATATATGGGATCGGTGTGGTATCTTGATAGTGGTGCGTCTTTCCATATGACGGGAGACAAGGAGTTGTTTAGTGACTTAGAGGAGAAGGAACTTCAAATACATATAGAGATGGGCGACAATGGTCAATACAGTGCGACCAGCCTTGGTACCATTACCTTTGAGAGGGAGTTCGGTAATCCATTCTTGTTGAAGGATGTTATGCATGTTCCAGGCCTAAAGAAGAACTTGGTGTCAGTCGCAATGTTGGAAGACAAAGGTTATGATGTTGTTTTCAGTGAGGGAAAAGCCTTCCTTCGACATAAAACAATGGGTCAAACCAAGAGGATAGGGATTCGAGTTAAGAATATCTATAAGCTGGAGGTAGATGGTTGCACTGCAATGGTGGGCAAAGCAGAAGAAGTGGTGAGCCGGGATGAGGGCAAATTATGGCACAAGAGATTGGGCCATCTTCACCATGGTGCTTTGAAGATTTTGTAGTAGATTTCTACTGGACTTCCCAAGGGTACTCTTGTGCAGTCAGATCAGTGCAAGTGATGTACTATGGGTAAGTTTGTGAAGACCACATTTCATGAGAAGGAGAACCATGCTTCGGTGATCCTGGAGAGAATTCACACAGATGTGTGTGGACCTTTCTCGGTTGCTTCAACAACAAAACACAGGTATTATGTTATATTTTTTGATGCCTATTCTCGTAGATGTTGGATCTTCTTCATGCAGAAGAAGAGTGAAACATTCTCAAATTTCTGTGATTTTAAGGCATTGGTGGAGGAGTTGGGGAAGTAAGTGAAAGCTCTACGGAGCGATAATGGTGGTGAATACATCTTGGGTGAATTCAAAGACTTCTGTAGCAAAGAAGGAATTCGAAGAGAACTCGTAGCGCCTATAATCCACAGCAGAATGGGGTCATAGAGAGAAATAATAGAATGATCATGGGTGTTTCACGAGCGATGTTGCATGACCAGGGCCTACCGATGCACTTGTGGGCGAAAGCATGCAACACTACAGTTTATGTGCAAAACCATTGTTCTCATAGAGTACTTGGCATGAGTACACCTGAAGAATATTTTACTGGTAAGAAGCCTGATATTTCTCATTTGAATATTTTTGGCTCATCTGTTTACATTCATGTGACAAAGGACGCCAGGAAGAAGTTGGAGCTGATTGCAGAAGTTGGGACATTTGTGGGGTACACAAAAACACCCCATAATTATCATGTGTATTTTCCAGACAGTCTGATGACTGTGGTGTGATGGGATATAAAATTCAATGAAGTGAAAGCCATGAAGTTGTTGCTTGAGAGGGAGCTACACTTGCATGTAGAGGAGGAACTTCTTATTCCCAAAGATGAGTGTCTAGATGTGGATCAGCCATAGGAGGAGATTCATGGAGTGGAGGAGTCCACTCATGCAGAACCAAACATCAGACAAGGTAGAAAGCGTACCACTAAAGCTAAGAGACTGAAGCTTGATGCAGCACAGAATGTAGGATTCCCTACATCACAGCGCAGATGGAGATAGTCACCTGACCGATTTACTGGATACATGGCTCTGATGAGCAAGTGTATCGTGACAGAGCCATCTTCTTTTGAAGAAGCAATGTAGGAGCCCACATGATGGAGGGGTATGAATCCATTGTCAGAAATAGTGCTTGGGAGATTGTTCCAAGGTTGGTGGGAAAATCGATTGTAGGATCAAGATGGATCTACAAGGTAAAGCAAGCTGCTGATGGGAGAGTCAAGAATTATAAGGCAAGATTTGTTGCCCAGGGCTTCTCACAGATCGAGGGGATTGATTATGAAGAAACCTTTGCACCTATCACACGTTATTCTTCCATAAGGACCATCCTTTCTCTCTCAGCACAGATGGGTTGGCACGTTCATCAGATGGATGTGAAGACTACATTCCTTAATGGGATCACTGAGGAAGAGGTGTACATTGAGCAGCATGAAGGATTTGAGATCTTCAGTAGCAAGTCGCATGTGTGCAGACTCAAAAGAGCATTGTACAGGCTGAAGAAAGCACCACGTGCTTGGTACACTCGGATCAACAGCTATTTCACTAGACTTGGCTTCACCAAGAGTGAGGCGGATTTAAACCTATACCAAATTGTGGTGGAGGGTAAGCTTTTAATCAGTGTTCTTTATGTTGATGATTTAATACTAACGGGTGATGAGCAGTTGACATACTCATGCAAGGCAGATCTTGCAAAGGAGTTTGAGATGAAGGATTTGGGCCTCCTTCATTATTTCCTTGGATTGGAAATATGGCAGCGGGAAGGTGAATTGTTTGTGTCTCAAGGCAAGTATGCCTGGGAGATACTGGAGAAGTTTCACATGCAAAGCTACAAGCCTATAGACACTCCTCCTCTAGGAAATTGAAGGAAAGAGGATGCTACATCGGTAGAGGTAGTGGATGCCACTGTTTATCGACAGTTGGTGGGTTCGCTCATGTATTTAGTTAATACAAGATCGGACATATGCTATGTGGTGAAATAGCTTTCACAAGCGATGGTTAAGCCTACCAAGCTCTTTTGGAAGGCAGACAAGCATGTCCTGAGGTATCCTAGGGGCACATATGAGTATGGTTTATGGTACAGACATACGAATGAGGTGAATTTGCATGGCTTCACGGATTCAGATTGGGCAGGTAGCGCAATGGACAGAAAGAGCACATCAAGAGGGATTTTCAGTATCAGATCTATGGCAGTTTCTTGGTACAACAGGAAACAAATATCTGTGGCACTCAATTCAGCGGAAGCAGAATACATGGCAGCAAGTCAAGCTGCATGTGAGGCTATCTAGATGAGGAAGATCCTGGTTGGTTTGTTCGGTTCACATTTAGATCCTACAGTGATACATTTTGATAATTAGAGTTACATTAAACTCTCTATTAATCCTATGTTTCATGATAGATCTAAACATATTGATATCTGGTATCATCATATCAGAGATTGTGTGTAGCGGAAGATCATGTTGCTTCAGTACATTCCTACGAAGGATCAGGATGCAGATATTCTGACGAAGGCGCTCATGAGGAGAAAATTCAAATACCATAGAGGCACGATCGGGGTGAAGGATAGTCCCTATCTTGTTGAGAGGGAGTGTTGAGATTCAACAAGATGATGAGCTCAGTGAAAAGAGTCACCTTCACTAAGTGGGCCCGCAGGCTATTTTTGGTGCAAGTCTATTTTTAGACTATGTCTATTTTTAGACATGGTGATCATATTTCAAAAGTTGCAAGATGCTATTTGTGGATGGTTGGTCAAGTTGGAAATAGATGAAATTTTATTTTTAGAATATTGGGAAAATTTTATTTATAGATCGTCGATCTAAAAATAGAAGTGTCGATTATTATTAGCTCTTAATATTAATCCAACAATAAACAACAACTTATTCTCTTGGAGCACTTAGTTTTAGTGCATAGATTGGGCAAATCAATGGGCTGAAGTAATTACACAATTACTAGGGTTTACTGGTGGTTCATGCATGGAGGACTCAGTTAGAACTGAAGTGGAAAAGTTATGACAGAGTTGGAAGAGTAGTTTATGGAGTTGTATTCATTTTAACTCAGTTGAGCTAGTTGTATCTAGTCTAACTAAATGATACACTGGTGAGAGTGGAGTGAATTAATTATTTAATTAATTCACAAATAATAACTCATTAATCAACTGAACAATACAGCAGTTAACTACACTGCATGGCAGTTCCAGTGGAGACCCAGTGGAGAGATAGGTGAAAGGGTAAGATGGACTATCTGTTGTGACTATAGTGATGCATTGATTGCACGACACACACATTGGAGTTGCCAATGAGGATTGCGTATTCAAGGCAAAGGTAATTCGAATACATTCAAAGCTATTCTTCAACAGGGATTGCACAATGAAGGCAGGCTAGTAGGTGGCAAGAAATCGGTGCATGGATTTGCAGATTTCTTCTTATTAGTGTGTGACAATTGTACTGTACTGAGATTTTGATGTACTAAACTTTGTATTAGATTGTTACATGATCTCCATGATACATAATATATGATAGTTGGGGTTTTCAGCTTCAAGATTTCCTGTTAAACAACTGTGTTATGTGTGATTGTTTTTATTTATGCTTCACATGTGTTTGCAATTAATTTTCTGCAAAAGATTAACAATGGAAGGATTATGTATTTAGCAAGAAGATAAAATATTGTTAGATCAAGAGAATCTGGATATATGCATGCTTAGTGTATATAATTTCTACATGTACCCACAAAGTCCATTTTGACACCAAATGTTCCCTTATAGATCCCTCAGCCTAAGGCAGAGGTCATTCACAAGATCCCCAAAGGGCCATTACAAGTAAATGTTGCTTATGCCAAAGCTGCCCATACCTACAGCATAGTAGATGACTTGGCACAGTATCCTGTCACCATGTCAACATTGGAAGTACTCTAGACATGCCCATCACAACGAAAAACTCTACTATCTACTTTGGGTGCTATGGATCCTTTAGATGATTGTTTAATCATCTTCGATGTTGAAAAATAATAACATCCCCCTTTACCTTCAGCCGTTGCCTTCCAAATACTAGTCAAGATCCGTAATTCCCATGCTCATAGATGTATCACTGACAAGGGCGCATCCACCTTCGTGATTTTCGCCTATGTTTGGAAGAAACTCGGATTCCCCAATCTGCCTCAATCCACCACCACTTTACGTGCTTGGGACATTCACCCTTCTTAGCCACTTGGCATGTTCCGTAATTGTCCAGTCACACTTATGGGAAAGATTGTTTGTATTGACATAGAAGACATTGATGCCCCCTCAAATTATAATATCCTCTTAGGTCGTAGCTACACCTATGCGATGGCAGCTGTCAAATATACAGTTCACCGTAAGATGTTCTTCCTCCATAATGGAAATATCATCACCATCGATCAATTATCATATTATGAACCGAAGTCTCAGACCTCCCTTGAGTCCATCATACCTTCAGTGGCTGATAACCAATCATTTTCACCTCTCACCAGTATTTCACTCGAAGTTTATAAATATTCCACCTTACTCGGTTCATTCCCTAGTCCCCCCCCCCCCCCCTCTTATCATTGAACCTAGTTCATCAAGTGTTTTCTTGTTGCAAGTGTCTCGGGCTAGCCAAAAGTAGCCCAGTTTGACTAGCCAGTAGCTAGCGCCTTCACAACCTGTTGTTGTTTACTCGACACAACCATCAGGACCATCTCCTCAAGGGCCTTCTCATTATGTGGGTTTCTCTCCCAATATTTTTCAACCAGGAATGATCCCCCCAAGCCTTAATCATTTGGGAGCCATTCCACCAAGCCATTACCCTTCCAGCCAGATACCATTTTTAGCTCCCCCCTCCGTAGTCGTTTCGGCACTTGTTATGGCTATGTTGAGTTTACACAATTTAACCCTCGAGATCCTTGTCTAGTACATTGATCCCCCAACAAATACTCCACCTGATCAACTTAAATAGACATTTTTGATAGACATTTTCATATTGATCCATTGTTTATATAGTCTTTAATCAGAAAATTGGTTTTTTCTTTCTTTTTCTTGATAATGTGAATTTTTTATCTATTCTTAATTGAATTTATTTTATTTTTCCCTAATTGGATTGGATATTTTTTTTTATTATTATTTACTTATCTTTACTTCTGATCGATTTAAATTTTTGAAGTTTTGAAGCACAGCTTCGAAACTTCTATACCATTTGTATGTTGTGCAACTCACTAGGTGACATATTCATTCCATGGCTAACAATTTCTGACTTGATTTCTATTGTACCTATACATGTCACTAGCATAATCTTCAATTTCGAATAGTCTGACATTTTTGATTGGAAGTCGATTTGGCTAGAATTTATCCTACAAGTAAGGCTTTTAAGCCTTACTTTTGAAAGGTTTTCATGAGCTACCTCCCATTCCATATGTCCTACCCAGCCATTGCTACTACTTTATATTCATCATATCCTAACATTCATCACTTTTCAAATGTTTTTGAATGGATCTAATTCCGTCATCACCATTGTCACCCTTGAAATACTCTTGAAGTTTGAAATTTCACCTCAAACAAATGCTCTACGAATTCCACAAAATTTTATTATTACTTTCCACTTTTTTGAACTATTAGAATCAATTAATACTTAGGTTACTCCATGTATACCATCAATTGGTAATTTATGTTTTAAGTTACTGGGAATCCTTGCATGCTTTCAAATGGGAAAACTATGGGAATACTGATTATAGTTTATGATTTTTCCCACTTAATTCATTGCTTTAATTGTATTATTGTAGTGGCTATTTGCTTAGATGCAGTATATTTGTGACAAATGTTGTCATAGTAATCTAAGGATGAAGAGAAATTTTGTGATTTTTTTCCTTGGGGCTCATTGTTTTTTTAATAAATATTTTGTAACTCAAATGGATATATTATTGATGTCAATATTTAGGTTTCTATACTTTTTGGATTTCCATTTCATTTCCTTTTCCAATTTCTGCTATAATGGGATAGATGCCCCTCGATTTCATCGGTTTTTCCAAACCTAGAACTAACTTGCCAAGATTTTTGTTGATCTTCAAATTTCGTTCCATTTTTTGCAGAAATTCTTATATTGATCCATTATTCTTAATGTATTTAATCAGAAAATTGGTTTTTATCTTTATTTTTCTTCATAATGTGAACTTTTTGTGTATTCTTAATTGAATCTATTTTCTTGTTTTTATAATTTGTTTGGAAAATTTATTTTTTCTGTTATTATTTACTTATTTTTATTTCTTATCAATTCGAAATTTTGAAGTTTTTAAGCACAATTTCGAAATAGTTGCTCCATCTGTATGTTGTGAAATTCACTTGATGACATATACCTTCCATGGCCAACAATTTTTGACTTGATTTCTATTGTGCCTATACATCTCACTAGAAATGATCTTCAATTTCATACTCTCTCTTCTTATTTACCCAAAGTAGGTATGTTGAATTACTAATACCACTAAATTTCAATCTCAGAGATAATCCTGCCTTCAAATTCCAAATTTCTTATGAACCATCCTTTGCGACATTAAGATGGCCTATATTGACATGTACCTAGGATTCCTTATATATGCTCCTTTAAATATAAGGAAAAGTTTATTTGATCTTCCTGTTATATTCATTTCATCATATTTGTGAATTGCATGACACTAAATGGCATAACCTTCTATTTGTAATTAACATTTTTCTTCTAATCATCCCCTTCATTCCAACCATAGCCTTTTCATTTTATAGAAAAAGTACTTAAGGAATATTGATTTCAAAATGCATGCTTGTGCCAACCATGAATAATCAACCAGCTTTTTAACCCTATGGAATTATCAATCATGATTTTTAACCCTATGGAATTATCAATCATTCTCTTCTCCATTATTTTTCATTGATCTTGGCCCCTCACACTTTCATCTGAATATATTTCACCTTTCAGGACATCTCCTTCCCTCCTCATCATGGAGCCTACCTTGACAGAGAATGTTATCAGTTTGTTGCTATTTCTCTATACTATGATCCAACCATATCTCCAAATAGTTGAACTCGTCCTTCTTCATTCGATGAAGAAATTGTCTGAACACTAACATATTTCCCTCTCTAACAGTGCCTCCCAGCATAGAACATTTCTCCCGTATGCTTACAATTCGCATGTCGTCTCTGGTGACTTGCAGCTGGACTAAATTATTATTCTCAAAGAAGCCACTTGAACACTTTTTCAAAAATATGTGTATGTTCATAGTCTTCACCCCATCCTTTATGTTATTATTTACCTTCCCTCTCTTCTCCACTGACATTCCAACTAATGCCCCATTGGTTTCCTCTTTCTTTCCTTCTTTTTCAGGATTATAAATTTCTTGAACTCGAAGTTCTTGAACGTCATACAACTTTGATTGGGGACCCAACCCTTCTTCAAATTGTATAACCGTCCATATTCCAAGCAGGATCTTCAACATTGCAAGGCCCCTTCTCGCATGTTCCTACTTCAACCCAGGGTTTTGCCTCATTTTCAACTCAATTTTCCTTTGTTTTTCCCGCTACCATGTCATTCATGGCGCTAAGCCCCTACTGTCAACAATGGTCAATTTAGGGCATGGTTCTTGCAAAAACATCCCTTCGCTCATTCAACAATTCTCGAGCCTCTGGAAAGGTCTTCATCTTTTACCTCATTGATTGTGCCAATGATTCAATCCATCTCTCTTTCCTCGGTGATTTAGCATATTCCTTGCATGGTATTATCCAAATTGGGAAGATTTTGTTATGAAACCAGCTCCAAAACTAGAAGAAAAGAGATATCAACTCCTTAGAAATAAGCCACTTCGAGGGGTTACAGGGGTACAACAATAAAAATAAGGGGGGCTACAATAAAATTATAAGGGACTACACTATTAATATAGGGACTTAACATGCCCCTCTCCTTCAAACAAGTGTTGTCCTCAACGCTTGATTATTTCTTGATGCTTCTGTATAAAATCCTCATCCTCCCATGTGGAATCTTCTACAGGAAAGTTCTTCCACTCACTGACATACTCTGAAATTGATCGTACTTTTCGATTTATTATTTCTGTGACTTATTTAGAAATTCTTTCAATGTGATGTTGATCTTCCTATTGTTTCATTAGATTCTGCACCAAAGTTAGGTTATCCTTTGAGAGTTGGAGAACTTGTTGTTGATGCTCGATGTGACCTTCCACTAATTTATCATCCATATTATCGATTATTTGATCCTTCAAAATATCCAAATTAGCCTCCATTTCTGCTTTTAAACCATCTATGTCATCTTCGGTTGCTCTTCGTAAGATCAAAATTTGTTGCACTTGGTACCGTAATTTTGATATCTCATACTACAATTCTTCCTCTTCATGCATCATAGTATATCTTTTTGAGGGCTTAATGGGTATGAAATTACTTTTAGGGGGGATTTTAGAACCCAATACTAATATCTATTCTTCAATATGCCCTTGGAATAAATTCAAACTAATTTTTTTTCAAACAAGACTTATGTAATTCGAAAAAAATACACACCTTTTTCTTGCTTTTGAGGAGCTCAATATTGAAACTGAATTATCTCTATGATTTTGTATCTTCAATTTCTAAAATTTGGCCCTAAGGTAGCCCTCTGAATCCTATTTCAAATGCCATGGATCTGACCTGATTTGGATTCTTCAATGAAACGTTATGTCTAATCTCCTACAATGACCTAATTATGGACTGGTTCCGTAGAGCAAACTTGTATGACTTTTCACATGTCACTGTTTGCTCCTTTGGCCCTGAAATTAATATACAAGAAACTACAGTCTATGTACTTCCAGCCACTTTTTACAGAATTCCAATCCGATGCTTAGAGAGGGAGTTATAAAGCTTTTCCCACGATCACCTCTTTGAGCTGAAATTCAGGAGCTTGAACAAGACCTAACTTCCATAGATCATATATTCGAAAATATTGCGAACCAAGTTGTGAAATTTTTTGAAATGTTTCCTCAGGATTTGAGCTTCGCGCTCTAAAAATTTCTTTTTCTGAACCTTCGTAGAAAACAAATTATAGCGAAAATTCCACGATGACATGTTAAGGTTAAATTCAAGAACCTGCAAAAGGACCTAACTTCCACAGATCACATCTCTGAAAATATTGCGAACCAAGCTCTAAAATTTTGCGAAGCTGTTCCTTAGGATCTTGGCTTCATGCTCTCAAAATTTCAGCTTTTGAACCTTTGTATAAAAAACGTTATAGAGAAAATTTTGTGATGACTTGTTTGAGTGAAATTCAGGAGCCTCCAAAATGCCCTACCTTCCACAGATCATATCTCCTAAAATATTGCGAAGGAAGCTCTGAAATGTTGCAACGATATTCCTCAGGATTTTCGCTTCACACCCTAAAAATTTCATCTTCTGAACCTTCATAGAAAAAAAGGTATAGTGAAAATTCCACAGTGACCTGTTTAGGTGAAATTCAGGAGCCTGCAAAAAGCCCTACCTTCCACAGATCATATCTCCAAAAATATTACGAACGAAGCTCTTAAATTTTGTGACGATGTTCCACAGGATTTCGGCTTTGCACCCTAAAAATTTCAGCTTCTGAGCCTTCGTAGAAAAAAATTTGTAGTGAAAATTCCACGATGACCTGTTTGGAGCAGCGAAACCCTAGAATCCAAAGCTCTGATACCAAATGTTGTGAAACCAGCTCCAAAAATAGAAGAAAAGAGATATCAACACCTTAGAAATAAGCCACTTCAAGGGGTTACAGGGGTACAAAAATAAAAATAAGGGGGGCTACACTAACATAATAAGGGACTGCACTATTAATATAGGGACTTAACATTTATAGTGAAAATTATGCGATGACCTGTTTGAGCGAAATTCAGGAGCCTGCAAAACACCCTACCTTCCACATATCATATCTCCTAAAATGTTGAAAACAAAGCTCTAAAATTTTGCGATGATGTTCCTTAGTATTTCGGCTTCACACCTTAAAAATTTCAGCTTCTGAACCTTCGTAGAAAAAAAGGTATAGCAAAAATTCCACAATGACCTGTTTAGGTGAAATTCAGGAGCCTACAAAAATCCCTATCGTCCAAAGATCATATCTTCAAAAATATTGCGAACAAAGTTCTGAGATTTTTCGACAATGTTCCTCAGGATTTCGACTTTGCACCGTAAAAATTTTAGCTTCTGAACCTTTGTAGAAAAAACGTTATAGTGAAAATTCCACGATGACTTTTTTGGAGCAGCGAAACCCTAGAATCCAAAGCTCCGATCCCAAATGTTGTGAAACCAGACCCAAAAATAGAAGAAAAGAGATATCAACACCTTAGAAATAAGCCACTTCGAGGGGTTATAGGGGTACAACAATAACAATAAGGGGGGCTACACTAACATAATAGGGGACTACACTATTAATATAGGGACTTAATAGATTTACATATTGTCAAATGGGACAGTCAAACCAAAAAACACAAATTACAACCATCTCAATAGCAAATGGAAAGTCTTCCTCTCTGCAGCTTCCACTTTTGAACCTTTCTTGAATGATGTTTCAACTATTCCTTTCCACCATTTTCATTTCAAACCTATAAGTGAAATCAAATATGCAGACCTCAGCTCAATTGTGGACATCATTGCGGTTGTGAGGTCCAATTCTCCAACCTCCACCATTTGTCGAAGAGATGGGTCTGAAACACCTAAAACAACTCTCATCTTGGAGGAAATTTATGGTTATAGCATTGACATCACCTTATGGGGTGAGAATTTCCACACTACATGCAAGGAACTTGTTGAAATCTGCTCTTTTATTGCATCGACCGTTCTTGCAATTAAAGGTGGCCACATAGCCAAAATTAATGGAAGGATTGTAGGGACCATCTCCACCAATAGCCTCCTCCTGAATCCCAACATTCCAGAGACTCGCCTACTCTAGTCATAATTTCATGAAAAAGGCTACATGGTTTCTTCACCATCATTAAGTAAAAAATTCTCTAGGTCTTCCAAGTGAGCGCACCCACAACGCACAATTTCTAGCCTCATAGATTTGCATCCCCTTGGAAAAGAAACATGGTTATCTATTCGTGCAACCATCACCTCTATTGACATGCAATATTTCTACTTCCTTGAATGCCCCCTTTCATCTGATGGCATCCAATGCATGAAAAAAATTATCCACCACTCAAATGGAATGTGGCACTACACAAAATGTGGTGGGGACTTCCCAGAGTGTGACTATCATTATATGCTAAAATTTGAAATGCATGACCACACAAGGCTACTGAAAAACATCACAAATTTTGATGATGCTACAACTAAACTCATGGGTATCCCAACAAAGTACTTGTTCACACTCTCCACTGATTCTAGTTTTATCCACGAGATTCATTCAAAGGTTTCATGTCGTCATTTCCTCTTCACACTATGTGTAAAAACATACAGCTTCAATGGTATCGATCGCATGAAGGTTGTCCTAATCAATTCATAGGAAATCAACTATGGCTCTGCATGTGCTCTTCTCCTTGAAGATATGAAGTAAATTTCTAATGCTTCATTTTTTCATCACCTTTGAACCTCCCTCTTCTTCCTGCATGTCAAAATTAAATGTAGACAACATCTTCTATTTTCTTCTTCGTTCGTTCTCATTTCTTCCCCTACCACCCTCTCCTTTTGTTCACTTCATCATTATACTTCTCTCTATGTATATACACATGTGTTATATGTTGCAGTTTCCACCTTTAAATAATGCTACATATTTTACCTTTAAATATAATATATATGATTTTCTTTTCTTCCTTATAAACAATGGAGTATATTTGCACCCTTTTAAAGTATGTGTTGTGCAGTTAAAAAAAAACACTAACTTGCTACAAAAGGTTGTTGTTTCTTTACCTTAAATCCATTTCATCTTTAGTTATGTTTCATCTTGCATCTGTATACTTCTTCCCTTGAATGTACACACTCTTTCCTAAATTTCCAAAGAAAAAATAAAAGAAAATTATAATCAATATTTTCTTATGTTTCATATTGCATCTTTATACTTCTTGCCTTGTACATGTCTTCATGTCACACAAATAATATGTGGATGTACACACTTTTTCTCCATTTCCAAAAAAAATATATGTATGTGAATGTACACACTCTTTTAGACAACTGATATGTGGATGTACACACTCTTTCGCAATTTCCAAATCCACACTCTTTGGAAATTTCCTAAAAAAAAAAGGAAAAACAAAATGTATATGGAAATACACACTCTTTCACAGTTTGCAAAAAAAAAAAAATACACTTGCTCCTATTTCCTTTCCTTTCACAATTATATTTCTCCCCTACCCTTCCATTAAACATTCATCCTTCTACGTAGACTCCTCCATGCACTATTTCATTGTGCTCAACGTTACTTTCTCTCAGCTTCTATATGCACTAATATATGTGTCTCTATGTTTGTATCAGGATGGACATTCTAGAATATTCTTGAAACCCCTCAAGAAATGTTCACAAGAGACTCCTCTATTCATAGAATAAAGACACCTGCAATAAAAAATACATCTCAAATATAACACTAGGTTAAACCCCCAATCCTTTCCAACTATACCCCCATACAATGTTTCTCTTCCCAAACATCTCCAAAATTCACGTCCAAGCCCATCTCCTTCAACATTCCTTACTACTAATATACCTTCCCTTGAGTTTCCTCCATTCACTAGCATTGCTTCCCCAACTACCTCGCACACCCCACCATCGACCTATGCTTCTTCACCCTCCCATCCCCAAAATTTGTTCAACCCTACCCTCAAACACACACCCCATAGATTTCATGAAAATATAGATGACCTCTCTCCCTTGCACGTCTAATCCATATGTAAGGAATCATATCCAAGTATAAAAAAAAAAAAAAAATTATGGTAACATTTTTTGCTTCCGATGTTCAACTACAAATTCCACCCACCGCTTCTCCCTCACAAGCATCATGGACCCTCAAAACCAACTATTTTTCCTTGCTTCTCTAACCCAAATAGAGGAAATGATCATAGCGCGTGTTAACCCAATATTATAGGTTACCCATGCACGATTTGGTCAATAAAAATACATCGATCATACTATTTGTTTCCCCCAAGATATAACTATTATTTCCAACAACTTGCCACACTTGGTATCTGAGTTAGGCATCGCAGTTGTTACTAGACATGTCTCTGACAACAAAACATATGATTTAATTATAAGCAGAACACATGTTGTTGTATCTTTGGAATAAAGTAGTGCATGATCCCTACTACAAGGATGTCTAGTATGTGGAAAAAGCTGCAATATCTGACTGGCACTCACCCTACTAATATCTCTTCTATCCTCTATCACATCACCCCCTCCTCTCCTAAACTAGAACTTTTCTTTCCTCCTTTGAATGATTACATTCCTACACATCCCACCCCAACAAACCTCCAGCCATCCTCTTTTTTATTAGCACTCCCAAATTCCCATACTCATATTGAAGAAATATGAAATTACCTAGACTCTCCCCATCCTAATTCCACTACTTCACTTTCTTGGCCCTCTATTTCCCTCTCAGCTATTAATGAATACACCATAGAAGGCCTCTTTGCTATGGCCTTCCCCACACTCTTCCCCACAGGGGTTTCCATGATTGCTCAACCACACCTTAGCAATTTTAAAATGCAAAAATATGCTTTGCACCTCATGTGCTACTATGATAACCATTTTGGCCAGTATCCAAGATTTCGGTATTACTTGTACAATCTTATGTTACAACATTTTAACCTAGAAATTTCTTCCATTTTCATGAAAATAAACCTTGGATATGGGTTTCCAATGACCATTGCAGACCTTCATGCATGACTCCATGACATGGCCGAATCTATGCTTCCTAACCAGATTATGCTCTTTGGGTCAGGCCTTAGGGGGACACGCTCATTCTGGAATAAGCACAAAGATGAACTCACTAATATGATCACACAAATGGCATGACCTACACATGGTATTTCCTGGCAGTCCACCACAAAATTCATTAGAGTTGTCTCGATTGAGATTCCATAATATAATCCAGAATCTGCATCTAACATCACAATACATTCATTTTCAACTCACAGTCTTCCTCAAAGAGGTCTTGAAAAAAGGTTTCCATGCAACGGACTTCTGGTGTAGGTTTTTTTACTAACCATCCTTCTCCTCTTTGTTTTTATTCCTACATATACAATTGCCTCATAATATTTCCTTTGGCATCTTTACAAATATGAATGGAAACGTAGGGGCTCTGTTAGGTCCCTATATTACTCGTGTAGTCCCTTACTGTTGTTAGTATAGCTCCCTTATTGTTATTTTTTTACCCCTATAGTTCCCATATTGTTATTATTATGCCCCATAAAAAACCACTATTGTTATTGTTGTGCCCTTACATTATTATTGTTAGGCCAGCTAGTATTATATTGTGACCCCATGGTCTCCTATATATAGAAAGGAGGTTTTGTCATTTGAATCATCCCAGAATTTTTCATTTATGTAATGTAAATGAGGTTTCCCCCTCAAATTGGCTGATTTATAAGGCGTTGATCTCTCTTTTCTTCTATTTTGTGAGCTGGTTTCATAATATTTGGTATCAAAGCTTTGGATTCTAGGGTTTCATAGCTTCAAACATGTCATTGTGGCATGTTTGCTATAACTTTGTTTCTACAAAAGTTCAGATTCTTAAAAAAACCCATTTGCGAAAAAATCTTGAGGAACGTCATGTCAAAATTTCAGGTCTTGGTTCGCAATATTTTTGGAGATATGATTTGTGGAAGTTAGGGTTTTTGTAGGCTCCCAAATTTCTTCTAAAAGAGGTGACCTTGGGAAAATAGTAATAACTGTCTCTCTGTGCATGGGATTGGATTTATGTAAAAAGTGGTTGAAATTACATGGAATTTGGTTTCATGTGTATCAATTTTAGAGCCGAAGGAGAAAAAAGTGACACATGGCATGCCGTAAAAGTTCACTCTAATGAACTAGTCCATAATTAGGTCATTATGGGAGATTGGGCATAAATTTTCCTTGAAGAATCCAAATAAGGTCAAACATGTGACATTGGAAAGACAATTCAGTGGGCTACTAGAGGATCGAAGATTAAATCTCAGGGATCCTAAATTACAGAGATACATCAGTTTCAATATCAATGTCATCAAAATCAAGAAAAATGTGTGTATTGTTTTTTGAATTGCATAAGTCTTGTTTGAAAAATTAGTTTGAAGTGATTCCAAGGGCATATTGATGTATAGATATCAGTATTGGGTTCTAAAATACCCCGTCAAAATAATTCAATATCCATTAAGCCCTCAAAATACTCTACTATTACTCATGATGAGGAAGAAGTGCAACATGATATATCAAAATTACAAGAGCAAGTGCACCAAATTTCGCTCTTGCAAAGAGCAACAAAAATTGAAATGGAAGTTTTGAAGAAAGGCATGGAAGCTAAGATGGATGGTTTGAAGAAAGGCATGGAAGGAAAGATGGATGGTTTGAAGAATGGC
This sequence comes from Pinus albicaulis, assembly GCA_034641835.2. NCBI lineage: Eukaryota > Viridiplantae > Streptophyta > Pinopsida > Pinales > Pinaceae > Pinus > Pinus albicaulis. Next base: position 346,941,587 of record CM076570.1, on the reverse strand, counting down.
ATGGAATCTAGGATGGATGTAATCGAAGCTAAGATGGATGGCATCAATGAAAATATTAAAGACAACATGGAAGACATGAAGAATGATCTAAAAGCAGACATGGAAGGTTTGAAGGAAGGTTTGACAAAGTTGATACAAGAAATGATTCCCAATGGAAAAAGGATAATATATGAAACTCATGATGAGAACAAAATAAATGTTAATCATGATTTTATAAACTCTAATGTTAGATTGAAGATCCACAATATTTCAAATATCGATATGAGGAATTTTTATGGCAAGGATCCTGTAACATGGATACTATAGATGGAGAAATATTTTGATCTCAATAATGTGCAAAACACACAAAAGGTACACATTCTAAATTCATATTTAGAATAAAATACATTTGTATGGTGTCGATGGCTTTGCTCCCGTAAAAAAATTGTCACTTGGTCAATTTTTACGAAGGAAATGATAGCACATTATGAGGATACAAAGAACAACACCTTCTTTAGCCAATTGATAAATCTCAAACAAAAGCATTCAGTGGTGGAGCACATTCAGGACTTCTAAAAATTGAATATAAGGGTAGCTGATATTCCATAGGAACATAGGATTGATGTCTTCATAGGGACTTTAAAGGATAACATCCAACATGATTTTCGCCTTTGGGAACTTGATTCACTGGAGAAGGCATTCAGGTTGGCAAGAAAAAATGAATGTAAAATTATGGCAACAAGGAAGCCTACCACTCACATCTATAAATATGGAAGTGTTGCTACTCCTAGACTTCCACAACCTACAAGGTTGACACCACAACAATTGGAAGAAAAAAGAGAAAAAGGGCTTTGCTGCAATTGTGATAGAAAATACACTAAAGGTCATAAGTGTGTTGAGAAAAAATTATTTACATAGATTGTGAAGAGGAGGAAGAAAATGAACAAGAAAATTCAAAAGAAGAGGATATACACTAGGAAACCACCCTAGAGAAATAAGAAATGAGTCTGACCATATCCTGTAATGCATTCGCGGGAATTACCACTCGTCAAACTCTCAAGATAGAAGAAAATATCATGAAGAGAAAGTTAATAGTGTTGATTTATTCAGGTAGTCCAGTAGTTTTATTCATTGTAAGGTAGTCAAGGAATTGAATTGCTTCCTATGTCCAGCACCAGAGCGTCAAGTAATGGTTGCAAATGGAGGAACTATAAATTTATATGGAAAATGCCATAATATCAAGCTAACCATGGGGGAATATGTATTGAATAGTCCAATGCTTTCAATTCCAGTGGGAGGTGTTGATGTTGTACAAGGAGTACAATGGTTACAATCTTTCGAGACGGTAGCTTTTAATTTTTAAGAAATTTTCTTGAATATTTTTTTCAGAAGGAAAGGAGGTTGAATTGTGGGGTATCACGTGGAAGCTCTAATGTCATGACAAAGCTTTTGAAGAAAGAACAACGAGGCATAATTTCACAATTATGCTCATTAGAAGTTCCAACATCAAAATCATCTATTTATCTAGATCTCCAAAAATTCTTGGACAAACATTCCAAGGTGTTTGAAACTCCCAAAGTACTCCCACCTATTCGTGATCATGATCATGTTATTCATTTGAATTCAGGAAGTGTTCCTCCAAACACCAGGCCTTATAGATATCCTTATGTCCAAATGAGCGAATTTGAATGTATGATTGTAGAAATGTTAGAGGTTGGTATAATTCAACCTAGTCAAATTTCTTTCTCTACTCCAGTAGTATTGGTGCACAAGAAGGATGGATCATGGCACATGTGTCCAGATTATAGGGAGTTCAATAAGCTCACTATTAAAGATAAATTTCCCATTCCTGTGATTGATGAATTATTGGATGATTTACAAGGAGAAATTTATTTTACCAATTTTAATCTTCGTTCAAGATATCATCAAATTAGAATGAAGACTGAAGATATCCTGAAAACAAAATTTCGAACTCATGATGGTCATTATGAACTTTTGGTCATGAATTTTGGCCTTACCAATGCACTTTCTACATTCCAAGAGTTGATGAATTCCATTTTCAAACCCTTCCTTAGAAAATTTGTGTTAGTATTTTTTGATGATATACTAATCTACAATATGTCTTGGAAGGATCATGTTCAACATTTTGACAGGTTCTCAAACTATTGGAGGAGAAAAAATTATATGAAAAAACCTCCAAATTTTCTTTGGAGTACAAGAGGTGGAATATTTGGGTCATATTGTATCTCAGGAGGGTGTTAAGGTAGACCCTAAAAAAATTAAAGCCATTAAGGAATGGAAAGTCCCCACAACTGTCGGGCAGTATAAATGAAAAATTTACACCAACTTTTAATTCGTCAATCCAAGTAAGTAAACTTAGAGGTGTAGCACAATATATGCCAGAATGTGACCTCAGCGATTTGTCAAATAAAAACTAAACTCTTGCAAAGGAATTCAAAAGGGCATTACTCAGGAAAATGAACAAGACTCTTCAAAGAAAAATAAACACACTGCGGGAATCTACTTCTGGCTCCTCTTCTGGGTTGAGTTGATTCTTGCAGTAAGTCTTGCTCAGTTGTCCAGGGGACAAGGGAATGTAGGCCCCATTCAAAATGACAAACTGTAGAGAATGCGATTCAAGGAATGAAACCTCTTAAAAATTACTGCTATGCTGCAAGCATGGAATAAAATATTAAGGCAACTGCATTCTAATCAATTTAAGGAAATGATTGCATTCTTCTAACTTATATATATATATATATATATATATATATATATATACTGCTTCTCTTGGGGATGACACAAAAATTGTAATTCAAATAAGTTAAATCCAAGCTTGCCCTAATTATTTAGTGCTTCTTCTTCAACATAGAAATATTCTAGATAATAAGCAACATTAATCATGATGAAGGGAATACAAGTAATAAAAACATTTTAAGATTTTTGTGGGTAAAACATGGTCATAATATTTCCTCATGCTGACATTTTATTATTAAGATTCCAAGTATGAATTTTTCACTTCTTAGTGCAGGAATCAACAATCATAAATACGGCATGATGAGCTAAAATCAACTAGAAATTCTTAATGAGAAATTGTTCCCTTCATCACCTTGTTATACAACAGACAAGATCAAGGCAAGTATTACACTTGTGAAATAAATAAGATGCGGGAAGAAAACATAAGTTCTATCTTAAAATAATGTGTCCTTCCTAACAACAATATCATTAATTAAACACCAGTGGTCAAGGTCAAGAAATGGTTGTTAGATGAATCTCCACAAAACATTTGAAAGAAAATTAAAGTTGTTGGCTATTTAAACTACACTGCAGTTGAAAGTAAAATGCAAATAAATCTAAGAGGAATGGGGCAGTGGATTGGCTGGTGGGCCCAAACACCCAACTCGAGCCCTTGCAGGAATTTAAATTACAAACTTAAACATTCAGGAGAAATGAAATAAAGCGCATTATCGAATTTCAAATACATTCATGTGAAAATTCATGTTACAAATTCATGAAACAATGTCTGTTACAAATTCCCGAAACAAGGCAACGCTGGCTCTAGTGGTCCCCTCTAGGAATCATCCCACTAGGCACACATCTCCTCCTTCTCTTCACAACGAAATTGAGCCTCCTTTTCACATACAAATGCGATGTCGGATCTCCCCCGTTCAGGTCCCTCTTCAGTGCACAATGCTCTCTTTTATAGCAGAAGCCCACTACTACTTACTCGAATATGTGTTTAAAGTTTTAGCATGGTTCTGTTAAAACAAATCAGACCTAGAACTGAAGGATTCCAATTCGTCTAAGTTTGGATAATACAATGATTAACATTCCTTGACTCAATAAACTTCTTCCACCTAATTAGTGAGGGGCGTAATCCATCCATCTCTTCAGCTCTTGAAATCCTAGGTCAGAAGCCACGCATTGAATGGATAAGTAGTTAAAATAAGAGGGTTCTATGTTGTGGTGAAATCATCGCACCATGACTTATATGCAGCACATAAATGTTTGAATTTCACCTCTTCAATTACCTTGGATGGGCCTTGATGATGATCTGGATTCCATTTTAAAGCACCCATGTGAAACACTTTCTTAACATCATCTAGCAGCCAATCCAAGCATTGCTATGATGATGCATCTCAAATTAACATGAACAATGCTCATCAAATAGACATTGCCAAGCATTCCATTTTGGGTCTACAAATAACCTGTTCAACTGGATGATAAAGAACTTCGATACAATCATTTCATTTTTCCTTCGAAGATGGACATTAAAAGAGCAATGTGAATCCCATCAGTGTTTGGGTTGTCAGCATGGCCTAGATAATCAATCCTTCTACTAGCACGTTGAGATGTGGAATTACCTATTGTTAAATTGAAATGCTTGACTAACATATGGAATCCAACAAGATGCTTGGAGTTGAGGGCCAAGGTATTTGTTTGATAAGGTTGCAATCGAGGTCCACGTCTTCTTCTAACACAAGATTTTAGCCATATTCCCCATCTATTTCCAAAGTACTACCATTGTTGCGTCCATGCCTATTTGTGCCCTTTATCAAACGTTTACTCCGGGAATTCATCCAACGTGATCGCAATTTGTCTAGTCAAGTATTTCTTTGAGCTGATGTTCCTTCACATACAACGTGTTTTGCACTGTGACTAATGATCCACACAAGTTGCACTTTCAATCCTTGCAGCCTCAAATACATTTTTATACAATTCACATAACACATCCATGTCAATATATAAGCAATGCCCAGGTATTATACATCCTGCACTTCTGGTATATGAAATTTGATACATAGTGCAGGAAAACGTGGTGTAGGAGTGCGGGAATGTGTGGTGCAAGAGTGTAGGAATGTGGGGTCCAGGAACTGCTAGTACCTACCATAAGAGTACCCAACATTAATGGAATTTTGACGTTAGATATTCTTAAAACAATAATAGTTCATAGATCAACACTGTAAACTCTCAATGCCTCTAAATTACTCAATAATGCATAAAAAGATTAATAATGACTTATAAATGTTTAGTACAAGCATGGAGTAACTCGACGAAAAGTATATAAATATGGAAAAAATAGAGGCTCAACACTCCCCCACGTTGACCTTCTTCCATGTCCTCATATAAGCCAACCTGTAGGAATATATAACCATGTAAGAAGGCAGTGGAAAATTTTAAAAATCAAACTATGCTTCTTAATAAATGTGTCAAATTTTTTTTAGCAAGGGAACATAAAGATATTTGGTATGCCATCATTCCTTAAGCATTTATCAAGTCTGAAACATTATTATTACAGTGCCACTAAAACCAAGTTACAATCCTTATGAAAGTGTCAAGTGCAGGAGTGATGAAAATTTTGATGTAACAAGATGAGGTACAGGAAAGCAATTCTTTGTACCAGATATTACGGAAAAATAGTATTGCACCTTTATTATGATCATCACATACCTGTTGTCTTTTTTAAAATGAATTCCCTGCTTTTCATAGATTTATTTTTCAGAGCTCTTATTTCTGACCAAAGTCTTTTTAACAATAAAATTGAATTCTTGCTAAAAAAGGTGTAATTTCAAGAATATTATCACAAGATTCCTACACCTACTATAGCAATCATGTACTAGTCCATATAGTGCTTATTTATAGGCAAACACAATCAATACACATATTGTACGACAACACCTGGTGAGTAATCATTTACTGAGTATTTCATCACTCTAAGTACCATGAAAACTTGAAGTGAGTTATGATACTAGAGAAGGGAAATAAAAATATAACAAGATGACACCTTGCTAGACCAATCAGCAAATTGAACACTCTAAATTTTGTTGTCATCCAGATGAAAAAGTAAGTTTCTCATTAATCTAGTACAAAGAACCACCTTTACTAAGGGTACCAATTCATTTAAATATTCCTAAAAGTAGAGCTCAAAGCATCACTCTCAAATCACCTTAAAACCATTGTCCAAGAATTTAAAATGATGAGTTTTATGGAAAGAGAATGATAAACAAGTAAATCATAGTACGTAATTAACTTTGATACCATAGACATGGCCCTTCTTCCCGCAGGCATCTATAGCCTTGGCAGGGATGTCTTTTGACCCAGTGAAATGCATGTGTCCCACTCAATAGTTATAGATTCATAGTTGTTTAAATTAGAAATGATATGAATGCCAATGTTTGGGCTTGGTAACCAGCTGATGGCAGTGCCACTCACAAGAAGTAACATGGATGAACAGTTCGGTTTGTGATGAGACCTCCCATCTTCCAGCTTTTTGGCTGAAAGCCATTACTCTAGCTTGGTGACCAGCTGCAGTAATGTCACAAATGTTAGGTCTCATGATCATGGTAGGTCGACTCATTACAAGATCTCCTATCCTTCCCTAAATATTTTTTAAACTCTAATTATAATTAACTTCAAGGGTTACTTAATAATTGGGGAGATAGATATACTCCTTAAGGGATGACATGAAGATTTTTTAATGACTAATCATTACTGGCTAGTTCCTCTACCCTAAAGACCTTTTTTTTTTTTTGATAAAATATCCCAGGTAATGACTAAAAGACTCTTTGAGTTAATAATGCTATTGTTCTCATGAAAATATCATTATGATCTTCACAAGAGTGGTCCACCATAGGGGCTTTCTAATAGTAACTTCTAAGGGAAACTGAAAATATATGTCTTAGATGAAAACTCATTAGAATGCTTAATCATGGTCGCTTTCACAAAATCCTGAGGTATTAGAGAAATCATACTCAGCAAGACCTATCACAAATGTGTGTGTTAACAATTGATGTGGATCAAAATAAGTTTCAGTTAAAACCCTTATTGCATTTGTTGTAACAGTTGTATTCATGGCATTGATTTATTCTTCTACACTACTCTACCCTAAGAAGCGGAAGACTCCCCTTTTAAGTATAGGAATACTTCCAATGCATCCATGTGCACAATAAGAGGATAATCTTACTCATGTTCAAATTTGAAAATAATATTCGAGGAAATACCTAAACACGAGGAGTCAGCTGTGTTAACTGATGTGATGCTACAATATGCCTAATGATAGAGGAGGAGTGGATACTCACAGTTATCTCAAACCAAGATTCTATGGGATCCATATACTCTTGATTGTTTGATTCATGGGCAACATCTAGTGCATCTTGCAAATCCTACAAATTTTCTTGTTTATCCTTTAAAGTGTAGGTTAGATCAGGTGGTCATTCTTTAATCTCTGCTTCTGATGGCTTCTCCTCCTCAAGCATGATCGACAGCTTCTCAGTTTCCCTAGGAATATCTTCTAGGTCTTTATGAATATTTTGTTCCAGAAGAGTAGACCTATCTTTGATTGATGCAAAAATGTGTTCTTTCGGTGAAGCAGAGACCCCATCTTCTGCTAATATTTGAGATAGATCTTCAAGTAGAATCAAACTACCTGGAATTTTCATGCTAGCTAGATAATATTGTCAACACCTATATTTGAGAGCAAGGGGTTCTTTTAGTACCTGAAAAATAAAAACACACTAAATTGCAATTTATTTATTTTAACTAGAATTGTAAGAAAATCACACTTTCATGAAAAATAAATCAACTAATCTCAATTGCGGGAAAAAAGCAAACCAACATCACACTTTTCAGTAAATAAAATAAATCATAAAAAAACTCAGTTGCATTAAATTAAACATCACACATTGCAGTAAAAGAAACAAATTAGGCATCACACTTTGCAGTAAAGGGAAAAAAACTCACTTGCAATAAAGAAAACAGGGCTTGTGAAATCTCTGGCAATACCGTCTAGTATGCTTCAGCAAGCAAGGGGAATCTCGTTAATCTAAAAATTCAATTGCAAAGGAAAGGGAAAATCATGACAAATCACGAGGCCTTATCCTACAATACCTCCCCACCAACGGCGCCAAATGTCGGGCGGTATAAATGCAAGATTTACACCAAAATTTAATTTTTCAATCTATATAAGTAAAATTAGATGTGTAGCACAATATATTCTAGAATGTGACCTCAGGGATTTGTCAAATAAAAACTAAACTCTTGCAAAGGAATTCAAAAGGGCATCATTCAGGAAAATGAACAAGACTCTTCAAAGAAAAATAAACACACTGCGGGAATCTACTTCTGGCTCCCCTTCTAGGTTGAATTGACTCCTTCAGTAAGTCTTCCTCAGTTGTCTAGGGGACAAGGGAACGTAGGCCCCATTCAAACTGACAAACTGTAAAGAATGTGATTCAAGGAATGAAACCTCTTAAAAATTATTGCTATGCTGCAAGCATGGAATAAAATCTTAAGGCAACTCCATTCTAATCAATCAAAGGAATGATTGCATGCTTCTAAATTATGTATATATACTTCTTCTCTTGGGGATGACAAAAAAAGTGTAATGAAATAAGTTAAATCCAAGATTGCCCTGATTATTTAGTGCTTCTTCTTCAACATAGAAATATTCTAGATAATAAGCAACATTAATCATGACGAAGGGAATACAAGTCATAAAAACATCTTAAGAGTTTTGTGGGTAAAACATGGTCATGGTCTTTCCTCATTCTGACATTTGATTATTAAGATTCCAATTATGAATTTTTTACTTCTTAGTGCAGGAATCAACAATCATGAATACGGCATGATGACCTAAAATAAACCAGAACTTCTTAATGAGAAATTGTTCCCTTCATCACCTTGTTATACAACAGACAAGATCAGGGCAAGTATTTCGCTTGTGAAATAAATAATATTTAGGAAGAAAACATAATTTATTTCCTAAAATAATGTCTCCTTCATAACAACAATATCATTAATTAAACACGAGTGGTCAAGGTCAAGAAATGGTTGTTAGATGAATATGCACAAAACATCTGAAAGAAAAATGAATTTGTTGGCTATTTAAACTACGTTGCAGCTGAAAGTAAAATGAAAATAAATCTAAGAGGAATGGGGTAGCAGACTGGCTAGTGGGCCCAACCACCCAGCTCACGCCCTTGCAAGAATTTAAATTACAAACTTAAACATTTAGGAGAAACAAAATAAAGTGCAGAATCGAATGCCAAATAGATTCATGTGAAAATTTGTGTTCCAAATTCATGAAACAATGTCAATGTTACAAATTTCCAAAACAAGGCAGCGCTGGCTCCAGTGGTCCCCTCCAGGGATCATCCCACTGGGTGCGCATCTCCTCCTTCTCTACACAAAGAAATCGAGCCTCCTTCCTGCAGATAAATGCGATGTTAGATCTCCCCCGTTCAGGTCCCTCTTCAGTGCACAACTCTCTCTTTTATAGTAGAATCCAGCCCCCACTTACTCGGATCTCTGTCTAAAGTTTTAGCATGGCTCTGTTAAAACAAATCGGAATTGGAACTGAAGGATTCCAATTCGGCTAAGTTTGGATAATACAACGATTGGCATTCCTTGAATCAATAAATTTCTTCCACCTCGTTAGTGAGGGTCATAATCCATCAGGCTCTTCAGCTCTTGAAATCACAGGTCAGCAGCCACGTATTGAATGGATAATTAGTTAAAATAAGAGGGTTCTATGTTGTGGTAAAAGCATCGCACCATGACTTATATGCGGAACATCAATGTTTGAATTTCTCCTTTTCCAATACCTGGGATGGGCCTTGATGATGATCTGGATTCCATTTTAAAGCACCCATGCGAAACGCATTCTTAACATCATCTAGCAGCCAATCCAAGCATTATTGCAATGATGCATCTCAAATTCACATCAACGATGCTCATTAAATTGACATTTCCAAGCATTCATTTAGGGTCCGCAAATAACCTGTTCAACTGAAAGATCAAAAACTCTGATACAATTTTTTTTTTATTCCTTCGAAGATGGACATTAGAAGAGAAATATAAATCCCATCGGTGTTTGGGTTGTCAGGGTGGCCTAGATAGTCAATCCTTCTGCTAGCATGTTGAGATGTGGAATTACCTGCTGTTAAATTGAAATGCTCGACTGACATATGGAATCCAACAAGCTACTTGGAGTTAAGGGCTGAGTTATTTGTTAGATAAGGTTGCAACTGAGCTCCACGTCTTCTTCTAATGCAAGATTTTAGCCATATGCCTCATCTATTGCCAAAGTATTACCACTACCGCGTCCATGCCTATTTGTTCCCTTTATCAAATGTTTGCTCCAAGAATTCATCCAACGTGATTGTAACTTGTCTAGCCATGTATTTCTTTGAAATGATGTTCCCTCACATACAACGTGTGTTGCACTGTGACCAATGATCCACACAAGTTTCACTTTCTCTCCTTGCTGCCTCAAATACCTTTTTATACAATTCACTTAACACATCCATGTCAATATATAAGCAACGCCCTGAGAGTATAGATCCTGCACTTCTGGTATATGAACTTTGATACGTAGTGCAAGAATACATGGTGTAGGAGTGTGGGAATGTCTGGTGCAAGAGTACAGGAATGTGGGGTACAGGAACTGCTAGCACCTGTCATAAGAGTACCCAACATTAATGAAATTTTCACGTTAAATATTCTTAAAACAAGAATAGTTCATAGATCAACACTGTGAACTCTCAATGCCTCTAAATAACTATATAATGCATAGAAAGATTAAGAATGACTTATAAATGTTTAGTAAAAGCATGGATTTACTCGACGAAAAGTATATAAATATGGACAAAATAGAGGCTCAACAACAACCATAAAGCAATTGCGAGGATTTCTTGGGTTAACAGGGTATTATCACAATTTTGTTAAGAAATATGGAAAAATAGAATCACCTCTAATAACATTATTGAAGAAAGATTCATTTTCATGGACTTCTGAAGCAACTAAGGCCTTTGAAAATCTTAAAGAGGCAAAGTGCTTAGCACCAATCTTAGTTATGCCAGACTTCACAAAACCTTTATTGTGGAATGTGATGCCTTAGGAAATGGAATTGGTGTTTTTTTAATGCAAGAAGGACAACCCATTGCTTTTAAAAATTGTCCAATCAAAGGAAAGTATTTACATAAAGCTATTTATGAGAAGGAAATGTTGGCAATACTACATGCACTAAATAAATGGCGACCTTACCTAATGGGAAGACACTTCAAGGTAAAAAATGATCATGATAGTCTTAAATACTTTTTGGAAAAAAGACTATCTTTAGAAGAGCAGTAAAAATGGGTCACAAATATGTTGGGTTGTTTCTTTGAAATAATCTACAAAAAGGGAAGCTAAATCTTGTTGGAGATGCACTCTCAAGAAAGGATGAGGAGGTGGAAGCATTGCTTTGTGCCATTTCTGTTATCCAGCCAGATTGGATAAATGAAGCAAGGGATGAATGGAAGAATGAAGAAGAAGTGTGGACACTCATTCAAACGTTTCAGCAAGATCCTAGTACATCTTATACATTTAGTTGGAAAAATGATTCCTTGTGGTACAAAGATCACTTATATCTTTGTAAGAATTCCCAACTAAAACAAAAAATTATTTTGGAATTGCACACCTCTCCCTTAGGAGGACACTCGGGAATTTTAAAAACTTGCCACATGGTGAATAAATAATTTTTTTGGTATGGCCTTAAATATGGTATTCAAAATTTTGTGGTGGAATGTTTGGTTTTCCAACAAAATAAATTCGAGACAATTAAGACCCCGGGTCTTCTACAACCTTTATCCATTCCAAGTCAACGTTGGGATGAGGTTTCAATGGAATTTATCACAGGTTTACCAAATTCCGAAGGAACGAGTGTCATCATGGTGGTAGTTGATAAAATTACCAAGTATGCACACTTTTGTGAATTATCTCATCCATTTAAAGTAATTACAGTTGCTACTGCATTTATGGAAACAATTCAAAAGTACATGGAAACCAAAAGATTATTTTAAGTGATAGAGGTCCCATTTTTACTAGAAATTTTTGGACGGAATTATTTTCTTGTTTGGGTACTCAACTAGCTCATAGCTCATCTTATCATCCTCAATCCGATGGGAAAACTGACATAGTGAAGAAGTGTTTGGAAGGATATCTTTGTTGTTTTGTATCTGATAAAAAAACACAATGGGTCAAGTGGTTACCTCTTATTGAATGGTGGTATAATACTTCCTTCCATATTGCAGCAAAAATGACCCCATTTATGGCACTTTATGGATATCATCCACCGTCCATCACATCATCTTTAAGAGAAAATTCTAAGGTTCAAGCAGTGGAAGATCACATCGAGCATCAACAACAAGTTCTCCAACTCTTAAAGGATAACCTAAATTTGACACAAAATCGAATCAAACAATAGGCAGATCAACATTGCAATGAGAGAAGTTTTGATGTAGGAGACCGAGTATTTTTATAGCTACAACCATACAAACAAATGTCCATCAAGCAAACTAAGAAGGATAATAAATTATTGCCAAAGTACTATGGTCCCTACAAGGTGTTTAAAAATATTGGTACCATTAGGGAAATTTTAAGTTCTAAAATGGGCCTCATAAGGAAATTATAAAATAATAGTGGAAATAATAAAGTAAGATTAGATTACATCATCAAATTTTAGAGGGAAAAAAGAAAAAATTATTTTTTTAGCTCGTATTTTTAACTTATCTCCCTTTTACTCAAATTTCGAGCGGAAACACTCGTTGGATGCATAATTTGATTCCTCATCCAAGGAGTACCCACGTTGCATGCTTTCTATGAACCATGCTACACGAAAAATGAGAAATACATGAAAAACATGATTGCAATCGAAAGTATGCAACATGTAGCAGGGTCCATCGAAAGTATGCAACATGGGTACTCCTTGGTCTTGGCAATATGATGCAGAGTGTTGTCCTTGATGGCAACCCACTGAATGAAGATGAAGACATGAGATTGTTGGCATGTGTTGTCCTTGATGGCAATACACCTGATCAAGTTATTCTTGACTTGATGGACTTGGTAACTGATGTAAATATGATGAGAAATGATGTTAGTTAGCAACATGATGCTGAGTGTTGTCATTGAATGGCAACCCACTTGATGAAGAAGATGGCAACTTACTTGATGAAGTTGTGCTTGATAGAATATGTTCTTGATGAAGTAAATCTGATGTATCTACAGTGAGTACAGAAGGGAATGAAGAAAGAAATTCATTTTGTGCTAGATCTATGATAAAAAGAGTATGTCTCAAGGCATACGCGGATTTGCCTAGGAGAAGTCGAGTATGCACGCGGGAAACAACGTTCCAAGTCGTGTATGGGCAAAAGCGCTCAAAAAGTGCAAAACCAGGGGTAACCACCATGGTATTGACCCATTGTATTGGGTAATGATTCGACTAAATGACCCCGTCCAGGAATACCATCGGAAGTAATGTAGTTTTGGGCTCATGGTATTGTTTTGGCTCATGGTATTGAAAAAGGGGCTCATGGTATTGAAAAAGGGTAAACCTATATAAAGAGAAGAAATTCATTATGCAAATCATGGGTGTGGAGCAAGATGTCTGAGCTTGAATGAATAATTCTCTGTGAATTATATCTGTATGGAAAGGGTAAAGGTTTGATAATAGATCTGAATCTATGATGCACCTATGAAGAAATGATGAAGCAAAATATCTAGATCTGGAATGTATTTGTATCTGCTAGATCTGTTTATGGAAGGCTTAGATCTGAGATGAGGCGAACATCTGTCTGAAGTAAAAGGGTAAATCTGAACTGAATATCTGATCTGAAGAAGTATGTTGCTCTATAATGGTTGAAGATCTATACGCTAGTTCGCTGCATAGGAAGCGCGTATATACGCGGCTTCGCTGAAGAGAAAGCGCGTATGCGCAATAAAATGAGCTCTGTAATATGTACAGAGGTATACGCTGGTTTGTGTGAACGGAAGCGCGTATATACGCGACATCAGTGAAAGGAAAGCGCATATGCAAACTAGGGTTTGCTGAAGTCTGTGGTAAGAAATGTCTGATCTGTTCTGCTGGTTTACTGATATCTGTCAGTGAGTTATATGTATCTGTTTCATGGTTGACTGTGCTTAAGAGTATGGAAAGGGTCCAGTTTGAAAATATGATGAAATGTGGCCTGCAAGTGGTGTCTTAGAGGAAGCTTTGGATCCAGTGTGAAAATTGATGAAACGTGGTCCATAGAGGTGCTGAGGGTTGTAGCCTTCAGTCAGGGGGTTGTAGCTCCCTTCCAGGAGAGGCTAGTAAACGAGTCAGGGGGTTGGAGCTCCCTTCCAGGAGAGGCTGGTAAACGAGCGCAGGTGGGTGCCTGCGTGCTGGTAGGAGTCTGCACCAGCACATATGTTGTAAGATGTTTTCTCTATAATAAAATATTGAAGGCTGAGCAACTGCAGCGGTGGGTTTCTCCCGACTTGGGTTTCCACCTAAAAATCCTGGTGTTCATGTGTGATGCTTTGTGTGATGGTTTATTCTGTTCTTACTGCACATGTTTACTGTTTATTGAACATTTGATGAATGAATAATGGAATGATATAAGAAAAGAACTAATGACATAATTAGATCTCTGTGTATACGCGAGTTGCATGAAATATATCCGCGTGTATACGCGAGTTTACTAAAGGAAAGTAGCGTATGGGTTTTAAGGAATGAAAAGTGAAAATTTTTGAGTATGTAGTAAATACTGATTCACCCCCCCCTCTCAGTATTTTTCCCAACAATTGGTATCAGAGCAGGTCCTTCTACAGAAGCTTGATCGCTTGAAGGAGATCCGTCGCAATGGGAAGTCAAGAAGGAGTAATGTCTATAAAGCCACCTCTATTCAATGGAAGCAATCTGATATTCTGGAAGGTACGAACAAAAGATTATCTGCAAAGTCTTGGTGTAGATGTATGGGCAATCATGGAAGCAGGTTATCAATACCCAGCAAGTATTCCTACTGATGCAGCAGAAAGGAAGAAGTATGAAATCAATGCCAAAGCAGTGAATGTCTTGTTAGGAAGCATGTCTGAATCAAAATTTGCTAAAGTGATGTAGCTACATTCAGCAAAAGAAATATGGGACAAAATCATTCTAAGCTATGAAGGAGACACAAAGGTAAAAAGTGCAAAACTCCAAACTCTTAGAATTGAATATGAAAATTTGAAGATGCATAGTGATGAAAGTGTTGCCAGTTTCTTTCTTCGTTTAGATGATATTGTAAATCGGATGAGAAATTTGGGTGAAACCATAACCGATACTACTCTGGTGGAAAAATTCTTAAGATCCTTGACTTCAAAATTTGACTCTAAAGTTTTAGCTATTGAAGAAAGGCAAGATTTGCAAACTCTTACTATTGTTCAATTACATGGTATTCTGACTGCTTTTGAAATGAGACAAGGAGGTCCTTCTCAAATCAAAGAAGCTTATTTTAAGGTATCTGCAAGAGGAAAGAAAAGGAAGTTGTCAAAGAATCCAGCTATATATCCGATGAAGAAGAAGCGAATTTCGTGAGAAAACTCCAACTAGGAACTGGAAGATTCAAAGGTAAGCTTCCCTTCAAATGTTTTGAGAGTGGAAAAGTTGGTCACTATGCTGCTAAATGTCCTTATAAAGAAAAACATGGAAAACAATTTGAAAAGAGGAAGAGTTATTATGAAAATGAAGATGATAATGAAGTGTCCAGTGAAGATGAAGAAGATTCTGACCAAGCTCTACAAGTGCTCATGGCAAAGAAGCAAAAGAAGAAGGTTACTCGAGGAAAGGAGATACCTCAGAAATCATGTATAGCAAAAATTGAAGAAGATGAAACAGATTCCGACGAAGCTCTACAAGTGCTCATGGCAAAGAGGAAAAAGAAGAAGGCTACTCGAAGCAAGGAGATATCTTAGAAAATTGAAGAAGATGAATCTGATAGTGATTTGGGCCCTTGTAATCTTCTTTGTGCAAGCAATGGTGTAGAAAGTGAAAGTAAAGTTGTGGATCTAGAACAAGCTATCAAGATCAAAGTTGAAGAACAACAAAAGGAAATTGATAGGAAAGATTCTATCTACAAAGAGATGATATCTCAAATGAAAGATCAAATAGAAATGTTGAATGGACAGGTGGACAAGTATCAAAGGTTTCATACTTATGCATCCAATCGAATTAAAGAACTAGAAGCTGAAATCAACGATCTAAATGCAGATCTCGAAAAATCAAGCAAGAAGAATGAAGGACTTGAAGCTGCAATCATCTTTCTACAAACAGATCTTGAAGCATCAAATAAGAAGAATGAAGAACCTCTGTCATTTGAAAAGGAAGGCCTTGAAGTAGAAATCATCTCTCTCAAGGAAGATCTGGAAAAATAAAATAAGAAGAATTAAGAGCTGCAACAAACATGTGAAGAAAACGAAAATTGGTTGAAAGAAGAGATTCTAAATCTGAAGGATCAAGTAGAAGATGGAAGAAGGAAAGAAGAAAGCTTGATGAAGCAATGTCAAGCCTTGGAGGTTGAGGTAAACATTCTCAAAGGTAAATTAGAATAAAAGGTTAAAATTTTGAGGTTTCAAGATAGTACTAACATTTTGGACAATATTCTGAGTAATCAAAGGTCTCCTGCTATCAAACTTGGTCTTGGTTTCCATGAAACTGTTAAAGGAGAATCTAGCTCACAAGGAAGTGCTAAAAATTCAGAGGATGTTAATGCAAAACCTGAAGTGTTGAAAGAGACAAAAGATCAACCAACAATCATGAATTCTCAAAGGAATTCATTCAATAATGTTGAATGCTTTAAATGTCATAATTATGGGCATGTTGCAGCAAATTGCAGGAGCAGATCATTTCAGCCTCAAACAAACAGTTCCTACATAGAAAGGTACTATGGTTTCTTCAAGGGATATTGTTTTTCATGTAACAAATATGGACATAAAGCAGCTGATTGTAAAAGGAGGAAGATTAGAAATACTCATTATGATTCTTATGCTTATTTCTCTGGACACATGAGATGTTATTCTTGTAACAAGTATGGACATGTAGAAAAGGAATGCAGGATAAACAGATATGAGAAATTGAATAACTTCCAGCACACAAATAAAAAGTTCAAACAAATCTAGAAAAAGATGGAAGACCGATCAGAAACGTAGGGAATTCTGACCCTACTGCAGTCATCCGCTCCTGAAGCTTACTTCTCTGATTAACTGCAGGAATGATGTGGGATACATTATGTGATTTAGTAATGTATCGTCACAGGAGGGAGAAATGTATGATGTCTCTCATGGTTGATTTGATTATTCTGGTTATATGTATTTCTGACAAAGCATCTGATATGAAGAAGACAGGTACAGGAAGTACAAGTTCAGGGTGAGAAGAAGGATTGTGGAAATTTTCTATGCTTCACTTTCCATACGCGGGTTAGTTGAACAAAAGTCGCGTATACACGCGAGTTTCATCAGACACAGTCGCGTATGCATTGATGATAAGAGAATTTATATGCTAGCTGAAGATCTGGAGTAGAGGTTCAGGGGGAGCATCAGTCTGACTGTTAATAACTATATTATTGACTCTGTATCAACTTAATTCCTCAGTTCTAAATAATGATGATATGATACTTGATGCCTTGTGTTGAAGATTATGGATGAGTCCTGTTTACTTTTTGATGATGAGATTGGAAGTCTTATAATTCGAAGATAAGGATAGATCATGCAGAGATTGTTGCTGATGACTTGCTGATGAACATATTCAGGTTGCAGAAGTTAAGAAGGAGCACTGGTTCAGGGGGAGCAGCAGGTTGAATACTAATGATTGCATTGTTGGCAATATGACTTCTTTTTCTTTGGTCTTTGTGATACTCATGCTCAAATGATGATAACTTGGTACATGGTTTATTATGATGAGATTTTGAGCCCTGGTTGCTGATAAGTATCTTTTGTGCTCACACATGGATGAGTTGGATGTCGTTTGATTCAGAAATAAGAATAGATCTTGCAGGGTTATGTTACTATGGTTGAGATCTTTTGCCTACATATGTTACTTCATGTTAAATCTTGAAGAACTTGATGATATTGGACCACATGGATGATTGCTTGACACATATTTGAAGATGTTGTTCTGGTATGATAATCTCTCTTGGAAATATTGTATTGATGCTGCAAAGAATCTGAAGGCTTGGTTACTAATGGGCTTATGCTACAACCGGTGGATGATGCTTGAAGACACAACTACACTGTTCTGTAGTCCAGGGAAGCATTCAAATATCTCAGAAAGAAGCTAAACACTGGCTTTTTCTCACAGAGGATCAGATCTGGTTAAAAATTTAAAAGATGGCATTGGATACGCGGATTTCCTGAAACACAGTCGCGTATATACGTGAGTTCATGCACATAAAACCGCATATGTCTGATTGCTGACAAATTTCTGTTTGGGGTCAGCTCTCTTCAGCACAACTACAGTGTTGTTTGGTATCTCTGGTGGTGTTCCAGTTCTCATAATTCTATTCCTAAATGTTTTGATGATTTGTTGGTGAAAATTTTCAGGATGCACAAACTAAGGGGGAGCCTTAGTCATATGGAAAGGATGCTTGGATGCACAGATTCAGGGGGAGCAGTGACACTGCTGAGTACAATGCATTGTTGGCATTATGGTGGTTCTGAAATGTTCTCTTTCTTGAGGACTTTCTGGTGTTGGTTATGAAAAGCCATTTTTGTATTTTGATGAAAAGGTCATGTTGAGACCCATGATGTAAAATTGTAAATTTCAGTCATGTAAGGACTTGTCAAAATTTGTAAACCCACTTGGTTGGGTACTTGAGTCTTATATGTAAATCCACTTGGATGGATCTTTGATGTAAGTATGAGTCATTGGTGATAGGAAGTTCATAGAGTCATGTACTTTATTGAAAAATATGTTTTGAACTCAGGGGGAGCTTGGTCACTTCAGTATATATCAGATCTGCAGAACGCTTCTTCTACATGAGGAGAAAATGGGGAGAGTATGTTGGTTTTGATCCGCCCTTTGCCCTTGATGTCAAAGGGGGAGAGTGACATGGTGTTTGAATGAAGAGAAAGAATGGGGAGAATGACATGGTGGCATGGTATTCTTAATGTACCTATCTGTTGTGGTGATCAAACACCATCGTGGTTGTGGTTGCCATCAAGTCCAAAGGGGGAGATTGTTGGCAATATGATGCAGAGTGTTGTCCTTGATGGCAACCCACTGAATGAAGATGAAGACATGAGATTGTTGGCATGTGTTGTCCTTGATGGAAATACAACTGATGAAGTTATTCTTGACTTGATGGGCTTGGTAAATGATGTAAATCTGATGTGATATGATGTTTGTTAGCAGCATGATGCATGATCTTGAGTGTTGTCATTGAATAGCATGATAGCAACCACTTGATGAAGAAGATGGCAACTTACTTGATGAAGTTGTGCTTGATAGAATATGTTCTTGATGAAGTAAATCGATGTATCTACGATTAGTGGAAAGTGAAAGAAATTCGGTTGTGCTAGATCTATGATAAAAGAGTATGTCTCAAGGCATCGCGGATTTACCTAGGAGAAGTCGCGTATGCACGCGGGAAAGTACGTGCCAAGTCGCGTATGGGAAAAAGCGCTCAAAAAGTGCAAAACCCGGGGTAACCACCATGGTATTGACCCATTGTATTGGGTAATGATTCGTCTAAATGACCCCGTCCAGGAATACCATCGGAAGTAATGTAGTTTTGGGCTCATGGTATTGTTTTGGCTCATGGTATTGAAAAAGGGGCTCATGGTATTGAAAAAGGGTAAACCTATATAAAGAGAAGAAATTCATTATGCAAATCATGGGTGTGGAGCAAGATGTCTGAGCTTGAATGAATAATTCTCTGTGAATTATATCTGTATGGAAAGGGTAAAGGTTTGATAATAGATCTGAATCTATGATGCACCTATGAAGAAATGATGAAGCAAAATATCTAGATCTGGAATGTATTTGTATCTGCTAGATCTGTTTATGGAAGGCTTAGATCTGAGATGAGGCGAACATCTGTCTGAAGTAAAAGGGTAAATCTAAACTGAATATTTGATCTGAAGAAGTATGCTGCTTTATAATGGTTGAAGATTTATACGCTAGTTCGCTGCATAGGAAGCGCGTATATATGCAGCTTCGCTGAAGAGAAAGCGCGTATGCGCAATAAAATGAGCTCTGTAATATGTACAGAGGTATACGCTGGTTTGTGTGAACAGAAGCGTGTATATATGCGACATCAGTGAAAGGAAAGCGCGTATGCAAACTAGGGTTTGCTGAAGTCTGTGGTAAGAAATGTCTGATCTGTTATGTTGGTTTACTGATATCTGTCAGTGAGTTATATGTATCTGTTTCATGGTTGACTGTGCTTAAAAGTATGGAGTGGGTCCAGTGTGAAAATTGATGAAACGTGGTCCAAGCTGGTGCTGATGGTTGTAGCCTTCAGTCAGGGGGTCGTAGCTCCCTTCCAGGAGAGGCTGGTAAACGAGTCAGGGGGTCGTAGCTCCCTTCCAGGAGAGGCTGGTAAACGAGTCAGGGGGTTGAAGCTCCCTTCCAGGAGAGGCTGGTAAACGAGTGCAGGTGGGTGCCTGCATGCTGGTAGGAGTCTGCACCAGCACATATGTTATAAGATGTTTTCTCTATAATAAAATATTGAAGGATGAGCAACTGCAGTGGTGGTTTTCTCCCGACTTGGGTTTCCACCTAAAAATCCTGGTGTTCATGTGTGATGGTTTATTCTGATCTTACTGCACATGTTTACTGTTTATTGAACATCTGATGAATGAATAATGGAATGATATAAGCAAAGAACTAATGACATAATTAGATCGCTGTGTATACGCGAGTTGCATGAAAGATATCCGTGTGTATACACGAGTTTACTAAAGGAAAGTAGCGTATGGGTTTTAAGGAATGAAAAAGTGAAAAGTTTTGAGTATGCAGTAAATACTGATTCACCCCCCCCTCTCAGTATTTTTCCCAATACTTGGAAGAGGAATTAAAATTTTCATCCGACAAGTACTCCCACCCGAAATTTTAGTAAAATCTTAGGGACATAAGTTGAAATAGTTATTTTTTTTTTTTTTTAATATTTTTACTTTTTTACTCCAAAAATGGTGAATCGTTCCCCATGGTTGGCATCATCATCTTGAATCTTATTAGTTCTTATAAAGTTTATTTTGGTTCTACATTCTTAAGAGGCCCATTTTAGACCTCAAAATTCCCCTAATGCTATGGCATACAAATTGGAGATTCCTGCTTCTTCTCGAGTGCACCCAGTTTTCCATGTTTCATGCTTAAAGACATTTATAGGTGAAAAAATTCCAGTTAAAATAATATTGCCAGAACTTGATGAGGAAGGAAAAATCATATTGGAACCCGAAGTAATCACAGAAACAAGAACCTAATAGCTACGAAATAAATCAATTTCAAAGTATCTCATCAAGTGGAAGAAATAACCCATTGAAGATTCCACATGGGGGGAAGAGAATTTTATACAGAAGAATCAAGAGCTACTCAAGCATTGAGGACAACACTTTTTTGAATAAGAGGGGAATTTTAGGTCCCTATATTACTCGTGTAGTCCCTTATTGTTGCTAGTTTAGCCCCCTTATTGTTATTGTTGTACCCTTGTAGCCTCCATATTTTTATTATTGTGCCCCATAAAAAACCACTAGTGTTATTGTTGTGCCCCTACATTATTATTGTTAGGTTGACTAGGATTATATTGTGACCCCATGGACTCCTATATATAGAAAGGAGGTTTTTCCATTTGAATCATTTAAGAATTTTTCATTTATTTAATGTAAACACTACAAAAAAAGGACATTGGTGAGGGGAAAAAAATGTCACCATAAGCTCATTGGTGAGGGTCAAAAGAGCATTGTCACCAAAAACTGAATGTCACCAAAGCTGGCATCGCCGAAAGTATAGGTGTTGTGGTGACATTCAAGATCCATCACCAATATTGATTTATAATCACGGATAGTGACCATCACCATTTCATATGAGCAATGGCGACGGACAATAGCCTCTGTCACTAAAAAACTAAACGTCACCAAAGGTGGCGTCGCCGAAAGTATGTGTCGTGGTGACATTCAAGTTCTGTCATGAATATTGATTATAATGACAGATAGTGACTGTCACCATTTCATATGAACAAAAACGATTTTTGTGATGCACCTTTAATGGTCGTCATTATTGGAGCATATATATGGTGACATTCGTTGACCATCACCATTTGATCATATTTCATGAGGGTAAAAAAAATTCATGATAAACTCATTGGTTACATCAAGGTCCATCACGAATAATGATTATAATGAAAAATAGTGACCCTCACCATTTCATATCAACAATTATTTATGGTTAGTTGACCGTCACCATTTCATATTTTGATGAGGGTTGAAAAATATCACCATAAGCTCGTTGGTGATGGTCAAAAGAGCATCCATCACCAAAAACTAATCTTCGTTTTTAGGGCCCTTGTTTTGAAAATTAAACGGTTTTGAGTCGTGGAGAATAGGTGTCGGAGTGCAACCATGGTAGATAGGGAGCTGTCATGGTTGCGGAGAGCTGGAGAACAGGTGGCGCAGCAGTTGCGGATAACCAGCACAAATGCCAGGGATGAGTGACAAGGAAAGGTAGCGGAACTCCCAGTGATCAGGGAGATGCAACAAACATCAAAGCAGGAAAGGAGGGAAAAATGATAGTCGCATTGGAAAATAAACAAATAGGCAATCAACCAACGTAGACAGGAGGTTTTTCCAATAGAGGGTTGAGGAAGAAAGCCGCAGGAGAGCTCTGTTCTGTTTTGTCATGTTATGTTATGTTATGTTATGTTCTATTCTGTAACTATTGTAATCTGCCTTTCTGTAATCAACTCTGAGGAGTAATGTAACTGTCTGCTATTGATAATGAAATATACTTCCACCTGTGTTTGATGTCCTAAGTTTCATGTTAATCATTTGGTTCTGGTGAATGTATTTTCCAGTTTTAAATTTTAATTTTGCATACTAAATATGCTTCCTCAGTAGTATCTTGTGCCACGTAGTTAAATCTGTTTGCGGTTCCTAATTATTTATTCTTTTTCTCTATAGCTGTCATCGTTTGATATCTGATCTGTTCCTAACTTTACTAAGGTCACGACACACCTCGAGTGAGACTCTATGCTCTTCGGAGTAGGGTGAAAATGCCGGCATTGTTCTAGACTACTGCGGAAATCTTGTTGGCCTCTCTCCTGAACCTGGATCTTACTCAGAGACCTTCTTTATTTCTAATAGTCATCATTCCCTATGAATATTAGGGCACAATGGAATCAAACCACCAACCTCCTGCCTGTAAAGTAGGTGCTCTTCCATTGAGCTAGCACCCTTTAAAGATTTAGACTTTTAAAAATTATATCTTAAAAATTAAAGTCTCAACAATATTTTACTAAACAAGAAAAACGTCTGTGTTTTTGTTTACATGCCTAAAAAACATGGAGATCCTTGTCGATAGTAGAATAAGATATGTGCATACTGCTCAAGAACACATTCCTTATTAACCATTCTTTCCTAACAGAAAAAAAGAGACAACACAACATCAGCATACACAAAACTCCCTACTGATATATAATCATAACTTAGCTAAGAAGTATAAAATATGTTCTTAATTAATAAACTTTGTATTTGGAAATACAGTTTCTTCATATTTAAAAAATACTACGTTGTATAACACTTCTGTCTATTTATCCAGGCAATTATATCATAGCATATGTCACACAGTAGCAATTATGGTACATAAAGTAAAAAGACAAATTTTCTCAAGAAAATAGATTTAGAAAAGAGCTTTGAAAATAATATGTCTGTCATCAAATGTTGTGTAACTATATCCAAAAATAGAAGAAAAGAGATATCAACGCCTTAGAAATAAGCCACTTCGAGGGGGAAACCTCCAATACATTACATAAATGAACAATTCTTGGATGATACAATTTACAGAACCTCCTTTCTATATATAGGAGTCCATGTGGCCATAATGTAATCCTAGTGGGCCAAAATGTAATCCTAGCTGACCTAACAATAATAATTTAAGGGCACAATAATAACAAAATGGGGGTTACAAGGGTACAATAATAACAATAAGGGGGTTACACTAATAACAATAAGGTACTATAATAGTAATATAGGGACCTAACATGCCCCTCTCCTTCAAAAAAGTGTTGTCCTCAACGCTTGAGTAGCTCTAGGTGTTTCTGTATAAACTTCTCATCCTCCCATGTGGAATCTTCAATGGGTAAGTTCTTCCACTTGATGAGATACTCTGAAATTGATCGATTCCGTAGATGTTGAGTTCTTGTTTCCTTGACTGCTTCAGGTTCCAATATGATTTTTCCTTCTTCATCAAGTTCTGGAAATATTGTTTGAACTGGAATATTTTCACCTATAACCTTCTTTAAGCATGAAACATGGAAAATTGGATGCACTCGCGAAGAATCAGGAAGCTCCAATTTGTATGCCATAGTACCAATATTTTGCAACACCTTGTAAGGACCATAGTACTTTGGCGATAATTTATTATCCTTCTTAGCTTGCTTGACGAACATTTGTTTGTATGGTTGTAGCCATAAAAATACCCAATCTCCTACATCAAAAATTCTCTTGTTGCGATGTTGATATGCCTGTTGTTTCATTTGATTTTGTGTCAAATTTAGGTTATCCTTTAAGAGTTGGAGAACTTCTTGCTAATGCTCGATGTGATCTTCCACTACTTGAACCTTTGAATTTTCCCTTAAAGATGATGTGATGGATGGTGGATGATATCCATAAAGTGCCATAAATGGGGTCATTTTTGCTACAGTATGGAAGGAAGTGTTATACCACCATTCAGTGAGAGGTAACCACTTGACCCATTGTGTTTGTTTATCAGATACAACACAACGAAGATATCCTTCTAAACATTTATTTACTATCTCAGTTTGACCATCAAATTGAGGATGATAAGATGAGCTATGAGCTAATTGAGTACCCAAACAAGAAAATAACTCCGTCCAAAATTTTCCAGTAAAAATGGGATCTCTGTTGCTCATAATAACCCTTGGGCTTCCATGTAGCTTTTGAATTCTGTCTATAAATGTAGTAGCAACTATACTTGCTTTAAATGGATGAGATAATGCACAAAAGTGTGCATAATTAGTAAGTATATCAACTACCACCATGATGACACTCTTTCCTTCGGACTTAGGTAAACCTCTGATAAAATCCATTGAAATCTCCTCCCAATGTTGACTTGGAATGGATAAAGGTTGTAGAAGTCCCGGGGTCTTAATTGTCTCAACTTTATTATGTTGGGAAACCAAACATTCCGCCACAAAATTTTGATCATCAGATTTAAGTCCATCCCAAAAAAAATCTTTCTTCAACCTGTGGTGAGTTTTTAAAAATCCTGAGTGCCCTCCTAAAGGAGAAGTGTGCAATTCTAGAAGAATCTTTTGTTTTAGTTGGGAATTCTTACAAAGATATAAGCGATCTTTGTACCATAAGGAATCATTTTTCCAACTAAATGTATTAGATGTACCAGGGTCTTGCTGCAACTTTTGAATGAGTGTCCATACATATTTGTCCTTTTTTCATTCATATCTTGCTTCGGTTATCCAATCTAGTTTGATAACAAAAATGGCACAAAGCAATGCTTCGACCTCTTCATTCTTCTTGAGAGTGCATCTGCAACAACATTAAGCTTTCCTTTTTTGTAGATTATTTCAAAGTCATAACCCAACATCTTTGTGACCGATTTTTGCTGCTCTTCTAAAGATAGTCTTTGTTCCAAAAAGTGTTTAAGACTATCATGATCATTTTTTACCTTGAAGTGTCTTCCCATTAGGTAAGTTCTCCATTTCTTTAGTGAATGAAGTATTGCTAACATTTCCTTCTCATAAATGGGTTTCTGTAAATACTTTTCTTTGATTGGACGACTTTCAAAAGCAATGGGTCTTCCTTCCTGCATTAAAACAGCACCAATTCCATTTCCTGAGGCATCACATTCCACAATAAAGGTTTTGGTGAAGTCTGGCGTAGCTAAGACCGGTGCTAGGCACATTGCCTCTTTAAGATGTTCAAAGGCCTTAGTTGCTTCAGGAGTCCATGAAAATGTATCTTTCTTCAAAAATATTGTTAGAGGTCCTGATATTCTCCCATAATTCTTAACAAACTTGCGATAATAGCCTGTTAACCCGAGAAATCCTCGCAACTTCTTTATGGTTGTGGGGACTTTCCATTCCTTAATGGCTTTAATTTTGTTAGGGTCTACTTTAACACCCTCGTGAGATACAATATGACCGAGATATTCCACCTCTTGTACTCCAAAGAAACATTTGGATTTTTTTGCATATAATTGTTTCTCCTGCAATAGTTTGAGCACCCTGTCAACATGTTCAACATGATCCTTCCAACACCTGCTATAGATTAGTATATCATCAAAAAATACTAGCACAAATTTTCTAAGGAAGGGTTTGAAAATGGAATTCATCAACCCTTGAAATGTAGAAGGTGCATTGGTAAGGCCAAAAGGCATGACCAAAAATTCATAATCACCCTCATGAGTTCGAAATGTTGTTTTTGGAATATCTTCAGTCTTCATTCTAATTTGATGATATCCTGAACGAAGATCCAACTTGGTAAAATAAATTGCTCCATATAATTCATCCAATAATTCATCAATCACAGGAATGGGAAATTTATCTTTAATGGTGAGCTTATTGAGCTCCCTATAATCCGGACACATTCGCCATGAACCATCCTTCTTGTGTACCAATACTACAGGAGCAGAGAAAGAACTTTGACTAGGTTGAATTATACCCGCCTCTAACATTTCTGCAATCATACGTTCAATTTCGCTCTTTTGGACGTAAGGATATCTATAAGGCCTGCTGTTTGGAGAAACACTTCCTGGAATCAAATGAATAGCATGATTATGATCACGAATAGGTGGGAGTCCTTTGGGAGTTTCAAACGCCTTGGAATGATTGTCCAATACTTGTTGGAGATCTGCAAAAATAGATGATTTTGATGTTGGAACTTCTAGTGAGCATAATTGTGCAATTACACCTCGTTTTTATTTATTTATAAGATTTGTCATGACATTAGAGCTTATTATCTTTCTCGGCTTCCCTGAAATACCCCGTAATTCAACTTCCTTTCCTTCTGAAAAAAATTTCAAGAAAAGTTCTTGAAAATTAAAAGCTACCATCCCCAAAGATTGTAACCATTGTACTCCTAGTACAACATCAGCACCTCCCATAGGAATGGAAAGCATTAGACTAGTCAATACATATTCCCCCATGGTTAGCTTGATATTATGGCATTTTCCAGAGAAATTTATAGTTCCTCCATTTGCAACCATCACTTGACATTCTGGTGCTGGGTATAGGAAACAATTTAATTCCTTGGCTAACTTACAATGAATAAAATTATGGGTGCTACCTGAATCAATAAACACTATTACCTTTTTCTTCTTGATTTGTCCTTGTATCTTGAGAGTTTGAGGAGTGGTAATTCCTGCCAGTGCATTACACGATATGGTCGGATTCATTTCTTCCTCTTCTAGGGTTGGTTCCTGGTTTATATCCTCTTCTTGTTCATTTTCTTCTTCCTCTTCACAATCTATGTAAAATAATTTCTTCTCAGCACACTTATGACCTTTAGTGTATTTGCTATCACAACTGTAGCAAAGCCCTTTTTCTCTTTTTTCTTCCAATTTTTGTGGTGTCAACCTTGTAGGTTGTGGAAATCTAGGCGTAGAAACACTTACTTCTTTATAGAAGTGAGTGGTAGGCTTCCTTGTCGCCATAATTTTACATTCAATTTTTCTTGCCAACCTAAATGCCTTCTCCAATGAATCAGGTTCCAAAACGCAAAATTCATGTTGGATGTTATCCTTTAAAGTACCTATGAAGAGATCAATCTTGTGTTCCTCTGGAATATCAGTTACCCTTATATTCAATTTTTGGAAGTCCTCAATGTGCTCCCCCACTAAACCCTTTTGTTTGAGATTTATCAATTGGCTAAAGAAGGTGTTACTCTTTGTATCCTCATAATGTGCTATCATTTCCTCAGTAAAAATTGACCAAGTGACAATTTTTTTACGGGAGCAAAGCCATCGATACCATACAAATGTATTTTGTTCTAAATGTAAAGTTGCAATGCGTACCTTTTGTGTGTTTTGCACATTATGGAGATCAAAATATTGCTCCATCTGTAGTATCCATGTTATAGGATCCTTTCCATCAAACTTCCTCATATTAATTTTTGGAATATGGTGGTTCTTCCCGCCAACATTAGAGTTTATGAAATCATGATTAACATTTATTTTTTTCTCATCATGAGTTTCCTCTACTCTCTTTTCACCATTAGGAAACATTTATTGTATCAACATTGTCAAACCTTCTATGTCTGCTTTTAGATCATTCTTCATGTTTTCCATTTTAGCTTCCATGTCATCCATCTTAGATTCCATGCCAGCTTCCATGACATCTATCTTAGATTCCACGCCTTTCTTCAAACCATCCATATTATTCTTCACACCATCCATCTTTGCTTCCATGCCTTTCTTCAAAACTTCCATTTCATTTTTTGTTGCTCTTTGCGAGAGTGAAATTTGGTGCACTTGCTCTTGTAATTTTGATAGATCATGTTGCAATTATTCATCTTCATGACTCATAGTAGATCCTTCTGAAGGCTTAATGGGTGTTGAATTATTTTTACGGGGCATTTTTTAGAACCCAATACTGATATCTATTCTATAATATTCCCTTGGAATCAATTCAAATTGATTTTTTAAACAATACTTATGGAATTTGGGGAAAAAAAAAAAATACACACATTTTTCTTGCTTTTTAGGAGCTCGATATTGAAATTGGATTATCTATGTGATTGTGGCTCTTCAATATCTGAAATTCAGCACTAAAGTAGTCTTATGAATTCTCTTTTGAATTCCGTAGGTCTGACCTGATTTGGATTCTCCAAGACAAATTTATGTCCAATATCCCACAATGACCTAATTATGGACTA
The DNA here is from genome assembly GCA_034641835.2 of Pinus albicaulis. Lineage (NCBI taxonomy): Eukaryota > Viridiplantae > Streptophyta > Pinopsida > Pinales > Pinaceae > Pinus > Pinus albicaulis. Next base: position 346,912,712 of record CM076570.1, on the reverse strand, counting down.
GTTCAGTAGAGAAAACTTGTACGACTTGCCACATGTCACTGTTTCATCCTTCCCCTCTGAAATTGATAGCCAAGAAACTACAATCCTTGTAATTGTGACCAATTTTTATGGCACTCCAATACGATGCTCAGAGAGAGATTTATTGAAATTTTCCCACGATCACCCCTTTGAGATGAAATTCGGGAGCCTGAAAAAGCACTACCTTCCACAGATCATATCTCCAAAAATATTGCGAACCAAGCTCTAAAATTTTGCGACGAGTTTCCTCAGGATTTCAGCTTCACACCCTAACAATTTTAGATTCTGAAACTTCGTAGAATAAATGTTAGAGCACAAATTCCACAATGACCTGTTTAGGAGCCTGAAAAAATACCTAACTTTCATAGATCATATCTCTGAAAATGTTGTGAACAAAGCTCTGAAATTTTTAGACGATCTTCCTCAGGATTTCGGCTTCGCACCCTAAAAAATTAATCTTCTGAAACTTCATAGAAAAAAATTTATAACGAAAATTCCACGATGACCTATTTGGAGCAGTGAAACCCTAGAATCCAAAGCTCTAATACCAAATGTTGTGTAACCATCTCCAAAAATAGAAGAAAAGAGATATTAACGCCTTAGAAACAAGCCACTTCGAGGGGGAAACCTCCAATACATTACATAAATGAACAATTCTTGGATGATACAATTTATAGAACCTCCTTTCTATATATAAGAGTCCATGTGGCCATAATGTAAACCTAGTGGGCCACAATGTAATCCTAGCCGACCTAACAATAATAATTTAAGGGCACAATAATAAAAAAATGGGGGTTACAAGGGTACAATAATAACAATAATGGGGTTACACTAATAACAATAAGGGACTATACTAGTAATATAGAGAAATAACATCAAAGCTTTAATTATTTCAACAACAAACTAGTTGGAGTTTGAAAAATTAATATCATTCATTGGAAAAGAACAGGACAATGGCCAGACTCACTATTCATACAAATATTAAATCTTGTCACTATTTCCATTGCAGATAACTGAAATTTGGGTAGTGGTCTAACACTTAGAGCTTATTAGTGGGGAAGACTCGTCAATACCATCATTTTTTTCCACTGTCTGTCATGTCTCTAGATCTAGATCAGATTTCTGGCTCACCCTTTAAAACACAATTCTACCACCCCATTTGATTTTTTTTTGTCAAGAGAATTGACAGGACCTTCCCATCCTTTGTTTTAAATCAATCAATAACCATCCATCAATGATATAAAGAATAAAAAATTCACAACAAAGACCAAATATGCACTCTATGTATACCTATGTTCTAGGACTCATCTGACCTTACTGGTGCAAAGAGATCACCCTGAAAAAATAACATCCACATGGGATTTACAAAAAAAAATAAAGAACCAAGCTCCCAATAAACCAATAAAAATATGAATATCCTTTTAATCAATATAACCTCTGACTTAAAATAAAAGTGGCCTAGAATTGAATGTTATATCAACCATGTCAAGTAACTTACATTGGATGAAAAATAATGGCCATGCATGTGAAATAATTGATCTAATAAAGCTCAAAATCAAACATATGACTTACAGCTAAGAAACACAAATAAATGACTTACATCTAAGACATGATGTTTACCTTTCAACCCTGCCATTAGATAACTCTTCTTTATGCACAAACCATTAAACGTTTCTTGGTACTAGGTGGAAGTGGTATTTTAACTTTAACCTCAAATAGATTCTGTTTCCACGACTACTTCTCAAGATCCACTCCAGTACCAACATTTGGGACTCGATAAGATAAATGAAAAAACCATCAATAGGAAAATGAATTCTACATCCTTGTAAAAAAAATGGGAGGAAAATAAAATCCACAAAATGAAACAGACTGTAGGATAACTCATTCCTGCAACATGATTATCTTGTCATGAAAAACAACAAAAAAAGAAATCAAGAGAAACGTAAATTTTGCCACATTTTGACAATGATTTCCTTTTGAATATTATATGAGCAATTGATTAAAAAAATCAGCTAAAGCTTGTCAACATCAGGATTGTAGTAAAACATAAAGGAATAGCTCCAACACAAATTATATAATCCTAAACATAACTATAGATTCTATACAGATAAGTATTTATTCAGGACATTGTATTTTGTGAAAATATGGAAGTTTAGCATTATAGATAGCATGGCATTGTTGTTGGTAAGGGAGAACAAGCAGGAGATTGACGCAGTCCAATGAAGAATCATCATATACCACTGTGCCATAGAAAGGACCAATGGAAAAGTTCACAACACAGTGTTGTGAGACTATAAGGTGAGGGCCCTCTTTTTGCACACATCCCAATTGGTAGGGAGATGGGTGAGGGGTCGTGGGTAGGTTGAGGCACTGCACCAAGTCCTTGGTGATCTTTGAAATAACATAATTTATGGTACCACTTCCTTACCACTATATGTTGAGTATTTACAAAGTCCATTCAAGAATTGTTCAAATTTCAAAGTTCAAACAATTAGATAACCCAAACATGTAGCCTAAAAAAGCTCAGATTTGAAAAGTAGATAACCCAAATATGTAGAGTATATATCTCACATTTATATATCCTAATTTCCAGACATTGAAATGAAACGTTTTAGCATTCTATTGTGAGTTTAGCCCAAAATGCTAGAAGAAAAATATTGATGGTTATTTTGATGATATATAAGTTTTATACATGCATTTATTTAAACAGTTAGCTTGCAGTCTCAAACATATCTAAGGATGCACACAATACGTTGCATATTTAGTGCTAGTGTGTGAACAATGTCATAACAATACTTCTAGCTATAGAGCAAACATTTCAAGCTTGCCTCTGCTGTATGATATGGACATTTTTCCCTCAAACAAAGTTGTGAGATAAAGAACCACTTTCACCCTTAAGAAAAAATGTGGCTTTAAATGCAAGGTGAACTCTCTTAGAACAAATATTCTCTTAGTATGGTATTGGATTCTTGGACTAGTGCCAAGTTTAAGGGTGCCAAAGACTTTAGATTTTAACTATGATATGGTGCATGCTAGGCTTCAGGACAACATATTGTTTAGGAATTTCATGTTGGGAAACCTCCAAATATGTGCCCAGGAAAACTCAAGTTAAATGGTAACATTTTTTTATAATGGTTGTGATTCATATGGATCCACATTAATATATATGTTTTTTCCTAAATTTGAATTATTTATGTATTTTTGGATAACCATTTTTTTTATCCAGTTTTTATCTAGCTCTGATTCAATTCACATTTTTGAGGTTAACCATTTGATGCCTACTCCAGTTCATGTAATTAAATAGAGAATAAAAGATAAAGTGGTATTTGTGTGTTCATGAGAGTGTTGCATGCATAAGATGGGAGTTACAAAAATATTCAACTATGCCCAATTGGATAATTGGAATGCCTTAGATGTAAGAAAATGTGTAACAGAATATCATAAATTTAGAAATAAGAATATTGTGATGTGTGATTGGGGAAAAAAGTCAATTCGATCATAGATAAATACAATTCCAAGTTGAATGAAATATCACAAAGAATTGTGGAAAAAAATTGAAGTATGATGGAATTTGTGTTGGTTTGCACACCCATGAATGTGGGGTGTGACAAAGATCTATGGACCTTGTTCGTGCATAGGGAATTGAGGATGTCCTTGAATTGAGGATTCTAGCACTATGTGCACTCCGAATTTATCTCAGTTTTGAAGTATGATGGAATTTGTGTTGTGCTGCACACCCATCAATGTGGGGTGTGACAAAGATCTTTGGACCTTGTTCGTGTACAGGGAATTGAGGATCCCAGCAAAAATGTGCACTCATAAGTTATCTCAATTTTGAAATATGATGGAATTTGTGTTGGGTTTCACACTCATCAATGTGGGGTGTGACAAATAACTTTGGACCTTGTTCGTGCACAAGGAATTGAGGATGTCCTTGAATTGAGGATTCCAACACTATGTTTTCATGCAGAGACAAAAGTTATGAGGATGAGTTTCTTCCTTTGACAAAGGCTTGAACTTATCCTACAACACTTGAATTAAATTTGAGGTAGCAGAACTAGTATTGTATGCTCCCAGATAGTTACAAGGGAAGAATTTTAGTTTTGGAGAGATATTCATGGGCTGGAAGTATTTATGATGGCCATTTGAAAAAATATGCACTCATAAGTTATCTCAGTTTTGAAGTATGATGGAATTTGTGATGGGTTGCGCACCCATCAATGTGGGGTGTGACAAATATCTCTGGACCCTGTTCGTGCACAGGGAATTGACGATGTCCTTGAATTGAGCATTCCAACACTATGTTTTCATGAAAATACAAAAGTTATAAGGATGAGTTTATTCCTATGACAATGGCTTGACCTTATCCTATAACACTTGAATTAAATTTGAGGCATCAAAACCAGTACTATATGCTCCTAGATAGTTGCAAGGGAAGCATTTCATTTTTGGAGAGATAGTCATGGAATGGAAGTCTTTATGATGGCCATTTTCAAAAATGTGCACTCATAAGTTATCTTAGTTTTGAAGTATGATGGAATTGGTGTTGGGTTGCACACCCATCAATTTGGGGTGTGAGAAATATCTCTGGACCCTGTTCGTGCACAAGGAATTGAGGATGTACTTGAATAAAGACATCAGTGTAGGATATGAACAGTGGACCTGCAACATAGCGACTATGAGGATGAAGGCATAGAGGAGAATGTAACTATGCAGCAGCAGTTTTGGATTATGTATATAATAAATGCACCGAGGAAAATGCATAAATAAGGGTGGGAGGATGTAACATCCCCTATTCAACCCCTATGTTGTGTTCACCATGTACATGTGAGATTATTAGGTTGGTGATTCGGGACATAATTAATTAGGTTGGTGAGTCGGGTGTTGCTTCTAGGGAAATATGCCCATGTGTATGTGTATTTAAGTTCTGGGACCGATGTGTGTATGTGAGTTTTACGCTATGAGACTAGAAATTTTGATATGGTAAATAAGTTTAATTTATGAATATTAATAAATACATAATGGCTATAAGCGGACCTAGAAAAAAGAGTATGTGGGTTTGATGACTCCATGACTAGTAAAGATGCCTTAATGAAAAGTAATGTTATAATATTATATTATAATATTAAATAAAGGAGAGATATGTTTATAAAAGGGGGGAGTTGGTAACCTAGTCAGGCAGGCAAGTGGATTATTCAGTGATTCATGGTTATGGAAACCAGTTGATGAACCCTATACTTGGGTTCTAGATTGACTGGGGATTATTTTTGGTGAGCCCTGTGCTCAAAATTTGGAATCGACAAAAATTATAGCAACCAGTTGGTGAACCCTGGAAGGTGGGCATTGAAAAGGGATTGGCCATCTCGAAGAAGGGTGTGCCACTTGGGTTTTGGAGTAACCGACGAACTGAATTGGTTATGGCCTGGAGGGTTTCTTGAGCACTAGAGCATCACAGTTGTTGGGTTGGCACATTGATTGTTATGGTAGCCTACAGCCTCAATTTAACGAATGACCACAACTAAAAATTCTACTTACTACAACATCCTTAGAAAAACCAAGCTCTCAGAATTTTCCAAAGGATAAACACCATGCAGCATGAGATAGGAAAGGTGGCGTTTATCAAGTTTCTTTTGGAACTCCATCTTTCTGTGCACATTTTAAGCACATATACCACATCCATATTTTTCTTTCACATTCACCAAGTAATGTCAACAATAAAGGTAACTATCTTACCAATATCATGAAGCTTCCCTGATGGTGTGTGTAGAAAAGAACATGTGCTTATGAGGTTTCATTACAGAAATGACAACGGGAATTCCGCATTCTTTTGGTGTTTTGTTACATCAAAATTTTCCAATTACTAATGTTTAAATGCAAAGTCTACAAGACAGCAAGAGAAAACTATGTAAGAAGAAATAGACATGAAGAAAAAAACTTCTTGAAAACTATAGAAGAATTAAAAAACATGAAGAAAAAATCTACCTAGTCAAAAAAATCATCCTGGAGGTACCTTCCTAGTGGCTTGTCAAAACTTCCATAATACTTTATGCGAAAGGGTTGTGAACACCCACAAACTATCCCCTTCAACACATATTGACTCAATAACAAAACCAATATACTTTGATGATCAGAAGGAGAAGGTGGAAAGTCTTCTTTAGAGAAAACTTGTCCTTGGTTTCTATACCCCCCTAAAAGTAGCTTATCCAAAAAAACCTTGGACTTTATTTCCTTTTCTGCTACTCGTTGATTCTACCATGCCACCTTCCCAAATAGCTCCTCTGTTGTTATTTGATAATTAAGATTAACCTTAGATGAAACTAAAATTGTGAAACCATTTTACAAATCTGAATATTTTGATTCCTTATCTTGAAGTTCCAAATATGACGTGACTTCCCCATATGAACCTGGACCCATAGGAGATATAATGTCATTTGAATATGCCTTTATTGAAGCTGAAAATCTAGATAAATCACCTGAAGGAGTAGTTGGAAACGAAGGTCTATGTTCAAATGGATATGTATTCCATTGTACCCCTGTAACTTGAGGACATGTATCTCCTATGGAAGTTTTCTTAAAAACAATTTCCATTTAAACAAGACTGGATCCATTAGGGCTAGTTTTACTAGTAACATGTGACAGAGGTGGCCCCATCCCTCCACTAGTAAGAGGTGGTTTGGACTCTCACTTATTGTTATCAATCAGAGGGTCATCTACTAAGGCAAAGAGAGTTGACATTGCCTTATACATTTTCAGGTTTTTCATTTCTCCCGACTGGTTTTGTTCTGGAATAGGAATAATAGAGCTAGGTATCATAGAAATAGATCTATCTAAACTCTTTTTTTTTTTTTTTTTTGGAAATGCAACAATTATTGTTAATTTCAAGGGAAGTTCAAGCAAGGTGGCACCTTCATCTACAAGGTAAAATGTCTCAAGGTCTAGATGGTAAGCTGCAAACACTGCATATTGAACAACATGTTTAACTTTTCTCAACTAATCATGAATTTCACCCATAAGCAGAACCTGTGAACATGAACAGAACAAGTCCCATAAATTTTGACTTCAAGAAAAGCGCATATAACATAAGATCAATATGTCACCTAGTTTGGAGATAGTCAACCACATGAGATACTTTCAAGAATGAAATTTTGAGAACATATTTATTTAGAAATATTGGAGAGAGAATATTAGATTGATTTCCAGGTTCCAGCCTCCATTTGTGACTTAGATTATCATAGAATACATAATAGAAGTTCCAATTCTACTATAAAGATTATACTTTCAAGTAATATTAAGCATAAATATAATAATTATTTTAATGGCAACGAAATGTTTAAAATACACAATGAATCCTAGAGAGTTTACCACCTTTGGAATCACCATCCTAGGATGGAAAACAAGCTTCCAGTTTGTATTATAAATGTATATTTATTTATTTGCATTAGAATCTATAGTATAGAGCATTGATGAGCAAGAGAAACATTTTATGCATAAAATCAAAAATAAATTTGTAAAATACCATGCTGATTTTGGAGGGAATAGGTTGAGTGTGTCCACATGGCCTCCCCACACCAAATGGAATTTGAGGAGGTTTTCCCCCCCTATTTATCAAATTCCCGCCCCCCCCCCCCCCTAAATCTCTGCAAAAGTACTTGAAACCCCAATTCATCTCATTTTTCAGTTTCATACTTTGAAAAATAGATTTTAATAGTAGAAATGAGAACATCTTAGGGTGGACATGTTTGGTAGAACAACACTGAAAAATAACTTCAGCAAGAATATTTGAAGTGAGGAACTCATAACATAGTTTTTCATAGCATAACAACACTCAAAAATCTTATTTGTTCTATTTCTTACTCTCCTATATTCTTACGATGGAATCTCATTCATCATCTTGGGGAAGTTATGATCATAGAAATCATGGTGGAATAAGTGTTGAAGGGAGAGGAGATGGTGAAAAAAATAACAGAATTTTCCCATTGATTCCACTCTAAGGAAGTGTATCAAATAAAGATAGATAAAAAGGAAAAAAAATAAGGTGGAAACTACTTATGGAATTGCATTAAGTGCAAGGAAAATTTTGGATTCATACTTAAGGGGTAAAGCCCTTTTTCTTTGGATTCCTAACAATGGGGTTGAGTTTTATATTCTATCACCCCAAATATTGAGGCCCAATATCAAAAGAAGCATGAAAGTGCATTAGCTAGGGAAGAAAGGAGGGGCAGCAAGAATGTTCTCATAGGTTAAAGAAAGGGGCATCAAGTTCCCTCAACAGTTGAGGAAGCCTGGAAGATATTAAACTCCAGACTCTTAGAAAGAATGTTTGATTGTGGCAGGAGGGAATAAACATATAGTGGAGTTTCCCCTGCCATACATGCATGTGGTATTCCCTTATAAATTGTTATGTTTCTATATTTTCAAGTCATGTTTAGAGTGGTGCATGAAGCACCCATGGGTTACAAGAGACAAAATTTCAAAATTAAGCACCACCGTTCTACAAAAGGAGAAGTTGTTGTGGACTGATACAAAAAACCAGTCATCAATAAATTTGACCGTATGTCTCCTTTAGCCCCATACTTCTTGAGAGAAATAAATGCTTCAAATGAGGATAATAACATAGAATGCATGGTTGAGACTTACAAAAGTAATTTAGATTTCAAATCATGGCTACAATATATGAATATGGATACTGATGTTATAAAACAAAAATGTGCACCTAAAAAAATCCCACATTACGGGTTCATCCATTCAGTGAAGAGAAACAAATTTTCATCAACCAAGGCAAGTGATCTTGTTTACAATCAATCAAATATTCACCTGATATCTCAATATAGAGATACGGCTTCAAAGTAGACTTCAGACTCGGCTGTGAGCTTCTTGCTTGAAGGTCCATTTTCCAGATCTGGTTGCACAAAATTTAATAATAGTCTGTAAATGTTATAGATATCCATAAAGAAGAAATTAAACATATTTTCTTACATCATAACCTTTAAACCAAAATAACCATCATAAACAAGAAAATGCAGATAGTTAAATTATTGACATACCAAATCTCGCTTTTTCCGATTCAGATTTCAACTTTGTAATTTTCTACTTCTTTCTCTTTGCAATGCCAAGTCCTAGCATGTAAGTGAGTGAACTGATTTTGAATACACTATCAAATGATTCAAAATAGTTTCAATGAAAAATATTCCCAAAGACTCAACTGGGTGATCTAGTTTTTCCTTTCATTGCAAAAAGTTTGTATTAGAAGTTTTATAATGTTTGAATCTACACTACCAACCTTTATGTACAACAAGAGTCGATCCATGACTGCAGCTATTGGACAAGGTCTGTTCAACTTCAAATAATATTCAAAATTAAGTTTATGGATATGTAAGCCAGACAATGATGTCAAAATGATATTTTACATAATGAAGACATGAAAAAATAATTTGATATTATGTAAGTTATGCAACCTTGTGAGAACAATCACAACCAAATTGAACAAGTAAGAAAAAAAATCAATTTCATAAAAAAATTCCCCAATTTTTCCAACAAAACAAGGCCACAAATATTCTAGTGTGCTTGCAAAAACTAATGTGCAAGAATTAGAAAAACAAATTATTTGACATCTCTTATGAAAGCTCAAACTTCAAGTAGTTGCATAAGTTGTTGCATGAAAATTATTTAGTAAAATTTTGGTCCCATATTTCCATTAGAAGTATTTATAATCAATTTATTAGACAATGTTGTGGAATATTTATAACAGTCTTGGCCCTATAGCTTCCATAAACAGCGAACTCCCATGTATTCTGTGGCATCACTGAAAATGACATACAAGAATCCTATAATAACTGATAGTAAAAATGTCTACAAGCTTCTTGTTTGTGAGTGAAAATAGCACCAAAGAAATTACATAATAGAATATTTGATAGGATATTTTAATAGAATGTCTAATATCTCCTTGTTTGATAGGATATTTGATTAAGCTACATTATGAATGGATTCTTACCCATAACGCAGATTTTCTGTTGGGTAAGACACTCCACAACCAATGTGGGGGATGGCAAAAAAATCTACACCAAACCCCATGTAGAGAATAATCATCACAAAGGAGGTGAATAAATTGACAAAGATATGGCATTTGCAACTTGCCAAATAAACGTCTCCACATTGTGGGGAGATGAACTTGGAGAAAAGGATAAGGAGGATCTTCTCCAAGATTTTCTGCCAACTAATATTTTCATCATCCTCAGTACGGGAGAGAATACAATGTACTTGGTGTTCACTTTATAGAGGAGGTGATGCACACAACAGAAGAGACAAATAAAGGGATCATGGACCCTTAAAGAGTTTGGAAAAAAGGAAAAACAAAAGGGGAAGAAAAAACCTAAGTGCATTAAGAAAAGAAAGAAATGAAACTAGAGCTAGAGGAGAGATTGGTGGTGAAAACTATGATGAAATACTCAAAGAGATAATTTATGGGGAAGTTCAATAGTAGTCAAATGGGAATGAAAGAATTCCAAGGATGGGTCTCAACTCTCAACCACCAAGGGAAAAATGCCTTGGATACACACCCAAGCACCATCTAAGATCAAGAGGTTTCATTCCCTTTTAAAAGAAAGAAAGATAAAGACATAATTCACAAGGGAGGACCTTTGATCATGTTTCTTGTTTGTATATTAGAGATTGGAAGCCTATTTTTGACCTTGTTTAAGAACAAATCTTCAAGTTGGTAATATAGATAAAAATCCCACACCTGCTTGAATATTGGAGTTTGGAGATACTGAAGAGAATTGGAAACAAGTTAGAGACCTTCTATTATGAAACCAAATCTAAAAATGGAAGAAAATAGAGATCAACACCTTAGAAATCAACCACTTCGAGGGGGCAACCTCCAATACATTACATAAATGAACAATTCTTGGATGATACAAATGAAAAAACCTAATTATATATATATGAGTCCATGGGGTCATAATATAATCCTAGCTGACCTATCAACAATAATGTAAGGGAATAATAATAACAATATTTGGGTTACAGGGGTACAACAATAACAATAAGGGAGTTACACTAACAATAATAAGGGACTACACTAGTAATATAGGGACCGAACATGCCCCTCTCCTTCAAAAAAGTGTTGTCCTCAATGTTTGAGTAGCTCTGGATGCTTCTGTATAAAATTCTCATCCTCCCATGTAGAATCTTCAGTGAGTAAGTTCTTCCACTTGATGAGATACTCTGAAATTGATCGATTATGTAGCTGTCGAGTTCTTGTTTCCGTGACTACTTCAGGTTCCAATATGATTTTTCCTTCTTCATCAAGTTCTGGCAATATTGTTTGGATTGGAATTTTGTCACCTATAACCTTCTTTAAGCATGAAACATGGAAAACTTGATGCACTCGCGAAGAAGCAGGAAACTCCAATTTGTATGCCATAGTACAAATATTTTGCAACACCTTGTAAGGACCATAGTACTTTGGCGATAATTTATTATCCTTCTTAGCTTGCTTGAGGGAAATTTGTTTGTATGGTTGTAGCCTTAAAATTACCTAGTCTCCTACATCAAAACTTCTCTCGCTACAATTTTGATCTGCATGTTGTTTCATTAGATTTCGTGTCAAATTTAGGTTATCCTTTAAGAGTTGGAAAACTTATTTTTGGTGTTCGATGTGATCTTCCACTGCTTGAACCTTAGAATTTTCTCTTAAAGAAGATGTGATGGACGGTGGATGATATCCATAAAGTGTCATAAATGGGGTCATTTTTGCTACAATATGGAAGGAAGTGTTATACCACCATTCAATGAGAGGTAACCACTTGACCCATTGTGTTTGCTTATCAGATACAAAACAACGAAGATATCCTTACAAAATTTTATTCACTATCTCAGTTTGACCATCAGATTGAGGATGATAATATGAGCTATGAGCTAGTTCAGTACCCAAACAAGAAAATAATTTCATCCAAAAATTTCCAGTAAAAATGGGATCCCTGTCACTTACAATAATCTTTGGGTTTCCATGTAGCTTTTGAATTGTTTCCATAAATTCAGTAGAAACCGTACTTGCTTTAAATGGATGAGATAATGCACAAAACGGTGCATACTTGGTAAGTCTATCAACTACCACCATGATGACACTCTTTCCTTCGAACTTAGGTAGACCTGTGATAAAATACATTGAAATATCCTCCCAACATTGACTTGGAATGGATAAAGGTTAAAGAAGACCCGGGGTCTTAATTGTCTCAACTTTATTTTGTTGGAAAACCAAACATTTTGCCACAAACTTTTGAATATCATATTTAAGGCCATCCCAAAAAAAATCTTTCTTCCTCTTGTGGTAAGTTTTTAAAAATCCTGAGTGTCCTCCTAAAGGAGAAGTGTGCAATTCCAAAAGAATATTTTTTTTTAGTTGGGAATTTTTACAAATATATAAGTGATCTTTGTAACATAATGAATCATTTTTCCAACTAAATGTATCAGGTGTTTTAGGATCTTGCTTCAAATTTTGAATGAGTGTACACACTTATTTGTCCTTCTTCTATTCATCCCTTGCTTCGGTTATCCAATCTGGTCGGATAATAGAAATGGCACAAAGCAATGCTTCCACCTCCTTATCCTTTCTTGAGAGTGCATTTGCAACAACATTTAACTTCCCCTTTTTGTATATGATTTCAAAGTCATAACCCAACATCTTTGTGACCCATTTTTGATGCTTTTCTAAGGATATTATTTGTTCCAAAAAGTGTTTAAGACTATCATGATCATTTTTTACCTTGAATTGTCTTCCCATTAGGTAATTTCGCCATTTCTTTAGTGCATGTAGTATCGCCAACATTTCCTTCTCATAAATAGATTTTTGTAAATACTTTCCTTTGATAGGACGACTTTCAAAAGAAATGGGTCTTCCTTCTTGCATTAAAACAGCACCAATTCCATTTCCTAAGGCATCACATTCCATAATAAAGGTTTTTGTGAAGTCCGGCGTAGCTAAGACCAGTGTTAGCAACATTACCTCTTTAATATGTTCAAATGCCTTAGTTGCTTCAGAAGTCATGAAATACTCAAAGAGAGAATTTATGGGGAAGTTCAACAGTAGACAAATGGGAATGAAAGCAATCCAAGGATGGGTCTCAACTCTTGACCACCAAGGGAAAAAGGCCTTGGATACACACCCAAGCTCCATCTAATATCAAGAGGTTTTCCAACATTCCCTTTTAAAAGAAAGAAAGATAAATACATAATTCACAAGGGAGGAACTTTGATAATGTTGCTTGTTTATATATCAGAGATTGGAAGCCTAGTTTTGACCTTGTTTAAGAACAAATATTCAAGTTGGTAATATAGATAAAACTCCCACACCTGCTTGAATATTGGAGTCTGGAGATAATTAAGAGAATTGGAAACAAGTTAGAGACCTTGTGTTATGAAACCAACTCCAAAAATGGAAGAAAAGAGAGATCAACTCCTCAGAAATCAGCCACTTCGAGGGGGAAACCTCCAATACATTACATAAATGAACAATTCTTGGATGATACAAATGAAAAAACCTACTTCTATATATAGGAGTCCATGGGGCCACAATATAATCCTAGTTGACCTAACAACAATAATGCAAGGGCACAATAATAAAAATATTGGGGTTATAGGGGTACAACAATAACAATAAGGGGGTTACACTAACAATAATAAGGGACTACACTAGTAATATAGGGACCTAACACCTTCCTCAAAATTGACAAGAAGACATTAGTAATGGGAAAAAACACAGTAGCCAAGATCTACGTAGAGGTTAGTTTAAATGAGAGTCTCCTAGAGGGCATTACGTTAAATTCGGGCTCCAAAAAGGTTCCCACTAGTAGATGCTAGACTACATCAACTTCCCTTTTAGAGGTTCCAAGTGCAGAGAACATGGGCATCTCCCATATACATGGGCCCACGTGCTGGTCATAAGGAAAAGGGAGGATGAATATGCTAGAAAGGAAAAGAAAGATCCAAGTAAGTGATACAACCCCTTTATCTCTTTTGAATCTCCCTTCATATCTCCTAGCCCTAGTAAAATGGTCTAGATATTGATGTTGAAAGGAACAATGAAAAGGCCCAATGCAAGCCTCAAGCTACAATGTTGATTGTATAAAGGATCTAATAAAGGCTTTGGGAAAACTAGAAGATACTAGAGAGACTATAAAAATATTTAGAGTATACAAGGAAGCTAAGGGAAAGACTATAAAAGTTTTTATCTCAAAAATCTAACTAGGAAATCTCTCACCACACTTCAAAAGCAAACAAAGACCCTGGAAATCTCGCCCAGATTTCAATGAGAAAGCCTCAGGTTCATATAAAAGGAGAGATCCTTGTAATAGAGGCCAAAAGGAAGTAGAGGTAGGTGGACCTTACCCCTCCCAAGTAATTTGAACACTCCTTAGGGAAAACCCATTCAAGCCACAATTGTCTCACTAGATCCAAAAAATAAAATGTGGAAAGGGGTCATCCCAGATTAAAGAAACTATTCTAGGAGAGGAATTACCACAAGACAGAGGTAGGAAACCTATAGGGAGGAAATCAAACACTACACAAGAAAAATAGGAGGTACAATAAGGCAGAAGCTTACTATTTTGGGGGCACTTACGACAACAGAAACTCCCCAAGCTCCAGCCCAATGATATTATTCTCCACCAATAACAAGGGCATGGGTACTACTTGCAAGAACCCATTGGGAACTACCTGTAAGAACATTACCTAAGAAGGATAATATATGTACATAAACCATCAATACTTTTTATTGAAGAAGCAAGATCAGGAGAAAGATAGAAAGTTATCTTAAGGAATAATTTTTCAGAATCTCAGGTTTGAATGCACTAGCACCCAAGGAAAATTGGGTGGACCAATGATTAGATGGAGACAAGAATTTTAGAAGGTAATCAACCTCAAATCAGATAATGCCATGCTAGCTATAGTATTCTCAAAAGAATTCAAAAAATGTGTATATTGTCTAAATATATATGGACTATTGGAGAAAACAATGACAGTCTTAGTAAGTTATCAAGGATATAATCTTGTTAGAAGGTACTTGGAGGATATTTGAATCTGATTCTAAATAACGGAGAAAAATGGGGCTTAAAGGCATGAAATTATCCCGCCTAAATTTTCAAACACTGCTTGAAGATTTCTTTTTATGTGTTGAATCCATTGGCCCTCCCCCCACATGAACACACAAAACATCTGGGAAAGACTACATAGTGGAAAGAATGGGTAGATTTTTGGTGAAGAATGTTCTTCTCAACTAGGTGGGAGAATCCCTCCACCATGGATGTGGGGCCTCAGACCAGTCCATAATTATTCTAGATATGGTAAACAAGAATAGGAAGACTCCATCACAACTCAAAGTTAACCCGATATGGCTCAATTTCCTTGAACAAAGATATCATCAGAAAAATTTGTGTCCCCTTCGATGTGGAGGATGGACACCCCATGAAAATTTTGAAAGGTACCTAATACCAACAAATATAATATGGAATGTGTATGTAGTACATTTTGAAATATATATGATCAACTGAGGACAGTGGAAGGAAAGATAGAGTGTATACGAGTGGTGGCAGAGGATGGGGATTTTCTTCCATAGTATATTGATAATCTAAAAGAAATGTAAGCTGGAAGGAATCATCTTCTATCCTGGGAAGAGGCTAAATGGATAATGAAGAGAATGAAAATTTGGTTAAAGGCAGAGAGGATATAGGAACACTTCCTAATAACAAAACCAAACCAAACCAAGGAGAGCATACAATTACATTTGAATAAATCTAACAATAGAATGGAACTTTGTGAAACATTTGAAGACATTAGCAACCCTGCACCCTCATACATGAAAAAGATATAGACCCAACCTCCCAAGGAAACAATTCAAGATAGAATATGAATGGCCATGGTCTTCTCTAGATGGGTAAAAGGATATGAACACAGAAATGTATAGACCAATACATAAGAAAAAAATAACACAAATTTTCAAGGACCTATAGAATGAGAAGAGGTTAGAACCAGATGTGTTACTAGTGAGATTCTTTAAAGGGATTTGGGAGATTTTATGAAAATACTTCATTAAATTCATAAAGGAATCAAGAATAAATAGGAGGATCTTGCAAGCTTTCAGATCAACATTCAAAGTTACAGTTCCCAAGGAAAATAACCTGACTCACTTTAGCCAATACAGGTCAAGTTCTCTTTGCACTTGCATATATAAAACAATTTCAAGAACCATTTCTTCCAGAATGAAGCCAATTCTGTCCAAAGAAATCCTACAGGAAAAAAATGGGTTCCTTGGAGATCAAGACATCCAGGATTCAATAGAAACAGTTCAATAGGTATTGCACATTATCAAAGCGCGGCCCAAGCTCAAAAAAATAGATCCCACTAAAGTATTCGATCAAAGAAGTTGGAAGTATCTATGTTTAATCCTCATACAAGTACAATTCTCTCATTCACTAATTGTTTGGATGGAAGCATGTTTCAATTCAGTTGTGTATGTGGATTTAATCAATGGAATAGACATTGATTTCATTCACCCTTCAAGAGGTCTAAGGTAGACCTTCCCCCTCTTGCCCCCTTTGGTGCTACTGGTAGAAGAAGGGCTCAGTATGCTAATCAAGAAAAGGTTAAGAGGGCAATACAGAAAAGGAGTGAAGGTTTCCAAAGGAACAATCATCACCCACCTAATGCTTGTGGATGACCTCCTTTCATTTTGGAATGTCACAGTGGTAGAGGAAAGAAACCATGGAGGTGTCCTTAACCTATTTTGGGGTAGAACAGGAATGGAGATCAACCTTATAAATTCCTCCATTAGATTCATTCGTTTAAGTCAAGCCCAAAGGAAAATTATCATTGGTTTCCTCCCTTTCACTATGCAGAACTTTGAGCACAAAATCTCCTTGGATTTTTATTTTAATCCAGAAAATTATAGGTACAGGGACTGGACGTGGTTAATATACAAAATGTAATATCCCAAATGAGGGATTTTCTGCTCCATCGAGAATATCTTGAGATATTCCATTTTCCCAAATCCAGGAGTATTAAAAATCAACACTGAACTATTTCAGAGATTAACTATTTGGGGAATTTACTGGATATGTCACCTTCATAAGGACGGATGAGATCCAAAGGCTACCTGGCCCACTAGCAGACTCTGCCAATAGAACTTTTCAAGAGCTAATAGTTCCCTTCAAGGAATTTATGCAATGCCTCCCATAGGAACGATTTATAAGTAAATACTTGCAAATAAAACATTGTATAGTGCCGAGATCCTCTTATACCTATAATATGGAGTCTAAATGTAGAAATAGAGCTGAAACAAATAGATCTAGGTGAGTTAAATAGATCTCCCCACCATAGGTACACTATAAATCAGCCCAAAGAGTGAGCTACAACAATATGAAAAACATCGATCTGAAACTTTGAAAATATGAATGCATCATGAGAGGGTAAATATCACAGCCATCATTACATTAATATATCAGAAATATTATATGTAAATATCATGAGGAACAAGGCCCTCAAGCTTGAGAACCAATCTTCAATGGATATACAACATAATGCCGGAGTAGTTGTAGCTACACAGAATGCCGGAAGAACATAACTGTGTAGTCTCTATGAGAGTTCTAGCTGCTGAATATATAAAATTGAAATAGCTGAAGGAATACAAATAATATGGCCCAAGAAAGGAAAATGGGCTCCATATGGGATTTCTAGTCAATCTCTGGGAGATTTCTAGAAATGTCGAATAAAATACAAAGTGACAAACAAAATGTCACTGCAACTGAAACCAAATGAATATGAGGTTGTGGCCGATCTGAAATTCTGATTCCCTCCTCTGATAATGCCCTTTATGGAAAAGGGGCTGATCCACTCTTTACTCAAAAGCACTCCTCCTGATGAGCACAAGAATCTCCCTCAAGACTGCCCTCATGGAATAAAGCAGTTTCTCCAAGTGAATGTGCAGTGGGAGTTGGTGAATGAGTGGCCTGACGCCACAGATCTGAAATCAGCTCCAAGAGTCCTCTCTATAGCTCCTCCAATGCAGAAATCCATCCTCCAATGAAAAAGCAAGTAAGGAAGAACTCTATGATTTCCTTTGCTGCTACCCCAGCTACACAACACCATTCTGCTACAAAAATAATGTTGCAACTGAAGGAGTGAGCTTGGCCAAATGCAAAAATGAGGAAATTCAGCTCAAATCCTCTCCTCCCATGAGGACGCAGTGGGTGATCCCCCCCAGGAACACCCCCAGTGGTCAAGAGCATTGCAATCCTGCTAAACAGCTCGGATGTGCAAGTCCTTGACCTCACCACGAAATTTCTGAATCAAAGCATAAACCAAATGAGCTGCTCCTTCTTTCTTATAAATAAAATGAACTCACTTTCACCATAGGCCCCACAATTAGGGTTTCCATTCATTTTTGAATTATTTCCCTCCAAAAGTTGTGTTATCTTATTAAGCAAGCCAACCCTCTAAGGCAACACTGTTGACTTGGTCAAAAATGGCCAACTCAAGGTGATCCTCATCATGTTCACACCATTGGGTGTTTATTTCAGCTGCTTATTTATCCTCCTTTCACATTAGGAGTGTTATTTCTCTATCACCAATGGTTAAGGGGTCTCCTTATACATTTTATTAAGAAAAAATAAAATATGCCACTATAATATTCCATTTTAGCTTGAGGCTAAAATTGGGAATATTACAGTCCTCCCCTCCCATGTGTTTCTTGTCCTCAAGCAACTGCATAGAGAGAACAAAATTTCTCCCCCTTCTTCTCTTGTGGCCTCCTCATCAACAATCTCCACCGCTACTCAAGATATGCTGCAATAAAATGTCCTCCAATGCCTCCTCCCATGTATGAAAACCGAAATGGTGCACCTTACGGAAAGATAGAAGGTGTAGGTGGAAATATCCATGCTGAAACATGGCCTCCTCAAGGTAGGAGTGATGGAATGCATGGGAAAATATAATCCTACTAGTGATCCCCTCATCCATGCTATCATCCAAATGGAAATCTTGCCCTCGATTCTGCAATGTAATGGGGATGAATGGAGAGTTTTGTTGCTTCATCCCAATAATCTCTTCTCTCCCTCTGTAGTACATATGGGGCTTCCTCTGTCCTTGTGTTAAAATGGTATGGCCTCCAATAGTGGCCCAAGCTACCCCATCAAAATATCTAGCCATGAAATGCCTCTGCAAATTCTCCAAGTGGTTTGCCCCACTAGAAGAGAAAAGTGAAGGTATGGAAATCATGGTTGCCCATGGTATCTCCTGCAAAATAGAACATGTGTAATGGGGAGAATAGTGCTCCCAATGGGTTGTCCCAATCATCTAATTCACTCCCCAAATAGTGCTCCTGTGAATAAATAAGCATCAGCAATACAAGGTAGGATAATACAATGAAAACAAGTTGTCACGAGACAACCAGAGAGTGGGTCACTGCTCCTCTCATGGGACCAATGTAGTGAGCATCTTTCCTTCATCAAGGATATACATAACAAGTGCTTTTTATAGCCATTTTATGTTGCCACACACATCTCAAAAGATAGGAACATGAGAACATAAATTGGTGCCAATGGTGCACACTATGGAGCATGTGGCTCCCTCCACAAACCACCACAAGAATGGTCCATTTTTCTGCTACAAAAGCCTACAAATACATCCTTGTACATTATGCAAGAAGAAACCAAATCTTCTTGACTCATCATGCTACTCAAACAAGGAAGGAGAATACAATATAAAATGTGAGATTATACCTTCTCCAATTTGTACTTGAGTTCTCGAGCTGAAATGGCCCAAATGAAAATTTCTCTCTACCCTCAATGAGTAGGGAAGTGGCTATGAGGTTCTTTCCACCATAATCAAGCAGGCTATGCATCTCTCCCAATGTTGATAGGTGCCATGATGAATTCCCTCCAAGTGAACTCCTCTATCCAATCAAAGTATGCATCCAAGTGCATAGCTAGGAAGTCCTTATGTGTTGCATGTAAAAATTTCTCCTTGAAACTAGAAGCTCTAGTCAAGAAGATCCTGCCATAAAAATAGATGACCATATCATCAGCCATGTATCTATCATCATCCTCCTGGTCATCAAGAATCATGCATGCACCAAGATCCCGGGGAATTCTCAACCCAAGCTGAGCCCTCCATCCGAGATCAATCCTCCACATAGGTAGCGCTGGAATTCCGCAATAGGGTACTCCATCATGCTGCTGCCTGCTACCTTGAAATCCCCTCATGCCAAATTCATCCTCCAAGTTGCTTCCATGCCATCATGTAGCTGCTCATGCTCAAATAGAAATAAGGATCTCTAAAAATGAGCCTCCCATGAGAGACTATCACCTCCAAAGAATCTCCCGATCTTGGGCAATGTAAGCATGAGTGTGATGCAGGAGCATCAAGCACCTGGCCAGCAATGTGACATCTTGGTCACATGTTGTGGCTAGTTAGAAATAAAATAGACTTAGAAATATTTTAAATAATATATTTTATTAAATTTGGTATTTATTTTAGGAGAATTGTTAGTTTGTTTTATATTTAATTAAATATGGCATAATAATAGAATTGGTTTCTTTCCCTGCGTGGAATAGAACCAAAATAGGGATAAATGCTAAATAATAGGGAGGTTTTACTTTGTTTAGAAACTCTAGAATAAATCTATTCTGAAAAGAATAGTTTCTCATAATTGTATAAATTAGAGAAGCTGGAGGTGTGAAAGTGTGTGTGTGTGAGAGAATCTGAATTATATATTGAAATTGCAGAGGGGAAGTTAATGCCTATTCGCTCATGCAATATTCTTTCGATTGGAATTTTAGCTCGTTCATTTATTTTCTGTATAATATTGGATTTGTGTGTGTATTGTATATGTGTCTGACATATTGCAGGTAGAAGGCGCAGGAAGGAAACTGTGACAACGTTCTTGTGGGGATTACAAATCGTGGCCTTGTTGTAGATTCAGGGGCGTAAATCCACGGTTGGGTAGTCACTTTGAAGGAGCGCACTGCATGAGTAAAAACTCTACGTGAGTGTGGTTCACATGTTAACTATGAAAACCTACAGCTGCGTTTTATTGCAAAGCCTGTGTTGGCAAGGTTTAATCTACATTGAAGGGCGTTAAGACCAGCGTTAAAGTGGTGACACAAATTTCCAGAGTCAGCGTGCTTATAGGTAACACATATTTCCAAGTTTGAGATCTATTGCTTGCTAGTTTGATTGTAAGAGTCGATGCCAGAGAAAATCGATGCAAATTTCCAAATAGCTCTCGTTTTGATTGCTGTGCAGTCAAAAAATTAACGACTTCGGGTTTTTCCTTATTGTATGTTAAAACAAATCTATTT
This sequence comes from Pinus albicaulis, assembly GCA_034641835.2. Taxonomy (NCBI): domain Eukaryota; kingdom Viridiplantae; phylum Streptophyta; class Pinopsida; order Pinales; family Pinaceae; genus Pinus; species Pinus albicaulis. The sequence continues at coordinate 346,891,344 of CM076570.1, read as the reverse complement.
TATATTAGTGTGGAAGTGTTGTGAATGATTTTATAAAACCGTGAAGTTATATATACGCAGACGTAAGTGCTACTTGGTTATGATAGGATTTGAAACCTTGGACATCACTATCTTCATTGACTTGGTAATCGGCTTTAGTAATAACTGTGTTTTTCATTGTGCGCTGCATAACTTTAAATCGAATTTGAATTGATGCCGAGTCCCCACGTTGTTGATTACGTTGTGGGATCAGGGATGTATTGAATTCTATGAGCATGAATTCTTGGTATCTGTGGGGCGACTATTCTTGGGCAGATTTGAGTTTTAAACATTTAAGCTGCTAATACAACCTGTTGGAGGCATATATGTTCGTTAATTGTATTTCATGGTAGTGGTTCGTGCCATTAGAAATCAGAAAATGTGTGTCTAAAATCCATTTTGGGATTTTGGGGAATTAATTTGACATTGTCATTAAAGCGTGAATGAAAAATAAGTCAATCAAATTCAAGCATAAACTTGGCCTTAGTAAAATTACACATTTTACTACAATGAATTGATTGGTATGAATCATGTGTTGTTTGTTCCTACATCATTTTGGTATCAGAGCTTGTTAAGCTGTTTTGGAGTATTGTAGAGAATGCCGCCCAGAAGAGGAGTTGGGATAGGTCGAGGGAGACCTATAGCGAACGCAGTTTTTCTAGATGAGATCCGAAATTTACGCACGAGACTGGCTACAGTAGAAACCACTCAGAGGAGAGTAGCTGATGGTGGAATTGCTAGTGCCGATGAAGAAGAGACCACTGACGAAGAAGTGGAGGAAGAAAATCAAGCAGCTACGGTCATGAAGATGCTAGTCAAAGCCAACAGTCGACCAAGAATAGAAGTATCTTTATATGACGGAAGTCTTAGTGTGGAGGTGCTAATGGACTGGATCAGTTCATTAGATAAGTACTTCGACTATGAAGAAGTCGATGATAGGAAGAAAGTAAAGTTTGCAGCCACAAGATTGAAAGGCCATGCAGCCCTATGGTGGGACGAATTACAGCTATCGAGGGAGTGAAAAGGGAAGCCCAAAATCAAGAAATGGGACAGAATGGTAAGTAAGTTGAAGGGTAATTTTTTGCCGAAGGATTACTAATTAAATTTGTTTAGACAATTGCAGAACTTAAAACATAAAGGGATGCCAATCAAGGAATATACTGAAGAATTTTATAAGCTGAGTATTAGATCTGGCCATGTTGAAGATGATCTACGAAAGGTAGCTAGATATATAAATGGTTTAAGGTATGAAATATAGGATGAGATCAGCTTATTGAATTTGAAGTCGATTGAAGATGCCTATCAAGCAGCCTTGAGGGCGGAGGAAAAACTGTTGCGCAAACAAAACCAGAGGAATAGGAGGGACATTTGAATCCAAAATTCAACACTCTCAGAATGAGGCAGGGAGTGTGAGCAATAGAGCACCACAAAGAGGAGATTCTGGCCGCGGAAGGTTCGTGCCCAGAGGCAGAGGCCGAGGAAGAGATGTCTGGTGCTTTGCATGTGGTGAATGGGGACATGTACAATGGGATTGTCCTCATCAGAGATTAGAAAACCAACGCAACATGGATGTTGTTGAAGCCAAGGAGGAGACTCCTCAACCTGAAGCTAAAGAGGAGCCACTAGAAGCCAGAGAATCCCTGTTACTGAAGAGGGTATTACTGGAAGAAGCTAAGGAAGCCAAAGAACCAATTCAAAGAAAGACTTTATTCAGAACTGTATGTAAGTCCAAGGGTAAGTGTTGCAAATTGGTAATTGATAGCGGTAGTACTGATAATCTCATTTCTACAAAGATGGTGGATAAGCTGAAGTTGGAGAGAACAGTACACCCCACTCCTTATAAAGTATCATGGCTTCAGAAAGGCCATCAAATTTTTGTAACTGAACAATGTCAAGTTGAATTTCATATTGGTACTTATAAGGATGTTATTTTATGTGATATAATGCCGATGGATGTATGTCACATATTTCTAGGGAGGCCTTGGCAGTTTGACTGAAATGCCATACATGATGGTAGAAGAAATACTTATACTTTGGAGAAAGATGGGAATAAGCATACACTACTGTCGTTGAAAGCTGAAGCTGATAAAGAAGAACTTGGAAGCAACGTTACGTTGATGAATGAGAAGATCCTGTTGCAGGAAGATGAGAAGGGTAAGAAGATGCATTTTGCTAGTGTTGAAAAACCCAAGGTAATTTTAACTTCTACAAATTTAGAATATTTACCTGAAGAAATTCAGAATTTATTGAATGATTGTGCTGATATTGTTGTGGATGAGTTTTTTCCCATCCGGAGTATTAGTCATCGTATTGATCTAATACCTGGAGTCAGTTTGTCGAATAAAGTAGCCTACAGGGTAATGCAGGAAAATGCTAAAGCTGGAACACAAGTGGAAGAGTTGATGGATAAATGGCTAATCAGTGGAAGCCTTAATCCATGTGTTGTGCCAACAGTACTCAGTTCGAAGAAAGAATTTGAACGGTGCATGAGTACAAATTCTCGAGCCTTATATAAAATCACCATCAGGTTGATGAATGAAGGTTTGGAGGAATATGTAGTCTCTAAAGAAGAGTTGAAATTGGATCTGAATAAAATCCAAGTAGTTGTGAATTGGCTAACTCCTAGAAGCATATTTGAGGGAGATGTCAAAAGCAGATGGTAGGAATGTAGTAGCAAAGACAACCAGCTAGCAGATATGAAGAGGCAGAAAAAAGAATTCCAAACAGGTGACTTAGTCATGTATTGCAGATTGGTACCTATACTAAAATCCAGAAGAAGAAACACAAGGAGACACCATAATAAACGAAAGCCAAAATCAGGAAAAAGGAAAAAGAGAGTGCTACATAAAACCAGGAGTGAGACTCATTATCAGTATTCGACCAAGTGGAAAGAGCAACCAGTAGAAGATGTCAGCAGAGCTACAGAGATTAGGGATCGACTCCAAACTACTACAAGATCAGTTTTCTTCCCTGGGAGTCTGATGCAGGAGCGTCAAGCACCTAGCCAGCAATGTGACATCTTGGTCACATGTTGTGGCTAGTTAGAAATAAAATAGACTTAGAAATATTTTAAATAATATATTTTATTAAATTTGGTATTTATTTTAGGAGAATTGTTAGTTTTTTTTATATTTAATTAAATATGGCATAATAATAGAATTGGTTTCTTTCCATGCGTGGAATAGAACCAAAATAGGGATAAATGCTAAATAATAGAGAGGTATTAGTTTGTTGAGAAACTCTAGAAGAAATCTATTCTGAAAAGAATAGTTTCTCATAATTGTATAAATTAGAGAAGCTGGAGGTGTGAAAGTGTGTGTGTGTGAAAGAATCTGACTTATATATTGAAATTGCAGAGGGGTAGCTAATGCCTATTCGCCCATGCAATATTCTGTCGATTGGAATTTTAGCTCGTTCATTTATTTTCTGTATAATATTGGATTTGTGTGTGTATTGTATATGTGTCTGACATATTGCAGGTAGAAGGCGCAGGAAGGAAACTGTGACAACGTTCTTGTGGGGATTACAAATCGTGGCCTTGTTGTAGATTCAGGGGCGTAAATCCACGGTTGGGTAGTCACTTTGAAGGACCGCACTGCATGAGTAAAAAATCTGCGTGAGTGTGGTTCACACGTTAACTATGAAAACCTACAGTTGTGTTTTATTACAAAGCCTGTGTTGGCAAGGTTTAATCTACGTTGAAGGGCGTTAAGACCAGCGTTAAAGTGGTGACACAAATTGCTAGAGTCGGCGTGCTTATAGGTAACACATATTTCCAAGTTTGATATCGATTGCTTGCTAGTCTGATTGTAAGAGTCGATGCCAGAGAAAATCGATGCAAATTTCCAAATAGCTCTCGTTTTGATTGCTGTGCAGTCAACAAATTAACGACATCGGGTTTTTCCTTATTTTATGTTCAAACAAATCTATTTTATATTAGCGTGGAAGTGTTGTGAATGATTTTAGAAAACCGTGAAGTTATATATATGCAGACAGAAGTGCTACTTGGTTATGATAGGTTTTGAAACATTGGACATCACTATCTTCATTGACTTGGTAACCGGCTTCAGTAATAACTGTGTTTTTCATTGTGCGCTGCATAACTTTAAATCGAATTTGAATTGATGCCGAGTCCCCACGCTGTTTGGTTACGTTGTGGGATCAGGGATGTATTGAATTCTATGAGCATGAATTCTTGGTATCTGTGGGGCAACTATTCTTAAGCAGATTTGAGTTTTAAACATTTAAGCTGCTAATACAACCTGTTGGAGGCATATATGTTAGTTAATTGTATTTCATGGTGGTGGTTCGGGCCATTAGAAATCAGAAAATGTGTGTCTAAAATTCATTTTGGGATTTTGGGGAATTAATTTGACATTGTCATTAAAGGGTGAATGAAAAAGAAGTCGATAAAATTCAAGCATAAACTTGGCCTTAGTAAAATTACACATTTTACTACAATGAATTGATTGGTAGGAATCGTGTGTTGTTTATTCCTACATCATTTTGGTATCAAAGCTTGTTAAGCTATTTTGGAGTATTGTAGAGAATGTCACCCAGAAGAGGAGCTGGGATAGGTCGAGGGAGACCTATAGCAAATGCAGTTTTGCTAGATGAGATCCAGAATTTGTGCACGAGACTGGCTACAGTAGAAACCACTCAAAGGAGAGCAGTTGATGGTGGAATTGCTAGTGCCGATGAAGAAGAGACCATTGACGAAGAAGTGGAGGAAGAAAATGAAGTAGCTAAGGTCATGAAGATGCTAGTCAAAGCCAGCAGTCGACCAAGAATAGAAGTACCTTTATATGACGGAAGTCTTAGTGTAGAGGTGCTAATGGACTGGATCAGTTCATTAGATAAGTACTTCGACTATGAAGAAGTTGATGACAGGAATAAAGTAAAGTTTGCAGCCACGAGATTGAAAGGCCATGCAGCCCTATGGTGGGACGAATTGCAGCTATCGGAGGAGCGAAAAGGGAAGCCCAAAATCAAGAAATGGGACAGAATGGTAAGTAAGCTGAAGGGTAAGTTTTTGCCGAAGTATTAACAATTAAATTTGTTTAGACAATTACAAAACTTAAAACAGAAAGGGATGCCAATCAAGGAATATACTGAAGAATTTTATAAGCTGAGTATTAGATCTGGCCATGTTGAAGATGATCTACAAAAGGTAGCTAGATATATAAATGGTTTAAGGTATGAAATACAGGATGAGATCAGCTTATTGAATTTGAAGTCGATTGAAGATGCCTATCAAGCAGGCTTGAGGATGGAGTAAAAACTGTTGCGCAAACAAAACCAGAGGAATAGAGGTAAGAATCCAGCAAAAGAAGGAGGGACGTTTGAATCCAAAATTCAACACTCTCAGAATGAGGCAGGGAGTGCGAGCAATAGAGCACCACAAAGACGAGATTCTGGCCGCGGAAGGTTCGTGCCCAGAGGCAGAGGCCGAGAAAGAGATGTTCGGTGCTTTGCATGTGGTGAATGGGGACATGTACAATGGGATTGTCCTCATCAGAGATTAGTAAACCAGTGCAACGTGAATGTTGTTGAAGCCAAGGAGGAGACTCCTCAACCTGAAGCTAAAGAGGAGCCACCAGAAGCTGGAGAATCCCTGTTACTGAAGAGGGTATTACTGGAAGAAGCTAAGGAAGCCAAAGAACTAGTTCAAAGAAAGACTTTATTCAGAACTGTATGTAAGTCCAAGGGTAAGTGTTGCAAATTGGTAATTGATAGCTGTAGTACTGATAACCTCGTTTCTACAAAGATGGTGGATAAGTTGAATTTGGAGAGAACAGTACACCCCACTCCTTACAAAGTATCGTGGCTTCAGAAAGGCCATCAAATTTTTGAAACTGAACAATGTCAAGTTGAATTTCAGATTGGTACTTATAAGGATGTTATTTTATGTGATATAATGCCGATGGATGTATGTCACATATTGCTAGGGAGGCCTTGGCAGTTTGACCGAATTTCCATACATGATGGCAGAATAAATACTTATACTTTGGAGAAAGATGGGAATAAGCATACACTACTGCCATTGAAAGCTGAAGCTGATAAAGAAGCACTTGGAAGCAACGTTACGTTGATGAATGAGAAGATCCTGTTGTAGGAAGATGAGAAGGGTAAGAAGATGCATTTTGCTAGTGCTGAAAAACCCAAGGTAATTTTAACTTCTACAAATTTAGAATATCTACCTGAAGAAATTCAGAATTTATTGAATGATTGTGCTGATATTGTTGTGGATGAGTTGTTTCCCATCCGGAGTATTAGTCATCGTATTGATCTAATACCTGGAGTCAGTCTATCGAATAAAGTAGCCTACAGGGTAATGCAGGAAAATTTCGAAGCTGGAACACAAGTGGAAGAGTTTATGGATAAATGGCTAATCAGTGGAAGCCTTAATCCATGTGCTGTGCCAAGAGTACTCAGTCCGAAGAAAGAAGTTGAATGGCGCATGAGTACAAATTCTCAAGCCTTATATAAAATCACCATCAGGTTGATGAATGAAGGTTTGGAGGAATATGCAGTCTCTAAAGGAGAGTTGCAATTGGATCTGAAGAAAATCCAAGTAGTTGTGAATTGGCTAACTCCTAGAAGCATATTTGAGGGAGATGTCAAAAGCAGATGGCAGGAATGCAGTAGCAAAGACAACCAGCAATCAGATATGAAGAGGTGGAAAAAAGAATTCCAAACATGTGACTTATTCATGTATTGCATATTGGTACCTATACTAAAAGCTAGAAGAAGAACCACAAGGAGACACCATAATAGACGAAAGCCAAAAGCATGAAAAAGGAAAAAGAGAGTGCTACATAAAACCAGGATTTAGACTCATTATCAGTATTTGACCAAGTGGAAAGAGCAACCAGTAGAAGACGTCAGCAGAGCTACAGAGATTAGGGATCGACTCCAAACTACTACAAGATCAGTTTTCTTCCCTGGGAGTTTGATGCAGGAGCGTCAAGCACCTAGCCAGCAATGTGACATCTTGGTCACATGTTGTGGCTAGTTAGAAATAAAATAGACTTAGAAATAGTTTAAATAGTATATTTTATTAAATTTGGTTTTTATTTTAGGAGAATTGTTAGTTTGTTTTATATTTAATTAAATATGGCATAATAATAGAATTTCTTTCTTTCCCTGCGTGGAATAGAACCAAAATAGGGATAAATGCTAAATAATAGGGAGGTATTAGTTTGTTGAGAAACTCTAGAAGAAATCTATTCTGAAAAGAATAGTTTCTCATAATTTTATAAATTAGAGAAGCTGGAGGTGTGAAAGTGTGTGTGTGTGAGAGAATCTGAATTATATATTGAAATTGCAGAGGGGTAGCTAATGCTTATTCGCCCATGCAATATTCTGTCGATTGGAATTTTAGCTCGTTCATTTATTTTCTGTATAAGATTGGATTTGTGTGTGTATTGTATATGTGTCTGACATATTGCAGGTAGAAGGCGCAGGAAGGATACTGTGACAGTATTCTTGTGGGGATTACAAATCGTGGCCTTGTTTTAGATTCAGGGGCGTAAATCCACGGTTGGGTAGTCACTTTGAAGGACCGCACTGCATGAGTAAAAACTCTGCGTGAGTGTGGTTCACATGTTAACTATGAAAACCTACAGCTGTGTTTTATTGCAAAGCCTGTGTTGTCAAGGTTTAATCTACGCTGAAGGGTGTTAAGACAGCATTAAAGTGGTAACACAAATTTCCAGAGTCAGCGTGCTTATAGGTAACACATATTTCCAAGTTTGAGATCGATTGCTTGCTAGTTTGATTGTAAGATTTGATTGCAGAGAAAATCGATTCAAATTTCCAAATATCTCTCGTTTTGATTGCTGTGCAGTTAAAAAATTAACGGCTTCTGGTTTTACCTTATTGTATGTTCAAACAAATCTATTTTATATTAGCATGGAAGTGTTGTGAATGATTTTATAAAACCGTGAAGTTATATATACGCAGACAGAAGTGATACTTAGTTATGATAGGTTTTGAAACCTTGGACATCACTATCTTCATTGACTTGGTAACCGGCTTCAGTAATAACTGAGTTTTTCATTGTGCGCTGCATAACTTTAAATCGAATTTGAATTGAAGCTGAGTCCCCACGTTGTTTGGTTACGTTGTGGGATCAGGGATGTATTGAATTCTATGAGCATGAATTCTTGGTATCTGTGGGGCGACTATTCTTGGGCAGATTTTAGTTTTAAACATTTAAGCTGCTAATACAACCTGTTGGAGGCATATATGTTAGTTAATTGTATTTCATGGTGGTGGTTCGTGCCATTTGAAATAAGAAAATGTGTGTCTAAAATCCATTTTGGGATTTTGGGGAATTAATTTGACATTGTCATTAAAGGGTGAATGAAAAAGAAGTCAATCAAATTCAAGCATAAACTTGGCCTTAGTAAAATTACACATTTTACTACAATGAATTGATTGGTAGGAATCGTGTGTTGTTTATTCCTACATCAAAGTGGCCTCCATCCACTCCAAAGCATGAAAGAGTTCTTCCCTCAAAGGAAGTATCCTCTCCCACAAAATCCATGGAGTAACCATCCCCCATCCATGCAACAAACTCTATCTGCGCAGTATAGCTGCTGAGAGTGGGTGAGACTGAAAATGAGAGGGTGTATCCCTCCTCCTTGTGTTTATCCCCAACTCACTGCGTTGTGATGGACTCCTCTAATGTCTCCACCCCTCCAGAATCCCATGAGTGGTGAACCAAATGGCAAGATGCCTCTCATCATCTCTAGATCATATGGCCTCCTATATGGGAAGCCACCAAAAGTGAGACATCAAGATCTGAAAATAGACTGCATGTATGAGTGGATTGATTTGTCCCTCTCTCCTCTGTGCAGTGTAGTCTCTTTCCCATGTGCAGAAATTTTTTGAAATAGATAAGGGAGAATGCTCATCATCCCTTCATGCTGATCCTTCTGCTCTTCTTCCTCCATCTCACAATCCCCAGCAAATGCTACATATGGCTCTGGAATTGTGTCTTGGTTCCCACATGCAAAAAATATTTGGAACTCCTTGCAAAGACACAAGGGCTCCTCTAGTGGAAGTAATGGCTCCCCTTTCACCTCCATGTGGTGATGGATCTCCTCCTAACGTGACAGCGCTGTTGGTTCTTTCCAATGTATGCAAAGTGTTTGTGTTTATGACACAATGATTTTCACCAAGTTTCTCCATCAAACCCTTAGTGAATGCATCACATGTTTTTTTCATTTGCATGACAATGAAAAATGAAACCCTCAAACCAACAATCATGATCCATACCTTGAGTTGCAGCGCTGCTCCTCCCATGGCCTCATTTCTTCCTCTACTCCCTTGCTATGCAAGTGAACAAGGGACTGCGCTGTGGATCTGCATGTGTGGCTGAATGCCCACACCCTTCATGTAAAATAGCTAGGATTTGTCTCATCAACAAACCCTCTCAAAAAATCTTCCACTTTTCCCTTTCATCAAGATTTTCAATGATCTCCTCATTGGTCTAGAAAAAGAATAAGGGAAACCTCCTCTTCCTTCATTCCACTTTCCTTGTCTCCTTGTAAATCTCCTCTCCTTGGAGAGAAGATCCTCTTTTGATAGAAATGGATCTTGGGCATAGGCTAAGCCAATATCATGCTCTAATACCACTGTAATATCTCAAATGAAGGATTTTCTCCTCCATCAAGAATATCTTGAGATATTCCATTTTCCCAACTCCAGGAGTATTAACAATAAAAACTGAAATATTTCAGAGATTAACTATTTGGGGAATTTATTGGATATGTCACCTTAACAAGGAAGGATGAGATCCAGAGGCTACCTAGCCCACTAGCAGACTCTGCCAATAGAACTTGTTGAGAGCTAATAGTTCCCTTCAAGGAATTTCTGCAATGCCTCCCATAGGAATGTTGTATAAGGAAATACTTGCAAATAAAATGCTATATAGTGATGGGATCCTCTTTTAAATATAATATGGAGTCTAAATGCAGAAATAGAGCTGAAACAAATAGATCTAGGTGAGTTAAATAGATCTCCCCACCATAGGTACACTATAAATCAGCCCAAAGAGTGAGCTACAGCAATATGCAAAACATCGATCTGAAACTCTGCAAATCTGAATGCATCATGAGAGGGTAAATATCACAGCCATAATTACATTAATATATCAGAAATATTATACAGAAATATCTTGAGGAATAAGGCCCTCAAGCTTGAGAACCAATCTCCAATGGATATACAACATAATGCCAGAGTAGTTGCAGCTACACAGAATGTCGGAAGAACATAGATGAGCAGTCTCTATGAGAGTTGCAGCTGCTGAATATACACAAATGAAATGTAGCTAAAGGAATACAAATAATATGGCCCAAGAAATGAAAATGGGCTCTATATGGGATTTCTAGTCAATCTCTGGGAGATTTCTAGAAATGCCAGATAAAATACAAAGTGAAAAACAAAATGTCACAGCAACTGAAACCAAATGAATATGAGGTTGTGGCTGATCTGAAATGCTGATGCCCTCCTCTGATAATGCCCTTAAGGGAAAAGGGGTTGATCCCCTCTTTACTCAAAAGCACTCCTCTTGATGAGCACAAGAATCTCCCTCAACAGTACCCTCATGGAATAACACAGTTTCTCCAAGTTACTGCACAGTGGGAGTTGGTGAATGAGTGGCCTAATGCCACAGATCTGAAATCAGCTCCAAGAGTCCTCTCTACAGCTCCTCCAATGCAGAAATCCATCCTCCACTGAAAAATCAAGTAAGGAAGAACTCTAGGAGTTCCTCTGCTGCTACCCCAGCTACACAGCACCATTCTGCTACAGAAATAATGCTGCAACTGAAGGAGTGAGCTTGGCCAAATGTTGGAATGAGGAAATGCAGCTCAAATCCTCTCCTCCCGTGAGGAAGAGGTGGGGGATCCCCCCCCGGGAACACCCCCAGTGCTCAAGAGCACTGCAATCTTGCTAAACAGCCTGGATGTGCAATTCCTTGACCTCACCATGAAATTTCTGAATCAAAGCATAAACCAAATGAGCTGCTCATTCTTTCTTATAAAGAAAATGAGCTCTCTTTCACCATAGGCCCCATAATTAGGGTTTCCATTCACTTTTTAATGCTTTCCCTCCAAAATCTATTTTATCTTCTTAAGCAATCCAACCTTGTAAGGTAGCGTTGTTGACTTGGTCAAAGATGGCCAACTCAGGAATTTTAGGAATTTCTGCTACAGGGTCCTTGGGGACACTGTATAAGGAAGCTACTGAAAAAATAAGACATACCAACGCTGGGATGCCCTAGAACACATATCATAAAACTTCTGTGCAGAATATGAGCTCAAATAAATGCATCTAGATGGGTTATTCAGATCTCCCCAATGTAGGTCTCTAAAACAATGCTCAATGAGAGAGCTACAGCAATACAAGAACATAACCGGAAACTCTGCATATCTGAAATACACCATAAGAGGGAAAATGCTACATCCATCATAATATTATGATATATCAGCAAATAATTACAAGATATAGTTGAGGGACAAGCCACTCAATCTTTAAGATCCAACCTCCAATGAATAAGCAGTGAAATACAAGAGTAGCTGCAACTCCGCAAAATGTCAGAGGACCATGCCTGCGCATTCTATATGAAAGTAGCTACTTCTGAATATACATTAAATACAAATTTGGCTGTAGGATACAAATAAAATAGCCCAGTGACAAAGGAATGGGCTGAAATACAAGATTTCTAGCCAATCTATGAAGATTGCTAGAAATGCCGGATAAAACCAAAATGTGACAACTGAGTTGTCACTGCAACTTCTCCAAAATAAGAATGAGGTTATGGCTGATATGAAATCCAAATTCCCTCCTCTGATACTTTCTCTAATACAAAGTGTTGATCACTTTGTCTCAGAAACATACTCCTTATGAGCTCCATGAAACCCTCTCTCACTGTCTCCTCTGAAATAACGTAGTTTCCTCCATGGACTGTGCAGTGGGAGATGATGGAATGTTGGCCCATGCCAAAAGATCTGATATGAAGCTCAGGAATCCTCCTTGCAGCTCCTCCAATGAGTGGATCACTCCTCCACTGAAGAAAACAAGACAAGAGAGACTCCATGAGTTCCTCTCTAGTTGCACCCAGCTACACAACATCCTCTCTGCTGCCGAGCTAACACTGTAGGAGATGAATGAAGATGTGGCCAATGCCAGATTGAGGAAATGTAGCTCAATCCTCATCCTTCCTTGAGGAAGAGGAAGGGATTCCCGACCGGGAACACCCTAGTGCCCGAGGGCACCGTCACCTTGCTAAACAGCCCGGGGATGCAAGCCTCTGTAGACCCAAGTCTACAATTCTAAACCATAACATGTATCCAAATGGGCTGCCATCTCCTCCATATAAATTGAGAGAACTCTTCTCCACCATGGTCCCACCAATTAGGGTTTCCACCCTTGCATGAATGTATTCCCTCCAAAACTGTGCAGCTTCTCTAGGAATCCTCTTCCTCCTTGGGCAGCGCTGTTGACTTTAGTCAAAGGTGACTAATCAAGTGAGTTGGGTTCCATTCACACCCTTGGTGTTTATTTTAGCTGCTTTATTTTCCTCCTTTTCACATGAGGAGTGTTATTTCTTCATTTAAAAGGGACTAAGGTGTCTCCTTGCCCATTTTATTAAACAAAAATAAAATGTGCAACTATAATATTCCATTTTAGCTTGAGGCTAAAATTGGGAATATTACAGTCCTTGCCTCCCACATGTTTCTTGCCCTCAATAAACTGCAAAGAGAGAACAAAAATTTCTCCCCCTTCTTCTCTTGTGGCCTCCTCTTCAATGGTCCCACCACTGCTCAAATATGTTGCAATGAATCTGTCCTCCAATGCTCTCTCCCAAGTATGCAAGCTGACACAATGCTCCCTCTGGAAAGATAGAAGGTGTAGTGGAATCCTTCTTGCTGTGCTAAGGCCTCCTTAAGGTAGGAGTGATGATATGCATGGGAAAAATTTTCTCCCAATGATGATCCTCTCATCCATGCAATCATCCAAATAGAATCTCACCCCTGATTTCCGCAATGTGTTGGGGCTGAATGGAGAGTGTGCTTGTGCTTCTCAAGATGGCCCTCTCTCCATTTTCTGCACTCAAGAAGTGTCCTAAACTCAATTCCGGTGGTATTTTCTTTAGTTAGCCGATATCCCCAAGGAAATCCTAAGAGACATAAGGAAAATCATCTTCTAGTATATGCAAGGAGTAAAGAGCAGGGAATAAATATGAAGAGCTATGTCAAATTTATGTTGAAAATATGGAAGGCTTTCAACATGTGTATGTGGATTCTTGCAATTGTATACTCTAAAGGCATCTATAATAATCCTATTGACTACTACTTTTTATTTATCAATCTAGGGATGGAAGGTAGACTTGGATTTGGTCAACCTTGATGTCCATCATGTACAAAATGTTAAAGAAAAAAATACTGAGGAACCTACTATCCCTATCAAGAAATATGGTATATGGAAACCCAAAATGAACCAAAATATGCTTGAAGAATAACTTATGAGTGGATTTTGTTGTGACAATATTCTTAGAAGGTGCCAAAATTCCCATCCTAAGGAAGCAATCAACAACAATAAAAACACATCCATTATCATGCTTGGTTGACGAAAAATATGCCATAAAATACAGGGGCACTAACTCTCAAGGATTATCTAGAGTAAGCAAAGGCCTACAACTGATGTGAATTGCCATTTCCTTTGGTAGAATATAATTCTTCCACTAGTTACAGGCTTTGGCAATAGAATGCAGCTCATTGTCATATGTTGGGTATCTATGAAACCCATCATAAAGTGTTTGGCTAATAAACCATCGAATGTTTGTGTCATGTGGGTACTACATCGATAACATGATTGATTGTCTCATAGGGTCCCTACTGTGTAGTCATTCATTGACAAAAGATACTTCCCCAATGGGATAGAAGTGAAAATTGATAGTTTCAAAGGTATGAATAACGACGTTGGAGATAGCATTGCTTCCATAAAGAAGAGAACCAGAAATAGGCTTCATGAACACCATCAATATCTACTGGAGGTGTTTCAATTAAATAAATAATGATTAAAAAATTCGAGGTCAATAGGAAAAGGGTCATCAAGATGTTGAACCATCCAATGTAAAGACGGTTTTCAATGCTAGTGATCTAGTCACATAAAATACGCCATAAATTTGTTCTTTGGGATACCCCCAAGATTCAATAAGTAATCCAAAGTGAGAGAATTCGTTGATAAGGTGACATTGCTAACAACCCTAAGTTGATCCAAAGTGACACCTTGTGAGTCTTGCACAACTAGGGTACGAGTTTGAGCATCAAAAGGAGGCACAATTGCACAAGTGGTAACATCTCACATTTAGGGCACTTGGCCACAAATATTTATGTGTTTTTCCATTGAGGTCACCTTTAAAATTTTGCAAGGCACAAATCACATATTTGGAGGAATTTTGGATAACTTGGCTTCAACCATGTAAGAAAAGAAAATTGAATAATGATAAATAAAATATAATTAAAGAGAACTAACCTCTCTAGCTTCTTGTTTTTCACGCTCAGCCAATATGTTCTTGGATATCTCTTTCTCTCTTTCCAGATTCTTCACAAATTATTCTCATTATTTTATTGTAGCTTTAGCAACTTCAACAGTTTTTTCCTCTGCATCCATTTTTTCCTCCCTCTCCACTTCGACATCCTCTGAATCAGATCCTAAAGCTGAATCTATATTTGTGTCTAACCTTTATCACTTACTGATGAACTACCATGGACATCATCTAATTCAAATTTGGCTCTTTCTTGGCCTTCCTTGGTGCATCTTTTCATGTCCACAACCTGCAACTATGAAACATCTACAAAAAATATACTTCTTTCTTTACCATGTATGATTTCCCATGGTATGTAAGTGATTTCTTTCTTAGTTTTCTCAAGAGATATATTGTGGGATTATTCTACTTTCCTGCTAACTATCACAATTCTTTGAGTTAAAATTAATCACTTGAAGTTCCTGCTTCATTGTCCTCAATTTTGACCATGGCGACCATCTTCTTTTAAAGTCACTGATATTGTATCTCTATCTTTAACTTGAGACTCAAATGTGAATTCGTGAGAAGTTTCCAATTGGGCTCTTATTGAGTTTTCTTCCTTTACATGTGAAGGAGAAATAATACTGACAGAAATAATCAAACCTTCATCATGTCGATCAACACTTTCATCTGCAAGAAGCCCTTTGTAATCATTTATGTCTATGTTTTCTACCCCATATTGAGCCTTTGTTAAACCTTGTGATATAAATGGATTAGATCCGCTCCCTTAAGTGGAAGAGTTACTACTAGAAACGATTTATGGTACGTTGGTACACTTAATAATACTTATGGATTCACCTCTTGTGGTAGGTGTCTCATTATGGATTATGTATCCTTCTCCTTTACATCTAAAATCAGTCTCTGAGTTATTATCGTGTCTCAAAAATTTGTTTGAATCAAGAGATACTGATAATGCCAAGCCATATGAATGACGAGAACTCCGTGAAAACTTTGAATTATATGAATTGGGTGGAGCATGCTTAGAAGAAACAGATGCTGATATTTTGGTATTTGAAACCCCATTTTTGTATGCATCTTTACTTGCAAATAAAGGAGTCTTACCTGTAACATTTCCATTTCCAGCATTATCAGAGTTTCTCAAATTGCTTCCACAACTAGCAAGCTCAAGGGAAGCCAAAAGTTCTACCCAGTCATCATTTCCCAGGACCAAAAACAGATTATCAACCTTAGGCAATGATCTCCCAAGTGCCTCTTAGATTTTTTCCTCAGGTTGTGAGGAAATTGAACTTGAAGTGGATTTATTAAGGCCATGGAGATGTCAGTTCGGTGAATTTTTTTCACCACAAATATTTTTTGTGCGATTATTCAAACGTTCAGGGGTCTCTTGTGACTTCTTATTGAATTGATCTTGTAAAGAAGGAATTCCATTCAACTTGCCAAAGCCGATGTCAAGTTCATTGGATCAGGGCCTTTCTTGCTTTCTAAGTGATTCTGAACCTTGGTGGTCAATTTGAAGATTTACACAATTTACTAAAATGGAATTGAAATCTTATAAATAATTTCCAAAAAATTCACCAAAACTAATGCAATAAGGGTTAGCACAATAGAAAATTCCCAAACTTCCAAAAGGGTTGATTTCAAATCTCATTGGGTAATGTTACCAGGAGAGCTTCGATGGTCAATCTGTAGAATTTCATAATTTCCTTAAGACAACACAGGTAATGAAGTGAGGGTTTGCAGGGTAGCAAATTTCCAAGAATATAGTGGGTTTTTTTTAATAACATGAATTTTATTTAACATCTAACATTCGCCACATATTTTTTATTCGAGATAAACATTCAGAATCTAAGAAGAAATCTTATAAATAATTTCTAAAAAATTCACCAAAACTAATGCAGTAAGGGTTAGCACGATAACGAATCCCCAAACATCCAAAAGGGTTGATTTCAAATATCATTGGATAATGTTACCAGGAGAGCTCTTATGTTCAATCTGTAGAATTTAATAATTTCCTTAAGACAGCATAGGTAATGAAGTGAGGGTTTTCAGGGTAGAAAATTGCCAAGCATCCAAAGGTTTTATTTCAAATTGCTTTGGGTTTTGTTAAATAAATTGATTTTTATTTAGCATTTTGACATTCGCCGCATAGTGTTTGTTCGAGATAAAAATTCAGAATCTAAGAAGAATTAAGTAGATATATGCGGTAATTTTGATGGATGCATGAAATCTAGATTGAGTAATGAGAATGTAATATCCCAGATCGGGAACAGCTACACTATTGGGAATAATTTGAGTTATTACCAATGTGGAGCTTCAGCAAACCATGAGCATGGAAATGTAGAGCAGCTCATTATATTTCAAATAAAATCATACCAACAGATGAAATAATCTCAGCAAGAAGATGATCTATATTCTCCTTCCTAGGTGGCGAAATGCAGCAATATCGAGCATAAAACAACTGTATTCAGAAAATTGCGCAATAACAGTAGATATTGGGACTTGGATCCCTTATTTTAGTTCATATATAACCCACTTGCATAATTATAGGTGAAACAAATGAAACTATCTACCTTAAACAGATCTCCCCGCTTAATACTGCTTAAAAACACCCCGATCCCATGACTTCTCTACAATAGAATTTATGAATACTATGAGAGCATAATTCCCATGATTTTTTCTATAGAAAATGATGTAAGAAGTCTGATATGAAGCTTATATTACTCAAACAATATATAAATGGAGTTTTAACCTCTTTTACATCAAGAAAAAGACACCCGGAAAGGGTTTCCGGCAATATACATGTACAAGAAGTAGGACTACAGAAAATAATGCAGTCTACAGCAAATATGTATTAAACATAGCTGAATATGACATATTAGAGATGAATAATAAAATAAATTGCCAAAAGCCTCTCTAATAGAACTCCTAGAGGGAAATAATCACCTCCTCCTCAAAGACTAGCACAAAATCAAAGGGTGAAACTTAGCTGCTGCTGCCCCTGCATGAAAGTGTTGATCAGCAGTTGTCATTGATGTCAACCCAAGTAGCACTAGGGGCTAACCCAATTTGAATGGGAATTTTGACCTACAAAATTAATATATTCTGGGTCAATAATGATTTTTATGGTTTCTACTTGTCGAGATGTTTCAGTTGATATATGGCACGCCATGTAATTCTTCACGGTTTGAGAGATATTCATGTTTGAAGTTTGTACCCCAGTTAGTGGGCTAAAACCCCATGGGGTTGGGGAATGGGTCGTTGAAAAGTCATAATTAATATTTTTTGTGCTCCTAAAATCCCTCCCACATTCACTTGTTGAAGCCCCTCTCAACTTAAGCATTCATATAAATTGTGATCTTCATTTCCTTCTTATGCAAGGGATTCGGCCATTTGAAACAACTCATCTTGGAATTGTCGCTCTAACTTTGTTTCTACGAAGGTTCAGAAGCTAAAAATTTTATGAGGTGAAGCTGAAATCCTGAGGAAGCTGCAGTAAAAATTTCAGATCAAGGTGCGTAATATTTTTGGATATATGATCTATGTAAGTCAGGGTTTTTGCAGGCTCCTGAAATTCATCTCAAAAGAAGTGACCTTGGTAAATTCGTCATAACTCTCTCTCTCTGAGTATCAGATTGGAATTCTGTAAAAAGTGACGGATAGTGCACAGTATTTAATTTGTTCTCTATCAATCTTAGAAACAAATTAAGAAATAGTGACACGTGGCACGTCGTACAAGTGCGCTCTGCTGAAACAATCCATAATTAGGGCATTGTGAGAGATTGGGTATAAATCTCTCTTAAAGAATCCAAATTAGATCAAACCTATGGAATTGGAAAGATAACTCAGAGGACTACTACAGGACCAAAAATCTGATATTGAGGATCTAAAATGACAGAGATACACGAGATTCAATATCGAGCTCCTAGAAGGAAAGAAAAAGCTAGATCATGTGTTGGCAAGGGTTGCAAAGGACTAGAATTTCTACGGCATAAAAGCAAAGCAAGGTGCAATAGATGGTAGCATGACAAGAGTAGCAACCAAGGTGCATAACAACAGCAAGAAGTTCATCATATGAAGTCTTCAAGTGGGCAGCACTGCATACAATCATTGTAAAGGTATTATTGTACTTATTCATTGTAAATACATTATTGTACAAATTGTACTAGTGTCTATCTGCCAAGGGTTGAAGAGGCAATGTTGGGAGGTCTAGGATCATCATTAGTTGGTTGTATCAAAGTTGGGGTTATGGTCTAGTATATATTCTTCTTCTACATCATTCTATATCATTGTAAAGTGGACCATTTTCCCTGGTACAAGAGTCCATTCTTCTTTTATTCTTCTATAGGGTGGTAGGGTGGTGCTAGGGTGAGTTGTAGCTCATTGGGTGTTGGGGCATCCATTTAGTTGACTACTAAAGAATCTTGGGCATTGGAACATCCATCCAGTGGGAGCTAGAGAATAATGCTTTTCTAGATTATAGGAAGTTGGAGCTTTATTTTCAATTGGAGTTGAATATTAAAGAATTATTAGAAAAGCATTAGGTGGTTTTTGTCCCAGAGTGGGTTTCCACCTTAAAAAATGTGTGCATTTGTGTTCCTCTTGTTTACTACTATCATTGTAGAAAAACTGATAACAATTGAAGATTAACTAATGATCTAATTGAAAGGAATACTGATTCACCCCCCCCTCTCAGTATTTCCAACAATTGGTTTCAGAGCTTGGTTCCTTCAATAGCAGTTTAACAGCTGGAAGGAGGTCATGGAGCATACCAAGAATGGTGTACCTCTATTCAATGAAAACAATTATGCACTCTGGAAAGGAAGAATGGAGGTCTATCTCTTGGCGCAAGTTTACGAAGTACGGGACACTGTTCAAAATGGATTTACATCAACCGCGAATGAACAAGGTAAGAAGAATTTGGTAAATGATGCAAAAGCAAAGAATATTATTATCGGTGGACTTATTGAATCTGCTTATCATAAGGTTTTGGGTTGTAAAACTACAAAAAATGTATGGGAAAAGCTTGAGAATATATATGTAGGTGACTCAAATGTCAAAGAAGCAAAGCTTCAAATATATAGAGCAAAATTTGAGCAACTCAGAATGAAAAAATATTGCAACATTGCTGCATACTTCCAATACGTTGATGAAATAACCAATACTCTGGAAGAATTCGGAGAGCCAGTTGACGAGAAGACTATTATACGGAAGATGCTTAGAACGTTACCATGGAGATTCAACCCAAAGGTATCAGTCTCAGAATACAGTGCAAATCTAGACAAACTCAGCAAGG
The DNA here is from genome assembly GCA_034641835.2 of Pinus albicaulis. Taxonomy (NCBI): domain Eukaryota; kingdom Viridiplantae; phylum Streptophyta; class Pinopsida; order Pinales; family Pinaceae; genus Pinus; species Pinus albicaulis. Next base: position 346,871,470 of record CM076570.1, on the reverse strand, counting down.
AATAATTACATGGAGTTCTCATAGCATATGAAATGAGACTTGATGAAGAAAATGGTACTTCAAATCTAGAAACTACGTTCGTTGCATCTAAGAAAACTAATAAGGACAAACAACCTTCAATTGAAATGACATGCACCTGCAAGTGTGAAGAAAAGGTAGATGATGGAGAAGGTCTTTCAGATGAATAATATGCTTACTTTACAAGAAAACTAAAACCTGGTAAGGGAAAATTAAAAGGTAAACTTCCATTGATATGTTTCAGTTGTGGTGAGGTTGGGCATTTTGCAGCAAAATGTCTGAACAAAAGTGATGGCAACTCAAAAGGAAATAAAGGCTTTAAGAAATTCAACAAGCAAGGCAAAAATAAAGGATCCAAAAGGAAATTTCTCTCTCAAGAAGATAGCTCCTCATCCGATGAAGAAAGTGACAGCAAAGAAGAAGCCAATGAGAAAGTATTTTTTATGGCCAAGCACAATAAACAAGAAGTATCAAACAATGAAGAAGAAGGGTTGACCATAGAATAATTTTATGAGGAGGAAATCAAGCTTATAAAAGAGCTCAATGCTGAGAAGATATGTTCCAACAATCTTGAAGAACAAGTTCAAGGTCTCAAAATTGAGGTTGAAGAACAAAAATGTATTGAAGAGTCACTTCAAAAGAAGTTGGAAGAAGGCAACCAAGAAAGGGAAGCATTAGAACCTGAAGTAGTCTTGCTGTGTAAGGAAGTGAAGAAGGGAAAAACTGTCCAAAACTATGCCAATAGCTCAAGGGCATTGGAAGAAATCATCAACAATCAACGATCTTACAATGAAAAAACTGGCCTTGGTTACAAAGAAGAAGAAGCAGGGCCTTCTACAACAAAATAAAATGAACCTATGAGATCTAACATACATGGAGACTTCATTGGACAAGATTCGCAACCACATCCTTGGAAGATGATTCCTCGACGAAGATTTTCATCCAGGTACCAACATATTTTTCATGGATATTGTTATTCATGTGGAAAATTTGGTCATAAAGATGTAGAATGTCGCACGTACCCTATGAACCAATACAATTCGAAGAGATTCTTCAAATATGAACCTCGCAGGGCTCAACGAAACATCAATATATTTGAAAATTTAAGAAATAATATGGAATGTTACAAATGTCATAACTTTGGACACATAGCCAGAGACTGCAGACTTGAAAATCCTCCAGAAGAATCTTTGAAGCCACAGAATGAACGAACATGGAAGAAGAAGAAGACGGATAATTGTGCTGTCGCTCTCAAGGCTCAAAAAAAGAAAGATGTGTGGTATGTTGACAGCGGTTGCTCAACGCATATGACTGGAGAAAGAAGGAAATTTGTATCTCTAAAAGAGAAGAAGGATGGAACCATATCCTTTGGAAATTATGGATCTTCAAATGTTATAGGATCAGGTACCATCACTCTCGGAAGAAAAGATGTTATAACCAAGAATGTTCTATTGGTCGAAAACATGAATCACAATCTGCTCAGTGTTGGACAAATGTGTGATCAAGGACACACAATGATATTCAACTCCATAAAATGTGAAATTAGGAAAGGCAAGTATGGTAAAATAGTGGCTACAGCAATTCGAGCTCCAAACGACATATATGTTCTAGATGAAGCAACTAAAGCATGTCTACTAGCTAAAGAAGATGACAGTTGGTTATGGCACAAACGAATGGGTCACATAAACTTTGACAATCTTGTCAGGATAAGCAAAAAGGAAGCAGTACGAGAAATGCCAAACATATCAAAACCTTCCAACACACTATGTGAGGCATGTCGGCATGGCAAGAAGACAAAATTCCAATTTAAAACAAAAGAACACTTTTCATCACATCCATTGGAATTGATACATACTGATCTATGTGGTCCTGTGAGAACAAAAGTCTTAGATGGAGAATTATATTTCATGTTAATGATAGATGAATATACCAGGATGACCGCCGTCAGTTTCCTAAAGAAAAAATCTGAAGCATTTGAGTGCTTTAAGATCTACAAGGAGTTGGTTGAAAATGAAACTGATTTGAAAATAAAGTGTTTAAGGTCAGATAATGGTGGAGAGTTCACTTCCAAATTATTTTAGCAATATTGTGACGAAAATGGAATAAAAAGGAAATTTTCAACATCACGAACAGCTCAGCAAAATGGAGTTGCTGAAAGAAAGAATAGAACTGTACAGGAAATGGGTAGAACAATGTTGAAGGACTCAAAATTGAATGAAAAATCTTGGGTTCAGGCAATTGATACGGCAGTCTTCATTATTAACCAAAGTCTTCTCAGAAATAATTGCAACAAGACTCCATATGAATTATGGAAAGGAAAACCAGCTAATGTAAAATATTTCAGAATCTTCGGAAGCAAATGTTATATCAAAAGAGAAGATCAAAATTTGGGTAAGTTTGAATCATGTGTTGATGAAGGTATCTTTGTTGGTTACTCACGCAAAAGAAAGGCCTATAAATGCTATAATCTAAGATGAAAATAGATAGTGGAGAGCATAAATGTTACATTTGACGAAGATGGTGTTCTAGCGAGTAATGATGAGGATCTAGAATCTTTGAAACTTGAGAAAGAGGCTGAAAAAGACACAGATAAAATTGTATAACAAGAAGCAACTATAAATGAGGAAGAAGTAAACAATGATCATCAAGATATACCAGAACAACAACAACAAGCTCCTCTAAGGAGAACAAAAGAGTGGATTCAAAAGAACCATCCATCAAATCAAATCATTGGTGACATAAATGAAGGTCAATAGCTTCGTTCATCACAACAAGTTCACGTTGCTTTTCTAGCAACCTTTGAGCCTAGTAGTTTTGAGGAAGCCAACCAAAATGAACATTGGGTAGCAGCTATGAATGAAGAATTGGATCAAATTGAGAAGAATAACACCTGGGAATTAGTTCCACGACCAAAAGATAAAAATTTCATTGGGACTAAATGGGTGTTCAGGAACAAATTGAATGAAGATGGGCAGGTTACCAGAAACAAAGCAAGATTGGTTTGCAAAGGCTATGCACAAGTGGAAGGAATTGATTTCAACGAAACATTTGCACCAGTTGCCAGAATGGAAGCCATCCGAATGTTTCTCGCCTATGCATGTTCAAGAAAAATCAAAGTCTACCAAATGGATGTTAAGTCAGCATTTTTGAATGGAGAATTAGAAGAAGAAGTTTACATCGAACAACATGAAGGTTTTCTACTATCACAAAAAGAAGACTATGTCTGCAGGTTAAAGAAGGCTCTATATGGCCTCAAGCAGGCTCCCAGAGCATGGTATGCTCGTCTTGATGGATATCTATGTCAACAAGGGTTCAAGAAAGGTACTGTTGATAGCAATCTTTATGTACAAATAGATAAAGATAATTTAACAATTGTTGAGGTATATGTGGATGATATAATATTTGGTAGCAATGATGATCAACTAAGTAAGAAATTTTCTACAAAGATGCAAAGTGAGTTTGAGATGTCTTTACTTGGTGAGCTAACATACTTCTTAGGGCTTCAAATATCTCAGCAAGAGAAAGGAATATTTATATGTCAAGCCAAGTAAATCAAGGAAATGCTCAAGAAATTCAAAATGGAAGATTGCAAACCCGTCCTTACTCCAATGGTAACAGGTTGCAAATTGAGCATAGACGACTCATCTAAGGATGTGGATCAGAAGTTTTACAGATCTATGATTGGTAGTCTTCTATATGTAACAGCCTCTCGGCCAGATGTTATGCAAGCAGTTGGACAAGTAGCAAGATTCCAAGCAGCACCAAAAGAATCACATATTATTGCCGTCAAAAGAATTCTTCGATATCTAAAGGGCACAGAAGAATATGGCTTGTGGTATCCCAAGGGTAACAATCTCATTATTCAAGCCTTTACAGATGCATATTAGGCAAGAAGCGTTGATGATCATAAGAGTACTAGTGGGGCAGAATTCTATCTAGGTGGTTGTCTCGTATCATGGTTGAGCAGAAAGAAAACTTCAATCTCATTATCTATAGCAGAAGCAGAATACATTGCAGCAGCATCATGTTGTACTCAAGTCCTTTGGATGAAACAAACTTTGAAAGATCTTCAAGTACAATTCAGTGAGCCTATTCCCATATTCTGTGACAACACTAGTGCCATCAGCATCTCCAAGAATCCTGTGATGCATTCAAAAACAAAACACATTCCGATCAAATATCATTTTTTTAGAGAACAAGTCACTGAAAAGAATATCAAACTTGAGTATGTTTTTACAAAAGAAAAAATTTCTGATATCTTCACTAAACCTTTACCTCGTGAATCATTTGAATATCTTCGTCAAAATCTTGGGATTCTCCCAAGTTCTCATTAGATTTTCCTTTTTCAAGAATACAAAGCGGGAGTGGAAGTGTGTACAGGTCTGCAGGACGATTGTGTGTCAGCGGGAGTGGAAGTGTGTACAGGTCCACATGATGGTTGTGTTTTAGGGGGATTTACCCTTTGCCATTGATGTTAAAGGGGGAGAGAATGTTGTAGGAAGAGGTGCCATGATCGCAGGGGGAGTACTTATGTTTCCATCATGCCAAAGGGGGAGATTGTTGATCAGCGGTTGTCATTGATGTCAACCCAAGTAGCACCAAGGGCTAACCCAATATTGCATGGGAATTTTTACCTACCAAATTAATGTATTCTGGGTCAATAATTCTTTTTATGGTTTCTACTTGTCGAGATGTTTCCATTGATATATGGCACACCATGTAATTCTTCACGGTTTGAGAGATATTCATGTTTGATGTTTGTACCCCAGTTAGTGGGCTAAAACCCCATGGGGTTGGGGAATGGGTCTTTGAAAAGTCATAATTAATATTTTTTATTCTCCTAAAATCCCTTCCACGTTCACTTGTTGAAGCCCCTCTCAACTTAAGCGTTCATATAAATTGTGATCTTCATTTCCTTCTTATGAAAGGAATTCAGCCATCTGAAACAGGTCATCTTGGAATTTTCGCTCTAATGTTTTTTCTACATAGGTTTAGAAGCTGAAATTTTTAAGAGGCGAAGAAAAAATCCTGAGGAAGCTGCAGTAAAAATTTCAGATCAAGGTGTACAATATTTTTGGAGATATGATCTGTGTAAGTCAGGGTTTTTGCAGGCTCCTGAAATTAATCTCAAAGAAGTGACCTTGGTAAATTAATCATAACTCTCTCTCTAAGTATCGGATTGGAATTATGTAAAAAGTGATAGATATTGCACAGTATTTAATTTTCACTCTATCAATTTCAGAAACAAATGAAGAAACATTGACACGTGGCGCGTCATACAAGTGCGCTCTACTGAAACAGTCCATAATTAGGGCATTGTGAGAGATTGGGTATAACTCTCTCTTCAAGAATCCAAATTGGGTCAGACCTATGGAATTGGAAAGATGAATCAAATGAATACTACAAGACCAAAAATTAGATATTGAGGATCTGAAATGACAGAGATACACTAGATTCAATATCGAGCTCCTAGAAGGCAAGAAAAAGCTGGATCATGTGTTGTCAAGGGTTGCAAAGGACCAGACTTTCTACGGCAGAAAAGAAAAGAAAGGTGCAGCAGATGGTAGCATGACAAGAGTAGCAACTAAGGTGCATAACAGTAGCAAGAAGTTCATCATATGAAGTCTTCAAGTGGGCAGCACTGCATACAATCATTGTAAAGGTTTCCACCTTAAAAAATGTGTGCATTTGTGTTCCTCTTGTTGTTGGAAATATGATGCAATGTGTTGTCCTTGATGGCAACCTACTTGATGAATGTGTTGTCCTTGATGAAAACCTACTTGATAAAGTTAGCCTTGATGATAATTGACTTGATGAGTTTTTTAATGATGTATCTATAGAGCAATTCAGAAGTAATGAAGAAATAAATTCCAATAAGTGCCACAGTAATGATGAACAATATATGTCACAAAGCATACGCGGGTTTGTAAAGGAGAAGTAGTGTATGTACACAGAAAAGTACGTACCAAGTAGTGTATGCCTATTTGCGCTCTAAATTTATAAAACCAGGGGACTTTACCATGGTATTGGCCCACAGTATTGAGCATTGGATTATCTATTTGATCCCGTCCAGGAATACCATCAGCAGTTGAGTGGTTTTGACTCATGGTATTGACAAAGGCTAAATCTATATAAGGAGAAGAAGATCATAGTGAAAGGGGGTGGATAGGTCTGGGTCTTAATGAATACTTCACTCTGAAGTATATTTGCATGGAATGGGTAACAGTTTATTGATTGATTTGAATTAATAATGCACCTATGAAGAAAATGATGAAGAAGGATCCCTAGATCTGAAATGACTATGTATTCTCTAGATCTGTTTATGGAATGTTTAGATCTGTGATCTGGTGATATTTGCTGAAGTAAAGGATGAAATATGAGTTGTTTATCTGATCTGAAGAGTTGCACAGTCCTGAAAAGTTTCTGATCTATACGCATGTTCATTTCATAAAAAGCGTGTGTATACGCGGGTCCTATTAAAGAAAAGCGCGTATGGAAGTTAGGGTTTTTGAAGAATAAAATGCACTGAAGTATACGCAGGTTTGTCTCTGTGAAAGCACGTATATACACAGGTTCATTGAAGTAAAAGCGCGTATGGAATCTAGGGTTTGATGAAGTATGTGGAATGAAAAGTCTGATCTGTTTTGCTGCTATCTGTCAATGATGTATTCATACAGATCTGGGTTGTTTGAATGTTGATTATGCTGCTGATTACGTTGGTTAAAGATCAAGTTGTTGGTTGATTGGTTGATGATTCAATTAATGAATTGATGGGGTTATAAGTTTCAGTTTGATGTATGTTGAGCTTAAATGAATGGAGTGGGTCGAGTCTGAAAATCTAATGAAAAGTGGCCTACAAGGTATGTTGTGTGGAAGCTGATGGATCCAATATGAAAATTGATGAAACGTGGTTCGCAATGGTGCTGAGGGTCGAAGCCTTCAATGAGGGGGTTGTATCTCCCTTCTAGTGGTAGCTGGTAAACGAGAGCAGGGGGTGGTAGCTCCCTTCCAGGAGAGGCTCGTAAACGAGAGCAGGGGGTTGTAGCTCCCTTCCAGGAGAGGCTGGTAAACGAGAGAAGGTTGTAGCCTTCTGCAGGTGGGTGCCTGCGTGATGGTATGAGTCTACGCCAGTACATGGTTATAAGAAGTTTTCTTTACAATAAATATTGAAGACAGAGACAACAGAGGCGGTGGTTTTCTCTCGAATTGGGTTTCCACCTTAAATCCCGGTGTTCATGTGTGTTTCTTATGTGTGCTGATTTATTATGTTCTTACTGCACATGTTTAATGCTTAATAAACATCTAATGAATGAATGATGCAATGATCTAAGTAAAGAATTATCTGCATAATAAGATCTCTGGTAATACGCAAGTTTTATGAAGGATATCCGCATGTATACGCGAGTTGGGTTCAGTAAAGTAGCATATGGGTTTAAGAGAAAGAAAATGTAAAAAGTTTTCAGTACGATCTAAATACTAATTCACCCCCCCTCTCAGTATTTTTCCCAACACTTGTTTACTGCTATCATTGTACAAACACTGATAATAATTGAAGATTAACTAATGCTCTAATTGAAAGGAATACTGATTCACCCCCCTCTCAGTATTTCCAACAGAAAGACGCAATTTTCTGAAGGAGATTGTGTTGTGGTTGAATGTAAATGAATGGCCTGGAGCCAAATACATAAATGAAGCTCAAATCACTCCCCTTTGATCCCTTAAGCAAGATTATCTAAATAGAGTATGGAATTCCCGCACAGGAATTCCTTGCACTAAGCAGTGCAGCAACTCCGGATAAACATCTGAAGCATGCAATTGGTCTCAAGACCAAAATAGCTGAATACATGAATGAATCTCCTTTGATGCTATGCCTTCCTTTTATCTTTGGTGAGCCTCCTCACCCCAGACCCCACACAATGCTGAGGTGACTTCTTCATGAAGCTTCCTCCTTCAAAACTGCGTTGCCCTAGCTAGCTTCCCTCCTCTTTGTGACAACACTGTTGACTTGGTCAACTGGAACCAATCCACCTGCAATGCCTCTGTTCACACCAAGGGATCTTAAATCTAGTTCTCATATGTGTGTCTAGGCTGCTCCTTGTTCACATTGAGCTAGTTTACTTGAGTGTTTCCTTCCTCCTCAAGAATGCATGTTGACTTAGTCAAACTTGACCATGTCCCCATCTAATTTGTCCTTGTTCACACTTGGAAGTGTAAAACTAGCTCCTAAGGTGATCTCCTTCCTTACTAAGGTGGAATTTATTCATAATTTTATTTTTCATGGGCCTCCTTACCCATTTATTCCTCTCCTAGGTGAAAGTAGCAAAATCTAATGTTCCAAATTGCTATGTGCAAATTTTGGAACATTACAGTCCTCCCCTCGCAAATTTTGCTTTTCCTCAAGCAACTGCAAGGATGAGACTGAAGAGTATCCTCTTCTCCCTTTTAGCAACCTCATATGATGTAATCCTCCAAGGATAAAGGTGTTATATCATCAATATATCTCCAAGTTTCTCCTCCCAAGTGTGCAAGCCATCTATTGGGGAACATCCCAAATAGCTAACATGATGTGACAATGAAGCATCCATGGGGAAAAAAAGGGCTATTTGAAGGTCCTATTGAAGCATGAGGGCTGATATAGACTAGGATTCATCATCCCCATTTGAATCCCTCCTCCCCAAGCTATCAACCAAATAAAATGAGTCACCCTCCGGTATGGCAACTCATGAAGGATCTCTTCCACCTTGAGCTCCTGCAAAGAAGGTGGGCTGCATAGCTGACTGTGTGGAGTCAAAATGTACATGTATTGTTGCTTCTCTCTCCACTTATGATATATATGGGGCTTCTACTGATATATGGCTAAAATATAACTGTCTTCAAAAAAGACCCAAGCCACCCCATTAAATCCAACACCCATAAGGCGTCTCCTCAAAGAACTCAAACCTCCCAAATGAGTCCTCTCACTTGAAGGCAAGATGTATAGCATGGAAATCAAGGTCTGCCCAGTTTTCTTTCTGAAATATGTAGCTTGTATAATGTGAAGAGTCATCTTTTCATTGGGCCTCTTCACCTCTTGTGCTACTCCTCCAATGGTGCTTCCTACAATCAATGTTTTAGCAGCATAATATGGAAGCATAAACATATGAAAACAAGGAGGTAAAACATAGTCCCAAACATGGAACCAACGTAGGGCATTCTTTGCCTACCTCAATACATAGTGCAACAAGTGTTTTTTCAATGACTTTCTTGCTTCCACATTCATTTTACAAAAGGGAATCATGAAAGCATAATTTGGTGCCAATGACGCACACCGAAAACCATGTATGATATGTTGCTCATATAGGTAAGGAAGTGTAAAATACAAAACAAAATTTTACCTCCTCCATCATGTACTTCGGTCATTGACATGAAATGGCTCAAGTGAAAATTCTCCCTTGCTGCAGGTGAGTAGCGAAGTGGTTATGCCGACCTTTTCTTCATCTTCTGGGTTGTGCATCTCTCCATATTCTGATATACATTCAATGGAATTCCCTCCCAAGTGAACTCCTCCATTGAGAGATGGTATGCATAAAAATTCATGGAAGGAAAGTCCACAAATGCTACATGTAGATCTTTCTCCTTGTGCTTGTGAATCCAAGCCAAGAAGGTAAAAACATAGTAAGGGATACCCTTATCCATTACTTCCTCATGCCCATATTCTACATTCTTCCATTGTGCATTACTTGTGGAGTGGTCTTGGGAACACTTCAGCAAGCAATCCAAGCTCCTAAGTGATAGCACTGCTAGCCTTTGGAGTAGGGCTATTGTCATCTCCAAGCTCAATTCTTTGACATAGATTGTGTCAAAGATTCTTCCCAAAATGCTATTGTACATGTAAAGATCCTCCCAAGATGGAGGTGCTGCTCTTTGCACTATGCTAGTGCCATCCCTCACTCTTGCAGCATCATGCCAAGTGTGAGAGAAAATATGCCCTTTCTCTCTCCCAATCCTCCAAAGAAACAATTGACTTTGCTACCTCACCATACCTCCATCATACAACCTATGTGGTGAAAACATAATCTTTACATCACCATAATGCATCCACACTCCTTGCTGCCCCATGATGAAGGTATGTTGCCAACCTTCCTTCCTCTTCTCAGCCCATGAAAAAGGACATGTCACAGGTTGACCAAACTCTCACAAGAGTAACCAACACAACATTGCCTCTTGCTGCCCGGTGTCATAGACTTGCAAGTAGCTCTCTAGCTTCTTTCTCTCTATCCACATCCACTTATCCATTAATGGATGCCCCCTTTCATTATCTATCTTGGTACTCCTCCAAAATAGGCTACCATCCTCCCATATCATATTTTTCTCCTTGCATTTCATGGGATATTGAAATGCAACTCCTTGGATTTCTGCTAGAGAAGATCTCTCATCAATGATTATCTTGAATCCATAGCGACCCAAAGGAGTTGAAGGCAAAGCCTCCTTGATGCTACCTCTTGACAGTGCTGTAACCCTCCTCTAGGGTGCTTTGGCTATTTCATGTGTCAACTCCCAGATGAATATGTGGCTCTACATGAATTTGTTTGGAGAAAAGTTCACTCCATCCTTCAAGGACTCACACTTCAACCTTAAGGGTTGTGTGCAACTCATCAATGATACATGAGCTTGAGGGTTCAAATCTCCCTTGAACCCTTAAAGCTTGCACAGCGCAGTGTAATCCTGTTGCTCTATCTCAGCAATACCATTTGATCCTGGGCCATATGCAAACATATCTCCAACCCTTTCCATAAAAGTTTCTGAAATGTTAAGACATGGAAATTTATGCATATCTTTGTGAGCCTTAGGGACATATTCTATGGTTGCAAGAGGTCCTCTCTTCAATGTGTTGGCTGATCCAATTGCTGGTGTAGAAGGCTGCTCTCTCAAGGCCATGGCAGCGCTAGTACTTGCCTCCTCCCATGGTGGTGTGGGCCTTCTCTCCTCTGATATTTCCTCATCAAAGGTTCTAATCAGCTCTTGAGTGAAATAAGAAAAATAATTCACCCTTGTGTGGTTTAAGTGACTGCACCACCAAGCATTGGCTTCACCCTCTAGGTGCAGTGCTGCAACTTCTGCTGCCTCCCTTTCTTCCATTGGATGAAGTATGAAGAATTCTTCAAGCTTTCTTGCCCAAGCTCTTGCTATAGTTGACCCATCAAATTTAGACAATATGAATCTATTTCCTTTGATATCTCCTTTGCTGCTAGGTCTTCTCTCCTCTCCCAGTTGAATAAAATGAGGAAGATATAGGGTCTCTTTGGAAGCCCTAGGTTGGCACTTGTATTCTTCCAAATACCCACTCAGGATTTCATGCTCTAAGTGGTCTCGTTTCTCTCCACTTCCTCTATGAGAATAGGAAGTGCATGCATCTCCTTCTGCTTCTTGAAACCCTCTAGAGGTCTCACTGCAATTCTCTCCTCCTTGAAACCCTCTTGGAGTTTCAATGCATTTCTCTTCTTCTTTCTTCTTAGATCTGAAAATGTATGAGAATGAGCTCATCCTCTCCATCATTTTTATCTCTGATTTTCCTCTTTGCTCCTCTGATAGCTTGATCTCACAGGCTGTGCCAAAGATCATGCTTTGATACCACTGTAATATCCCAGATCGGGAACAACTACACTTTTGGGAATAATTTGTGTTAATACCAATGTGGAGCTTTAGAAAACCATGAGCATGGAAATTTAGAGCAGTTCATTATATTTCAAATAACATCACACCAGCATATGAAAGAACCTCAGCAAGAAGATGATCTATATTCTCCTTCCCGGGTGGCGAAATGCAGCAATATAGAGCATAAAACAACTGTATTTAGAAAATTTCACAATAACAGTGGATACTAGGACTTGGATCCCTTATTTTATTTCATATATAACCCACTTTCAAAATTAGAGGTGAAACAATTGAAACTAGCTACCTTAAACAGATCTCCCCGACTCAATACTGCTTAAAAACACCCCGAGCCCATGAATTCTCTACAATAGAATTTATGAATACTATGAGAGCATAATTCCCATGAGGTTTTCTACATAAAATGATGTAAGAAGTCTTATATTAAGCTTATATTACTCAAACAACAGATAAATGGAGGTTTAACGTCTTTTACATCAAGAAAAAGACACCCAGCAAGGGTTTCCGGCAATATACATGTACAAGAAGTAGGACTGCAAAAAATAACGCAGTCTACAGAAAATATACATTAAAAATGGCTGAATATGACATATTAGAGCTGCATAATACAGTAAATGGAAAAAATCCTCTCTAATAGAACTCCCGGAGGGAAATAAGCACCTCCTCCTCAAGGAATAACACAAAATCAAACGGTGCAACTTCGTTGTTGCTGCCCCTGCATGAAAGACGTAGTTTTCTGAAGGAGACTGCATTGTGGATGAATTTAAATGAATGGCCTCAAGCAAAATATAGAAATGAAGCTCAAATAATTCCCATTTGATCCCTGAAGAAAGATGATCTAAAGAGAGGATGGAATTCCCACACAGGAATTCCTTGCACTAAGCAGTGCAGCAACTCCGGCTAAACAACTGAAGCATGCAATTGGTCTCAAGACCAAAATAGATGAATACATGAATGAATCTCCTTTGATGATATGCCTTCCTTTTATCTTTGGTGAGCCTCCTCACCCCACACCCCACACAATGTTGAGGTGACTTCTTCATGAGGCTTCCTCTTTCAAAATTGTGTTGCCCTAGCTAGCTTCCCTCCTTTTTGTGACAGCAATGTTGACTTGGTCAACTGGAACCATTCCACCTGCAATGCCTCTGTTCACACCAAGGGATCTTCAATCCGGTTCTCATATGTGTGTCTAGGTTTCTCCTTGTTCATATTGAGCTATTTTATTTGAGTGTTTCCTTCCTCCTCAAGAATGCATGTTGACTTAGTCAAACTTGACTTTGTCCCCATATAATTTGTCCTTGTTCACACTTGGAAGTGTAAAACTAGCTCCTAAGGTGATCTCCTTCCTTACTAAGGTGGAATTTATTTATAATTTTATTTTTCATGGGCCTCCTTACCCATTTATTCCTCTCCTAGGTGAAAGTAGCAAAATCTAATGTTCCAAATTTCTATGTGAAAATTTTGGAACATTACAGAGAAAAGGCATTAGAAAAACTGTGGAAAGAAACAAGAGATATGAATATATTTATCTACTCAAGTAGACTCTAGGCCACTTGAAGCTTTGAAGAAATCCATGCAACCATTGTTGTGAAGTAGATCCAAGATGCTCAGCCTTCCATCTTTCCATTCTCCGACTAGTCTTTCCTTGTGCAAACCCTTGAACTGGGGTTCGAATTGATTATTTTCAGTGCGTAAAACTATGGGCAGTAAGGAACTGGGGATGGAACGAGATATTATATACTATACAATAAATAAAATCTACTCCACACATAATAGATTATATAAGTTGAAAATATATAAATTGTTTGAAATGTTCCTAGCAGAGTATTTCACAGCTTTTCTAGACTTATATATGTTTAGTTGATTTTTCATCTTCAATATATGTGATTATAAAGTTTCAATTTTCCATAACATCTGCTCTATGGATTTTTCTCCATCCTTGGCAGGAAAATTTTAGGGGCTAATATTCGCAGGTGGGCTAATATTCCATGTTTTTTCCAAAAAAAAGATTCGCCAACCTCCATTTTTTTTAAAAATGAATTCGCCCAAATTTTATAGTATAAAAATTATTTTAACTTAAAAGTCACCAATATTATATATTGTATAATATAAAATAATTATAAATCTAAACATTTTTACAAAATTATCATCAAACATTTTAAAATTTGGATATCAGGGACTAGTAAGATTCGCCAAGGTCGCTAAAATTTAAGATAAAATTCAATCCTTATAATTTTCCCTGGTCCTTGGATTATGTCCCTGTTAAATGGTCCTTGAAATCATTTTCCTCTAATATGTCATTACTCACATTACATGTAGTTGTTTTCATGCTGTTAGAATCATCATCAGTTGGAACTCCATCCACTTCCAAACTTTTCTTCTTCTCATATAAAGAAAACAAGGGATGACAAGAGATATCAAAAGACAACTCCACTGCATTTTCAACTTTATTTCTTTGCTTGGACTGCAAAATCTAGTGTGTGTGAGTTTTATCTATTAAAGGGGAATATCTCACCGTAAATGCCTTCACAGCTTGTTGCTCATCCTTCCATGGCTCTCTTGGTCATATTTGGAAGCTCGACATAAAATTTCTCTAATCCACAATTCAATCCATTGCCACTGCCATTCAATATGGTGTCTATAATATTTCCACTCAAGTTTCAATGCCTTCTTCCTCATCATTAATCCACTTGCATCAACTACTACAGAAGTTGCAACTCCATTACCATTACGCATCTATAATTCTACCGTAGCAACATCACACATTCCATAGTGGGGACCATCATTATCACTATCAAATTCTATATCTCCAAATGAACTTGAACATTCAGTGTCTTGCTCAACAAGATTGAAACTGATTTCATCTCCGTTGCATTTAAAAATTTCCGCCATTGACTCAATTGTTTGAACTTGTAGATTAGCCTCATAAATATTATCCAATATAGTCTCAGTGTTTGATCTGTTCTCCTCCAGTTCTTAAACATAGATCATATTTTGTGTGCATGGAAAATTAGAACCACAGACATATTGGAGGCTTTCGTCTTCAGGGAAACCACTAGTGTCAACGATTATCAGTAGGTTGACAAGCTTCTGATCAGGCAGATTATATATATTTCACAAGTAATATAGCTTTGGTAATTTCTCTTTTTTTTAGAAACTGCACTCTGCATATTGATAAAGGATTTACGATGGCCATTTATAAAAGCTTCAATATAAGAGGTGCTTTTACCCTCCCTAATTTCATTTTGGAGACCAAAACACATTTCTACTCTATCTGCAAATTGTTCGAGATATTTTCTACCCCGATATAATAACGTATGTGCAACATTCCAAATGCTATAGCCTCTCTCTTTATAATTCATCCCATAGCAGCAGATGTCCTCAAATTCATCCACAAATGATCTCCATGTCCTGTAGTCCTTAGAATGGATCGTATGATGCATATAAGAAAAGATGATTGGTTTTCTAGGTGTCTTCAAAAGAACTGACCCGAAGGAATCTTCCAACGAATTGGAGAAAAATCCATTCTCATCTGGACTTACAAGCCCTTCTAGGATATCTATCAAATGTATTCCATCATCTGCAGATAAGCCACTTTTTTTTAGCTCCTGCTTTGACAACCTTCCTTCATTATTTATGAGAATGAAGCCTTGATCTCCTGGATCACTTCTAGTACAAACCTTATGAAACACATGCTCTCTCTGTCCGCCATTGGGTTCTTGGTTGGCTGGATTCTCTAGCCTCTTAAAGCTAGAAGGAAGAAAACCTTTGCCAACAACACCTTCTGTTACACCTTGAGGGTTGAAAGTAGACTTGTGAAATCAATAAATCTCATGCGCATTTCCATTTTCACAAACAAGGGATTATCTTCCTGTTTCGGTGTTAACAGAAATGCATGTTCCAAGACCTGATACACTTGCTCCTATGGCCTTGTTTAAATGACAGCTCTTTGATGTGATGTCTTCCTTGTCTACACTGTAAGAGGATTTATCCAGTGTAGAGTTTAACTCTCTTACATCAGCCACTTCTCCACTGCTTGTAGGTAAATATTCCATGCCAACCAAGCAATTACATGTTTCAGAGGTATCTTTTGCCCTTAATGTTTTTTGTTAGAAACTGGACTCTCGTTTTTCATCATGAAGGACTAGGAGAATGTGAAGCATCTTTGACATACAAAGAATCAATAGTCAATGGCTATCTTCCAAACAAATCTGTGACACATATAGCCTTTCCACTGCTTGAATTTTTTGGAGTCATGTCTACCAAATTTATCCCACTAGCTACCCTCAAAATCTTCTACGCTGATATAGGGTATCGATGTGACACTATCCCCTCAAATGTTGCATGTAATTTTCCTGCAAATCCCCCATCTTACACATATTTCTCAGTAAAACCTCCATTTCACAACATTTTTCTAAGAAAAATATTGTCATAACTTAATTGCGAGGAGGAACCCAATTTCACCGTACCTGAGATATATTAGACACGCAGAGCCTTGGCCGTGAGTTTCAACAGCGAATCCATTTAGAAGGTAGGATCTCGAAGAAATCTGAGTTTCAAACCCTGTGCTAGACCTTTGACGCCAATAGGAAGGCAAGGGACCAGTCAATTAACACTAGATGGAAACATAGCTCCATCAATGATCTCTAAAGTGCAAAGATATCCAAGGAATAGAAGATAATTTTGAAAAAATATTATTAAATATGAAAATTCTTATATAAATATTGATATCAATCTCTATTTATATTTTTTTTAAATGTCTAAAAAATGTTTAAAGTATTTTCGTGTATTTAAAATTAAGATGACATGGTATTGTTACTCATTTGTTCTATTCTTTAGTTTCATTTACATAGTTCCAAAATATGTTAATTTGATTTGAAAATTGATTTTCAAGGTGTTGGGGTTCCTTTGATTTGGAAGATTTGGCATTCCAAATGACAAGACAACATCAAACCACTTTGGGATCTCAGGATCTAGCCCTCCTAAATCCAGAGAGGGATTTCTCTATAAGAGAAAAGAATAATATATCTTTGAAGCCCAAATTAAGGTATTAGGCTAGCTATAGGGCACAAGGGTTTATGTTTTGTTTGTTTGTTTGGTTAGGAAAAATGAAAGAAGGGTTAAATGAATGTAAAGGAATGAGTAGAGAAGGATTTTTTGGCAATGGGGAGACAATTCATAGAGAACACAATTCCATTGGGCAATGGGGTCATAAAATGGTTTACTTGCAATTCAAATATCCAAGTCTTTCAAAGGGCTAGTCATCTAAAATAGAGGATCTCTTAGGATGATAGTATGGGATGAAACAATAAGGAAATGAATGGGAATGACAAGGAAAACCTTCCAAGGTGACCACTTCGGAGTAAATCTAAGGACAGGGCATGCCTTATACCTCTATGTTCCTAACTCCTGATGAGGCTAACTCCAAAGACAACAATCCAACAGTCCTCCTAACTAATTTTAGACAGTAGAAAACATTTAAATTCAAACACAGAGTGAAGTCTAAGATCAGAAAAATACTTTAACATTCTCTGATTTTGGCATTCAACTAAAAGGGATCTTAGAAAGGCTAACTGTTGGAAAATGAACCTAGGGTATAGGGCTAATCACTAATTTCCCTATTCTCCCAATTCTTTCAGCTAAAACAAACAACAACATCTAAGAAACAAACTCTAAATTCATACATCAGTAACCATGGACAAGCCAACTTCTATACTAGTTAAATTATGTTGAATTTGTTCTTAGATACACAATTAGCAGAAAACATAAAAATAAGAAAATGCAGCGAGCATTAGGGTACTTGCAGCAGTATATCCTAAGCTAAATTTGTTGTTTTCTTATCAGAGAATATGAAACATGATGTAAAACAGAGGGAAAACAATAATGAAGAAGGGACACATCACCACTGATTTAGATCAGGATCTAACGAACATGCTTGTCATATTAATAGAGAAAAACCAGTTAGATACATTCTTGTCCAATAGCTTGATATATGTTGTGCTTAACTTAATGTTCCTAAATTGAGGTCATAAATTATCAACCAGGGTCAGTAAACTGCTGAAGTGTGGTGCACTATATGTGCCTAGGCATCTATTTCTCACTACGTTGTGTTTAGTGTTTTTTATGATGTTTTTGGTTTTATGGTTTTATGTTAAAAAGGAAAGCACTAAATGTTGATGAAGGACAGTTGTTGGACACACTAAAAATAGAGCAAAACCTATTCTAAACTGTGTAAGGAACTAAAGAATAGAAAATGTAAAGTTTGATAATGACTCCTAGTAAGGAAACAAATCACAACATGAACTCAATAACTCATAGCATGAACTCATCCAATTCATTCATTAGGAATATGTTGGAATAGTTTGAGAAAAGAACAAGTTTAATACAAATGAGGTACTCCTAAGGACACAATCATCTTACAATATTACAAAGAATCTCATCCATGGCTAGAGGTTTATTGGAACACAATTGAAAAGAGATTATTTGTAGCACAATAATATTTCTACTCTAAATTAACTTGTAATGCTAAGATTACTCCATTCTGCAGCTCAGCTTGTCACTAGTAAACCTCATCCAAAAGTAGAGATTTTCTAAAATAGTTTTTGGAAAGAAAGGTTTAATTGTGAATTTGCAAAGGATTGCAGAATAATCAAGGCCTTAAACTGATACTACTAACTCTTTTCCAGATGATGATTTATTAATGGAAATTTAGAACAAAAGAAGTTTTGTAAATAATGAAGGCCGTGGAATCTGATGTCAACAATTAATACTACTTAAAGAACAATGGATAACACTGAGAAAGAAATTGATCAAACTTGAAACACAGTGACCACAACTAAACTACAGTGCCATTAACCTAACTTGAAATATAGTGAACAAAGTTGAACTAGAATGCCACTAATCTAACTTGAAATGTAGTGAATTAAAACTAAACTAGAGTACCATTATCAAACTTGAAATAGAGTGACAGAATTAAACTAAAATGACATCTACCTCTGGAGTGCTACAACTAGACTAAGGATGCAACTAATTACTGGAATGTTTCAGCTCTATCTCATTCAGAATTAGTGGTATTTTCGAATAGTTTGTAGAACGAGACTGGCTGCAACATGTTATGTAAATGAACATGAAAACATAAAATTCAACAAAATACAACAAAGCTCTAAAACACCACAGCTATGTCCCATCTGAAATTAGTGATATTTTGGAAGAGTTTATAAGATCATGACTAGTTGTACAACTGATGTAATTGAGCATAAGAACGTAAAACTAACTCCTAAAATACTACAGTCACACCTCATTCGACATTAGTTATATTTTGGAAGAGTACGTAAGAATGAGACTAAGCTGTAGCATCTAATGCAAATGAATATAAAGCTCAAAGTTCAGAAATTCAATTAAACTAAGAATGAAACGAGGCTAAATTACTTATCTAAATTATATGAACAAAGCTCCTCAGGTAGCAGGGGCCCTCTACCACCGGAGTAGCACACAAATATACTCAATATTGACTCAGCTTGTGCAATAAAATGATGTTTCTTTCATTAAAGGGGAAATTCTTCAAAACAGAGTATTTACGGCCTTCAAAGATATAGCAACAAAACAAAATCTAACCAACAGTTTCTCGGTTTCCCGAGTCATACTTATAATGAAATTACATAACTACTCTTTGAGAAAAATGGGGATAAGTGTCTTTCCCACTTCTAATCAAATTAAAACTCTTATTAACAGTCTTGTGCTTAACTGCAGACATCTATAGAGTCTATGTTTTGATAGGAAACTACTTCTCTTCTACGTGCATAACCACTATGATACTTAAACTCAGACTTCGTGGGGAGCAAGAGATGATGGGGAGGTGTTGTGGATTTCACCCATATGCCTTTTTCTTTACAATGACACCTGGAACCTACATAAACATGAGGATGGCTGCAGAACAGATGACTGGCTACAGAATGCCTGTATTCTGTAGCCGAGTCTTAGTCAAAATTACTACACCAACAAAATCATAAAAACATAGCAAGTTAGTCATTATATAAATTCTTAAAGAAATTTTAATTAATCCTATTGATCAGTTAAGCCTGTAATTGATGAGGGACAAAGAAAATGAAGTAGAATGTGGTGAAAGAGAAGAACATCTTTGGGGCTCAGCATACCCCCACTGCAAAGTTTTTGCATGTCCTCATGCAACTACTCCATGTACTCTGAGACCTCTGCTAGGACATCCAACCCTCTTCTTCTACTTTTTCTGATAGTCAATGGTCTTCTGGGCTTCCTTATGACTAACTTGAATCTTAAATTTGTAAGTGCCCTGATTAGCTTTTTGTTTTTCTTCTTCAAAATTTTCACTGGTCTTGTACAATTTCTCCATTTGTAGAGACAGAGTTGAATTCATATCACTTTTTAGTTTCACCTGCTCCCTCAAAATGTCATTCTCATTCTTGATGTGCCTATTGAGTACTTCTAACTCATACTTATCTCTTCTTAGCACATCAATTTCAGATTTTGGTGGGCTAGGAGTTCTGTCTCTACTTTCTGAAGCTATCCTTTCTAATGACTCAATATAATTGTAAATTTGTTGTTGTGCTGGGTCAATTTCTGGAGTTTCTTCATCCTCAATGTTTATGATCCCTATTTGTCTAACCTCTGTTTTCTTTAGTATTCCTCTTATTCTGTGGCTCCGTCCTGGTTGAGATGGCCCTTCTCCTCTGTCTTTGGCATATTTTCTTATTATTGTTTCCTTCTTAAGTTGCTTCTTTATTTGAGCCAATTTCTCAGAAATCATCTCTTCACTGTCCTCTTGAATTGATTTACCAGTTTCAACTTCAATAGTTTTGGAAATTTCCCTTCTCCTGCTTCTTCTTGTAGGTTTACTTTCAGGTGGAGATTCTTTGGGTTCCTCAAAATGGTTCCTCACTAGAAATTTTTCCCAATTATCTCGCATTTTCCTCAAATGATGTTCAATTAAGATTTTTACTAAACCATGGTGATACAAAGTTGTTTCTAGAAATTGAACCATTTTTTGAACGTTTGAGGCCATTCTTTTCAGACTATGAAGTAGTAAAAAGGGAAAATTAATTTCCTCATCTAAGAAATGCATCATTAACCGAATATGGTAGACATAGAGAGTACCAAATCTACCTTCGCAGGTGATAATTTTTTTCAAAATGAGTAACATGTTCCTCCACTTATTCTTTAATGCCGAGCTAGGAATACCCTTTTTAAAAATGGAAACATCCATACCTGGAGTCTTAAGCATTTGCCTCCATGCTTCATTATGGAATTCCCTATTTTTGAACCACCTTTCTCCTTGTCTAGGTAGTTCTGTTGCCTCTACAATGAAAGCCTCTGTAACAGTGAATTTAATGTCTCCTATTTCGACCTCGGCTCCATTGAAGGACCTTGCAAATTTTTTAGTCACCTCTTTGTGAAAACCACTAAATTTCTCCAAAAATTGCAACCAACCTGCTTGCTGTAACATTTCTCTGATTTGTGGATATCCCTCCAAGTACTTGGTTCCAACCGGTTCAGTCCTCACTATTAGACCCATAGATTTTCTTCCAACCTTCAGTTTACTGCTCCTCTGCTCACGGTGAAAATGGCTGTTAAAGAGATATTTTTGCCCCAAAGATGTTTCCTCCATTTTATAGAGCGGAATGGCTAAGTACTGGCTGCGGAAATGAATGATATGGAGTGGTTTTGAAACGAGTATAATGCGGTGAGGTGGTTCATATGAGTTGAAATCTAACACGGAAGAAAAGACCACGGAGATATTTCGTTAAGCAATTCAAAATCATCATTAAATACTTCAGCCTAATGACGTGACTGATCAAATCACTTCAGCACTTTAACCGTTAAGTTTTAAATGATGATCGGATATGGCAAGATGGAAGGGTTTTTTTTTTTTTTTGTTCAAAGTTTTTATGATATCGTTGATTGGCATGATCAACACGACTAATTAAAATAACCTTTTTGAATCATATATGACTTAACTATGCTAAAATTTTCATGATTTGTTACCATAATAATTTCATACCTTTGCCTTTGCTTTGATTTTCTTTGTGGTTTTTGATATGCCTTGTCCTCAATCATTGATCTTCAATTCCTCATAACTTCTTTAATTTTGCTTGTTGTCTTGGATATGCAGGATCAATTTGTTGCTAAATCAGGTGATTACTGGATAGTGCCTTCAGGGTCTCTAGCTGCAGAATGTTTTTCTGGCTGTAGAATGTCTGATTGATTGCAGAATGTACCTGTAGAAGTGTTGCGGGGAAAATCACCCCAGAGGTTTGTTGCGTCAAAACCTCCACAGATCAAGGCATGCTATTTAGAAGGACTCACACACAACCATACTTAAATGCTAAAAACTAGATAACAACGATAGCAGAACTCACCCGTAGTCCTACGTTCGATGCAGATCCCGCGGGGTCCAAACCCCCAGCAACCCTTCTTCCTCTCCAACCTGGAAAACAAGAAAGAACATGCACGGAAACCTAGTTGTACAGCATATACTTCTCCTAAACGTTAGTGTAATCCATGTGAAACATTATATAAACCATAATAAATGCTTAAATGATAATCTTTTCACACATATAAATAAACATTAACACATAAGTTCAGGAACAAGATGGTTCTTCATTATTACGAACAACATGTACAATAGTAAAAGTGGAGAGATCACCTGAATCCTTCCACGATCTTTGAACAAACCATCGTCCGGATCCATCCCACCCTTGCCTCACTAAGATACTTTCAAGACTTGTGCACTCGAGATGGCATATAAACGGATGAACATCTCCAGGAAAAAAGGGTTTCCTGTATAAATCTGGGAAAGTGTAGGAGGCACGGGGAATCAGACTTGAATTGGGATTCCAACAGAGTATAATGTTTATAAAATTTCTCTCTCTTAGGCCATGCACATGAGGGGCTTTCATACTCCCTCAAAGTAGTTTCAATCAGTTGGAAACAGTTGGCCATTGCTGAGGTGGTTGAACTACTGGAGTAACCATCAACCCAGCCTGAAAATAGGGATTTTTTATATATATTTTTAATGATTTTAATGGCATACGCGGAAAAGCACATGTGGACTCGCGTATACACGCGGAAAAGTCTGGGCATACCCGCGTATGGGAATTTTAACACTATTTTTTAGTGAATTTTGTTCAAGTATGTACGAATGGGTGCCCAAAGCCATAAAGACAATCATGAATCACCTGAGGGTGAAAAATGATGCTATAACAGATGCCCCCTAATATATGAGGTCAGAAGGGGTACATGATGGCCGAAATGTATTATGCACATAGAAAGAAATTCGCAAGGACAAGAGAGGACTTCACCAGATTTCAGCCTGCCAAAAACCAATGAAATAAAATAGAGAGTCAACTCATGCTGAGGCGGGCATACCCATGCTCAGTAAAAAATACATCATATGGAAAGTATAGAATAGATCCAACATGTATACAAGTATAGCTGAACTGAAAGTACACAATGAATCATCTGAGCATGGCCCAGAAGTATAAGTCTGAATCAATGTCTAAGTATCACATATAGAAAGCTGATCAATGATGCTGAAACTAGATGTCTGATCATATAAGTAACTGAATCTCCAATTACCAAATCATAAGAGGTGGAATAAACGGTACAATCACGCAACTCGGGAGCCAACATATAAGATGTTGCTGTACTGACACTGCAACATATAAGGGTGAACGACATCACTGGAAGAAACTGAATGGACTGTCAAAAGTGAACCGAGAAATGCTGATGCAACCCGAGGTCTTCACCAATCACGACGGCACAATTATACACAATGCGAATAAATGAGCTGAAGTCGACCATGTGAGAAATCGTTGGATTACCGGTCAATCATGTATACCGTTAACCTATGCGAGACAACCCACCAATAATGAAAATGAGCGTCAAGGTGCCCCAGTACAATCTAACAAGTGCAAATAAATGAGTTGAAGTCAAACACTTGAAAGAATCTACCAATCAGGAGGCAATGATGAATCCCCATTGTCGATAGCGAAGAGTCTGCCACCGATGACTGCAAACCCTAAGGTACTGACGAAAAGACTCTAGACCTTATTCCTAGAGCAATGAGTCGGAGTCGATGGGAAAAGATCTGCTGGAAGGAAGGCATTAAGGCATCCCACATCAGTCTAGCACGAGTGTAACCCGCAGGCCAACATTTGGAGGGAATCGGACGAAGTAGAGTGACGGAACCAAACCGAAGTACGTTTCCGACATGCACAAGATGAAGCTAGCGCACAGAAGAAACCCTCTGAACCAACCAATAATGAAAGCTGACACAGAGGCGAGATATACACCAATAGGGTCAAATGGAAATCAAGGTACTGCAAGAATCCCAAGTGTGATAATGTATGTTGACGTTGAACACAGGGGAAACCACTTAGTCAAAGACCCATAATGATGATCAAATGCTGAGCACAAGGTCACCTATCAATGATGGAAATAGGGCCAGGGTGCGGCTCTAGGTTTGCTCTCAGAGCAATGTGTCGTAGTCGATAAGAGACAAACCCGCCAGCGAGAAGTCAATGGAGACCTTCTCAAACCGGCACGTCGATGTGATAGAACAAGATACTGACAAGACCAGGAAGGCCAACTAAATAATGAGTCAAGAGACAACGCAGAATGGCCGCCTCTGGTTAGACTTCCCTTGAACAAAAGCATGACTCGTGATGACCATGGCAGTAAAAGGTGACACTGTATAAGTCTGTTATGCAGGAGGCAGAACAAACTCTCCATATGATTGGAAGAGATAACCAACCGGGGGAGGACTGACAAGTGAAACAAGGTAAAGGCTGAACCTAGGTCAAAACTAAAACCATCCCAAATTGAGGGAAGATATATAAATGTATGTTCTTTTTTCAAGGGCGACAAACTGACACTGTTGTTTGTGCTCAACCTAGTCTCCTAAAGTGAGTTCATTTAATTGTCAACCAGGGTTGGTAAACTGCTGAAGTGTGGTGCACTATATGTGCCTAGGTATTTGTTTCTTACTGCATTGTGTCTAGTGTTTTATGATTTTTTTGGGTTTTTATGGTTTTATGTTCGCAAGGGAAAGAATTAAATGCTAGTGGAAATAAGATACTGGTTAAAAACAGAGTGAAGCCTAAATTATGGATGACAAATGACAAATGCAAATACTGAAACAGAACCAAACCTAAACTATGACTTAGCAAAATACAAAGCTTGATAATGACTTCAATAAAATAAATCACAACATGAGCTTAACTTGTCCAATTCATTCATTAAAGATGTTTTGGAAGAGCTTGAGAAATGGGCAATTAAGTGTAAATAAAGTTCTCCTAACTAAACAATTAAACAATCAACTTATAATGATACAACATCTCATCCATGATTAAAGGTTTGTTGAAACATATTTGGAAAAGAACATTTGTAACATCATAAGATATCTACTCTAAAACTAGCTCCTAATTCTATTCTGCAACTTAGTTTAACACCACTAAACCTCACTCAAAAGTTATAGATTTCCTTTTACAATAGTCTTTGAGGAAAGGCTTGTTTGTGAAATGGTAAAAATGTTGCAAAAGTACTCCAGGCCTTAGACTGATACTATCTTCTGTCCAGATGATTATGAGTTAATATAGGTTTGGAACAAAAGAAGTTTTGTAAATAATGAAGACCGTGGTATGTAAGCTTAACAACTAATGCAATTTAAAATGCAATGGATGGCAACTAAACTTGGAATGTAAATACAGTGAGCTAAGCTAGAACTGAACTAGGGTGCTACTAGTCTACAGTGAACAGTGCTAAACTAAAAGCCATTATCAAACTTGAAATGAAAGGACAGAGCATGAACTAAATGCAATTTGCCTCCGGAGTACTCTAACTAATTTGTCATGCAACTAACTGTGGGATTCTACAGCCTATTTCGTTCATCATGAATGGTATTTTGGAAGAGCTTGTAGAACAATCCTGGCTGTACAATTCAATGCAATTGAATACAAACATAAAAATTGAAAGCAAATACAATTAAAAACTAAGACATCACAGCTATTTCCTACTCATTGTTATGATGTTTTGGAAGAGCTTTTTAAGAGTAAGATTAGCTATGCTACTTAGTGTAAACAAGCAACTGAAACCTACAGTATCACAGTTATGCCTTAGTCATCATAATGATATCTTGGAAGATTTTACTAGAGTAAGTTTAACTGTGATAATGACCGAAAGGAATTGCAAATAAAATCTATAACACTACAGCCATTTCTTATTCATTGTAATGATCTTTTGGAAGATTTTCTTAGAGAAAGTATAGCTATAATGATTAATGAAATTAAATATGAATGTAAACTTCAAAAACTTGAAAACGAACTAAGATACTTATCTAAATTGCAAAAGTAAAGCTGCTCAGGAGGCAGGGGCCCTCTACCACCAAAGTAGCATGAAATCTAGCTCAAGATCAACTCAATGCGTTCAAATAAATGCTATATTCTTCATTAAAGGAAAATAACTTAAAACAAAGTATTTTCAGACTTCAGAAATATAACAGTCAATCCACGAAATCTAATCAAAATCTAGAACTTGTCTCTCGGTTTCCCGAGTTACATTTATAGCAAATCTTCATAACAGAACTTGAGATAATATGGGGATCACTCTCTTTTCATATCAAAATCGGACTAGAACTCTAAAGGTGGCAGCGTAAAATGACAAAGGACATCTAGACTGTCCTTGTCCTATTAGGAGTCTGTCTCCTTGTGTGAGTTCCCACGTACAAAACCACGTCCAGAATTCCGTTTAATCTTCATGGTGAGAAAAAAACGCTGAGGACATGATGTGGAATACACCCATGTGTGGCTTTTCCTGAGAGGACACCTGGAACATGCTTGAACGTGAAGACAACTGCAGAATTGGCAACTAGCTACAGAATGTCTACATTATGTAGCTAGTTTTAGTTCGAAATGTATTACAATGACAAAATCACAAAACTTAGCAAGTTAGCCATGATATTAATTATTAAAGAAATTTTAACTAATTTCATTGATCATTTGAGCCTGGGATTAACAATGGACAAAAGAAAATGGGGTGAAGTGTGATGGAAGAAAGAACAATCTTGAAGCTCAACATACCCCCACTGCTGACTTCTTGCATGTCCTCATGCAAGTTATTCCATGAACCTAGAGACTTCTGCAAGAACATCCAACCCTCTTCTTCTTTGTCTGGAATTTAAAGGCCTTCTGGGCTTCCTAATAACTAACTTGAACCTCAAATTGGTAAGTGCCCTGATTAGCTTCTTGTTTCTCTTTTTCAATTTTTCATTGGCCTTTTCAACTTTGTCCATTTGTAGAGCCAGGGTTGAATTCATACTGGTTTTTAGTTTAACTTGTTCCTTCAGAATATCATTCTCAGTCCTTATATGTCTATTAAGTACTTCCAGCTCGTACCTATCTCTTCTTAACACATCTATTTTGGACAGTGGAGGACTAGGGGTTCTATCTTTACTCTCTGAAGCTTTCCTTTCCAATGTTTCAACATAGTTATAAATTTCTTGCTGTGCAGGGTCAATTTCAGGGGCTTCTTCATCAAAATATTCTTCAATAGGTGTTTCTTCATCTTCCATGTTTATCACCCCAGTTTGTTTAATTTTTGTTTTCTTTAGTATGCCCCTCAGTCTGTGGCTCCTCCTCGGTTGAGATGGACCTTCTCCTTTTTCTAAGGCAAATTTTCTGATTATCCTTTCTTTCTTAAGCTGCCTCTTGATCTGAGTCAATTTCTCAGAGATTATTTCTTCACTGCTTTCTTGAATTGCTTTATCAGTTTCAATTTTAGAGGCTCTCCATTTTCTGCTTCTCTTTTTAGGCTGATGTTCAGGTGAAGGCTCTTTTGGTTCCTCAAAGTGATTTCTCACCAAGAAATTATCCCAAGTATCTCTTGTTTTGGCTAAATTGTGTTCAATTAGAATCTTAACCAAGCCATGATGGTATAGAGTTGTTTCTAGGAATTGGACTCTCCTTTGAACACTTGAAGCCATCTTTTTTAAACTTTGAAGCAAGAAATAGGGCAAATTAAGCTCTTCTTCTAGGAAATGCATTATCAACCTAATATGGTAAACATAGAAAGTACCATATCTACATTCACAAGTGATAAATTTTTGTAGGATAAGCAACATGTTTCTCCATTTATTCTTTAATGCAGAGCTTGGAATTCCCTTTTTAAACACAGTGACATCCATACCTGGTGACTTGAGGATCTGCTTCCATGATTCATTATGAAATTCTCTGTTCTTAAACCATCTTTCTCCATGTCTAGTAAATCTTGCTACTTCTGCAATAAAAACCTCTGTGACAGTGAATTTAGTGTCTCCAACTTCAACCTCAGCTCCATTGAATGATCTTGCAAACGTTTTAGTAACTTCTTTGTGGAAGCCATTAAAATTTTCAAGAAATTGTAGCCATCCTGCTTGTTGCAACATTTCTCTGCTTTGAGGGTATCCTTCTAGGTATTTAGTGCCCACTGGTTCAGTTCTCATGATGAGGCCCATAATTTCTTCTTCAATCTTCATATTAGTACTCTTTCTGCTCACGGAGACAATGACTTCAACCTTCAAATTAATACTCCTTTACTTCACAGTGACAGTGCTTCAATCTTCAAATTGATATACCTCTGCTTCACGGTTACAGTAGCTTCAAATTTCAAACTGATATACCTCTACTTCTTGGTGACAGTGGCTTCAATTTTCAAACTAATATACCTCTGCTCACGGTGACAGTGGCTTCAAATTTCAAACTGATATACCTCTGCTCCTTGGTGACAGTGGCTTCAATTTTCAAACTAATATACCTTTGCTCACGGTGACAGTGGCTGTTAAGAAGATGTTTTTTCTTCCAAATGTTTCCTCTGTTCACGGTGACAGGGATACCTCTGTTTTACAGAATGAAATGATGAACAGTTGGCTACGGGATGGAGTAATAGGGAGTGGTTACGGAACGAGTTAATGAAGTGAGGTGAAGAAAAAAAATCAATGAGTGAAAATACTACGGAGATATTTTGCAACGGATTCAAAAATCATCATTAAATGATTTGGCTGGGTGACGTGAGAAAATCAATCACTTCAGCATTTTAACCGCTTAAATTTTTAAATGATGATTGGGTATAGGATTTGAAATGAAGGATTTTTATCCAAAGTTTTGCGGAGGGTTTGTTTTGGCATGATCAAATAAAATTAATCAAAACAACCTTTCAAATTATTCATAACTAGACTTATACTAAAGTTTTTCATGATATGCCATTATAATCAAAACTTTTTACCTTTGCCTTTCATCTGCCTTTTGTGGTCTTTGTATGCTTTGTTCTCCCCTGGAAATCATTAATTTTTGAGTCTTCATAACCTTCCTGATTTTTCTTGTTCATGGATATGCAGGATCATTTTGTTGCAAATCAAATGATTGATGATCAGTGCCTTCAGGATCTGTAGCTTCGGAAAGTCTGTCTAGCTGCAGAAAGTCCGATCAGCTGCAGAATGTCTGTTTGATTGCAGAATGTACCTATAAAGAACTTGAAACATAAAATGGAATGGTTTGGAGTATAAGTGAAATGTTATATGGCATGAATGAAGATGGATGATGAAATATGGTATAATGGGATATGTATGAAGTGAATGATGGAGTGGGATGGATTACAATTTATGAAATGGAGTGGAAAAGTATGAAAAATGGCCTGCAATTCATGACATGTGTTATTCAATTGCAGAAAGACATCAAACTTTAAATTCAGGAATGGAAATGAGGTGGATGAAGTATAGAATGAAGTGATGAATGAATGAATGAAATGGAATATGGTTGAATGAGTAAATGGAATGAAATGAAATGAGATGGATCATAAGTGAAATGGATCTGCACTTATAATTTTGTGACAACTGCTTGCAGAAACAAAATGGAAAATTTAGAGTGTCAGAAAGATTCTGATTTTCAACCTATCTTTTCTGTATAAACATGCCAATCATGTTGGAAATGTTGTCATTGATGGCAAAGGAGCACAAAGGAGCAGCACCTGAACCAACAATAAGGCAAAGGAGATGACAAAGGAGGAGCACTTGAAACATCAGCCAAGGAGTAGAGAAAGCATAAGAAGAGGTAGCAATGCAGAAAAAGAAGCAAGATAGATAAGGAACTGAGGCAGAAGACAAAGGCAGAGGCAGAAGTCGAGTAGCAGAAGCAGCAAAAAGAAGAAGCAGGGCAACAAAAAGATAGCAGAGACAGGCAAAGGAGGCAGCGTTGAAGCAGCAAATATAATAGAGGCAGCAAAGAAGCAAGTAAAGGCAGAAGAAAAGAATATAATAGAGGCACCTATCTGGCAGAGGAAACGAATATAACAGAGGCACCTATCTGGCAGTGCCGTTATCACAGTAACAGCAGCAGAGGCAGAGGCAGAGGCAAAGCGACAGGAGCAGCAGAGACAAAGGCAGAGGTAAAGTTGTTATAATTCCGAGAATCGCCCAACCCGGAGGACAGATATATAATTCCGAGAATCATACCCCAAGCCGGGCGTTACGCATATAATGCAAAACCAAATTCTGGGAATCGCACACTCCAACCGGCGTTATAGATTTAACATAATTCATAAACATTATTCCCGGAATCGCCTAACCCACTGGCGGACACACACACACACACACACACACACACACACACACACACACATATATATATATATAATATCCATCACAATACATATAAATGTCACGCATTTCATAGTCTGCAATGGTCCAAGGCATATACATTGATATATATTTAAGTGGAGCGTGTTATGATCAATGGAAAGGAAGTAATATAAAGTGGGACCCTCACCCAATCACAATCGGAGATCACAAGAGCAGCGTAATATGTAACTCACAGGAAATTGCGATTGCGATGAGAATCCGGACCCGATGGGTCTATAAACCGCAATTGATAAATCTCGGAACTTAAATAAACAGAGAATTTGCGAATACAATGAAGCCCAGAGCATATAACCAAAGGTCCAAGGTATATATATGGAGCGCACAAAACGAAGGTTTATATGGTGGGACCCCTTCCCAATCGCATCGGAGGTAAACAAAGCAGAGGGGCTTGCAACTCAAAGTTGCGATTGCGATCAATCGCAATCGGAAATCGCAAGGGGCGGAAATATATATATAAACTATTGAGTTCTGTTAACACATAGATATATATATAATGGAGTATGTAAAGCATGGGCCCAGCTGAGGATGACGTCATTTATTCCGAGGGGGTCCCCCTCCGCTATCGGCCCGAGTATGCTACCCCCGCGGAACTCTGTTAACGCTGTGATAATATATAAGTGGGAGATATGTGTAATGCATTCCGAGGGGGTCTCCTTCCCTTATCTGCCCGAGTCTGCTACCCCCGCGGAATTAAGGAATGGTTCAATTTATAATATGAGCGCTGTGATATGATTGGTATATATATATATATATATATATATATATATATATATATATGATAAGGCGCATGAGTCTGTAATTCCGGAGGCCTCGTATATCGGTTCAAGAGTTAGTCATCAACCCTCGTGGAATCTGAAAGGAATGGTTAATATATCCAAAGGTTTGGATATAGTTCAAGATTGTTTTATATACATTGATATGTTACAGTACGCATAAAGAAAATCGAAACATATATGTAATAATATTGGGTTTATTACAAAAGCCTGAAGATTGGGTTTATTACAAGAGCATGCGAGAACAAAAGAACTAGAGACAGCAGCAGAAATATGGAACAAAAGAAAAATTGAACTGAAATTATAATGTGAACTTCAAACAGTTATGCTTAAACTCATGTATGAACAGAGAATGTTGACAGGTCGCCCGAGAACAGAAATGGTAATGCACACAAGTCCAGTGAACAGATAAATAAATACAGAGATGAACCAAGATATATAACAGCCACTCGACAGCAGTAGAAAAGGACAAAATCCAGCAAACCAAGAGACAAAATGAATGAGCTGGAGTTCTCATTTAAATTTGAATGTAAGTGTTTTATTTAAATTTATATTGTTGTGATGCATTGGCAAGTCTCCAGAAGAGAGAAAATATCCCACTGTCATATTAAAATAAGCACCTACAGTTACATTTTTCTGAGTGAGCTGAAAAGAGATGAGAAGGCAGAAGGCAAAGAGACATGGCCATCCATTTCGAATTCCCAGTGGAATACAAATAGCCATGAAGCTGTTTTTGTATAAAACAGGGTAATATCCAAGGGAATAGTGTTGATGAAAAAGAGAATGAGAAGAGGAGAGAGTGTGCAGCAGAATTGAAGATAGTTGAAGAAAATAAGCAAGCTGCAAGAAGAATGTGAATAAGGAGGAGCTGAGCAAAGAAGAAGAAGGGGCTGAGCAGAGATGATGCAGGTCTGATATAAGAGTTGATGAACAGCAGAGAAGAAGGTACAAAACAGAGCTGATATCCAAGGTAAATCAACAAGTGTTTTTCTTTTGAAAGAGTAAGGAAGTTGGAGCTTCCCTATTAAGTTGTAGCTTGATATATGTCAGTTGTAGCTGACTGAGGTAGGAGCCTCCTGTAGGTTGGTGCTTGCAGAACATAGATGGGAGTTGGTGCTTCCACATAAAGTTGTAGCTTGATAAAATGTCAGTTGTAGCTGACTGAGGTTGGAGCCTCCTGTAGGTTGGTGCCTGCAGAAAATTGATGGGAGTTGGAGCTTCCTTGCAAGTTGTAGCTTGCAGAATTGAGGATAGAGCCTCTTGTAGGTTGGTTCCTGCAGAAAATAGTGGTGAGAGGGAGTTGGAGCTTGCCTTTGCATCACAACAATAATAAGATGTGGCTTTCTCGCTTTATGGGTTTTCTCTTATATCTGGTGTCTCTGTGCATGATGTTTATGTGTTGATGTGGTTTATCTCATCTGATTAATACTTGTTGCTCTCATATTCAATCTGCTATTACATTAACAAATCTGTTTGATAGTAATACTTGTTGCTCACAGATTAAGATTGCTCACATATTAAGTTGACCATGAAATGAAGGTGTAAATAAGATTTAAAAGAAAATTATTAAAAGTCCATGTATGTGTTAAACTGATTCACCCCCCCCCCCCTCTCAGTTTAACTAAGGGTTCAACAATTGGTATCAGAGCAAGTTCCTTTGGTGTGAGCTTAATAGCTTGAAGGAGATCTGGTTGAGTCATGGACTATCAAAATGTACCTGTGCTAAATACAACTAACTTTCCTGAATGGAGAGATAAGGTTAAGACAGGACTTATGGCTGATGATCCAGATGTATGGAAGCTTGTTTGTGATGGTTACTACACAGACTCACCCACAGTGAAAGAACAACAGAGGAATGCTAAGGCAAAATGTGTGATATATGACAATCTTCCTAACAAGGACCTTGAGTTGATAATGGATTTAACCTCTGCAAAAGAAATCTGGGATAGACTGCACTTCATACATGGAGTAGACACTAAGGACTGCACTGACAAGAAGGATAAGAGAATTAAGAAAAAGAGAAATTCATGTCAAAAAGAAGATTCTCAATCAAATGAAGTACCTGCTAGTGTGAATGGTAGTAAGAACCATGAAGAAATTGCAGTTGAAGAAAGGGCCAAACTTGACACTGCTTTGACTGAAATAGAAAGATTGAAGAAGGAAAACAAAGACCTTAAGACAATAGTGCAAATATGTGATGAGAGAGAATATGAAGATAGGAAAGAAATTATTGGTCTAAAGACACAGCTTGAGGAGGCAAAGAAAGTAGAAGACACTATGCTGCAAAAAATGAGAGAGAAAAGTCTTGAATGTGAAAAATTGGAAGAAGAAGTAGTGATCCTAAGAAAGAACTTAGAAAAGGCCCAAAGAGAACTATTAATGAATACACCTCTAATGAAAGGCTCTGGACAGTTGGACCAGATTCTAAAGGCTCAAAGGTCACCTCTCATAAAGGCCGGGATAGGATATGAAGGTGAAACCAGTAAGTCCAAGGATGAAGATAACAAGAAAATCATTCTTGTAAAAGTTGTAAAGAACAATGAAGTAGCCCAGAAAATTCCTCTAGAAGCAGAAACCAGCAGGAACGTGAGTTGTGAAGAAACAAATAAGAATGAGAAGATGAAACAATCAGTTGCTAAAGGCTCATATGCTCCTGAAGATGAATTGAATAAATTTGGAAGATGTCAAAGGAGGTTCTTTCCTCCTATGAAAAATATCACTTGTTTCTCCTGCCACAAACCAGGACATGATGCAGCACATTGCAAGACAAAGAGAATCAATGATTACCAGCAAAAGATGCAGAAAATGAGAAGACTACCTCAAGCAAGCAAATGGCAAGGACAATCTTCCGCCAGGTACACAAATCATTTCCATGGCTACTGTTATGCATGCAATGAATTTGGACATAAATATGTTGATTGTAAATTATGTTCAAAAAGGGGAATGAAATATTATGCATCAGCTCAAATATACTTTGATAAAATAAGATGTTATATATGCCTCAAGCTTGGCCACAAAGCAAAGGACTGTAAACTGCCCCATATATTAAAGAACTCCAGACAGATGATGAAATCCAATCCAATCAAACAAAACTATGAATCGGAAAGGAGTGCAGACATTATGAAGAACCCCAATAAAGTATGGAAAGAAAAAATAAAGGGGGAGCCTATCATCTCAATAACATAATGTAAAACATCATAGTCTCAGGGGGAGCTGCTCTAGGAAGAAAAGAAAATATCTAATCAGTGACAAATATGAAGCAACATCCCAGGGGGAGAGAAGTTCATAAAAAGTCCCCATGAAAGTAGTCTAAGAAGAGCTCCTTGAAATGAGGATAGCTATAAGATCAGGAATGCACAGGAAAATTTCTCTAACAGAGAACTAAAGAGAAAGAAGATCATCTGAAATATTAAATAGCTAACAGATTGATGGAAGAAGATAAGACAAAAAGAAGCCTTGGTGGTAGAGAGAACATCAGCCATGAGCATGTAAGCTAAGAAGACACCAGCACATAAGTGATGATCACAGTGTGCATCATACAGCCAGAATGAACAAGTGAACCACTTTAAGAAGGAGGAATAAGAGAAGATCCTATCATCATTATATCATTACAACTTTCATCTATGAAAATTCCCCTTGAAGAAATGCAGTGAAGTGAGTGAAAAAAAAAAAAAAAAACTCTGAGTGATATGCCCATGAAGATTCCAAGAAAAGAAATTGAAGATGTCTTCCTGAAGTTCATTATGTTAAAACAGTTGAATTGTATGAAAAGCAACAATGATTCTGGAGCAGTCCTAGAAAACAAAATGCAGTGGCATTCCTTTGAATAGAATGGCAGAATAAGCAAATGGTTAAATATTTCACGATAAATTTCAGGATATCGATAACTGTTGGTGTGAACAGTTGAAAGCTCTATAGTAGAATTTATGAAGGATGTCTTAATTAAGGATAAATGTGCAAGCTAAAAGTGAAATCTCAGCATGGTTTATCAAAATAATATCTATTGATGGTTAAGTACAAGCAGCATGCTTATCAACATATTACCAAGCATTATCAGTAGAGCAGCAGTATGATACAGGTCCACAGGATCAAAGAATATGGCAAAAGAACCTCAAGGTAATATTCCCAGTATTATCTGCATTCAGCATGAAAAGGTCAACAGCATTGCTAAAGGATCAGTGTTAGGTTTACATTTGAAGAAATATATTATGCATTGAAGCAACATCTGTCTCTATATATATAATTGCATGCCCTCCTGAAGTTAGTACATATATCTTCAAGACCTCTTTTTGAAGATTGTTCACAAAACTGGGTGAATCTTGTTGGCTAAAATCTCAAGTAAACAACTTGAATATATTCGTGTGAAAGATCATCATGATGGAACAATTAAAGTATCGAAAGTATGAAGGATGAGTTGTGACAGTTGAAGCTCAAAAATCTCTTATTGATTTATCACGAACATACTTCAGCAGAAAGTATTTGCTAACATCTCACCATTGAAAAGAGATTGATCACTGACATACATAACCCCTTATGTCATAAAGAAAAGTGCTTGGTTGATAAGTAAGTCTAAACAATAAATTGAATGTATCTAGCCTCAAGGTTTTGTTGTGAAAGTACATTATGGAAGTAGTAAAGGGAGTTGATTTCTTAGATCAAATTTTGGTTGATTCATATCAGTAACAAGGATCTGCAGCTATTTAATGCAATATTATTATCAGCATCCTAGCTCAAATCATCACCAACAGGCAAGGAAATTGAACCGCAGCTATAAAATACATATTAGCTTCATGACAAATGAACAAATACTGTACTGCAGATGATTATTGCAGAAGAAGACATACTCCAACTACAATTTCCTCAACAGATATGGATTTCAAATGAAGATTATAATATAGCTGAAGCAAGATTTATATGTCACATGGAGAATTCACAATCCTTAAGTCTTGATCCAATAATTTAGTTCGCATTATACAAGTCTGATTATATATGGCTGTCATCACCTACTCTCTATACAAGTGCAAGAAGTCTATGCTTTGAAATGATATCGACTTAATGTGTATATACAAGTTCAAATAATCTCAAAAGTGTTCTCTCAACAAGTCT
The DNA here is from genome assembly GCA_034641835.2 of Pinus albicaulis. NCBI lineage: Eukaryota > Viridiplantae > Streptophyta > Pinopsida > Pinales > Pinaceae > Pinus > Pinus albicaulis. The sequence continues at coordinate 346,835,221 of CM076570.1, read as the reverse complement.
TGTACATCAGTTTGGAGCAGCATGTTACAAATTCAGCAGAAGAGGTCCTAAACATAATTTAGAGAGAGGAAATGCAGAAAGAAAACTAGGAAATGAGCAACCCTTTGCCATTGATGTCAAAAGGGGAGGAAAAACAAAAAGGGGCTTCTAAAAGGAAAGCAAAAGAAGCATAGGATTATTGGTGGAGGTGTTGCCATCAATGCCAAAGGGGGAGACTGTTGGAAATGTTGTCATTGATGGCAAAGGAGCACAAAGGAGCAGCACCTGAACCAACAATAAGGCAAAGGAGATGACAAAGGAGGAGCACTTAAAACATCAGCCAAGGAGTAGAGAGAGCATAAGAAGAGGTAGCAATGCAGCAAAAGAAGCAAGATAGATAAGGAACTGAGGCAGCAGACAAAGGCAGAGGCAGAAGTCGAGTATCAGAAGCAGCAAAAAGAAGAAGCAGGGCAGCAAAAAGATAGCAGAGACAGGCAAAGGAGGCAATGTTGAAGCAGCAAATATAATAGAGGCAGCAAAGAAGCAAGTAAAGGCAGAAGAAACGAATATAACAGAGACACCTATCTGGTAGAGGAAACGAATATAACAGAGGCACCTATCTGGCAGTGTCGTTATCACAGTAACAGCAGCAGAGGCAGAGGCAGAGGCAAAGCGACAGGAGCAGCAGAGACTGAGGCAGAGGTAGAGCTGTTATAATTCCGAGAATCACCCAACCCGGAGGACAGATATATAATTCCGAGAATCATACCCCAAGCCGGGCGTTACACATATAATGCAAAACCAAATTTTGGGAATCACACACTCCAACCGGCGTTATATATTTAACATAATTCATAAACATTATTCCGGGAATCGCCTAACCCGCTGGCGGACACACATACACACACACACACATATATATATATATATAATATCCATCACAATACATATAAATGTCACGCATTTCATAGTCTGCAATGGTCCAAGGCATATACATTGATATATATTTAACTGGAGCGTGTTATGATCAATGGAAAGGAAGTAATATAAATTGGGACCCTCACCCAATCGCAATCGGAGATCACAAGAGCAGCGTAATATGTAACCCACAGGAAATTGTGATTGCGATGAGAATCCGGACCCGATGGGTCTATAAACCGCAATTGATAAATCTTGGAACTTAAATAAACAGAGAATTTGCGAATACAACGAAGCCCATAGCATATAACCAAAGGTCCAAGGTATATATATGGAGTGCACAAAACGAAGTTTTATATGGTGGGACCCCTTCCCAATCGCATCAGACGTAAACAAAGCAGAGGGGCTTGCAACTCAAAGTTGCGATTCCGATCAATCGCAATCAGAAATCGCAAGGGGCGGAAATATATATATAAACTATTGAGTTCTGTTAACACATAGATATATATATAATGGAGTATGTAAATCATGGGCCCAGCTGAGGATGACGTCATTTATTCCGAGGGGGTCCCCCTCCGCTATTGGCCCGAGTATGCTACCCCCGCGGAACTCTGTTAACGCTGTGATAATATATAAGTGGGAGATATGTGTAATGCATTCCGAGGGGGTCTCCTTCCCTTATCTGCCCGAGTCTGCTACCCCCGCGGAATTAAGTAATGGTTCAATTTATAATACGAGCGTTGTGATATGATTGGTATATATATATATATATATATATATATAGATGATAAGGTGCATGAGTCTGTAATTCCGGAGACCTCGTATATCGGTTCAAGAGTTAGTCATCGGTTCAAGAGTTAGTCATCAACCCCCGTGGAATCTGAAAGGAAGGGTTAATATATCCAAAGGTTTGGATATAGTTCAAGACTGTTTTATATACATTGATATGTTACAGTACGCATAAAGAAAATCGAAACATATATGTAATAATATTGGGTTTATTACAAAAGCCTGAAGATTGGGTTTATTACAAGAGCATGCGGGAACAAAATAACTAGAGACAGCAGCAGAAATATGGAACAAAAGAAAAATTGAACTGAAATTATAATGTGAACTTCAAACAATTATGCGTAAACTCATGTATGAACAGAGAATGTTGACAGGTCGCCCGAGAACAGAAATGGTAATGCACACAAGTCCAGTGAACAGATAAATAAATACAGAGATGAACCAAGATATATAACAGCCACTCGACAGCAGTAGAAAAGGACAAAATCCAGCAAGCCAAGAGACAAAACGAATGAGTTGGAGTTCTCATTTAAATTTGAATGTAAATGTTTTATTTAAATTTATATTGTTGTGATGCATTGGCAAGTCTCCAGAAGAGAGCAAATATCCCACTGTCATATTAAAATAAGCACCTACAGTTACATTTTTCTGAGTGAGCTGAAAAGAGATGAGAAGGCAGAAGGCAAAGAGACATGGCTTTCCATTTCGAATTCCCAGTGGAATACAAATAGCCATGAAGCTATTTTATTATAAAACAGGGTAATATCCAAGGGAATAGAGTTGACGAAAAGGAGAATGAGAAGAGGAGAGAGTGTGCAGCAGAATTGAAAATAGTTGAAGAAAATAAGCAAGCTGCAAGAAGAATGTGAATAAGGAGGAGCTGAGCAAAGAAGAAGAAGGGGCTGAGCAGAGATGATGCAGGTCTGATATAAGAGTTGATGAATAGCAGAGAAGAAGGTACAAAACAGAGCTGATATCCAAGGTAAATCAGCAAGTGTTTTTCTTTTGAAAGAGTAAGGAAGTTGGAGCTTCCCTATCAAGTTGTAGCTTGATAGATGTCAGTTGTAGCTGACTGAGGTAGGAGCCTCCCGTAGGTTGGTGCCTGCAGAAAATAGATGGGAGTTGGTGCTTCCACATCAAGTTGTAGCTTGATAAAATGTCAGTTGTAGCTGACTGAGGTTGGAGCCTCCTGTAGGTTGGTGCCCGCAGAAAATTGATGGGAGTTGGAGCTTCCTTGCAAGTTGTAGCTTGCAGAATTGAGGATAGAGCCTCCTGTAGGTTGGTGCCTGCAGAAAACAGTGGTGAGAGGGAGTTGGAGCTTGCCTTTGCATCACAACAATAATAAGATGTGGTTTTCTCCCTTTATGGGTTTCCACTTATATCTGGTGTCTCCGTGCATGATGTTTATGTGTTGATGTGGTTTATCTCATCTGATTAATACTTGCTGCTCTCATATTCAATCTGCTATTACATTAACAAATCTGTTTGATAGTAATACTTTTTGCTCACAGATTAAGATTGCTCACATATTAAGTTGACCATGAAATGAAGGTGTAAATAAGATTTAAAAGAAACGTATTAAAAGTCCATGTATGTGTTAAACTGATTCACCCCCCCCCCTCTCAGTTTAACTAAGGGTTCAACAAATCATTGATTGGTTTTCATGTTTATACTTTTTTTTTTTTTCAAAGAAATGACTTTAGAAAATTCAATTAAGTTGATGAAGAAGAGAGATTCTTCTTCATTAACTTCACATCACTGTTTTCCTGGAACTTTGTAATAAATTCTTCCCTTGAGAGTGGTTTGTGATATAGCTTCAATCTATGACCATTCACAAGAAAAGTAACCTCTTCTTCATCTATTGTCCTGATTTTTACTGCTCCATTGTCAAAAAATTTAACAATTTCATATGGCCCAAGCCAATGTGTTTCAAATTTACCTTGAAAATCCTTGAATTTTGAATCAAAAAAGAGAGCCCAGTCACCTTCTTTGAACTTCTTCTCTTTGATGTACTTGTCATGCCATCTAGTCCTTTGCTGTTGGAATAGACTTGTTTTCTGAACTGCATCTTTTTTGATCTCATCCAATTCATTAATCTGCTCCAATCTGTGCTTTTTTGCCTCCGTTAAATCAAGTCCTAGCTGAACTGCCATTTTGAAAGTTTGAATCTGGAACTCTATGGGAAACAAAAATTGCTTTCCATAAACAAGTTCATAAGGAGTATGGCATGTTGTGTTTCTCCACGTAGTTGTATAGGCCCACAAGGCTTCAGGAAGCCTATCTACCCAATCTCTTCTATGTAAATGAACATTCTTTGTTAGGATTCCTTCAATGACCTTATTAGTAGATTCCACTTGACCATTTGCTTGTGGATGATAAGGAGTAGATTTTATATGCCTGATTTTGTACCTCTCCATCATTTGTTCCACTAGCCTCGATGTAAATTGAGCTCCTTGATATGTAACAATTTCCCTTGGGACACCAAAACGAGTAAAAATATCCTCAAAAAGAAAATTAACTACAGATGCTTCATTAGCAAAAAGTAATGGCTTGGCCTCTACCCATTTGGTAACATAATCAATGCAAACTAATATATATCTCTTTTGTCTTGATGGAGGACTAATAGGTCCTACAAAATCCAAAGCCCATTTTTCAAAAGGTTCAATATGTACCCGAGGTTGTAATGGCATCTCACCTGAAGGAGAAGGTTTCCCTACCCTTTGGCAACTGTCACACCTTTTGACATACTCTTTAGCATCTTTAAACAAGGATGGCCAATAATATCCTAAATGAAGGATCTTATAGGCTATCCTCTTATCAGCAAAGTGTCAGCCACAAGGTTCATCAGGACATGCTTTGAGAATCTCAGGCATCTCATCTTCCCGAACACATTTCCTAATGATCAAATCTGGACCTGTCTTGTACAACTCATTAGCAACCCATGAATATTTTGCACTATCATAAATGATTTTTCTTTTATCTCTTGCATTCATTATTGAAGGAAATTTTCATGAAACTAAATAATTAGCAATGTCAGCAAACCAAGGAGTTTGAGTAGAAATTGCAAAAAGATATTCATCAGGAAATTGATCTTCAATTGGAGTGTCATCTTTGATGTTTTGGAGTCTAGATAGGAAATCAGCTACTGTGTTTTGTTTTCCAGGCCTATCTAGAATGGTAATGTTGAATTCTTGTAAAAGCAATAACCATCTTATGACTCTGCCATTAGTAATTGATTTGTTCATTAAGTATCTAATTGCAGAATGATCAATGTGAAAAAAAGTTTCATAGCCTGTTATATAGTGTCTGAATTTGTTTATGGCATGAACAACAGCTAAAAACTCTTTTTCAGTTACAGTATAGTTTAACTCTGAAGGAGTCAAATTTTTACTGGTATAGTAGATGGCATAAGGAATCGGGTCTTTTTGTCCCAATACTGCTCCTAGAGCTGTATCTGAGGCATCTGTTGAAATATGAAAAGGTAACTTCCAGTTAGGTCCCCTTAAAATAGGTGCTTCAGAAATTTTTGTTTTTAGGGTCTCAAAGGCTAACTGGCAATCAGAATTCCATTTGAATTCACAGTCTTTGGTAAGAAATTTAAAGAGTGGAGATGCTATCTTGGTGAAGTTTTCTATAAACCTCCGATAATATCCCGTAAATCCTAGAAAACTCCTAACATCTTTTTGACAACTTGGAATAGATAAGTTAGAGATGACTTCAAATTTTGACTCATCAACTCTAATTCCATCCCCTGAAATATGATGCCCCAAAACAATACCTTCAGTAAACATCATGAAACATTTCTCATGACTAAGTGAAAGATTTTCTTCTTGACATCTCTTTAAAACTTTTTCCAAGTTTTCTAAGGCTTCTTCAAATGTGTTTCCATAAACTGTGAAATCATCCATATATACCTCTACACAATCATGTATTAGATCTGAAAAAATTCCTAATACTACCCTTTGGAATGTTGCAGGTGCATTGCATAATCCAAATGGCAATACTCGGTAAGCATAGGTACCCCAAGGACAAGTAAATGTGGTTTTGTCTTGATCTTCAAGTGCTACTTGAATTTGGTTATAACCACTAAACCCATCTAAAAATGAGAAGTACTTTTTGCCTGCTAATGTATCTAACACCTGATCTATGAAAGGTAGGGGAAAATGATCTTTAAGAGTAGTTTTGTTTAATTCTCGGTAGTCAATACATACCCGTTGGGAAAAATACTAAGAGGGGGGTGAATCAGTATTTACTGCATATTCAAACTTTTTACTTTTTCATTCCTTTAAAACCCATACGCTACTTTGTTGAAGCCAACTAGCGTATACACGCGGATATCCTTCATAAAACTCGTGTATACACAGAGATCCAATTATGCCATTAGTTCTTCACTTATATCATTCCATCATTCATTCATTATATGTTCTATAAACAGTAAACATGTGTAGTAGGAACAGAATAAACCATCACACAAAGCATCACACATGAACACCAGGATTTTTAGGTGGAAACCCAAGTCGGGAGAAAACCACCGCTGCAGTTGCTCAGCCTTCAATATTTTATTATAGAGAAAACATCTTACAACATATGTGCTCGCGCAGACTTGACCAGCACGCAGGCACCCACCTGCGCTCGTTTACCAGCCTCTCCTGGAAGGGAGCTCCAACCCCCTGACTCGTTTACCAGCCTCTCCTGGAAGGGAGCTACGACCCCCGATCTCATTTACCAGCCTCACCTGGAAGGGAGCTACAACCCTCATCTCGTTTACCACCCCCACCGGAAGGGAGCTACCACCCCCCGACCGAAGGCTACAACCTCAGCGCACCACCTTGGACCACGTTTCATCAATTTTCACACTGGATCCAACAACTTCAATAGAACACAACTTGCAGGCCACATTTCATCATATTTTCAGACTGGACCCTTTCCATACTTTTAAGCACAAACATACATCACCAACAGATATTTATCAACACAGATCAGATAGCAGAAACACAGCAGAACAGATCAGATATTTCATACCCTTTGCTTCAGCAAACCCTAGTTTGCATACGCGCTTTCCTTTCTCTGATGTCGCGTATATACGCGCTTCCTTCCATATAAACCGGTGTATACTTCAGTACAAATTACAAAGCTAATTTTATTGCGCATGCGCGCTTTCTCTTCAGCGAAGCCGCGTATATATGCGCTTCCTCTTCGGCGAAGTAGCGTATAGATCTTCAACCATCATAGAGCAGCATACTTCTTCAGATCAGACATTCAGTTCAGATTTACCCTTGTACTTCAGACATATGTTCGCCTCATTTTAGATCTAAGCCTTCCATAAACAGATCTAGCAAATAGAGATACATTTCATATCTAGAAATCCTGCTTCATCATTTCTTCATAGGTGCATCATAGATTCAGATATATCATCAAACCTTTACCCTTTCCATACAGATATACTTCACAGAGAAGTATTCATTCAAGCTCAGACATCTTGCACCCTTAATCATCATTTGCACAATGAATTTCTTCTCCTTATATAGGTTTACCCTTTTTCAATACCATGAGTCAAACCAATACCACGAGCCTTCAATACCACGGGCCCCTTTTTCAATACCATGAGCCAAAATAATACCATGGTGGTTACCCCTGGTTTTGCACTTTTTGAGCGCTTTTGCCCATACACGACTTGGCACGTTCTTTTCCGCGTGCATACGTGACTTCTCTTAGACATATCCGCGTATGCCTTAAGACATACTCTTTTCACCATAGAATTAGCACATGCTGAATTCCTTTCTTCATTACCTTCTGTACTCACTGTAGAAACATCAAATTTACTTCATCAGGAACATATTCTATCAAGCACAACTTCATCCATTCAAGGACAACACTTAGCACCAAATTTCTAACTAACATCAATTCTCATCAAATTTACATCATTTACCACATCCATCAAGTCAAGAATAACTTCATCAGGTGTATTGCCATCAAGGACAACACATGCCAAAACTCCCATGTCTTCATCTTCATTCAGTGGGTTGCCATCAAGGACAACACTCTGCATCATATTGCCAACAATCTTCCCCTTTGGACTTGATGGCAACCACGATGGTGTTTGGTTACCACAACAGATAGGTACATTAAGAATACAATGACACCATGTCACTCTCTCCATTTTTGACACCAATTGAACACCATGTCACTCTCCCCCTTTGACATCAAGGGCAAAGGGCGGATCAAAAACCAACATACTCTCCTCCTTTTCTCCTCATGTGGAAGAAGCGTTCTGCAGATCTGATATATACAGAAGTGACCAAGCTCCCCCTGAGTTCATGCTAAATCTTCAAACATATTTTTCAATAAAGTACATGACTCTACGAATTTCATATCACCAATGACTCATACTTACATCAAAGATCCATCCAAGTGGATTTACATATGAGACTCAACTACCCAACCAAGTGGGTTTACAAAAATTTGACTCAGCTACCCAACCAAGTGGGTTTACAAAAAGTGACTCAGCTACCCAACCAAGTGGGTTTACAAATTTTGACAAGTCCTTACATGACTTAAAATTACAATGACCTTTTCATCAAGATACAAATATGACTTTTCATAACCAACACCAGAAGGTCCTCAAGAAAGAGAACATATTTCAGAACCACCATAACGCCAACAATGCATTATGCTCAGCAATGTCACTTCTCCCCCTAAATCTGTGCATCCAAGCATCCTTTTCATGTGACTAAGGCTCCCCCTTAGTTTTTGCATCCTGAACACTTTCACCAACAAATCATCAAGGCATCTTTATCAACAACATGAGAAATAGAATTATGAGAACTGGAACACCACCAGAGATACCAAACAGTATCACAGATACCAAACAGCACTGCAGCTGTACTAAAGAGAGCTGACTCCAAGAAAAATTTTTCAGCAATCAGACATACGCGGCTTTATGTGCATGAACTCGCGTATATATGCGACTGTGTTTCATGAAACCCGCGTATCCACTATCATCTTCTAAAATTTATGCAGATTTGTTCTTTTGACTGGCAGAGAACACTCCCATCTTCTGTCTTAGATACTCGAACGCTTCCCTGGACTACAGAACAGTGTAGTTGTGTCTTCAAGCGTCATCCACAGAACATTATTTTCAACTCTGTGTCAATCATCCATGTGGTCCAATATCACCATGATCTTCAAGATTTAACATGAAGTAACATATGTAGGCAAAAGATCTCAACCATAGTAACAAACTCTGCATGATCTATTCTTATTTCTGAATCAAACGACATCCAACTCATCCATGTGTGAGAAAAAAAGATACTTATCAGCAACCAGGGCTCAAAATCTCATCATAATAAACCATGTACCAAGTCATCATCATTTGAGCATGAGTATCACAAAAACCAAAAATAAGTAGTCATATTGCCAACAATGCAATCATTAGTATTCAACCTTCTTCTCCCCCTGAACCAGTGCTCCATCTTAACTTGTGCAACCTGAATACGTTCATTAGCAAGTCATCAGCAACAATCTCTGCATGGGCTTCCCTTATCTCCAAATTATAGGACTTTCATCTCATGAATACTCTTCATCAACAAGAAAACAGGACTCATCCACAATCTTCAACATAAGAAACCAAGTATCATATCATCATTATTATAGAACTGAGAAAGTAAGCTGATACAGAGTCAATAATACAGTTATAAACAGTCAGACTGATGCTCCCCCTGAACCTCTGCTCCAGATCTTCAGCTAGCATATAAATTCTCTTATCATCAATGCATACGCGACTGTGTCTGATTAAACTCGCGTGTATACGCGACTTTTGTTAGTATAACCCGCGTATGGAAAGTGAAGCATAGAAAATTTTCATCTTCCTTTATTTCCTCCTGAGTTTGTACCTCCTGTACCTGTCCTTTCCACATCAGATGCGCTGTCAGAAGTAAACATAACCAGAATAATCAAATCAACCATGAGAGTCATCATACATTGCTCCCCCTGTGACGATACATTACTAAAACTCATAATGTATCCCACATCATTCCTGCAGTCAATCAGAGAAGTAAGCTTCAGAAGCGGATGACTGCAGTAGGGTCAGAATTCCCTACGTTTCTGATCGGTCCTCCTTCTTTCTCCAGATTTGTTTGAACTTTCTATTTGTGTGCTGGAAGTTATCCAATTTCTCATATCTGTTCAACCTGCATTCCTTTTCTACATGTCCATACTTGTTACAAGAATAACATCTCATGTGTCCAGAGAAATAAGCATAAGAATCATAATGAGTATTTCTACTCTTCCTCCTTTTACAATCAGCTGCTTTATGTCCATACTTGTTACATGAAAAACAATATCCCTTGAAGAAACCAGAGTACCTTTCAGAGTAGAATCTGTTTGTTTTAGGCTGAAATGATTTGCTCCTGCAATTTGCTGCAACATGCCCATAATTATGACATTTAAAACATTCACCGTTCTTGAATGAATTCCTTTGAGAATTCATGATTTTTGGTTGATCTTTTGTCTCTTTCAACACTTCAGGTTTTGCATTGACATCCTTTGAATCTTTAGCACTTCCTTCTGAACTAGATTCTCCTTTAACAATTTCATGAAAACCAAGACCAAGTTTGATAGAAGGAGACCTTTGACTACTAAGAATATTATCCAGAATCTTAGTAATATCTTGAAACCTCAAAAGTCTAACCTTTTCTTCTAATTTACCTTTGAGAATGTTTACCTCAACCTCCAGGGCTTGACATTGCTTTGTCATGATTTCTTCTTTCCTTCTTCCATCTTCTACTTGATCCTTCAGATTTAGAATCTCTTCTTTCAACCAATTTTCGTTTACTTCACATGTTTGTTGCAGCTCTTCATTCTTCTTCTTCGATGCTTTGAGATCTTCTTTCAGAGATATGTTTTCTGCTTCAAGTCTTGCATTCTTCTTATTTGATTTATCTAGGTCTTCTTTGAGGGAAATGATTTCTGCTTCAAGTCCTTCCTTTTCAAATGATTTTAGAGGTTCCTCACTCTTCTTACTTGATGCTTCAAGTTTTTCTTGTAGAGAGATGATTCCAGCTTCAAGACTTTCATTCTTCCTTTTTGATTTTTCCAGATCTGTTTTTAGAGAAACGTTTTCTGCTTTAAGTCCTTCATTCTTCTTATTTGATTCTTCAAGATCTCCTTGCAGAGAGATTATTCCAGCTTCATATCCTTTACTTCGACTATATACATCATCGAACATCCTTTTCAGTCTAAATATCAAAGCTTTGTTAGCAGATTCCTTCTCATTAAATATTCTTTGTTGATCTTTGATAACTTCTTCTAGATCCACAACTTTTCTCTCACTATCTTCATCATTGTTTGCACCAATAAGAAAATTAGGACCCCAATCACTATCAGATTAATTTTTTTCAAATTCAGCTATCTCCTTACTTTGAGTAGCCTTCTTCTTTTGCTTCTTTGCCATGAGCACTTGTAGAGCTTGGTCAAAATCTTCTTCATCTTCACTTTCACTATCATATCCTTTGCATATACAGTTAAGTAAAATACAAGAGCAATGATCAATACCTGTTTCATCTCCTTCAATTTCTGCTATACATGATTTCTGAGGCTTCTTCTTTCCTGGAGTAACCTTCTTCTTTTGCTTCTTTCCCATTGCGATTCAAGCGATCAAGCTTCTGCAGAAGGACCACGCTCTGATACCAATTGTTGGGAAAAATACTGAGAGGGGGGGGTGAATCAGTATTTACTGCATGTTCAAAACTTTTTACTTTTTCATTCCTTAAAACCCATATGCTACTTTTCTGAAGCCAAGTAGCGTATACACGCGGATATCCTTCATAAAACTCGCGTATACACAGAGATCTAATTATGCCATTAGTTCTTCACTTATATCATTCCATCATTCATTCATTAGATGTTCTATAAACAATAAACATGTGCAGTAAGAACAGAATAAACCATCACACAAAGCATCACACATGAACACCAGGATTTTTAGGTGGAAACCCAAGTCGAGAGAAAACCACCACTGCAGTTGCTCAGCCTTCAATATTTTATTATAGAGAAAACATCTTACAACATATGTGCTGGTGCAGACTCTACCAGCACGCAGGCACCCACCTGCGCTCGTTTACCAGCCTCTCCTGGAAGGGAGCTCCAACCCCCTGACTCGTTTACCAGCCTCTCTTGGAAGGGAGCTACGACCCCCGATCTCGTTTACCAGCCTCACCTGGAAGGGAGCTACGACCCCCCGATCTCGTTTACCAGCCTCACCTGGAAGGGAGCTACAACCCCCTGACTGAAGGCTACAACCCTCAGCACCACCTTGGACCACGTTTCATCAATTTTCACACCGGATCCAACAACTTCAATAGAACACCACTTGCAGGCCACATTTCATCATATTTTCAAACTGGACCCTTTCCATACTTTTAAGCACAAACATACATCACCAATAGATACTTATCAACACAGATCAGATAGCAGAAACACAGCAGAACAGATCAGATATTTCATACCCCTTGCTTCAGCAAACCCTAGTTTTCATACGCGCTTTACCTTTACTGATGTCGCATATATACGCGCTTCCGTTCATATAAACCGGCGTATAGTTCAGTACAAATTACAAAGCTAATTTTATTGTGCATACGCGCTTTCTCTTCAGCGAAGCTGCGTATATACGCGCTTCCTCTTCGTCGAAGTAGCGTATAGATCTTCAACCATCAGAGAGCAGCATACTTCTTCAGATCAGACATTCAGTTCAGATTTACCCTTTTACTTCAGACATATGTTCACCTCATTTCAGATCTAAGCCTTCCATAAACAGATCTAGCAAATACAGATACATTTCAGATCTAGAAATCCCGCTTCATCATTTCTTCATAGGTGCATCATAGATTCAGATCTATCATCAAACCTTTACCCTTTCCATACAGATATACTTCACAGAGAAGTATTCATTCAAGCTCAGACATCTTGCACCCCTACTCATCATTTTCACAATGAATTTCTTCTCCTTATATAGGTTTACCCTTTTTCAATACCATGAGTCAAACCAATACCATGAGCCTTCAATAACACGGGCCCCTTTTTCAATACCATGAGCCAAAATAATACCATGGTGGTTACCCCTGGTTTTGCACTTTTTGAGCGCTTTTGCCCATACGCGACTTGGCACGTTCTTTTCCGCGTGCATACGCGACTTCTCTTAGACATATCTGTGTATGCCTTAAGACATACTCTTTTCACCATAGAATTAGCACATGCTGAATTCCTTTCTTCATTCCCTTCTGTACTCACTGTAGAAACATCAGATTTACTTCATCAGGAACATATTCTATCAAGCATAACTTCATCCATTCAAGGACAACACTTAGCACCAAATTGCTAACTAACATCAATTCTCATCAGATTTACATCATTTACCACATCCATCAAGTCAAGAATAACTTCATCAGGTGTATTTCCATCAAGGACAACACATGCCAACACTCCCATGTCTTCATCTTCATTCAGTGGGTTGCCATCAAGGACAACACTCTACATCATATTGCCAACAATACCCTCCATTTACCATTTTTTCTTTGGCACAATTACCAAAGGAGAAACCCACTGACTATCTGAAATGGGATAGACGAAGTTGACATTTAAAATTTTTTTCAATTCTTCTTTAACAATCTCCCTAAGATTTGGATTCATCCGTCTTTGAGGTTGTCTGATTGGTTTACAATTTTCCTCTATATAGATGTGATGAGTGCAAGTCTTGGGGCTTATCGCTTTCATGTCAGTGTACTCCCATGCATATGAAGAAGAATGTCTCTGTAATATCTTGACTAACTCTTCTTGTTGATATTTTTCTAGGTTCTTGTTTATGTTCAAAGTTTTGCCTGGAAATATCTCACTTGTAGAGCTGCCAAATTTATCCATAGAATGAAGAGACATCTGTCTTGATGATAAAAACTCAATGTTGGATCCTTCTTGAAATGGTTCATGTTTGTATTCTAAACAGGATTCAAAGTTTTCTAGAGTATTCAGAATTTGACTATCTTCACTAATTTCTGAAATTGTGAAGAGAGGTTGTAAGTCTTCTTCATCCTCTATCCATTGAGTATCATCTAAATCTGTAATTGTCCTAGCTGGAGGATACAAAGTGAATTTCTTAGTTGACTACCATCAGAGATGTACATATCACCGGATCTACAACTAATGAAAGCATCAGTTGTAGCCAACCAAGGTCTTCCTAATATAACAGGATGCCCTCCTAGATTATTCTTAGGAGTTAGGATCATGAAATCCACAGGGTACTCCCAAGAATCTAGGGACACTGGAATGTCTTCTATTACCCCATCAGGTTTGATCACAGATCTGTCTACTAATTGTAATAATGTGGGTGTAAAGAGAAGATTAGGAAGTTTCAGTTTATCCATGATTTGTCTACTCATAATATTGATTGCTACTCCTAAATCAATGAGTGTGTTTTGGATTTCAATTCCATTGATGTGAATTTTAACAACTGGATTTCCCGGGTCTAGATACTTTGGAATAGCAATCTTACCCATCATAATGTCTGCTATTTTTCCTGCCAGTTGAATTTTCTTTGTCTCTCTTATTCTTTTTCTTGTTTTCTTCATGCTCAACTCCTTTATTGTTTTGGCTAAAATTGGAATTTCTTTGATGGCTTGTAATAATGGAATCTTAATGCAAAAATTTCTCAGCTCATCTAGGAAATCATAATTAGGAACCATAATTTGTTTTTCTATACCTCTATCAATTTGTAATCTTTCTGGAAAAGGAGGTGTAGAAGTAGATGTTGATGGCTGCTCTAATACAGGAGTTGAAATTATTGGTTAGTTTTGCTTTGATTTTTCAATGTTTGGGTCCTGAAAAGATGTGTCTTCCTCAAGAATTTTATTCACCCGTAGAGAATCTTCCTCAGAGTTATCTTGTTCTTGTATGATCACAGAAGGTTTCCTCTTTTCAAGTATTCTTCCAAACCTAAGTTGAACATCACTAAGGTCTAAAGGAGTAATTAAATAAGTTGGAAACTATTGGCCTTCTATCATGTATGTGTTCTGAGGATTTTTATTGTTGGGGTTTGGTATGGGTTGAGCAGGCAACTGATTTGATTTTTGAGGAAATGGTAATGGAAGTGGTTGATTTTGATGTGGTAGGTTCTGATGATGTTGTTGAGGATTTTTTTGAAAATTTTGTTGAGGATTTTGAGGAGAAAAATGTGGGTATGGTGGATAGGATTGTGGATACTGATAGTACTGAGAGTATCTTCCATAGGGACTTTGTGCTCCTTGTGCCCAAGCTTGAGATTGATTTTTAAATTGAGGCCAAGGTTGTTGCCAAGAATTCCAAGGTGGAGGTTGGTTATACATTTGATCATGGAATCCTTGTGTTTGAGGTCCTTGCCAAGGCCTTCTAGAGACAAAATTGAGAAATTCTGTGGAATTTGTAGGAGTTTCCTCTTGAAAGACAGCTTTGAGACCAGGAAGGGAAGGACAATTCTTGGTCTCATGTTTTTCAGAACAAATGACACGGGTCTCTACAACTTTTACATCCAAGGGGCACTCTCTCAAGGCATGTTTCTTTCTACATTTGGGACAAAAGATTGCTAAGGCATCAGATTCGGCTTTTTGCTTGTTTTGTAATTTAAGGGTGTCTATTTGTTCACTAAGACTCCCTAAGATGTCAGATTTGAAATCATCAAGCATATGTCCTATTTCTGACCTACTTACTGTCCCAGAAGCAAACTTACTTGCCCTTGCAAGAGCAAGATCTCTTGGACCTTTTACAGTTTTAGATTTCCCTCTTGAAAGGTTGATACATAACTCAGATATTTCAGGTAATGTGAGCTGTGATATATCCCCTTTTCCCATCATGTTAATAATATCCAACCATTCATCCCTAATTGTTTTCAACAAAAGAGCTTTTAAGGTGTCTTGATCTAAGTTTTCCATTTTTGCTCTTTTGATGTTGTAATGAAATATCTCCAACAAATCTTCCAAGTTTTCGTCTTCTTTTTGTAACATCTTAAACACTTCCTCCTTATGATTGACTGGCATACAATAATCCAAATACCTCTCTAGAAATGCTTGTTTCATGTCTTCCCATGTCCTAATAGAACTGTTAATCAAACTCATAAATCACTTCAATGCTACTCCTTTCAATGTTGAAGTAAATAGTTTAAGTTTTTGAGCATCTTGTAAGTAGTCATAAGTTCTATACAGGAATTAAAATTCAAATAGGAAGGTTTCAGGATCTTCAGTTTTAAGTCCATAGAAGTTTGGAAAGACAGAGGGTGAAATGTTTTTCATGGTTGTATTGGTTTCTTCATCTACTATAGGAAACCCAAAAGAGCTTCATATTTCTCTTCTACCTCTTCCTCTACCTCCTTCTCCTTCTACACCTCTACCTCTACCTCTACCTCCTCCAAATAATGTGTGTTCTCCATTAAAGACTCCCCCTCCTCCTTCTTCTGCCATAGTTGATTCTTCTGTGGAAGTGGAAAAGTTTGTGTCCCTAACAGGAGTCCTTGAATCTTCTTCTAAGACAGGTTCAGTGGATGAAGTGGAAGGTCTTTCTAATGGAATATATGATCTTAAGTCTTCTAGAAGTCTAGGATCAGTAAAGGATGGAATGTGGGTCTGAGTTGAAGGTGTACTAGCTCTTGGTCTAGGTGAAACCAGTGGTGTTCTAGGAATCAAACTTCTGCTTCTGCTTCTTATGAATCTACCCCTTGAGTCTCTCTCTCTATGCATATCATTATTTTTGGGAGTTAAGAAACAAGGCTACCTAGTTACACTTCCCCGGCAACGGCGCCAAAATGTTTGTGCTCAACCTAGTCTCCTAAATTGAGTTCATTTAATTGTCAACCAGGGTTGGTAAACTGCTGAAGTGTGGTGCACTATATGTGCCTAGGTATTTGTTTCTTACTACGTTGTGTCTAGTGTTTTATGATTTTTTTGGGTTTTTATGGTTTTATGTTCGCAAGGGAAAGAACTAAATGCTGGTGGAAAGAAGCTACTGGTTAAAAACAGAGTGAAGCCTAAATTATGGATGAAAAATGACAAATGCAAATACTGAAATAGAACCAAACCTAAAATATGACTTAGCAAAATACAAAGCTTGATAATGACTTCAAGAAAATAAATCACAACATGAGCTTAACTTGTCCAATTCATTCATTAAAGATGTTTTGGAAGAGCTTGAGAAATGGGCAGTTAAGTGTAAATAAAGTTCTCCTAACTAAACAATTAAAAAATCAACTTATAATGATACAACATCTCATCCATGATTAAAAGTTTGTTGAAACATATTTGGAAAAGAAAATTTGTAACATCATAAGATCTCTACTCTAAAACTAGCTCCTAATTCTATTCTGCAACTTAGTTTAACACCACTAAACCTCACTCGAAAGTTATAGATTTCCTTTTAGAATAGTCTTTGAGGAAAGGCTTGTTTGTGAAATGGTAAAAATGTTGCAAAAGTACTCCAGGCCTTAGACTGATACTATCTTTTGTCCAGATGATTATGAGTTAATATAGGTTTGGAACAAAAGAAGTTTTGTAAATAATGAAGACCGTGGTATGTAAGCTTAACAACTAATGCAATTTAAAATGCAATGGATGGCAACTAAACTTGGAATGTAAATACAGTGAGCTAAGCTAGAACTGAACTAGGGTGCTACTAGTCTACAGTGAACAGTGCTAAACTAAAAGCCATTATCAAACTTGAAACGAAATAAAAGAGCATGAACTAAATGCAATTTGCCTCCAGAGTGCTCTAACTAAGTTGTCATGCAATTAATCTATGGGATTCTACAGCCTATTTTGTTCATCATGAATGGTATTTTGGAAGAGCTTGTTAGAACAATCCTGGATGTACAATTCAATGCAATTGAATACAAACATAAAAATTGAAAGCAAATACAATTAAAAACTAAGACATCACAGCTATTTCCTACTCATTGTTATGATGTTTTGGAAGAGCTTTTTAAGAGTAAGATTAGCTATGCTACTTAGTGTAAACAAGCAACTAAAACCTACAGTATCACAGTTATGCCTTAGTCATCATAATGATATCTTGGAAGAGTTTACTAGAGTAAGTTTAACTGTGATAATGAACGAAAGGAATTGCAAATAAAATCTATAACACTATAGCCATTTCTTATTCATTGTAATGATCTTTTGGAAGAGTTTCTTAGAACAAGTATAGCTATAATGATTAATGAAATTAACTATGAATGTAAACTTCAAAAACTTGAAAACGAACTAAGATACTTATCTAAATTGCAAAAGTAAAGCTGCTCAGGAGGCAGCGGCCCTCTACCACCAGAGTAGCACGAAATCTAGCTCAAGATCAACTCAATGCATTCAAAGAAATGATGTCTTCTTCATTAAAGTAAAATAACTTAAAACAGAGTATTTTCGGACTTCAGAAATATAACAGTCAATCCACGAAATCTAATCAAAATCTAGAACTTGTCTCTCGGTTTCCCGAGTTACATTTATAGCAAATATTCATAACAGAACTTGAGATAATACGGGGATCACTCTCTTTTCATATCAAAATCGGACTAGAAATCTAAAGGTGGCAGCGTAAAATGACAAAGGACATCTGGATTGTCCTTGTCCTATTAGGAGTCTGTCTCCTTGTGTGAGTTCACACGTACAAAACCACGTCCAGAATTCCGTTCAATCTTCATGGTGAGCAACAAACGCTGAGGACATGATGTGGAATACACCCATGTGTGGATTTTCCTGAGAGGACACCTGGAACATGCTTGAACGTGAAGACAGCTACAGAATTGGCAACTAGCTACAGAATGTCTGCATTCTGTAGCTAGTTTCAGTTCGAAATGTATTACAATGACAAAATCACAAAACTTAGCAAGTTAGCCACGATATTAATTCTTAAAGCAATTTTAACTAATTTCATTGATCATTTGAGCCTGGGATTAACAATGGAAAAAATAAAATGGGGTGAAGTGTGATGGAAGAAAGAACAATCTTGAAGCTCAACAACTGTACTGCCATCAAATTATGAAGTTACATCCCGTTCCCGCTCTTTTTTTTATATTTTATTTTTTTGTATTTTTCATATAATAAGCCTGAAAAAAGAATAAAAGAATGCTATGGTACAATGGATAGAACGAGTATCAAGAAATAGATGCACTAGTTCCTGGGATTGGAACGATCCTATGCTCAATGCAAGGTGGCGGAAACTGGTAAGCGATACTCAGAGGAATGTTCCATCCATGGGTAAAAGGGTGTCAAGTCGCGATAGCCAAATGCATGCAATGGTTAACTTGTACAGAAAGTCAAGGTCAAAAGTTGGCTTAAACATTGAGTCCAAAATGAAGCCGGCTAAAGGCCAAGATAAACAAGTAGCCAATATTCAATGCAGTAATACAACTCAACAACACCAGGGAGCCTCTAGGGTAATAGCCAGAAAAATGATAGTGAGGAAGAAGAAGAATGAAGCTTCAACACATAAGTCATGGCAGGACTAAAGAGGACTCCCGAGCCTACATAAAACGCAGCATGGGCAACAAGTGATAGTGAGGAACTAACTAAGAAGCCCATGTAAAGGAAGGCTCTACCATCAAGTCATGATTAAATAATTGGCGAGTGAAATGGGTGTAATACTCATGACCTAATGGGATCGACCCTATGGAAAATGATCAGAATGGAGGCTAGTATGCAAAATGCAACGGAGAGTGGATTCCCTAACTTATATGCTAGTGAAGATCATATACCTGCCATGACGGGTCAGCATTCATGGATAAAAAACCGGAAAAAATCTCAAATTCGTCAAAATGTACCTAAAAACATACCAATTTGGGCACTTCCAAGCATCTGTGTTATGCAGCTTAAGATAGATTGAAAAAATAAGCATAACAAATTTTTGCGAAAATTTTCAACTTTTTGGGCATAAATAGACAAATTACCTCATATTTGGTTCATTGTTACATTGCTGATTTGGGAAAAAGTGCTCTGGAGAAAAAATCTTCTTTCGTCAAAACAGGAGCAACCGACCGTCAAATCTCACCGAATTTGTCAAGTAAGCTCATCAACCATCCTTGCTATTCATTTTGTCTGTTCATAAATTAAAATTTAGGAATTTTTACCATAGAATCTCTTGCTAAAAATCACGGGTTTGCGCATACGCGGGTTGGTAATGACAAAGTCGCGTACACACGCGACTGTGCACAAAGAAAGTCGCGTATGCGCGACCCAAAATGAAAAATGCGTAGCTAATGAACGAATTATTGAAATTTTGCAGGATGACCATATCATGGAGAGAGCGTGAACATAGTGCTATAGACAATGAAGTCATGCAGGACCACGTATCACTGAATATTCTTCGAAATTGCGGATTGCTCAAGTTTTTCAAAATGCCAAATATGAAGAGTAATGTCTGGTTGCTTGAAATGCTTGTGAACTATTGGGAACCAGAAGAAGACTGTTTCATTATAGATCAGATGCCCATACGCATCGAAGTGGAAGATATATATTTTATTACTGGACTGTCCCGGAGGAGGGAGCCAGTAGACTTGCACGGTAAGCCTTTGGGAGGGCTAACCGTGGAAGATTACGTCCACGTGTACTGCGTAGAGGGTTCCAAGAAAGTTGGAACTCAAATTGCTATCAAAGATCTACGAGACTTACACATGAAAATCCTCCTTTTTACCATTGGGAGAGAAGCAGGATCAACTTCTCTACACTAGGCATCGAGGACGCAAATGAGTATAGCAGTGGAATGCTTAACTCATGTGTATGATTGGTGCACAGCTCTACTGATGAACATGAAGCAACAATTGACTTCTATCCGAAAAACAAAGACAAAACATTTTGGATATGGTACAATTTTGATGACATTCTTCTTTGAGAAGATTCTAACGCTGAGACCCAGAGTGATCTCTACCATCAGCAGCCCGAGAGACCCAAGAATTGCCCGCTGAGCAGACATGATGAAGAGATTGGGGGGAAGTGAAGTTCCCTGGACCACTTGGGATGATGAGTTCTTCCAATGGTGGAGAGAACAAATCATCGTTGTGGATGACTATCCCTATGCCAGGATGGACTTTCGTGGCGATCTAGATCTTGTCCTTCCACCAGGCGCAGCATGGGGCGCAGTCGGTAAGTTTGCAATTTTTTGACTTATATAATTTTTTGGAATTTTTTCAATATGTATGAAAAAATGTGAAAAACAAACATGTTTTTTGATTGGATTCAAATGACTTACAATTTTAAAATGATCATGAAACAGATATTGAACCAGTTCGACCTGAGGGTTACCCACGACATAAGCGTCGCAGGGGTGAGGCGGATACAGTAGATTCAGACAGGACCCTCCAGGCTGTACAGAGGAACTTGGAGGGGTTAACCCGCCAGGTACCTATGGCTGCAGTGAAAGATCTGCCTGAAGCCATCCAGAGACGGGTGGTAGGAGTACCCCGTGACTGGGTACGGTTATTCCGCCGAGTCGCCACTGCGATCGTGTTCTATAGGAACACAACTTCTGGGCAGGGACCTCAGGAGTAGATAGACATGATGTATCAGATGACTGTATATTTTTTGAGACTGAACATGATCAGGGGCATAAGCCCAATTTTTTGTATGACTTATGGATCCAAATTTTGTATAGTTTTTTTTGAACACTCTGATGATATATATACAACGATGTTTGATGTGATGTGACTAATGTATCAAAATGTATGATGTTTTTGATGATTAAATTTTATTGTATGGAATGATTAATGTGCCAATCAATTGCTTGATTAGCTAATGAGTCTGCCATCCAATTGTCAGCTCGAGGAATATGAATGAAAGTTAAAAATTGAAATGACCTTTGTAACAAACGTACCCTCAAGAACAACTGGAGTAAAAATGGATCTCGAACCCGGTAAGTATTGTTCAACTATGACACCACCAGCTGAGAGTCTAAGAAAACCACCAACGAATCAACACCCAAAGATATTGCCTCCGAGAGTAGATAAACAACTGCAGTGTACTCTGCTATGTTATTGGAAGCAGGACCAATGCAAACCCCTCTTGATACTAACAGCTGACCGGATGGATAATGAAGCACCCAAGCCGCGGAAGCTAAGTTCCGGGTGTGTCTACTAGCACCATCGGTGAAACCAAAATGGCTCATGACATCCGACACAACCTGCCAAAGCAGATCAAAAACATCACCAACCCATCAAAGACTGAAAAACAACCAGATATGTACAAAGAAAAACTACTATATACAAAAGCAACATGCCAGGCCAAAGCCTAGGCATAATACTTTTTCAAATAGAACCCATTTCTAGGCTTCGCCAACTCATTCCCTTCAAAATAAACCAAGGTATATGCTCCTTTCTTAAGGACTTTTTAAACGATAAAGGGGCCATACCACATAGACTTAAACTTTCCTGCCCCCAGGGCATCTTTTTCTTGGGCATAGACCAAAACAAGGTCACCTTCCAAAAAAACCCTAGGCTTGACCGCCTTATCGTACTGAACTTTAACTCAGTTTTTATGCGCTTCATTCATCGTGGCGGCATCTCGACGCTGCTCATCGAGATGTTCGAGTTGAAGGAGACGTTCTTCAAGACTAGAAGTGTCAGGAAGAAGTTCAACAACTAACTTAAGAGAGGGAATCTCACATTCAATGGAAAATACGGATTCCAACCCGTGCACTAGCTGAAACGAAGTAAAGCCAGTTGCAGTTTTCACTGACGTCCTATATGCCCAAAGTGCAGGATATAGCATAATATGCCAGTTGGATCGAGCTTTATTGACTGTCCTTTGAAGAATTGTCTTCAAGGATTTATTCATGGCTTCCACTTGCCCATTGGCTTGAGGATAATATGGAGATGAATGCTCCTGCCGGAAACCTAATTTTAGAGCCAACTCAGCCATCATGCTATTCTAAAAATGACTGCCATGATCAGTGACAATCTCTCTAGGAATACCAAAACGAGCAATAACCTGGTTGAAAAGAAAAAGAGCTGCAGTCTCACCATCATTCCCAAACGTAGGCATAGCCTCGACCCACTTCGTAAAGTAGTCTACTGCTACAATAATGTACTTGTGACCTTTAGCCGAAGGCGGGTTACAAGTAGTATAATCAATACCCCACTTTGTAAAGGGACCGACAGTAATTACTGGAAAAAGCGGAGCTGGATGAGCGTGCATTTTTCGAGTATAGACTTCACACGGATGACACTTTTTGACCGACTCCATACAATCTTTGAAAATCGAAGGCCAAAAGTACCCAACATGCAAGATCATTTGGGCTGTAGCAAGCCCGGATAAATGACCACCACAAGCTCCACTGTGGGAATCATTCAGCACAGCCTCAGCTTCTTCGAGAGTTAAGCAGTGTCTCAAGATTGAATCAACCCCTCGACGGTATAAAGCATCACCAATAATCAAGTAATTCTTAGCCAAGTGACGCAACTTACGACGCTCATCTTTCGAAAAAGTAGAGGGAAACTTCGCAGTCTGGAGATACACAATTATATCTCCATACCAAGGATCCTGTGGAGAGATAAGAAACAAATGTTCATCCGGGAAGGATTCATCATAGATCATTTCTTCCCCACACGGAAACTTGGAGATCAATTCTGCGAAAACCAATGATTTCTTGGACTTGGCAGACATAAACTCAAGATCAAATTCCTGCAAAATCACAATCCATCTATTGTATTTTCCCCCAATCACTCTCCTACTGAGGACAAACTGAAATGGATTGGCTGCTGCCAAAACATAATTTTTTCGTAGAATAATGTAATGCCGGAGTCGCTGCACAGCATGAACTGCTGCTAAAGCTAACTTTTCTATCGGAGTGTACCGGAGTTTAGGTCCTACCAATCCTCGACTAAGATAGTAAATAACATGCTCTGCAAGAGCATCATCTTCCTGAACCAGAACCATACCAATAGTAGATTCTGCTGCTGCAAGATACAAAAGGAAATCCCTGCTATAATTAGGTGGACTCAATAAAGGAGCAGAGGTCAATGCTTTTTTCAAAGCATCGAAGGAGCGTTGAGTGAAGTCATCCCAAAGAAATGGAACTCCCTTCTTCAACAATCTCATAAATCCCTTGGTAACTTCAGCATAATTTACGATAAATCTCCAAAGAAAATTAGACTTTCCTTGTAGACTTTGAAGTTGACGAATAGAGGACGGGGGAGGCAACCGAAGTATTGCCTCAACCTTGAAGGGATCTACCCTAATCCCTTCCCTAGACACAATGAATCCCAATAACCGACCGAATGTAACCACGAAAACACACTTGTTCAGATTCAACCTAATCTTATAGAAACAACATCGTTCAAATATTTGATGGAGGTGACCAGGATGATCCATCCTCTTTCGAGAATGAGCAGCTAAATCATCCAAATACGCCTCGATAATCTTTTTGATGTCGTGGAAGGCATATGACATGGCCCGCTGAAACGTAGCCCCAGCATTTTTAAGACCAAAAGGCATGTTCTTGTATGCAAAAGTACCCCAGGGACAAATAAAGGCAGTCTTATGTTGATCTTCAGGACGGATAGTAATCTGATTATATCCGGAAAAACCGTCCATGAAGGAGAAAATCTAATTACCGGCACACTCGTCAATGATCTGATCAATGAATGGTGTGGGGTAATTATATTTAGGACATGCTTTATTGAGGTCTCTGAAATCAATGCAAACTCGAATTGTTCCTTGTTTTTTATCTACGGGAATAGGGTTTGAAACCCATTCAGTCAAAGGAACAGGGAAAATGAATCCTGTCTTAAGCAGCTTCTCCACCTCAGCTTTGATAGCTGCTGCCTTCCTAGGATTGACCGGACGAAGTTTTTGCCTCACAGGCTTAGCATTTTTGTAAGTCTTGATCTCATGCTGGACAATAGATGGATCTATACCAGGCATTTCCTCATAAGACCAAGAAAATACATCCCTATACTCTTTAAAGAGCTTGGTGTAAATCTGAATCTCTTCACAGAAACATTCAGCTCCGATGAATACATTCTCAATAATATTGGGATCCCTAGAAATGTTCACCGGGATAGTTGGAGAAATCACAGCCATGTTCCCTTCAGCATATACCTGTGTTGGTGCTAAAGGGTTCAGGACTGGGCGAACAGGACCAGGAGACGAAGGACTTGGAAAACTCATTTCAACTTCGCTCAAATCAGGTAAAAAGTAAGATTGATGATGCAAATCATCCCACGGTCTATCTATACCAGTCATAGCTTCGAGGATGGCCTCTTCAGATGGAAGAGTGGTATCAAGGCAATCTTGGGCAGAAGAAGAACTAAGTGCCCAAGCCGGAGCCACATCTCCATCCAACTCTTCTGGTGAAAGAGGAGCTGGGATGGATTTTGCAGAGTCAACAATAGACTGATAAGAAATCTCAGCTGCAGACATAGGAAATGCCATTCCACCCACTTGACCTTCCGATAATGTGGTGGTAGGGGAAGGTAAGGTCCAAGGGTCTAAAAAATAATGAGTTCTGAATAACTCTCTTCGAAGAAGAGCCTTGGAGAATGAAATTGCATTTATATGAACTGTAGGAGGAGGAATATCGAAAGTACCCATCAAGGAAGAATACATTCCAACCCCTAAATTCTCAATAGGCGCCTTAGTATTATCCAACTTTGGAACAGATGAGTCAGTGGATGCATTCGGGTCTACAGGAGGATAGTCCAGTTGGTCCACTGTAACAATCCTCCCTTCGTGGGGGAAACAAATAATCCGAAATAATGAGGATGCAATAGCATCCATCTCATAAATCCAGTTTCTCCCCAACAGAAGGTTGTAGTCCAAGCTTGCATCAACTACCTCAACCTCTATATTCACATTTTTTCCCCCAACACAGATAGGCAAAGCTGGGACAATACCATGTGGTCTGTGAGAATGACCATCAAACGCAGTTAGAAGAGTGGTAGATGGAACAGCTTTGGGAGATCCAATCGTCTTCCAACATGTGAGAGACATCACGCATGTGGAAGCACCCTCATCAACAACCGTTCGAAAGATGTTGCACTTCCGGTATGATGATTTAATATGAAAAGCCATATGATGGGGGAGTCTCTTTTTAAAATTAGACATATCAAATGTAATCAGAAGAGAATTTTTTGGATCAATAGCCCCAATGGCAGTGAGAAAATCACTACGCTGAGCCAGACAAGACTGGAGCACCTCTAAAGCCGACATGGCACAAGGACTCTGCACCAGAGCTTCCACAATAGAGTAGTTCTGGGCAGCCCTAGCGTTTGGATTAATCTTCGAACGCTTAGGGTATGCTTTGGGCATCCGAGGCATAGGCTCAATAGTAGGCCTCGTAATGTGAAGTGGCTCAGTAGCATTAGGAGTATCCTTAGCTTTCGAAGACTCTTCTCCACCATAATCACGGGATCTCGTAGCGACATCCACATGAGCACTCATCATGAATATGTTCGATGGAATTTCCCCTTCCTGGGTGCGCCCAAAGGAAGCCCCAGGATTTTGATTCGTGCCAACAACTAGCTGCTGCCCTTGGGGAAAATGGTTTGTTAACACAGCCTAGGAACTGGAAGAACCCTGCTGAGCTAAAAAACGTTGCGCATCTTGAATTTTAGGGCAAAGGTGTGTAAGATGGTCTCCAGCACACAGCTTGCATGGAAACTTCACTTTCTTTTTATCCTTTTGACCCTCACCAACATGCTCATTGGTTTTATTCGCATTACCCTTCCCATTCTTGCCCTTTTTCTTATTATTCTGTCCCTTCTTCTTCCCTTCAGATTGTTGATTTCCTTTGGGATCAGAAGCTTGGACAACATTTATCGACAAAGATTGGGAAGGCGATGACTCAGCAGGCACAGTCTGACTAGAAGGAGTAGATTGTATAGAGAACTGCTGTAACTAAGTAAGCAGGCTAGCTGCACCACTATTGATTGACCCAATAAGTCCATTACCATGAGGACCAAGCTTAGTTTTGGATAAATCTAATTTGGAGCAAGGAGCATTGGGAAAATATTTATGAAGGACCCCAGACTGAGAATATATCAGTTCCAACTGCTGGGCCCTAAAAATGGCCTGTTCCTCAGAAAATACCCCTGACAGGGATACATCTTTATAAATTTCTGACTGCAGAGATTTCAGAAACCATTCCAAAAGGAATTCTCCTGGAATATGAGCTTTAATAAGCCTTTTCCTTCTCCTCCATTCCTGAATATGGTCAGAAATGTGGGTTGCGTCATCCTGCTTAAAATTAGCTAGGAGTTCAGTCCCGGCATCATATCGGACAGGCAACTGGAAATGGTTTAGAAATGTAACAACCAGTTCTCCAAATGTAGCAAAACTGCCCCCAGTTAGCTCAATATACCATTTGTTAGCGTTTCCAGTTAGGGTGCGTTGAAACAATCTCAACCTAATCGAATCATCGATCAGGGAGTTAGAAGAACACCATAAATGGAAAGTGGTGATGTGGTCAGCCGGATCCTCTCCATTCTTGCCTTCAAACTTTGGAATGTCTGAAGGAAGTTTGGTCGGGACCGGAGGCCACCCCAGACTATAACGAATCGGATCATTCATCATTTTCGACAGATCTGGCAAGTTCAACGTTGCCAGAAAAGATAAACGAGGCAGAGCCTGAGGATTCCATCCTTGATAGGATGAATTCCCAACATTCAAAAAAGAATACCCTGGATTTTATGAGGCACTAGGTTGCCAAAAAGAACTCGTAGAAAAAGGGGAAGAACCTCCTCCCAACACAGAGTTACCAAAGACCGGACCAGTTCCCCCTCCTAAAGTATTAAATGAAGAGGAAAGCCCCTGATAGGGGTTCTAGGCATTAGACAGAGGGGAAAAAGTCTGATAAGCACTCGACGAAGGGAAAGAAGCATTCCCTTGGTGACCAGCGTAAAACTGATTCCCTGCCCCCGCTGTAGTGAATACAGGGTTCCAACTTGTAAAAGTAGTCGAACTCTGACCTCCAGACCAAGGGTTGAAACTCTGGGTCTGAGAGGTAAACGGAAAGGACCCTAAAGAAGGATTTGAACTAGGAATATGTCCAGTTCCGAAGGGGAACCCTTGAAAAGAAGCTAATCCACTAGCCATGGAAGACATGGGTGTAGATCCAGCTACAGCAACGGAAAAGGAAAAAGAAGGAATCCCACTAATGGGCATTCCAAAACAGAAGGGACCAGATTGAGAAGCATGTGCTTGAGTGAAACCAGAGCCAAACACAGTAGTACTAGAAGCAATCGAAGATATAGCAATAGTGCCTCCCCCTTCAACAGAAGCAGGAGTCTGAATGCCTGCAGCACTCACATCAGAAGCCGCGTTCCCAATCGTGGCCATCGAAAGGTATGAATAATACGGAGGATCTTCCGGTCTCTCTGACTCAGGTCCAATGTATTCAACAATGAACGGATAATCAGGAGCAAGAGGATATGGAAGTGACACAGAGGGTTTAGGTACTTCCTCTATTTGAACTTCTTCTTCCTGTGGAAATAAAACTCACGAGGTGAGCAGAATGCTCCTCTCGGAACCAACACCGAAACTAATTCCAAAACCTTCAGACCTTTGTGGAGGATCTCTCTCCATTGCGTCAGGCGCCACAGGGTGATACTTACCTGCTAAACTACTCCTATGCCTTCTTGAAGAAGGCTCTGAACTCTCGAGAGATAACCCCCGGATTCTCCTCGATTGACG
Organism: Pinus albicaulis; assembly: GCA_034641835.2. NCBI lineage: Eukaryota > Viridiplantae > Streptophyta > Pinopsida > Pinales > Pinaceae > Pinus > Pinus albicaulis. The sequence goes on along the minus strand of CM076570.1, from coordinate 346,806,857 downwards.
AGGTGCTTGATCAGCCACTTTAACAAAATTTAATTAGGCTCAAAAAGTATAAAGCTAGGCAAGCTAGGAGCAAAGAGCACTCACTACAAAAAATAATCCCTGAGATATAATCAAGCAAACAACCTTCAAGTATTTCCGCTCCATGTGATTAGGACCGGACACCAAAATACAAGAAAACGAAATATAGGACCTCCCGAAAGTAGTCTGGGATAATTACGGCCCAGGCCTACTAGCGAAGGTAACAGAAATAGTTACGCCGACCTCCTAACAACAACCTTTTCCGGCACAAGTACCCAAGCTTCGCAAGGGCACCCCCCAGAAGTACTGCTGAAACTGATACGACGTCTGCCTCAGGTACCACGGGTATTCCCCCCTGCATTCACCTATGCGGAACATAGGAGTGGCAACTATGGGCACCAATCCGTGTCAGAAGCCGAGCGGAACGGTCTTGAGGTTAGATCCAGCAAATCAGAGAGGGGGTATCTCTCTTCTCAGCCTTCACTTCCCCTCGCGCTTGACTCTCTGGAGGAGAGCTTTCCCGATCCACCTAACGGAGTTGGATTTCTCTCAATTAATCAACTTCTATGTTTTGTTTGAGCGGCCTTGGAGATTTAACTCTCCACTCACCTAGTCCAAGGCCCTACAACCTAGCTAGTTGGTGTATGACACTTAAAAAACTTGCTAGTTTCTTTTAAATTATATCGCTTATTTTAATTGCCTGTTATGTTAAGTCAAAGGGATGCGGAAATGAAAATTGTGGTGTTTTGACGCAGAAAAGAAATTAATAAAAACAAAACTACATGCAAATGCAGTAATTGTCTTTCAATGAAAAGCAACTTCTACACAGGTTCTACGAGACTAAAAATTTTATTTTTCTTTTCAGATAACAAACTTCACACTCACAAAAACTATGAAAATGACTAAATACTTAGTTGCACCTGATGCAAATCACTAAGAGCATGCAAATTCTAAGATGCAAAATCTTCTAAAGCAGAGAGAAATTTCCCAAAGATCCTTCAGTTTTATCTCTTTTTGGTTGTCCAGAAAGCTAGTTCCCAAAATCAGAAACTCTTAGTATAAAGACACCAAAAATACTTGAAACAAGAGGAAGAAACCAATGAAAATTCCTTTCCGAAATGAAGTCAAAAAACAAAGGCAAGAAACCTCAACAAAGCTTCAAAAGATGCAACAAAACGAAAACAAAAATGCAAAACAAAAGCAAACAACAAAACAAAACGTTTTTTTTTTTGAGCTTTTGAATTTTATAAAAAGAAGAGTTCGAAAAGACCAAGAAAAACTATCAAATCCCAAACCAAACAACTCTGAATTTCAAGAAAAAACTTCAAAAATGCTCCAAATCTTATAGGGCTAGCTAGTAGCAAGATTTATATGAGCAAAAGAAGACAAGAAACTCAATCACTCAGCCTAGAAGAATAGTACAACCTTGCAGCAAACAAAAATTTCAAAGAACCAAGAAAGACTCTTCAAAAATTGCAACAAGACCTAGTCAACTGAACTCAAGAAAACCAACCAAGAAATGGGAAAAAATCGAAGTGCAAGCAAGACACAAAGGTAGGAAAGAGTAAATGAGTAGAGGCTCTCTGTTTTGATAAAGTAGAATAGCAAAGAATCCCCAGGAAGAGACCTTGGTACTCGAACCAGAAATGCAAGCACAAGAAACAAGATTTGCCAGATAAGCTAGCTTTCAACCAAAAAAGAGAGAGAAAATACCCAAGACCACTTTCAACACAATCCAGAGGGTATAAATACACTGCAAGAACAGGTCTCCACAGGCAGACAAGACTAAAAAGCCAAGAAACCTAAAATTTCAAAATTGACCCAGAAATACGCGACTTGACAGTTTTGAAACAAGTGTGCATACACGACTGTGTTAAAGGAAACCCATGTATACGCGACTCCCTTTAACAAAAACAGTGTGTATACATGTCTGTGTGCAGACAAACCCGCGTATGAAAAGGTAAATAATGAAAATTAAAAAAGATGAAGCCTGGATAAGGAACCAGGTCTTCAGTCTGACTGAGAAAGAGTTAACTGGACTGGAAATAAAAGTTAAAATTGTTGGAAACCTATCAAACATCTCAAATCACCCAACAGCGGAATCACAAAAATGTGGTCCCCAGTAGAGTCGCCAGTTCTGTTTTGGGGAAAATCACCCTAGAGGTTTGTTGGGTCAAAACCTCTGTTAGTCATCAGTATTTTTTACCTGTTAGTGATGACTAGTTCAACAGCCTAGTTTTCCAACAGCTGATCTTAAAATTTGTCAAATTTGCCAGCTGGGAAAACACCCATAAATTTTTTTTTATCTCCTTACTTTTTCTGTTCGCCCATGACAAGTTGAAATCCCATTATCAAATCCCACCTAACCTTAGCCATACTAAGTCTGCCTGTCAGCTCTAAAAGGAAAATCTAAGTCTGTTCAAAAACCTCCCCTAAGTTAGGAAGTGGCGCTTTAAGGCATTTCACCCTTGGATAACATCAAAAGGCCAAAAACCTCCATCTGCTACAGACTAATCATGACAGACCTCCCACTCTGCTAATGAAGTTAGTCACCGCTCTAAGTCGCGCCACTTACACGCCCCTAAGTCTCAGCACTGCACAGACCACAGTCTCAAGCTGATTATTAGGTGTTTTACATTGTTTATGGATTTTACAAGCGCAAGAAACATGTCAGCTCCTCAGAAGAAAATTATTGGCTCCACATGAGAAGACAATTGCTTCTCAATGTGAACATAAGCCTAAGATGCAATCGCAGGACAAAGAGTTATTCATCAAACTCTTGCAGCTTCATTCAACATGAAAACATAGTAGAAGAAAGACAACACTGTCAAACAGACTTGTAAATTGTCATGGCCAAGAACCTCCTTCATCTACAAGCAGAGGTTTAAGGCGCCTCCTTCATCTACAAGTAGAGGGCGATGGCCAATGTTGACTTGAAGAATTGCAAACTGATTGTAAGACAGGTTTGTTCTTAAACAGTGAAATAGTAACTACAGGTTTCTAAGGGAAGGTGATGATCAAAAACATGGCTAAGATCATAAATGTCCAAATCAAGAGAAAGCAGAGTTTCTAGGTCTTATGTCCTAAGAAAGAGGATCAATTGAAGTTTCAGGCATCATCACCATGGTGCAACAAAAAGAGACTCCATTGATCAAAGCTATTGTAACAAAACATCTCTGCAGGGGTGCTAGTATGAATGGCTCAAATCAGTGTTGAGTAAGAAGACACCTCAGTGAAAAGGACCTCTGTGTACTCTTATTTTTCTGTTGGGTTGTGGAATATAGTCTATGGTTTCTAGATAAACATAGAGAAAAATCAGGCAAGTAGTATACAACCCCAGACATAAGCCATCTTGATATCATTTAAAGAGCCAGTGCAAGTCCCGGCATTGCAATCCTCATATCCACCCCAAAGACAAGTACATTCTTCAAATGTAGCAGGGTTGGTGATTTCAGAGCTCCAATAGGAGGAAAATGGCTAATAAAAGCCTTGGTGTCTGTGAGTAATTCTAGCTGCCATTTCACACCTCATATATTTGTATCCTCAACACAAAGATATAAACAGGTTATGATCTGAGTTTTAAAACCTTGGAACAACATGCAAAGCTAATCAGGCATGTCATTATTGAAAGCAACTCCATTTATAAACAGGTTCCTTTTCAAATCTGCTTATAACAGCTGACACAGAAAATCTGGCTTATCTCCTCAAGAGGCATTACAATTGAAACTATTGTTCATAATATGCAAAAGGGGTGCTTTGACATACTGTCAATTTTTGGAAAGCTTGAGACAAATATAGGTTTTCATTAGCTAAAGGTCAAGAGACACCACTCTGGTACTTGTTGAAGAAGAAGAAAGGTTTGGAGGAACACCCTGCTTAATTGATAGAAGATTGCAAACTCTGAATAAATCCAAATAAATTGTTAGCATCTACAGTTGGAGAAAAGTTGAGGAGACACTTGGAGGTAGAAACTATCAACCAAATTAAAAGGACATTCCATACCCTTGCAAAATGACACAGACAGGTATGTTTTTCAAAGGCCAGAGGTATAAAATATTCTGAAGTAGCAGTCAGGCTCCTTATTCAGCATAAAGGCATCCTGAGTAAATACAGAGAATTATAAGAGTGCGAAAATGATCACAATATGTGTTTTGAGTCCTAGGACCAGGTAAGGGTAATGAGAATATGCCACTGTCAAAGAAGGAGTCTTTTCACACATTGCTACAACAGATAAATGGTATAAAGGAAATAGGGAAGTCCGAAAGGCAAAGTTTAAAGTTTTGAATTGAAAACAAACGCATCTCCAAACCTTTCAAATACACCCTCTCCAAATCAATTGTGCAAAGTGACCGTTGGGTGTTTTCTGTTTCAAAGGAGTAAATCGAAGTGGCAAATTTCATTTTCAAAGTTCCCAAGTGAGAATCGAGCCTCCCTTTACAGTTTCCAAGCATTGAACGAGATTTTCAGGTCAAATTTGCAGAGTTTCCAGGGTTGTTACACCACACGGCACTCTTGTAGAAGCGCGCGGTGCTCCTGGGCGAAGTTTTTGAACTGCGCAACAAAGTCGCGCGGCACTCTGGTAGCTGCGCGCAGTGCTCCTGTAGCCGCGGGTCACAGGCACCCGACACCGACCAGACAGACCACCCGACCGTGTTTCTTGCGCGGCGTTCTTTTCCTCCAAAGTGTCACGCACTTGTTGACCGCTCAACACACCTCCAAAATGCTCCTAAGGGTTGCTCGAGCTCTTCAAAGGAACTTTCACCGATTTGCAGAGGGATGTACAAGCATCCCTTGAGTTTTTCACAACTTTTGAGTGGTGAGGAAGGTCAAATCATCACAATCAAAACCACAGTTCGGCTTCAGTGTAAAAAACGAATTGTTGTTTATTTCCATTAGTAGAAGCAAAATAGTAAAATTTGAAGAGTTTTGTTGATTAGTTCCATGGAGCGGAGCTAATGAGAAATCTGCCATTATCAGTTAAAGGTACATTTACCAAACTGTGTGAAAAGAACAATTAAGTAAAAAGGGTGAAATGTTTTGTTTGAAAGAAAGTTTATTGGTGTTTTACTACTGCCAAACCTTTTCTAAACACCACAGAAACTTTTTCAAATTTTCCCACCTTATCCTATAAACAGTAATTTATGTCTGTGTATGTACTCTGGCTGGCGGTGTTTATGAGTGGTGGATATACTGATAAAAGTGCCTACAGGGAAAAGAGTTTTGAACTAAAAACTGTGTTTTCACCTTTCCTAATCAAAGAACCAAGATATCTGATATCTTCAAGGCATCAAAAGGCAGGTTACCCCTACCAACCACAAAAAAAGATAGTTGTTCACTGTGTATACTATTTGACTGCCTTTTTGTTCTTCAAACTCATTCGAGAAGTTGATTTTCAGAGGATACAAAGGCATTTTTCTAGAGGGACAGGGTTTTATATTAAAAAGGGAGCCTTGATTGTTTGACAGATAAAACTCCTACAACCTTTTGTTGAAACTTTTGAAGCATTTTTAAACTCTGTCACCTTTGTTCTATAAAAACAGTGAAATTGATTGTGTCTGCACTAAAGGTGAATGTATATGGTATGAGCTTTGTTGATTGATTGGCATACTAGACAAGGGCAGGATTTTGAAGTTGGGAAGTTTGCCATTGGTCAAAGATACAAAATAGGTTGTTAAGGTCCCAAACATCACAGAGCAGGGTGACCTTGTCACTATACACAGCAAACTCAATTGACAGCCTATCTTCATTTCACTGTGTTTTTTCTTCTTGAAGGTTTGCTGGTTGAAATACATATCAAAGGTTGGGAAAGCCCCATTTTAAAGGAGCATAGGTTTTTTATTGAGAGAAAACATTTTGCACAAGCATCCAAGGACATTTTTTCCTTATCAAAACAGTGGGTTGACAGAGTTTAGCTTAAAGAAGGCAGTTTAAAGACAGTGAGACATTTTGGTGCTTCAAGAGCATATTTAGTCCAAAATGCCGCCCAGGAAAGACATCAGAAGTGGTTTACACAAGAGATATGAGCCAATCTCTACTGAGGAGGCCAATGCACATCCATCCATCCTCTTCAATTTTCATGAGGTGGGTTGTTTGGATTTCTGCCAGAGAATACAGGAAGTCAAAAGTTTCTCGCCCTTGACACACCTATGCGCCTTGAGGTTCCAAAGCAAACATTTCCAAGTAGCAGACCTTGATTTCAAGTTTTCCCCGAGGTCAGTATCTAAAGCCACCAAAATCCCATATCTTGGTGAGAAATGGTTCAAGCAGGCCCATCTAGACTTGGATGACTACAAGCCTTTCATCAAGCCTGAGCATAGAGATACATGCACTGCTATTTTTCCTTTCTCTCATCTTCTTGCCAGCTATGCTCCTCTTATGAAGATCATAATGAAGTATTTTACTTTTGAAGGGAGATTTACTCGAGTTTATGCCTACCATGTTCGACTATTGATGCATCTCACTAGAACTAGGCAGCTCAATCTCCCTTACTTTTTGTGCAAGAGCATTGAGAAAATGGAATCCTTAGTCCAAAAGAAGCCTCCATCTCTGCAAATAGCTTCTCTTTTCCATCATTCTCTGATCAAAATCATCATTCTTCATCAGCTGGAGAAGAAAGGGATTTCTTGGGATTTTTTTATCAGTCACCCGGATTTCTCCACTATCCCTCCAGTCCATATATCTCCCACCCCGCCTATTCATCGCCCTTTACCTTTATCCAGCAGGCCTACTCCTAGAAGGCTCAGGATCACCACAGAACAGTCAGGACAACATGAAGACGAGGGGCATAAACAGGTAGAAAAAGAGGAGGACAAACATGAAGGAAGTGATGAAGGACATCAGCTTGATTTTGATGGTCAGGGGTAGCAGCTTGAGCCACTAAGTGAGCATGGAGTTGAAACACAGCAGCAGCTTGATTTTGATGGTCAGGGGCAGCAGGTTGAACCACAAATTGAATAAGGGATTGAGGTAGAACATCAGCTTGATGTTGGTGAACAGGGGCAGCAGTTTGAGCAGCATGATGAAGGTGAGCAGCAACAGTCCTCTCATGATACATTATAGCCTCCTCAAGTTGCACAGCAGCTTCAAAAGGAAAGGATTTTTTCGGAAGGTGACAAACAAAGTGACAAGGGCAAAGCCATCATGCCTTCCTCTCCCAAGAAGACTAAGCCCAAGACAACAAAGAAGCAAATGCTCAAGGTGGTTACTCCAAAAGTAACAAGAGCTATTCGGAGTAAAAGGAAATCGCCCAAGAAACCTCTCACTAGCATTCCAAGAAGGAAAAGTGCAAGATTAGCCTTCAAGGGCAAAGGGAAAGGAAAGATAGGAGAAAGTCAAGAACATGGAGATGCATTGGCTATCATCCCAATCCAAAGTGATGACAGTGATAACGAAGCCCGCATTCTTGAAAAATTTCTAATCCATCGAGAGGGTCAAATTGAAGCATTGGAGAATGACCTTCATCAGTCAAAGAACTTCAATCATTTCTTGGAGATCCAAAATAGACAAATGAGTGTCCATATGGCAGTTTATGAAACATGGGCAATTAAATACAAGAATGAGGCTGCCAAAGCACAAGCAAGAATAGAGGAGCTTGTAGGTGATTTTGTTGAGATTGAAGAAGAAGACCAGCCTAGGCGGAAGAGGCCTAGAACCATAAGGCTTAAAAGAGCCCTGGAAAAACAAAAAGAAGAAGAACAAGCCCATCTTCAATCCACTCCCCTCACTGCACTACTTGGGCAAGAAATTGAAAGCAATAAGGAGGCATGGCTAGAAAGAGCCAATAAACATCTGGAGATGAAGCTTGAGAAGGCAAACAGAGACTTGGAGCTGCAAAGGAAAATGACACAACACTATCAAAAGCTAAATCAGTTTGCCCGGCGCAAGCTAAAGGTCACTCAAGAGAAACTAAAGAAAGAAAAGGGGAAGCTCCCAGCACGGAAAGAGAAGAAGGACACATTAGCACTTGAAATTTTGGCTTCATTTTTAGAGCATGTTGCCCAGGACCCTTGAGGGTCATGCACACCAATTTTGGGCCCATTTTGACAACTTTTCGTTTTTTGGCATTTTTGAGTTTTTGATCAAAAACTCATAAATTCGCCATTTCATTTTGAGGATTCATCAAGGAAGGAGAATGGTATCATTGGATGCCATAAATTCATGAGCATTCCCTCAGCGATTTTCAGAACATTTGGAGGTCATTTTCCCCCTCCAAATAGAGAAAAAGGCTCTCTTTTTGCACACTCTGCCCGGTCTATCAGCAGACTGTAATTTTCTGGCTTTTTACACACAGGTGCAGATTTGGAAGACTTCTAGGCATTAGATTGGGGAAATTTTAGTTGTGCCGGAAGGTAGACACTCAGAGCTTTCCAACAAGATATCATGAGCCTCGTTTCGACACCGGGAAGGCTGCCAAATTTTTCTGGCAAGTCAAGGGACCTTTTGCTGATGAAAATTTGAAGTATTTTTGTAATTTTTGAACCTCTAAAATCTACTTTTTCCAAATGTGCGTTTAGCTATTTTTGCACATGGAAAATGATGCAAATTCAATATATTTCCCATTTTTAGCATTTTTTAGATATTTTATGAGATATTTTGTGCATTGGGCTTTGTAAAGCCTTAAGGACAAGTTTAGATATTTTGATTAGGCCAATGAGGATGCAAGTTGAACCATGAGGTTTTCCTCACTTGAGCCTATATATTCCAAAGGCTCTCATTGTAAACAAGGCTGAACTTGAGAAGAGAAGCAATATATTGGTCATATGAGCTTTGAAGGAAATACTTGTGTTATGATTTTGGATTGACTCTTGGATGTTCTTGGATGAATGAAGAAGGATTGTTGATGGATTCCATGACTTGGTAGAATGGTATAGTGTCTCTTTCTATGTTATTGTATTCTATTTTTCATTCATGAATACATGTTTCTTGTTTGATATAGATCAGTAGAGAACAAATTTGAGACATGCCTATGGAGGCACCTCAAATTTCATGTTTCTTCATAGCCTCTTTGTTTTCTTCTTCCTAAGTAACATTAAATAATTCTTGACTACTCTTTAAATATTTAGGATATTGTTGCTTGTTTCATTTATGTTTTTATACATGCTAAGAAGGAATTACGGTACGCCCTGCTTACCTATGGCTAGCTATAGTTCCATCCATGAAACTTCTCTTTGATTGATTAGATTATCATTTTGTTTGAACCAAGGAGGCCTAGTCTCGATCTAGCCCTTTGCCTAAAACTATGCAAATCTTGTTGGTCAAAGTGCCCAATAACTTGAAGTACTGTGTTTAGGCGTTCCGGCATAGTGTTTTGAGTTGTTTGTCTTCCTTAAGTGTTTTCCCCAAAGTCTGATAGCCATTTCCCAAAGTTAGAGGGTCTTATACTTCTATGCATGGCTTGAATGTTTATTTCTATGTATTGATTAGCTTATAGTTACATTTTGCATGATTAATGGTTTGCCCTACCATTTTTATGTCTTCTATTAAACTAGTTATGCTTGAAATCCTTTGTCGTTCACAAACTTGATGTCCATTTACTCCATTTTTCCCAAAGATCCTTTCCACCTTGAAATCAAATCGGCCCTTCAACAGCCTTGTATCGTCATCTAATAGCTTTCTTGACCTTTTGACCCCATAGACCAGTTAATCTAACATCTTTTTACCTGTTCCATATCTTTGATCAGTTTCATCCTTCACAACTTAAAAAACCAAAACCAAAAAACATACTCCATAACTAGCCTAAAATCAGAACACGATAAGCAAACACATAGATATCCCTTACACATATAGAGAGAGCCCTCTCTGAGTCCGGGAAGGCTAGGTCCTCGGCTCCAAAGCTTGGTTTGATGTTACACTGTCATTTGGCTTGCCAATAAGCCAAATCACGGGACCCTAACATAATGGCGATCACGGTGGGACTTTGAGTCAAAACATCCTAGGTATCCCTTAGGAGCTCTCAAAATCTCAGTCAAACTTAGAAGAGTAGAATCTAGTTGTCTCACCATCCTAGCAAAATGATGAGTCAGTCATAGGAAACCCTTCCAAACCTCAGGACTACATAAAAAGCTCAGAAAAACCCCAAAAAAACTCCCCTAGATTGGTTTTTGACAGTATTGGTGGTGGACCATACACATATACCTCAAAACAACTAAAAATCCACCTGGCGACTCCACTAGCCTCCAGTAGGCCTTACTACTTCACTAAACTCTAGGCTACTATGCAATTGAGCCACATCATCGCCACACTAACATAATGGCGATCACGGTGGGACTCTGAGTATTAAACAAACTTAGTTTCCCTAATCTTTAGAAAATTTAAACACTTGCTAACTTAGAGACTTTTGAGAATACTATCTGGCTGACTTATCCCACCGCTCACTAACATAATGGCGATCACGGTGGGACCTATTGAGTACATGATAGTCTAGCAAACTCTTATAGATTCTTTAGTCCTTCAACATCTAAACTCAGACCATCAGCCTTTAGAATCATTTAGAGTAAAATCTCTGTTTCACCATCCTAGCAAAGTGATGAATCAGGTTTATAACACTCTTACATACTAGGCTGCACATAAAACTCAGAAAAAACCACAAAAAACTCCCTTAGATTGGTTTTTGTTAGTACTGGTGGTGGACCATACACATATATCTCAAAAACAACCAAATCCACCTAGCGACTCCACTAGCCTCCAGTAGGCCTTACTATTTTATCGAACTCTAGATTACCATCCAATTGATCTATCCCATCGCTCACTAACATAGCGGGAGATGGTGGGACACTGAGTACATGACAGTCTAGCAAACTCTTATAGACTCTTTGGTCCTTTAGATATCTAAATAGACTAGCAGTCCACAGACTCACTTAGAGTAAACTCTTGTTGTTATCACCGCCCTAGCAAAGTGTTGAAACAAGTTTAGAATACTTTAAACCATAGGCTGCACATAAAACTTAGAAAATCCAAAACATTCCCAGATTAGTTACTGGTGGTGGACCATAGCTATCTTCACAAAACAACCAAGTTCCACCTGGCGACTCCACTAGTCCATCCCTTTTATTTTGACCATCCTTCACCTTAGTATAATTTTAGAGAGACCACCCATCCAAAACATTCGTCAATACCATCCTCTCTAAACTCTAGATCCAAAATCTGGCTTCGCGAAGAATCAACACCAGATCCCATCCAGACCCAAATCCCCCTATCATAGTAGATGACCCAGAGAAGATTCTGTGGCAAGCTTCCAAAACTGACCATCTAGCTACCGGTAGATCCATCCGTAAAACAAGATCAGTACCTGAACATCTCACTATCCTACCGGATTCACCTTTTGAATTAGAGTCATCAAAAACTCTTTTCAGAAGCAAGTCGCATAGTAAGATAAACTTTGACGATCTTGAACCCCTAGACCAACCACAGAGTCATAGTAGAGAAGCCTCACCTTCCACCCCCCCCCCCTCGACTTTCAGCTTCTCCATCACTTTGGCTCCTACCATCCCAGATCTGCTCAAAACCAGATCACTAGTCCAAGTTCATCCGCCACACCTGTCCAAACCGCCACTGTTCAAACCACCTCAGCTCATCCCACTAGTCCTCATCTTGTACATCATCCATTAGCTCCCGTCATGGCAGCCTGGTACGCACCTTTGGTGTTGCCACTACCTTTGGCTCCTCTCCCAAATAAATATCAAGACAAAATCCCACACTTTACCGGAGAAGACACCACCACACCTCAACAGCATATAAGTAGGATTAGTGATGCTTTTGAATACCTGGAGGTACAAGACAAGACCGTCAGAATGAGAATATTTGCCCAAAGCCTGGGCGGAGAACCCAAAACATGGTTTAAGATCTTAGCTCCAAACAACATCCACAACATCCCAGAACTGTGTCAAACCTTCAGAAACAGGTGGGAGGTCTGAAAGAACCCTATTCAAATCCTGTCAAAATATAACAACCTAAAACAAGAAAATGGGGAAAGTGTCCAGGCTTATTGCACCAGGTTCAATAGTGTGTATAACTCCGTCCCACCTCATTTCAAACCCCCACTTGGTTTAGCCTTGGCCAAATTCCCCGAGGGTTTCGATCCGGACATGACATATCATCTGAGAGACAAAGATCCCCCTACCTTAGAGGAAATGCAACAAATAGCCATAAAAGCAGATGCCAACTTAGCAGAAAAAAGGGTTAGGACTAGATCAGAAAGAAAGGTCACATATAAAGATGAGGTCTACACTTCATCTCCTTCCCTAGATCCTAGAATAGATGACTTAGTCAAAACCATGGCTAAAATGTGGGAAAGGATAAATGAAAAGGCTCTTGTAAGAGACAACCAGCCAAACCCTCCAAACAGAAATCGAAACCAAAATTTTAGGAGGGAGCAGCCTCAAAACAGACCAAGGGAAAACGACCAAAAAATTCGACCACCATTTAATGAAAATTATGTGGAAGAAGAAGATAGGGATACAGAACCCATTGATGAAAGTCATTTGAACCTCATAGGGTCTAATAATGAGAGCGAGGTGTACCTCACAGAAGAAGAACAAGCGTTTTTTTCTCCTAATCAGGATGAGGCCAACTATGAAGATCTCAACGACCCTGCCATAGATTTTCAAAATGCCATAATAGAAGCTCACCAGCAGTATGACCTGAGAAGCAAAAGAAATCAAGATAATTCCAAGAAAGGTAACTCAGATACTGCTAAAACCCCTGATACCATCCTTAGGAAAGCAGTAAACAGTAACAAAATCGTGGTCGAGAAGAATGACCAAAACAAAACTAAAGTTACCCAAACTAGTCCTGACTCAAATGCTCCTAGTACTTCCACAAAAGTTCCCGAAGCGACTATGGCAAACAAAATCCCAAAACAAAGCCAACAAAATCAGAACATAGAGAAGGTCGTGGTTGAAAAAGCTGAAACAAACATATCCAAACTTCAGCTGCCTTTTAGCTTTGAAGGCGAAATCGCCAAGATCAAGATCACCATGCCTCTTACCGAACTTATCGCCCAAAGCTCTTATAAATCCCAAGTGTTAAAGGTCCTAAATCTAGGGAATGATGCGAACACTGTTAATCTGGCTAATGACACTCCTGAAGTGTTGTTTGGTCCGAAGATAGAGGGAAATTTCCAAGAGGGAACTACTCTTCCATTTTACATTAGCCTAAACATACACGACCAAATCCTCCACAATGCCATGCTAGACTCCGGCGCCTCACATAATCTTATGCCGAAGGTAGTAATGGAAAGACTAGGCCCGGAAATCACAAGACCATACAAAGACTTGTGTTCATTTGATTCGAGTAGAGTCAAATGCCTGGGTTTGATCAAAGACCTTTGTTTTAGTCTGGCCCAAATACCTGCGAAACATCTAATCATGGATATAGTAGTGGCAGACATCCCTCCCAAGTACGGGATGCTTCTACCCAGATCTTGGGGAGCCAAACTCCAAGGGAATATTCAACTGGACATGTCATATGCCACCATTCCTGTGTTTGACCAAACAAGAATACTCTACCGAGAGTCACACATGAAATACATGATTAGTAGTCAAGAGAGACCAGACAACATTCCAATGTATTCCTTTCATTCCGACCTGAACTCTTTTATTCTGCATATTGATGAATACATGGAGGAAGAGTCAGAAGAGACTGAAATAAACTTAGATCCACCACATCAGCTGCCCCTGGTGCTCTATGATGAACTAGACACTCAAAACTACCATGATCATGAACAGCTGTGTCTTGAAGAAAGTAAGTATGTCCCTTCTGAGGTCGGATTAGAGCAAGAAGTGCAAACCCTTATGTACTATCAAGTGAATTTCTCTAACCCTAGTCAAACACCAACAGTAACTTGCGGAAATTTTTTCCGGGTAAAGGCTTTAGAATACTTACACATCATAAACCTGTTTGGAACTCAGGAGCAGGGAATTTTAATGTTTCTACCATACCTCAAAGATTTACCACAACATAACTCTTCTACTGCAAATGAAGCTTTGATTGTAGCCTTAACATCCCAAATTCCGGAAAAAATACCTGATAAACTTCTTATGAGCAAAGATGATAGCTGCAGTCCAAACATACCTAAGTTACTTGAATTAGCTCATATTCTGTCTTTTCACCAAAGATTTAAAAATGCAAGAATTAGCAATCTCATACAGAATACCATTTCATACAAGGAAAACAGAGGAAAATACTATGCCACTACCCCTCCCTCAAAGAATAACTTTGACAAGAGAAAACATAACAATCTTAACCAAACTATAATAATCAGGGATAAAATAGCTGTTCATAGGGTCTGTTTCAATTTTAGAAATACTATTGCATGTCCCTATAACAGAAATTCTGTTTTTTCTACCCAAGACCATGATGTACCAATTAAAAGTGCTTTTAATCATGTATTTTCGCAAGATGATATTTCATGTTATGATCAAAAGATTCCCTTGCAAAGTAGATAGCTTAAAGATTCTTTTCAGTTTGCGGGAGGGAGATCTAGCTTTAGAATCAAAATTGCAAAACCACTGGATATCAGAAATCTGTTCATGAAAGCCATGTTCCCAGTTCTCAATTTCTTCATTTTTACATACCTTGATGATGTCATTATCTATTTCAAGAATGACCAAGAGTACATGCATTACTTGAGGAATATGTACAGTAAGGAAAGGAGTGGAAATCAGAGATTCAAAGAGGTACAGCGGGAAGATACTGGTTCATTCAGAGATTCTTACATGAATCCCTATGTCATGTTAGAGAGAGAAAACTTTCCAAATTTCTCTTTTCAAGAGTTGAGCGGGCCAAGAGTGAGAGGAGATCCTTATGAGGATAAGATGCTTAAATTTCGTCATTTCCAAGATTTCTGTGTTTGAAACATTTTCATTCATTGTATATACCACTGTTTTAAAAATAGATAAACAGAAAAGTAAAAAAACATCAAAAAATAGAAAAGAGGGCGAGTGAAGATAGAACAAAAGCCCCATGCTCCAAAAAATAGTCTTTCAGAAAGCGCGCAAGTCCAAATGCCGCTAGTAGCACTTCAATGTCTTGTTCAGCTATCTAGCCTAATCATAGCTGAGCATGTTTAAATTTATTTGCTGATAAGTTAGTGAGTGAAAAATATGGTCAACATTGTGTAAGATTGACTTATCACAGAGTGTAGATTAGGGAGAGATTCTGATTCCACATGCCTAAAACAAAACCAAAGAGAGAAGCGAGGGATGAAAAATGCATTGTACATCTTAGCCCCGCTTTTCTAGTTTTCCTTTTGTTGTAGAATAATATTTGTGTGCAGTTTGTCCTGTCATGCTGCAAATACATGACAAATCAGATAGTTTAACCCTGATTTGATCATTTTGAATTTCATGTTTTAGATTAGAGAACAAAATCTTGTCAAACAGTTTAATCTTGACAGTTGATCTAGTTTAGGTAGAGTAATGAAGGAGTTCATCAGTTTAATCTGAACTCCCGGTAGATATAAGTGTAGAGTTAGATAGGTTCATTTTGCAAAAAGAAAAATATGCATTGTCAAAAGGCTGCTAGTTCAAATCCGCCAAAAAAGGAAGAAAAAAAAATGTTAGGAAAGATAGTGGGGTAAGTAGAAATATCATCGATGTTAATCATGTTGTCTCTTTCAGAAGTAGCATCAAAGGAAAGTGAAAATTTGCGCCAATGGGTAAGGCATTGGTCTTCATCAGCCACAGATCTAAAATTCTGGACACCTCCTGAAAAGGAGCTTCCCTCCCCAAATGGAGCCACTATTAGTCATCAGTATTTTTTACCTGTTAGTGATGACTAGTTCAACAGCCTAGTTTTCCAACAACTGATCTTAAAATTTGTCAAATTTTCCAACTGGGAAAACACCCATAAAACATTTTTTCTCTCCTTACTTTTCCAATTCGCCCATGACAATTTGAAATCCCATTATCAAATCTCACCTAACCTCAACCATACTAAGTCTGCCTGTCAGCTCTAAAAGGACAATCCAAGTCTGTTCAAAAACCTCCCCTAAGTTAGGAAGTGGCGCTTTAAGGCATTTCACCCTTGGAAACCATCAAAAGGCAAAAAACCTCCATCTGCTACAGACCAATCATGACAGACCTCCCACTCTACTAATGAAGTTAGTCACAGCTCTAAGTCGCGCCACTTACACGCCCCTAAGTCTCAGCACTGCACAGACCACAGTCTCAAGCTGATTATTAGGTGTTTTACACTGTTTATGGATTTTACAAGCGCAAGAAACATGTCATCTCCTCAGAAGAAAATTATTGGCTCCACATGAGAAGACAGTTGCTTCTCAATGTGAACATAAGCCTAAGATGAAATTGCAGGACAAAGAGTTATTCATCAAACTCTTGCAGCTTCATTCAGCATGAAAACATAGTAGAAGAAAGACAACACTGTCAAACAGACTTGTAAATTGTCATGGCCAAGAACCTCCTTCATCTACAAGCAGAGGGTTAAGGCGCCTCCTTCATCTACAAGTAGAGGGCAATGGCCAATGTTGACTTGAAGAATTGCAAACTGACTGTAAGACAGGTTTGTTCTTAAACAGTGAAATATTAACTATACGTTTCTAAGGGAAGGTGATGATAAAAAACAGGGCTAAGATCAGAAATTTCCAAATCAAGAGAAAGCAGAGTTTCTAGGTCTTATGTCCTAAGAAAGAGGATCAATTGAAGTTTCAGGCATCATCACCATGGCGCAACAAAAAGATACTCCATTGATCAAAGCTATTGTCACAAAACATCTCTGCAGGGGTGCTAGTATGAATGGCTCAAATCAGTGTTGAGTAAGAAGACACCTCAGTGAAAAGGACCTCTGTATACTCTTATTTCTGTTGGGTTGTGGAATATAGTCTATGGTTTCTAGATAAACATAGAGAAAAATCAAGCAAGTAGTATACAACCCCAGACATAAGCCATCTTGATATCATTTAAAGAGCCAGTGCAACTCCCGGCATTGCAATCCTCATATCCACCTCAAAGACAAGTACATTCTTCAGATGCAGCAGGGTTGGTGATTTTAGAGCTCCATTAGGAGGAAAATGGCTAATAAAAGCCTTGGTGTCTG
The DNA here is from genome assembly GCA_034641835.2 of Pinus albicaulis. NCBI lineage: Eukaryota > Viridiplantae > Streptophyta > Pinopsida > Pinales > Pinaceae > Pinus > Pinus albicaulis. The sequence goes on along the minus strand of CM076570.1, from coordinate 346,789,787 downwards.
TGAGTGATTCTAGCTGCCATTTCACACCTCATATATTTGTATCCTCAACACAAAGATATAAACAGGTTATGATCTGAGTTTTAAAACCCTGGAACAGCATGCAAAGCTAATCAGGCATGTCATTATTGAAAGCAACTCCATTTATAAACAGGTGCCTTTTCAAATCTGCTTATAACAGCTGACACAAAAAATCTGGCTTATCTCCTCAAGAGGCATTACAATTGAAACTATTGTTCATAATATGCAAAAGGGGTGCTTTGACATACTGTCAGTTTTTGGAAAGCTTGAGACAAATACAGGTTTTCATTAGCTAAAGGTCAAGAGACACCACTCTGGTACTTGTTGAAGAAGAAGAAAGGTTTGGAGGAACACCCTGCTTAATTGATAGAAGATTTCAAACTCTGAATAAATCCAAATAAATTGTTAGCACCTACAGTTGGAGAAAAGTTGAGGAGACACTTGGAGGCAGAAATTGTCGACTAAATTAAAAGGACAGTCCATACCCTTGCAAAATGACACAGACAGGTATGTTTTTCAAAGGCCAGAGGTATAAAACATTCTGAAGTAGCAGTCAGGCTCCTTATTCAGCATAAAGGCATCCTGAGTAAATGCAGAGAATTATAAGAGTGAAAAAATGATCACAATATGTGTTTTGAGTCCTAGGACCAGGTAAGGGTAGTGAGAATATGCCACTGTCAAAGAAGGAGTCTTTTCACACATTGCTACAACAGATAAACGATATAAAGGAAATAGGGAAGTCTGAAAGGCAGAGTTTAAAGTTTTGAATTGAAAACAAACGCATCTCCAAACCTTTCAAATACACCCTCTCCAAATCAATTGTGCAAAGTGACCGTTGGGTGTTTGTTGTTTCAAAGGAGTAAATCGAAGTGGAAAATTTCATTTTCAAAGCTCCCAAGCGAGAATTGAGCCTCCCTTTACAGTTTCCAAGCATTGAACAAGATTTTTAGGTCAAATTTGCAGAGTTTCCAGGGCTGTTACACCGCGCGGCACTCCTGTAGAAGCGCGCGGCGCTCCTGGGCGGAGTTTTTGAACTGTGCAAAAAAGGCGCGCGACACTCTGGTAGCCGCGCGCGGCGCTCCTGTAGCCGCAGGTCACAGGCGCCCGACACCGACCCGACAGACCACTCGACCGTGTTTCTTGCGCAACGTTCTTTTCCTCCAAAGTGTCGCGCACTTGTTGACCGCTCAACACACCTCCAAAATGCTCCTAAGGGTTGCTCGAGCTCTTCAAAGGATCTTTCACCGATTTGCAGAGGTATTTACAAGCATCCCTTGAGTTTTTCACAACTGTTGAGTGGTGAGGAAGGTCAAATCGTCACAAACAAAACCACAGTTTGGGTTCGGTGTAAAAAACAAAATTGCTTTTTATTTCCATTAGTAGAAGCAGAATAGTAAAATTTGAAGAGTTCTGTTGATTAGTTCCATGGAGCGGAGCTAGTGAGAAATCTGCCATTATCAGTTAAAGGTACTTTTACCAAACTGTGTGCAAAGAACAATTAAGTAAAAAGGGTGAAATGTTTTGTTTGAAAGAAAGTTTATTAGTGTTTTACTACTGCCAAACCTTTTCTAAACACCACAAAAACTTTTTCAAATTTTCCCACCTTATCCTATAAACAGTAATTTCTGTCTGTGTATGTACTCTGGCTGGCGGTGTTTATGAGTGGTGGATATACTGATAAAAGTGCCTACAGGGAAAAGAGTTTTGAACTAAAAACTATGTGTTTTCACCTTTCCTAATCAAAGAACCAAGATATCTGATATCTTCAAGGCATAAAAAGGCAGGTTACCCCTACCAACCACAGAAAAAGACAGTTGTTCACTGTGTATACTATTTGACTGCTTTTTTGTTCTTCAAACTCATTCGAAAAGTTGATTTTTAGAGGATACAAAGGCATTTTTCTAGAGGGACAAGGTTCTATATTGAAAAGGGAGCCTTGATTGTTTGACAGATAAAACTCCTACAGCCTTTTGTTGAAACTTTTGAAGCATTTTTAAACTTTGTCACCTTTGTTCTATAAAAACAGTGAAATTGACTGTGTCTGCACTAAAGGTGACTGTATATGGTATGAGCTTTGTTGATTGATGGGCATACTAGACAAGGGCAGGATGTTGAAGTTGGGAAGTTTACCATTGGTCAAAGATACAAAATAGGTTGTTAAGGTCCCAAACATCACAGAGCAGGGTGACCTTGTCACTATACACAGCAAACTCAATTGACAGCCTATCTTCATTTCACTGTGTTTTTTCTTCTTGAAGGTTTGCTGGTTGAAATACATATCAAAGGTTGGGAAAGCCACATTTTAAAGGAGCAGAGGTTTTGTATTGAGAGAAAACATTTTGCACAAGCATCCAAGGACATTTTTTCCTTATCAAAACAGTGGGTTGATAGAGTTTAGCTTAAAGAAGGCAGTTTAAAGACAGTGAGATAGTTTGGTGCTTCAAGAGCATATTTATCCCAAAATGCTGCCCAGGAAAGACAGCAGAAGTGGTTTACACAAGAGATATGAGCCAATCTATACTGAGGAGCTCAATGCACATCCATCCATCCTCTTCAATTTTCATGAGGTGGGTTGTTTGGATTTCTGCCAGAGAATAGAGGAAGTCAAAAGTTTCTCGCCCTTGACACACCTATGTGCCTTGAGGTTCCAAAGCAAACATTTCTAGGTAGCAGACCTTGATTTCAAGTTTTCCCTGAGGTCGGTATCTAAAGCCACCAAAATACAATATCTTGGCGAGAAATGGTTCAAGCAGGCCCATGTAGACTTGGATGACTACAAGCCTTTCATCAAGCCCGAGCACAGAGATACATGCACTGCTATTTTTCCTTTCTCTCATCTTCTTGCCAGCTATGCTCCTCTTATGAAGATCATAATGAAGTATTTTACTTGTGAAGGAAGATTTACTTGATTTTATGCCTACCATGTCCGACTATTGATGCATTTCACTAGAACTAGGCAACTCAATCTCCCTTACTTTTTGTGCAAGAGCATCAAGAAAATGGCATCCTTAGTCCAGAAGAAGCCTCCATCTCTGCAAATAGCTTCTCTTTTCCATCATTCTCATATCAAAATCATCATTCTTCATTAGCTAGAGAAGAAAGGGGTTTCTTGGGATGTTTTTATCAGTCACCCGGATTTCTCCACTGTCCCTCCAATCCATATATCTCCCACCCCGCTTATTCATCGCCCTTTACCTTTATCCAGCAGGCCTACTCCTAGAAGGCTCAAGATCACCACAGAACATTCAAGAAAGCATGAAGAGGAGGGGCATGAACAGGTAGAAAAAGAGGAGGACAAACATGAAGGAAGTGATGAAGGACATCAGCTTTATTTTGATGGTCAGGGGCAGCAGCTTGAGCCACTAAGTGAGCATGGAGTTGAAACACAGCAGCAGCTTGATTTTGATGGTCAGGGGCAGCAGGTTGAACCACAAATTGAACAACGGATTGAGGTAGAACATCAGCTTGATGTTGGTGAACAGGGGCAGCAATTTGAGTAGCATGATGAAGGTGAGCAGCAGCAGTCCTCTCATGATACATTATAGCCTCCTCAAGTTGCACAGCAGCTTCAAAAGGAAAGGCTTTTTCCAGAAGGTTACAAACAAAGTGACAAGGGCAAAGCCATCATGCCTTCCTCTCCCAAGAAGACTAAGCCCAAGACAGCAAAGAAGCAAATGCTCAAGGTGGTTACTCTAAAAGTAACAAGAGCTATCCGGAGTAAAAGGAAATCGCCCAAGAAACCTCTCACTAGCATTCAAAGAAGGAAAAGTTCAAGATTAGCCTTCAAGGGAAAAGGGAAAGGCAAGATAGGAGAAATTCAAGAACATGGAGGTGCATTGGCTATCATCCCAATCCAAAGTGATGACAGCGATAATGAAGCCCGCATTCTTGAAAACCTTCTAATCCATCGAGAGGGTCAAATTGAAGCATTGGAGAATGACCTTCATCGGGCAAAGAACTTCAATCATTTCTTGGAGATCCAAAATAGACAAACGAGTGTCCATATGGCAGTTTATGAAACACGGCCAATTAAATACAAGAATGAGGCTGCCAAAGCACAAGCAAGAATAGAGGAGCTTTTAGGTGATTTTGATGAGAGTGAAGAAGAAGACTAGCCTAGGCGGAAGAGACCTAGAACCATAGGGCTTAAAAGAGCCCTGGAAAAGCAAAAGGAAGAAGAACAAACCCATCTTCAATCCACTACCCTCACTGCACTACTTGAGCAAGAAATTGAAAGAAATAAGGAGGCATGGCAAGAAAGAGCCAATAAACATTTAGAGATGAAGCTTGAGAAGGCAAAAAGAGACTTGGAGCTGCAAAGGAAGATGACACAACACTATCAAAAGCTAAATCAGTTTGCACGGCGCAAGCTAAAGGTCACTCAAGAGAAACTAAAGAAAGCAAAGGGGAAGCTCCCGGCACGGAAAGAGAAGAAGGACACATCAACACTTGAAATTTTGGCTTCAGTTTCGGAGCATGTTGCCCAGGACCCTTGAGGGTCATGCGCACCAATTTTGGGCCCATTTTGACAACATTTTGTTTTTTGGCATTTTTGAGTTTTTGATCAAAAACTCATAAATTCGCCATTTCATTTTGAGGATTCATCAAGGAAGGAGAATGGTATCATTGGATGCCATAATTTCATGAGCATTCCCTCAGCGATTTTCGGAACATTTGGAGGTCATTTTCCCCCTCAAAACAACGAAAAAGGCTCTCTTTTTGCACACTCTGCCCGGTCTATCAGCAGACTGTAATTTTCTGGTTTTTTACACAGGTGCAGATTTGGAGGACTTTCAGGCATCAGATTGGGGAAATATCAGTTGCATCAGAAAGTAGTTACTCATAGATTTCCAATGAGCTATCATGAGCCTCGTTTCAACACCGGGAAGGCTGCAAAATGTTTCCGGCAAGTCAGGGGACCTTTTGCTGATGAAAATTTGAAGTATTTTTGTAATTTTTGAACCTCTAAAATTTGCTTTTTCCAAATGTGCGTTTAGCTATTTTTGCACATGAAAAATGATGTAAAGTCAATATAATTCCCATTTTTAGCATTTTCTTAGATATTTTATGAGATATTTTGTGCCTTGGGCTTTGCAAAGCCTCAAGGACAAGTTTAGATATTTTGATTAGGCCAATGAGGATGCAAGTTGAACCATGAGGTTTTCCTCACTTGAGCCTATTTATTCCACCAGCTCTCATTTGTAAACAAGGTTGAACTTGAGAAGAGAAGCAATATATTGGTCATATGAGCTTTGAAGGAAATACTTTTGTTATGATTTTGGATTGACTCTTGGATGTTCTTGGATGAATAAAGAAGGATTGTTGATGGATTCCATGACTTGGTAGAATGGTATAGTGTCTCTTTCTATGTTATTGTCTTCTAGTTTTCATTCATGAATACATGTTTCTTGCTTGCTATAGATCAGTAGAGAACAAATTTAAGACATGCCTATGGAGGCACCTCAAATTTCCTGTTTCTTCATAGCCTCTTTGTTTTCTTCTTCCTAAGTAACATTAAAGAATTCTTGACTGCTCTTTAAATATTTAGGATATTGTTTCTTGTTTCATTCATGGTTTTATACATGCTAAGAAGGACTTACGGTACGCCCTGCTTATCTATGGCTAGCTATAGTTCCATCCATGAAACTTTTCTTTGATTGATTAGATTATCATTATGTTTTAACCAAGAAGGCCTAGTCTCGATCTAGCCCTTTGCCTAAAACTATGCAAATCTTGTTGCTCAAAGTGCCCAATAACTTGAAGTAATGTGTTTAGGAATTCCATCATAGTGTTTTGAGTTGTTTTTCTTCCTTAAGTGTTTTCCCCAAAGTCTGATAGCCATTTCCCAAAGTTAGAGGGTCTTATACTTCTATGCATGGCTTGAATGTTTATTTCTATGTATTGATTAGCTTATAGTTACATTTTGCATGATTAATGGTTTGCCCTACCATGTTTATGTCTGCTATTAAACTAGTTATGCTTGAAATCCTTTGTCGTTCACAAAATTGATGTCCATTTACTCCATTTTTCCCAAAGATCCTTTCCACCTTGAAATCAAATCTGCCCTTCAATAGCCTTGTATCGTCATCTAATAGCTTTCTTGACCTTTTGACCCTATAGCCCAGTTAATCTAACATCTTGTTACCTGTTCCATATATTTGATCAGTTTCATCCCTCACAACTTAAAAAACCAAAACCAAAAAACATACTCCATAACTAGCCTAAAATCATAACACGATAAGCAAACACATAGATATCCCCTACACATATAGAGAGAGCCCTCTCTGAGTCCGGGAAGGCTAGTTCCTCGGGCTCCAAAGCTTGGTTTGATGTTACACTGTCATTTGGCTTGCCAATCATCCAAATCACGGGACCCTAACAACCTCCACAGATCAAGGCATGCTATTCAGAAGGACTCACACAAAACCATACTTAAATGCTAAAAACTAGATAACAATAATAGCAGAACTCACCCATAGTCCTACGTTCGATGCAAATCCCGCGGGGTCCAAACCCCCAGCAACCCTTCTTCCTCTCCAACCTGGAAAACAAGAAAGAACATGCACGGAAACCTAGTTGTACATCATATACTTCTCCTAAACGTTAGTGTAATCCATGTGAAACATTATATAAACCATAATAAATGCTTAAATGATAATCTTTTCACACATATAAATAAACATTAACACATAAGTTCAGGAACAAGATGGTTCTTCATTATTACGAACAACATGTACAGTAGTAAAAGTGGAGATATCACCTGAATCCTTCCACGATCTTCGAACAGACCGTCGTCCGGATCCATCCCACCCTTGCCTCGCTAAGATACTTTCAAGACTTGTGCACTCGAGATGGCATATAAACGGATGAACATCTCCAGGAAACAAGGGTTTCCTGTATAAATATGGGAAAGTGTAGGAGGCACGAGGAATCAGACTTGAATTGGGATTCCAACAGAGTATAATGTCTATAAAATTTCTTTCTCTCTTTGGCCATGCACATGAGGGGCTTTTATACTCCCTCAAAGTAGTTTCAATCAGTTGGAAACAGTTGGCCACGTGCTGGGGTGATTGAACTACTGGAGTAACCATCAACCCAACCCGAAAATAGGGATTTTTTATATATATTTTTAATGATTTTAATGGCATACGCGGAAAAGCACATGTGGACTCGCGTATACACGCGGAAAAGTCTAGGCATACCCGCGTATGGGAATTTTAACAATGTTTTTTAGTGAATTTTGTTCAAGACTGTAGAAATGGGTGCCCAAAGCCATAAAGACAATCATGAATCACCTGAGGGTGAAAAATGATGCTATAACAAGAAGTCTTAAAACATGGAATGGAATGGTTTGAAGCAAGAATGGAATGTTGGAATGTTGTATGAAATGAGTTAAAAATGGATAATGAAATATGGTGCAATGGAGTATGGGTGAAGTGAATAATGGAATGAAATGAATCACAATTATGAAGTGGAGTGAAAAAGTGGCCTGCAACTTCAGATGTGTATTCTTCAATTGCAGAAAATATCAAATTTAAAAATCTGAGATGGAAATGAGGTGGATCATGGAATGAAATGAATGAAGTATGGATGAAATGAAGTGGAGTATGAAATGAAATGGAGTATGGATGAATGGAATGAAATGGATCATAAGTGGGATGTGAATCACTTATGATTTTATGATAGCTGCTTGCAGAGAAAAAAAACAAACTTGAAAAGCTAAAGTGTCAGAAAGATTCTGATTTTCACTCTATCTTTTCTGTATAAACATGCTAATCAGAAATTATTTTTCATGTTTATACTTTATTTTATTTTTTTATTATATATATATATAATTTTTTTTTTCAATTATCTGACTTCAGAAAATTCAATTAATTTGATGAAGAAGAAAAATTCTTCTTCATTAGCTTCACATCACTGTTTTCCTAGAATCTTTTGACAAATTCTTCTCTTGGAAGTGGCTTGTGATACAGCTTCAATCTATGACCATTCACAAGAAAAGTGACATTTTCTTCATCTATTGTTCTGATTTTTATTGCTCCATTGTCAAAAATTCTCATAATTTCATATGGTCCAAGCCAATGTGTTTGGAATTTACCTTGAAAATCCTTGAACTTTGAATCAAACAAGAGAGCCCAGTCACCTTCTTTGAACTTCTTTTCCTTGATGTACTTGTCATGCCATCTAGTCCTTTTCTGTTGGACTATACTTGTTTTCTAAACTGCATCTTGTCTGATCTCATCCAATTCATTAATCTGCTCCAATTTGTGCTTTTGTGCCTCTGTTAGATCAAGTCCTAGCTGAACTGCCATTTTGAAAGTTTGGATTTGGAACTCTATGGAAAACAAAACTTGCTTTCCATAAAAAAGTTCATAAGGAGTATGGCCTGTTGTGCTTCTCCATGTAGTTCTATAGGCCCACAAGGCTTCAGGAAGCCTATCTGTCCATTCTCTTCTATGCAAATGAACATTCTTCGTTAAGATCCCTTCAATGACCTTATTAGTAGATTCCACTTGACCATTTGCTTGTGGATGATAGGGAGTAGATTTTCTGTGTCTGATTTTGTACCTCGCCATCATTTGTTCCACTAGCTTTGATGTAAATTGAGCTCCTTGATCTGTAACAATTTCCCTTGGGACACCAAAACGAGTAAAAATATCCTCAAAAAGAAAATTAACTACAAATGCTTCAGTAGCATAAATTAATGGTTTGGCCTCTACCCATTTAGTAACATAATCAGTGCAAACTAATATATATTTCTTTTGTCTTGATGGAGGACTAATAGGTCCCACAAAATCCAAAGCCCATTTTTCAAAAGGTTCAATATGTACCTGAGGCTGCAATGGCATCTCACCTAAAGGAGAAGGTTTCCCTACCCTTTGGCAACTATCACACCTTTTGACATACTCTTTAGCATATTTAAACAGGGATGGCCAATAATATCCCAAATGAAGGATCTTATAGGCTGTCCTTTTATCAGCAAAGTGTCCGCCACAATGTTCATCATGACATGCCTTGAGAATCTCAGGCATCTCATCTTTTGGAACACATCTCCTAATGATAAAATCTGGACCTGTCTTGTATAACTCATTAGCAACCCATAATATTTTTCACTGTCATAAATGATCTTTCTTTTGTCTCTTGCATTCATTATTGAAGGAAATTTCTCTGAAACTAAATAATTAGCAATGTCAGCAAACCAAGGAGTTTGAGTAGAAATTGCAAAAAGATATTCATCAGGAAATTGATCTTCAATTGGGGTATTGTCTTGGATGTTTTGGAGTCTAGATAGGAAATCAGCTACTGTGTTTTGTTTTCCAGGCCTATATAGAATGGTAATGTTGAATTCTTGTAAAAGAAATAACCATCTTATGACTCTGCCATTAGTAATTGATTTGTTAATTAAATATCTAATTGCAGAGTGATCTGTTTTAACAAAAGTTTCATAGCCTGTTATATAGTGTTTGAATTTGTTTATGGCATGAACAACAGCTAAAAACTATTTTTCAGTTACAGTATAGTTTAACTCTAAAGGAGTCAAGTTTTTACTGGTATAGTAGATGGCATAAGGAATCAAGTCTTTTTGTCCCAATACTGCTCCTAGAGCTGTATCTGAGGCATCTGTTGAAATATGAAAAGGTAGCTTCCACTTAGGTCCCCTTAAAATAGTTGCTTCAGAAATTTTTGTTTTCAGGGTCTCAAAGGCTAACTGGCAATCGGGATTCCACTTGAACTCACAGTCTTTGGTAAGTAATTTGAAAAGTGGAGATGCTATCTTGGTGAAGTTTTCTATAAACCTCCGATAATATCCTGTAAATCCTAGAAAACTCCTAACATCTTTTTGAAAACTTGGAATAGATAAGTTAGAGATGAATTCAAATTTTGACTTATCAACTCTAATCCCATCCCCTGAAATGTGATGTCCCAAAACAATTCCTTCAGTAAACATCATAAAACACTTCTCATGACTTAGTGAAATATTTGCTTCTTTACATCTCTTTAATACTTTTTCCAAGTTTGCTAAGGCTTCTTCAAATGTGTTTCCATAAACTGTGAAATCATCCATATATACCTCTACACAATCATGTATTAGATCTGAAAAAATTCCTAGTACTGCCCTTTGAAATGTTGCGGGTGCATTGCATAGTCCAAATGGCAATACTCGGTAAGCATAGGTACCCCAAGGACAGGTAAATGTGGTTTTATCTTGATCTTTTAGTGCTACTTGGATTTGATTATAACCACTAAACCCATCTAGGAATGAGTACTTTTTTCCAGCTAATGTATCTAACACCTGATCTATGAAAGGTAAGGGAAAATGATCTTTAAGAGTAGCTTTGTTTAATTCTCGGTAGTCAATACATACCCTCCATTTACCATTTTTTTTTGGCACAATTACCAAAGGAGAAACCCACTGACTATCTGAAATGGGATAGATGAAGTTAACATTTAACAATTTCTGCAATTCTTCCTTAACAATCTCCCTAAGATTTGGATTCATCCGTCTCTGAGGTTGTCTGATTGGTTTACAATTTTCCTCTATGTAGATGTGATGAGTGCAAGTATTAGGGATTATCCCTTTCATATCAGTGTACTCCCATGCATATGCAGAAGAATGTCTCTGTAATATCTTGACTAGCTCTTCTTGTTGAGATTTCTCTAGGTTCTTGTTTATGTTTAAAGTTTTGCCTAGAAATATCTCAATTGCAGAGCTACCAAATTTATTCATGGAATAGAGAGACATCTGCCTTGATGACAAAAACTCAATGTTGAATTCTTCTTGAATTTTTTCATGTTTATATTCCAAAGAGGATTCAAAATTTTCCAAGGTATTCAAAATCTGGCTATCTTCACTAATTTCTGAAATTGTGAAGAGAGGTTGTAAGTCTTCTTCATCCTCTATCCATTGAGTATCATCTAATTCTGTAATTTTTATTGCTGGAGGATACACGGTAAATTTCTTGGTTGAACTACCATCAGAGATGTACATATCACTGGATCTACAGGTAATGAAAGCATCAGCTGTAGCTAACCAAGGTCTTCCTAATATAATAGAATGTCCTCCTAAATTATTCTTAGGAGTTAGGATCATAAAATCCACATGATACTCCCAAGAGTCTAGGGACACTGGAATGTCTTCTATTACCCCATCAGGTTTAATCACAGATCTGTCTGCTAATTTTAATAATGTGGGTGTAAAAAGAAGATTAGGAATTTTTAGTTTATCCATGATTTTTCTACTCATAATATTGATTGCTGCTCCTAAATCAATGAGTGTGTTTTGGATTTTAATTCCATTGATGTGAATTTTTACAACTGGATTTCCTGGGTCTAGATACTTTGGAATAGCAATCTTACCCATCATGATATCTGCTATTTTTCCTGCTAGTTGAATTTTCTTTATCTCCCTTATTGTTTTTCTTGTTTTCTTCATGCTCAACTCCTTTATTGTCTTCGCTAAGATTGGAATTTCCTTGATGGCTTGCAATAATGGGATCTTAATACAAACATTTCTCAGCTCATCTAGGAAATCATAATTAGGCACCATGATTTGTTTTTCTACAACCCTAACAATTTGTAATCTTTCTGGAAAGGGAGGTGTAGAAGTGGATGTTGATGGCTGCTCTAATATAGGAGTTGAAACTATTGGTTCTTTTTGTTTTGATTTTTCAATGTTTGGGTCTTGGAAAGTTGTGTTCTCTTCAAGACTTTTATTTACCCATAAAGAATCTTCCTCAGAATTGTCTTGCTCTTGTATGATTACAGAAGGTTTCCTCTTTTCAATTATTCTTCCAGACCTAAGTTGAACATCACTAAGGTCTAAAGGAGTGATCAAATAAGTTGGAAACTGTTGGCCTTCTATCATGTATGTGTTCTGAGAATTTTTATTGTTGGGGTTTGGTATGGGTTGGGCAGGCAACTGATTTTTTTTCTAAGGAAATGGTAATGGAAGTGGTTGATTTTGATGTTGTGGATTTTGAGAATTTTGTTGAGGATTTTGTTGAAAATTTTGTTGAGGAGGGAAATGTGGATATGGTGGATAGGATGGTGGATATTGGTAATACTGAGAGTATACTCCATAGGGATTTTGTGCTCCTTACGCCCAATTTTGTGATTGATTTTGAAATTGGGGCCAAGGTTGCTGCCAAGGATTCCAATTTGGTGGAGGTTGATTATACATTTGATCATGGAATCCTTGTGTTTAAGGTCCTTGCCAAGGCTTCCTGGAGACAAAATTGAGAGATTCTGTGGAACTTGTAGGAGTATCTTCTTGAAAGACAGATTTAAGAGGAGGAATTGAAGGAAAACTCTTGGTTTCATGTTTTTCTAAACAAATTACACAAGTCTCCACAAATTTGGCATCCAAAGGGCACTCTCTCAAGGCATGTTTCTTTCTACATTTGGGACAAAATATTGCTAAGGCATCAGATTCAGCTTTTTGCTTGTTTTGTAACTTAAGGGTGTCTATTTATTCACTAAGACTCCCCAAAATATCAGATTTGAACTCATCAAGCATATGTCCTATTTCTGCCCTACTTACTGTCCCAGAAGCAGACTTACTTGCCCTTGCAAGAGCAGGCTCTCTTGGTCCTTTTACAGTTTTAGATTTCCCTCTTGAAAGGTTGATACATAATTCAGCTATTTCAGGTAATGTAAGCTGAGATATATCCCCTTTTCCCATCATGTTAAGGATATCTAACCATTCATCCCTAATTTTCTTCAAAAAAAAAGCTTTCAAAGTTTCTTGGTCTAAGTTTTCCATTTTTTCTCTTTTGATGTTGTAGTGAAATCTCTCCAATAAATCTTCCAAATTTTCATCTTCTTTTTGTAGCATTTTAAACACTTCCTCCTTATGGTTGGCTGGCATACATTAGTCCAAATACCTTTCTAGAAATACTTGTTTCATGTCTTCCCATGTCCTAATAGAACTGTTGATCAAACTCATAAACCACTTCAATGCTGCTCCTTTCAATGTTGAAGGAAATAGTTTAAGTTTTTGAGCATCTTGTAAGTAGTCATAGGTTCTACATAGGACTTCAAATTCAAATAGGAAGGTTTCAGGATCTTCAGTTTTGAGTCCATAAAAGTTTGGAAGGACAAAGGGTGAAATGTTTTTCATAGTTGCATTGGTTTCTTCATCTACTATAGGAAACCCAAAAGAGCTTCCCATTTCTCTTCTACCTCTTCCTCTTCCTCCTTCTCCTTCTGCACCTCTACCTCCTTCTCCTCTACCTCTACCTCTACCCCCTCCAAATAGTGTGTGTTCTCCATTAAAAACTCCTCCTCCCCCTTCTTCTGCCATAGTTGATTCTTCTGTAGAAGTTGAAAATTTTATGTCCCTAGCAGGGGTTCCTGAATCTTCTTCCAAGACAGGTTCAGTGGGTAAGGTGGAAAGTCTTTCTAATGGAATATCTGATCTTAAGTCCTCTGGAAGTCTAGGATCAGTAAAGGATGAAATTTGGGTTTGAGCTGGAGGTGTGCTAGCTCTTGCTCTTGGTGAAACAAGTGGTGTTCTAGGAATCAACCTTCTTCTTTTTATGAATCTACCCCTTGAGTCTCTTTCTCTACGCATATCATTGTTTTTGGGTGGTAAGAAACAAGGCTACCTAGCTACACTTCCCTGGAAATGGTGCCAAAATGTTGTGCTCAACTTATTGTTCCTAAATTGAGGTCATAAATTATCAACCAGGGTCAGTAAACTGCTGAAGTGTGGTGCACTATATGTGCCTAGGTATCTGTTTCTCACTACGTTGTGTTTAGTGTTTTTATGATGTTTTTGGTTTTATGGTTTTATGTCAAGAAGGAAAAGAACTAAGTGTTGGTAAAGAGAATTGGATGGTTACACTAAAACAAAGCAAAACCTACTCTAAACTGTGTATGACACTAAAGAACAGAAAATGCAAAGCTTGATAATGACTCCTAGTAAGGAAACAAATCACAACATGAACTCAATAACTCATAGCATGAACTCATCCAATTCATTCATTAGGAATATGTTGGAATAGTTTGAGAAAAGAACAAGTTTAATACAAATGAGGTTCTCCTAAGGACACAATCATCTTACAATATTACAAAGAATCTAATCCATGGCTAGAGGTTTATTGAAACACAATTGAAAAGAGACTATTTGTAGCACAATAATATTTCTACTCTAAATTAACTTGTAATGCTAAGATTACTCCATTCTGCAGCTCAGCTTGTCACTAGTAAACCTCACCCAAAAGTAGAGATTTTCTAAAATAGTTTTTGGAAAGAAAGGTTTAATTGTGAATTTGCAAAGGATTGCAGAATAATCAAGGCCTTAAACTGATATTACTAACTCCTGTCCAGATTATGATGTATTAATGGAAAGTTAGAACAAAAGAAGTTTTCTAAATAATGAAGGACGTGGAATCTGATGTCAACAATTAATACTACTTAAAGAACAATGGATAACACTGAGAAAGAAATTGATGAAACTTGAAACACAGTGACCACAACTAAACTACAGTGCCATTAACCTAACTTGAAATATAGTGAACAAATTTGAACTAGAATGCCACTAATCTAACTTGAAATGCAGTGAATTAAAACTAAACTAGAGTGCCATTATCAAACTTGAAATAGAGTGACAGAATTAAACTAAAATGACATCTACCTCCGGAGTGCTACAACTAGACTAAGGATGCAACTAATTACTGGAATGTTTCAGCTCTATCTCATTTAGAATTAGTGGTATTTTGGAATAGTTTGTAGAACGGGACTGACTGCAACATGTTATGTAAATGAACATGAAAACATAAAATTCAACAAAATACAACAAAGCTCTAAAACACCACAGCTATGTCCCATCCAAAATTATTGATATTTTGGAAGAGTTTATAATATCATGACTAGCTGTACAACTGATGTAATTGAGCATAAGAACGTAAAACTAACTCCTAAAATACTACAGTCACACCTCATTCGACATTAGTGATATTTTGGAAGAGTACATAAGAACGAGACTAAGCTGTAGCATCTAATGCAAATGAATATAAAACTCAAAGTTCAGAAAGTCAATTAAACTAAGAATGAAACAAGACTAAATTACTTATCTAAATTATATGACCAAAGCTCCTCAGGTAGCAGGGGCCCTCTACCACCGGAGTAGCACGCAAATCTACTCAAAATTGACTCAGCTCGTGCAATAAAATGATGTTTCTTTCATTAAAGGGGAAATTCTTCAAAACATAGTATTTATGGCCTTCAAAGATCTAGCAACAAAAAAAAATCTAACCAACAGTTTCTCGGTTTCCCGAGTCATACTTATAATGAAATTACATAACTACTCTTTGATAAAAACGGGGATAAGTGTCTTTCCCACTTCTAATCAAATTAAAACTCTTATGAATAGTCTTGTGCTTAACTGCGGACATCTGTAGAGTTCGTGTTTTGATAGGAAACTGCTTCTCTTCTACATGCATAACCACTTTGATACTTAAACTCAGACTTCATGGGGAGCAAGAGATGGTGGGGAGGTGTTGTGGATTTCACCCATATGCCTTTTTCTTTACAGTGACACCTGGAACCTACATAAACATGAGGATGGCTGCAGAACAGACAACTGGCTATGGAATGCCTGTATTCTGTAGCCGAGTCTTAGTCAAAATTACTACACCAACAAAATCATAAAAACATATCAAGTTAGTCATTATATAAATTCTTAAAGAAATTTTAATTAATCCTATTCATCAGTTAAGCCTGTAATTGATGAGGGAAAAATAAAATGAAGTAGAATGCGGTGAAAGAGAAGAACATCTTTGGGGCTCAACAATATCATCGAGAACTCATCTCGCAGCCTACTTACAACTACTACACACAGAACTCTAACTCAGTGAAACAGCTTACAATCAGTGATTTTCAATAATCAACCAACCAACATTTTCAATGTATTTCTCATGAGTTCTTATAGGTGAAAGAGTGATAGTAGTGGTAGATAGGATTTAAATGATTCATTAAAACATAGGGAGAAGTGTATTCGGAGCCCATTCTGTTTTAATATCTTTCCATTAACTTTTAGTACTCTTTAGATTATTTAGGGGTCTTCATCAGATTGATATAACTCCAAGGGTATGTTCTTGAAGTACTCTCTGGTCTGTAGTACTATGTTTATCATCTGTGACAAGAAAGGGTGAAGATTTTCCTTTCAGCTCTTCCATACTTTGTAACTAATGCACTGACAGTTTTAGGACTTCTTGTCCGAATAGTAACTACTCTGGAGCTTGATGAAGAATAGAGAATAGGTAGTGGTGATTTGGTCCTTTCTTCAGTAAAAGGAATGATCTGCTAATATATCCTCTGCGTTGTTGTGATCAATGATTTGTATTTAATATGTGCTGACTGTGGATTAGGCTTCTTAATCTTCAATGTTATGCCTTTAACGCCTTAATCTCTTCCTGATACACTCTAAACTTCCGCTGACCTGTTTGTGTGAATATACAGGGTACAGAGGAACCAGAGGGTTTAAGTCAGGTCAATAGCCTTGATCTTTAATAAAACATGCCTTTAAACCTTCTCGAATATTTCTTCCTCAGTGCTCTTCAGCTCTGCTATGGTCTTTCACTATGGCCGTGATTGTGAAAACAGTGTGAATTCACCACCTTTGGAACCTGCAAAAAACAAAAACTCATTATAAAAACTAGCGGGAGTGGGGAAGGACTGCTTCAAAGCCTCGTGGGGATGGACGAGCAGTGAGGGGGAAAACTAGATTCAGCGGAAAATGGGCTTAAAATCATGGTGAAGGCGAAAACAGGTCTGATGGGAGTTTGGGTGCGACGTTCGTTGTGGACCGTTAGATTAGACTAATCAACGGTGGAGATTTCTCGATGGAGTCATTAGGGGGACAGATGAGAAACAATGAAATGATATCATGATATAACATGGGTTGTTAGATCAGGATGATCTACGGCTGTGATTTAAAGTGGAAATGACGTTGCGGGGAGGTGGGCACTATGGCAGAAAACCAAAAGTGGTTTTCGTGCACAAAAAAGGGGGGGAAGCGGTATCCACAAAAAAATGTGATTCCATACACCTTTTGACATGCATCCCTCCGAATACCGCCCATTTCGCGTAATTTTTTGGTGTTAACTCTCGGGCGCAAAAATTACGCGAAACGCATCGGCAACCATTGGATTGGAGGCTGCAAATCCAACAGTGCAGATCGCACGTGATAGGCAGCAATGTGTGTGGGTGGAACATGTGGTGGGGTTGAGTTAGGACCGTTAGATCTGTGGATCGAACGGTCAGGATTTAAAGAGAAAGAAGAGTTTTTGAACAAGAGGATGTAGAAATTTGCTGAATTAATCACTTATTCAATGGAGATTAACCTGATCACACATCAATTTCGAATTGCATGCATAACACATAATCTCTTCTACAATTAATTGTCACATGCGAAAAGAATAGAAGTGATAGCACATCAAATCATCACACACATTAACACAGTATGTATGGGGAAAGCTTATAGCTGAAAACCCCTCAGCTATTCTGTATATTAGATGGAGAGAGCATGCAGAAAATACATAGTACAAACTCCTCACAAGTACTCAGTACTATCTCCAAAGCTACACAAAAACTAGCTTGGTTTTGAACAAGTCACAGGTTCAAAACACACCCACTAATTTCCCTGCCTCTATTGCGCAATCAAGGCTAGTCTAAATAGAGATCCAAGTTCGAATCTCACTGGCTCCAACTGCACAATTTTCATTGGTAATTTCCTCCAAGTGTGTTGCAAATCTCATGCACAACTGATGTCGCAACTGATAGCTAACTCAACCCTTTCATCTACCTCTTTTACTTGTCGCCACTGAACTGTCCATGCACTGAGTTAAAATGATGTGTTCTTTAGTTGAATAATGAGTTAATAATTAGTGAATTAAATAATATTTAATTCACACAACTCATCTCTAGTGTATTAGCCAGTTAAACTAAATACAACTAGGTTCGACAGTATAGCGCCACGTTCTCCATTAGCGCCATCAACTCCACGAACTCCCTTCGCAAGCTCTATTTGAAGTCAACCATGCATTAGCTCACTTAAACCAATAGGAAAAGTGTGTTCATTACGGACACTGCATGTTTACCTCCGGACGTCAATGAAGTGCTCAGGGAAAGTAAGCGAAGTTTAGAGTCAAATATTATTAAGGGCTAATAATATTTGACTGACCTATTTTTAGACAGCCAGTCTAAAAATAGACTTCGACCTGTATGTCTAAAAATAGAGGTCCATCTATTTTTACCAACTCGACCAATCATCCAAGAATAGCATACTGCAACTCCTAGACCATGATCCATATGTCTAAAAATAGACATAGTCTAAAAATAGACTTTTCGACAAAAATCACATGTGTGGTCCCCACCTAGTTTAGGTGATCACTTTCCAACTAGGATCAGGAAAGATGTTTTAGGAGGCCTCCTTCACTATTTCTTGTTGCCATTTTCAACACTCCCTCTCAAAAAGAAAGGACTGTCTTTGCATGTGACATGCAACTCCATGCATTCGCCCTGCAACCTTCACAAGCGCCATGCAACTCCATGCATCTGCTCTTCAACTACTCTGAAACTGAATAGGCTCCAAACAACTCAATCAGTCTGATGTATCTAGCATATATCATCAAAGTCTTCAACTTCTGCTTGGCCAACTACACATGTCATCAGGAACCACTGCGATGTTGACTCTTTGCACCCATGCACTCTTGCACTTGCTGTCAACTCTGATCCGCGCTCCAGTATCCGACACTGTCACTTTGATCTGCCTGCATCACTCCAATTGATCTTCTACTGCTGCGCTGTGGGCACCTTGTAGCCAGGTTCAACTCATGAGATCCACACCATCTCATGAATCTGCCCAGAAATCTCCTCATGGGATTAATCATGCATGTCGCCCCACCTCACACTTGGTGGTATAGCTGCATGCACTCCCTCTACCCGTCTGGCACGAAATTTCTCTGCATGAGTGGTCTCTACCACTCCATGATCCTCTTGTGGCTACTCCACATCCCGAGGTTCACTTTCATCTGCATGCAAAACTTGCTCCCTCTCAAGCTTCAATTGCATGTCTTTCTCGCCTGCATGCAACACTTGTTCCCTCTCAAGCTTCAGTTGCATGTCTTCCTTCCGCTTCCCAACAGTAGGAAGCTTCGTAGACATCCCATCTACTTCAATTATGTAGAGATTCTTTGCCTGAATCCCAACCTTCTTGACTTGTCCCGTTGCCTTGTGCCGAAGGAAAACTTTTCCTTCTCTGAAGACAACTTCATACCCTTTATCCTCAAACATTGCGACTGAGATCAGATTCTTTGTTAGACCTGGTACATGCAATACATCTTGTAAAAGAATGAGTTTACTTGCCTCCCTCTGAAAGGTTATGGTACCAATTCCAGTCGCATTGTATCGTCCACCGTCGCCCAACTCAACATGCATCTGGATACCTTTCTCCACCAAGTCACTGAAAATATTTGCATCTCCCGTCATGTGAAAGGAAGCGCCACTATCAATATACCACCCCGATCCCAATGCACTAAAAAACATGCATGCGATCAATGAGAATTCCAGCTCAAATTGCGAGGCAACAGCCTCACCAGCTGCAGATCCAGCAGCCTGCTTGTTCTTCTTCTTCTTTGGGCAATTCGTGGCGTAATTTCCATGATCGTGACAGTGAAAACACTTCACTTTGGACATGTCACGCTCTTTACCATCTGCACTGGATTGAGAAGCCTTCTCCTTTCCCTTCCCCTTCCTTGCTTTGGCAGCCAAAGCGCAGTCTTCTTCATCAAATACCTTTAATGAAGATCCGTCCCTGGTAGTCCTCCTGATCTCCTCTTGCTTGAGATCCAACCATAGTCGCTCCCATCCCGGCAACTTCTCCCGACCATTGACACTATATTGATATGAATACCAAGCCTTCGGAAGACCAAGGAGAGCCAGGTCCACCATTTCCTCATCTTCGACAGTCACCCCCACACTTCCCAGCTCATCTCTGCATTGAGTGAACTTCGTGAGGTATTCGGCGATACTGTCACCTTTCTCCATCTTGATGTTCCTGAGTCTATCTTTGAGCGCCAGCTTCCTTTGGTCACTATTTCTTTGGTATAGATCCGTCAAAGCTTTCCACATCAAATATGGAGAATCCTTTCCATGCAGGCTGGATACAATGTGATCCTTTACACCCTCCAACAGGATCCTTCGACATTTTGCTTGTTTCTTCCGCCAGGCTTCCACAACAGCAACATCATTAGAAGTAGGCTTTGGAATCTCTTTCTCCACGAATTCCAACAACCCATTATCATCTAATACAGCCTCCATGTGGTCCTTCCATTGAACATAATTCGAACTTTCTTCCAAGGCATATTCGAGTTGTAAACCGTTGAAAGACATTTTCGCTGCGGCACCAAGAACACAAATCTGCAAATTTGAATTTCACCACCAGCTGATAACTCAATCGCTTCCGATCTACACTTGAGAACAAATTATTTCCAAATCAGAGATTGACTGCATGGGCTTTTACCAGACCTTTCACTTTCTAAAGAAAGATGAATCCGGAGGCTATCTGGCCCGTATGCAGGCTCTGTCCGAGGAAATAAGTTTGCAATCACCGTAATAGATCTCGAAAATTAATATCGCTCTGATACCATGTATAAATTTGCTGAATTAATCACTTATTCAATGGTGATTAACCTGATCACACATCAATTTCGAATTGCATGCATAACACATAATCTCTTCTATAATTAATTGTCACATGCGGAAAGAATAGAAGCGATAGCACATCAAATCATCACACACATTAACACAGTATGTATGGGGAAAGCTTATAGCTGAAAACCCCTCAACTATTCTGTATATTAGATGGAGAGAACATGCAGCAAATACATAGTACAAACTCCTCACAAGTACTCAGTACTATCTCCCAAAGCTACACAAAAACTAGCTTGGTTTTGAACAAGTCACAGGTTCAAAACACACCCACTAATTTCACTGCCTCTATTGCGCAGTCAAGGCTGGTCTAAATAGAGATCCAAGTTCAAATATCACTGGCTCCAACTGCGCAATTTTCATTGGTAATTTCCTCCAAGTGTGGTGCAAATCTCATGCACAACTAATGTCACAACTGATAGCTAACTCAACCCTTTCATCTGCCTCTTTCACTTGTCGCCACTGAACTGTCCATGCACTGAGTTAAACTGATGTGTTCTTTAGTTGAATAATGAGTTAATAATTTGTGAATTAAATAATATTTAATTCACGCAACTCATCTCTAGTGTATTAGCCAGTTAAACTAAATACAACTAGTTCAACTAGTTAACCAGAACACCATCTCCATTAACTGTCGCATCAACTCCACCGAACTCCGCCACTTGAGCTCTAACTGAATTCAACCATGCATTAGCTCACTTAACCCATAGGAAAAGTGTATTTCCTTCTGGCAGCTGCATGCCCCACCTCCGGGGGTCAAACTAAAGTGCTCCAAGAGAGTAAACTGAAGTTTAGATTCCAAATATTATTAAGGGTAAATAATATTTGACTGTTCTATTTTTAACCTGCCAGTCTAAAAATAGACTTCGACCTATAGGTCCAAAAAATAGAGGTCCATATATTTTTACCAACATGACCAATCCTCCAAGAATAGCATACTACAGCTCCTGGTCCATGATTCATATGTCTAAAAATAGACATAGTCTAAAAATGGACTTTTCAACAAAAATCACATGTGTGGTCCCCACCTAGTTTAGGTGATCACTTTCCAACTAGGATCAGGAAAGATGTTTCAAGAGGCCTCCTTCACTATTTCTTGTTGCCATTTTCAACAGAGGAAAACAGGGTAAGTGAATGAGTGGAAAGATGGGAGCCGTCGGATCAGTAGGACTGGAAGGCGGAGATCTAATCGATGATCAGCAGAACAGTGAAACGGAGAAAGGAAAAAGCGAAGTGTGATGATATCTTGGTTGTCGGTTCTTGTGTATTTGACGGTCAGGATCAAATCGGGGAATCAGGCCATCAGAGGAAAATAAAAAAGGGAAATTTTTTTTTGCAATATGCAATTAAGTGATGGTTGTAGGATCAAAAGAGATCAACGGTCAGGATTAAATCGGTGGGGTGATGACGGAGGGCTATGAGCGGAGTGTGATTGAATCTTAGCCGTCGATTCTTGTGGATTCGATGGCTGAGATTAAATCGGGGGATCGCCATTGGAGGAGGTGTTAGCCATCAGTATTTTTTACATGTTAGTGATGACTATATCTACAGCTGAGTTTTCTAGAAACTGATTTCCTCATGTCAATATGTCATCCAGAAAACCCCCCTAAAACTTTTTTCACCTTTCTACCTTTTCAGTTCGCCCATGTCGAAATCAGAACCTCATTATCACAATCCTATCTAGCTTCAGCCTTATTAGTCTGCCCATCAGCTTTAAAAGGCAAACCCACATCTGGTTCAAAAGTATCCCCTATGTTAGGAAGTGGCTTTTTAAGACATTTCACCCTTGGCAATCATCAAAAAGCCAAAAAGCCTCCATCTGCAACAGGCCTACCATGACTGACCTCTTACTTTGCAAATGAAATTTACAAGCAGCCCTAAGTCGCGCCACTCACACCCCCTAGATCTCAGCACTACATAAAACCCAATCTCAAGCTGACTATTAGGTTTTTCACAGTGTTCTATGGTTTCTACAAAGGCAGGAAATATATTTCATCTCATGGAGTAAATGTTTGAGTTTACAATTAGAGGAACAGCTGCTTATAAATGTAACTTGAGCCTGAGATGAAGCTTCAAAACAAAAGTCACTCATCAGGACCTTACAGCTTTTTCCAGCATGAAAATCACAGTAAGAAAAGGTCACCACTGTCTCAGCAAACTGGTAAATTGTCAAGGCCCTGAACCTCCTTCATTTACAAGCAGAGGGTTAGGACGCCTCCTTCATCCATAAGCAGAGGGCGCGGGCCAGTATTGACTCAGAAGGTTGCAAAAGTCCAGGTTTTCCTTTACTGAAAAAATGAAACAATATCTTCAGGTTTTATGAATATAATTGATGATCATAACAGGAATGGAGCTTGAAATATGCTAGCTCAAAGGAAAGGAGAGTCTGATTTGATAAAAGAGATCATCTGAAATTTTCAAGTCATGTGAATTTTTGAACTTTAGAAAGGCCTGTCATCAGTAAAACATTCCAATCATGAGAAGCCTATTTATCCACAAGATTAAATAGAGTAAATGCTGACAAAATGCCATTACACAGGCAGGAGGAAAGCTCTTGGTTTTTCAAAAAAAGCACTGACCTTCATAGTCACAAAGGTTATTTGTCAAGTAAATCTATCATGAGATGAACAAGCCAAATGATAAATATCTCAGTCACCCTTAGAACAGTGCAGAGGAACAGTGTCACTGTGGCTAGGGTTTCTTCTGAAATACAGTGATGCTTGCAAGAAAAGATGCCAAGATTGATGTTGTTCAAGTGGTCCACTTACCATCACATTCAGAGAAAGGTTGTGTCAAACAGAGTTGTTAAAAAATCCTTCAGATACCTTACCTGATGAAGAGCCTCCTCCATATATGAGCAGATGGCCAAAGCCATTACAGGTTGTTGAAAACTGATGGGTATAAAAAGTGCAGTGGAAGGATACCAAAGAACTGACAGGAGTCATTGCACAGGTAAGTGTTACTGTTTATAATGCCAAGGTATTGATTTCCCTTTTCAAAGAGCTATCTATCAGACTGTACCTGCAGTGGAAAAGAGAAAATGTTGAACATATGCATGCATTTACACCACAAGGAGCAGTTTCTTTAAAGGAAATGGTTAAAACAGTACTCCACTATCCCTTGCCCAGAAGTCTGAAGGAGATCCTTTTAAGTAAACAGTGAAGTATAGTGTGAAAGAGTACAACCTAAAGAAGGCACTACAGTCCAAGGAAAAAGCTTATAAATCACCTAAGAGCAGAGATTATTAAACAAGTTGGAAGGGCACATGCAATATCCTATTAAGTGATAAAACAGTTTTCGAATGCATTTTGACAGATTTTAGATGACTTTTCTTTGTTAACATTTCACCTAAATTGTCAAAACAGGGGATAGAGTTGAGGTTTTGGAATGTCTCTCTTACAAAAGACCAATGCACCAGTCAAAATACATTAACAAGGCAAGCCCTGTCCTTCAGACACATAACAGTTTTTAGCATTATCTTTACAGTGGTAAGGTGGGTTTCCTTACATCAGAAATAGCACCAACATTGTTAAAAACAATGGCAGAGGTGATGAAGTTGTTGAGTTTTTGTCAAAATTTTAAAACTCGGGGTCAGAATCATATTTCGGGTTTTACATATTCAAACGACAAACCCATTGTTTTAAAACAAACAGAGTTGAGAACCAGCGTTCTTTTTCCAAGTAAATGACCGTTGGAATTTTGTTTTGAATTGACATCGAATAGTAAGTGTGAGGGAAATATTGTCAATTTCAAAACTGAAACTAGAGCCCGCACCTCCATAGCATCAAACAAGAAGGATTCGGGTCAAAATAACATAGTCTGCACGTTTCTGCACTGCGCGACGTGCCTGGGTTTGTGCGCGACGTGCCTGGACGAAAATCTGCACGGGCCACCGTTAACGGCGCGACGTGCCTGTACATTGGCGCGACGCGCCTGTACAAGGCCGCCCGACCACCCGACTGGTCGACCCGACAGGCCACCCACGGTGATTTCTGCGCGACGTGCTGACTGCAAAGAGTGCCGCGCAACTTCTGAAGATCCCTGGTGTTAATCCGGCTCCACACAAGGATTTTGATCAATCTTAGAGGTATTTCTTACACATTTTGCAAGTGTTATTCATCCTAGCAGGGGTTTTAACCATATCACCAGAAGGCTGCATTCATAAAGGGCCATTTATTGTTTTAAAAAAGAAAACTCATATAACCCCTGTCTCAAAGCTCTACAGTCTTCTAAAAACTCTGTCATTTTACCCCAGCCATGTGTTTTTACTGTCTAGGCATATGTGTGGTGATTTGCTTGATATGCAAACAGTGAAAAGAGGGCACACCTGTATAGAACAGAATTGTTAAATGTTTGAAAGCCTTCTTGAACAAGGATTTTTTGTGTGTGGGTTGACATCAAAGATTTCAAGAGCAGAGTGACTGTTGGCACTCTCTCACAAGCACACCTTTTTAGCAAACTGCCCCCCTGTTTCACTGTATTTGGTCACTACTGTGAAGAATTGTTGAACAGAGATTTTCCAAAGGTGCAGGGCCACTTTCTACAGGACAAAAGAAGGGCAGAGGTTGTTAATAATTGAATTCTAACATTGGAGACAGAGGTATAGATGTATTGATAGATCTTTGAACTCATGAACAAAGGGTGTGTTTTCTAAAAAGCATGGTGCACTGATATGTCACCTAACCTAGCTCTGCCTTTCCTTCATTATATGGTGTCATGTTGAAGGGCTGTTGTTTGTAATATTTTTCAAGAGGAAGGTCATTTCTGAAGAACGAGTTGTAAAACACTTCTTTGTAAGCCCCTTCTTTCCAATACCGCCCCTATTTCACGCTATTTTCACTACGTAAGTTTGGTTGGCGGAGAGTTTCCAAAAGTAACGACATATTGAAGGACGATTGTTGGTGATTGAATTTATTGCATTTAACATTGAGACAGAGGTACAGGTGTAGTGTTGACCTTTGAAATTCACAAGCAAAGAGGTGGTTTTCCTAAAAACACTATGCATTGATTTTACACCTAAAACTAGGTCTGCCTTTTCCTTGCACTATATTGTATTATTCTGAAGATTTGTTGACAGAGAGTTTCCAAAGGTGACAGCACATTAAAAGGGCAGAGTTTGTTGATGAGAAGTTAAACATTGGAGGCAGAGGTACTAAAGAGCAGGGTTTTAATATTGAAGATTGGTCTTATAGATGCAAAATGCAAAGGTTGGTTGATCTCTAGCAAACTCACCAGGAGGAATGATTGCTTAACACTACATACAGGAAATTTATACAGCATATTGTCTCATCTTTATTGATGGTTTCCTACTAAGAATTTTACATGGCTGAAGTGCATCCAGAGTTGAAGGACTGTTTTTAAGAAGTGCAGAGGTGGCTTATTCAAAGAAACATTGTTGCATTTTATTCAAATCCACAGTGTCCATATCTGTCCAAACAGTATAGTGGCCAGTTTCAATCCAGCAGGGCATTGTTCATACAGAAAAGACAGTTTGCCTCTTCCAAAGTTTGGTCAAAGTCAAAATGCCTCCAAAGCGAGATCACAAGAGCGGTCCACATAAGAGATATGAGCCTATCTCCATAGAAGAAATCAATGCTCGACCATCAGTGCTTTTCAATTTCCATGAAGTAGGCTGTCTTGATTTCTGCCAGAGGATAGAAGAAGTCAAGAGTTTTTCACCACTTACACATTTGTGCGCTTTGAGATTCAAGGACAAACACTTCCAGTTAGCGGGTCTTGACTTCAAAATCTCCCCAAGGTATGTATCCAAGGCTACCAAGATCCTGTATCATGGTGAAAAGTGGTTTAAACAAGCTCATCTTGATCTAGAGGATTATAAACCTTTCATCAAACCTGAACATAGGGAAACCATCACTGCTATTTTCCCTTTCCTATCTTCTTGACAGTTATGCTCCACTGATGAAAGCCATAATGAGATATTTCACTTATGAAGGGAGGTTTAACCAAATTTATGCCTATCATGTCCGCTTGTTGATGCATTTTACCAGAAGCAAGCAATTAAACCTTCCATACTTTTTGTCCAAAAGCATAGAGAAAATGGCGACTCTTGTCCAAAAAGAAGCTCCCTCGACAAATCCCCGCTTCTCTCTTTCATCATTCCTTGATCAAGATTATCTTCTTACACGGTACCGGAGAAGAAAGGGGTTTCATGGGATTCATTCGACCCCATTTGTGAGGGTTGTACTTTGTCCCTCCTCCTCATGTGTCTCCTACTCGACTGTCCTTCGCCCGGTGCCTTTATCTAGTAGGCCTACCCTAAAAACTCGAAGATGACCCTTTGGGCGTCGGTGAGCGTTGAGAAGAGGAGAGGCGTTGAAAAACGGGGGAAAAAAAGAAAGGCGGTGGCGGGGGCGACGGTTTTGAGGGACAGCAGCAGTTGGAGATTAGTGAACAGCAGCAGCCAGAGTTTGATGAACAGCAGCAGGTACAGGAAGAGGAACAGCAGCAGACAGTAGTTGAGGAGCAGCAAGTTGGGCAAACAATTGAAGTGCCTTTTGAGCCACAAACTAGACAGGATGTTGAGGAAGGACAGCAAGCTGAAGCTGCCACCTTGACAGTAACCAAAACTGTTCCTAGAAAGAGGAAATTGCCCAAAAAGACAACTTCTAGCTTGCCAAGGAGAAAAAGCGCCAGATTGGCCTTCAAAGGCAAAAGCATGGTTGAAGAAGGTGCCAAGCATGGAGGTAAATCAGCTGTCATCCCTATCCCAAGCGATGACAGTGATAATGAGGCCCGCATCCTTGAAAACCTCCTCATTCACAAAGAAGGGCAAATTGAGGTGTTACAAGAAGATCTTCAAAGGGCGAGGAATTTCAACCACTTCTTGGAGGTTGAAAACAGACAAATTAAGTATCATGCAGCCATTCATGAGGCTAGGGCGATCAAGTATAAGAAAGAGGCAGAAAAGGCGCAAGTAAGAATTGAAGAGCTCAT
Organism: Pinus albicaulis; assembly: GCA_034641835.2. Taxonomy (NCBI): domain Eukaryota; kingdom Viridiplantae; phylum Streptophyta; class Pinopsida; order Pinales; family Pinaceae; genus Pinus; species Pinus albicaulis. Next base: position 346,762,100 of record CM076570.1, on the reverse strand, counting down.
TGGCGAGTTTGATGATGAAGAAGAAGAAGACCAGCCTAGGCGAAAGAGGCCTAGGACCATCGGGCTTAGAAGAGCCTTGGAGAAACAGAGAGCAGAAGAACAAGCTCAATTCGAAGCCTTTCCTCTCACTGCCCTCTTTGAGCAGGAAATTGAGGAAAACAAGGAAGCATGGCTTGAGAGAGCTAACCAGCATTTGGAATTAAAGCTTGAGAAGGCAAATAGGGATCTTGAGCTGCAGAGAAAGAGGACTCTTCACTTTCAGAAGCTAAATCAATTTGCCAGGCGAAAATTAAAGGTAGCACAAGAGAAATTGAAGAAATTGAAGGAGAGGCGCCTAGCACGGAAGGAAGAAAAAACCATATCAGCCCTTGATATTTTGGCTTCAGCTTCGGAGCATGTTTCTATGGACCCTTGAGGGTCATGCATGCCAATTTCGGGCCTGTTTCGGAAACTTTTTGTTTTTTGGCATTTTTTGGGTTTTTGGCCAAAAACTCATAAATTCGCCATTTCAGTTTGATGAGTTGTCAAGGGAGGAGGATGATACCGATGGATGCCATAATTCCATGAGCAGGTCTCCAGCGATTTTCAGGGCATTTGAAGATCATTCGCCCCCTCAAATCAGCGAAAAACACCCTCATTTTGCACGTTCTGCCCGCCATATCAGCAGTATGCTATTTTCTGGGTTTTTTCACACAGGTACAGTTTTGGATGACTTTCGGACCTCGGATTGAGTTGGTTCCAGTTGCGCCGGAAAGTAGACACAGAGAGCTTTCCAGCAAGCCCTCATGAGCCTCATTTCGACATCGGGAAGGCTGCCTATTGCATCCAGCAAGTCAGGGGACCTTTTTCAGGCATAAATATGAAGTATTTTTGTAATTTTTGAACTTCAAAAATCTGCTTTTCCCAAATGTGCGTTAAGCTATTTTTATCATTGGGAAATGATGTAAAATCAATATCATTTCCATTTTTAGCAGTTTTTTAGATATTTTATGGGATATTTTGTGCCTTGGGCTTTGCAAAGCCTCAAGGACAAGTTTAGATATTTTGACTTGACCAATGGGATAGCTAGTTGCTCCATGAGGTTTTCCTCCCTCAAGCCTATTTATCCCATGGTTCTCATTGTAAATCAGAGGCTGAACTTGAGAGAAGAAGTAATGCATTGGTCATATGAGCTTTGAAGAATACACTTGAGTTATGATTTTTGGACTGCCTCTTGGATGCTTTTGAGGAATGGTGAAGGCTTGTTGATGGATTCCTTGTCATGGTAGAATGGTATAGTGCTTCTTAATGTGTTTTGTCTTCAAGTTCTCATTCATATTACATATTTCTTGCTGCTATAGATCATTAAAGATTGATTTTGAGATATGCCCATAGAGGCACCTCAAAATCCCTGAATCTTCATAGCTTGATGTTTTCTTCTCCCTTAGTTATGCTAAAGAATTCTTAGCTGCTCTTTAGTAACCTAAGGTATTGTTGCTAAGTTTTATTCATAAGTTCTATGTATGTTGAGTAGGATGTATGGTTTGCCCTACCTACCTATTAAGCTGCCCATAGTTCTGTCCATAAAACTTTCTCTTTGACTGATTTGTTGATCATCTTGTTGAACCAAGGAGGCCTAGTCCCGATCTAGCCCTTTGCCTAAAACTATGAAAACTTATTTGTCCAAGTGCCCAATGACTTAGAGACTATGTTTAGGCGTTCCGGCGTAGTTGATGAGTTGTTAGTTTGTCTTGTGTGTTTTCCCTAAAGTCTGATAGCCTTTTCCCGAAGTTAGAGGGTCTTATACCTCTATGTATGGCTGGAATGTTTGATTTCTATGTATTAATTAGCTTATAGTTATACTTAACATGATTAATGGCTTGCTATTACATGTTCATGTCTGCTATTAACTAGTTACGCTTGAAATCCCTTGTCTTTCACCAACTTGTTGTCCATTCAATCCATTTTTCCCAAAGATCCCTTCTACCGTGAATCAAATCGGCCCTACAGCAGCTTTACATCATCACCTCATAACTTCCTTGACCTGTTTGACCCCATAGCCCAATTTATCTACATCTTGTTATCCAGTTTATGTATTTGATCAGTTTTATCCCTCACAAACTTAAAAACTAAAAAAACCAAAAACACACTTCATAACTAGCCTAATATCAGAACACCGCAAGTAAACACACCGACAACTTTTACACATATAGAGAGAGCCCTCTCTGAGTCCAGGAAGGCTAGGTCCTTGGGCTCCAAAGCTTGGTTTGATGTTACATCGTCATTTGGCTAGCCAATCGGCCAAATCACGGGACCCTAAAATAATGGCGATCACGGTGGGACTTACTGAGTTGATGACAGTCTAGCGAACTCTTATAGACTCTTTAGTCCTTCAATCCTAAACTCAGACCATCAGCCTTTAGAATCATTTAGTGTAAACTCTCTGTTTCACCATCTTAGCGAAGTGATGAATCAGGTTTATAACACTCTTACATCCTAGGCTGCACATAAAACTCAGAAAAAACCACAAAAAACTCCCTTAGATTGGTTTTTGATAGTATTGGTGGTGGACCATACAAATATATCTCAAACAACTGACAATCCACCTGGCGACTCCACTAACTTCTAGTAAGCCTTACTATTTCACCAAACTTTAGGCTACTATCCGATAGACCTTTCCCATCACTCACTAACATAGCGGGAGATGGTAAGACACTGAGTACATAATAGTCCAGCAAACTCTTATAGACTCGTTGGTCCTTTAGATACCATAAACAAGCAAGCAGTCCATAGACCCATTTAGAGTAAACTCTTTTTGTTCTCATCACCCTAACAAAGTGTTGAAACAAGTCTAGGATACTTTAAACCATAGGCTGCACATAAAACTCAGGAAATTCAAAAACATTCTCAAAATAGTTATTGTTGGTGGACCATAGCTATCTTCACAAAAACAACCCATTTTCACCTGGCGACTCCACTAATCCATCCCTTTACTTTTGACCATCCTTCACCTTAGTAAAACTGTAGAAAAACCATTCATCCAGAACATTCACCAATACCATTCTCTCTAAGCTATGGATCTAAAATCTGGCTTCCCGAAGAATCAATACCAGATCCCATCCAGACCCAAATCCCCCTATCATAGTAGATGACCCAGAGAAGATTATGTGGCAAGCTTCTGAAACTGGTCATCTAGCTACCGATAGATCCATCCGTAGAACAAGATCTGTACCTAAAACTCGCAATATCCTTCTAGATTCACCTTCGGAACTAGAGTCATCACAAGCTCTTCCCCGAAGTAAATCATATAGTAAGATAAAATTTGATGATCTTGAACCCCTAGACCCACCACAGAGTCCTATTAGAGAAGCTTCACCCACCACTCCTCCTGATTTCCAGCTTCTTTATCAATTTGGCTCCTATCATCCCAGATCTGCTCTAAACCAGATCACTAGTCCAAGTTCATCCGCCACACCTGGTCAAACCACCACTGTTCAAACCACTTCATTTCAGCCTACTAGTCCTCATCTTGTACATCATCCATTAGCTCCAGTCATGGCTGCCTGGTACGCACCTTTGGTGTTACCACCACCTTTAGCTCCTCTCCCAAACAAATATCAAGACAAAATCCCACACTTTACTGGAGAAGACACCACCACACCTCAACAGCATATAAGTAGGATGACTGATGCTTATGAATACCTAGAAGTACAAGACGAGACTGTCAGAATGAGAATATTCGCCCAAAGTCTTGGTGGTGAACCCAAAGCATGGTTCAAAAGCTTGGCTCCAAACAGTATCCATGATATCCCAGAACTACATCAAGTTTTCAGAAATAGGTGGGAAATCCGAAGAAACCCCATTCAAATCTTGTCAGAATATAACAATCTAAAACGGGAAAATGGGGAAAGTGTCCAAGCTTACTGTACTAGGTTCAACAGTGTATATAACTCCCTCCCACCTCATTTCAAACCTCCACTTGGTTTAGCTTTGGCAAAATTTCCTGAAGGTTTTGATCCGGACATGACATATCATCTGAGAGATAAGGATCCCCCTACCTTGGAGGAAATGCAACAAATAGCTATAAAAGCAGATGCCAACTTAGCTGAAAAAAGAGCCCGAACTAGATCAGAGAGAAAGGTCACATATAGAGATGAGGTCTCCACTTCATCACCTTCCCTAGATCCCAGAATAGATCACTTAGTCAAATCCATGGCTAAAATGTGGGAAAAGATCAATGAAAAAGCTCCTGTTAGGGACAACCAGCCAAACCCTCCAATCAGAAACCGAAACCAAAACTTTAGGAGGGAGCAGCCCCAAAACAGACCAAGGGATAATGACCAACAGATCAGGCCACCATTCAATGAAAACTATGTGGAAGAAGATTATAGGGACTCAGAACCTCTTGATGAACATCATTTAAACCTCATAGGGTCTGACAATGAAGGTGAGGTGTACCTCACCGAAGAAGAACAAGCCTTCTTTTCGCATGATCAAGATGAGACCAATTATGAAGATCTTGATGACCCTGCCATAGAGTTTCAAAATGCTATTGTAGAAGCCCACAGGCAATATGACCTTAGAAGCAAAAGAAACCAAGATAATGTCAAGAAAGGTAACTCTGATACTGCTAAAGCTCCAGGTACCATCCTCAAAAAAGCATCAAGCAGTGACAAAATCAAGGTTGAAAAGACTGATCAAAGCCAAGCTAAAGTTACCCAAACTAGTCCTCTCTCATATACTCCTGATACTTCTACCAAGGTCACCAAAACAACTATGGAAAACAAAACCCCTAAACAAGGTCAACAAACTCAGAACATAGACAAGGTCTTAGCTGAAAAAGCTGAAACAAACATATCTAAACTTCAAGTGCCTTTTAGCTTTGAAGGCGAGATCGCTAAGATCAAAATCACCATGCCTCTTACTGAACTCATTGCCTAAAACTCTTATAAATCCCAAGTACTAAAAGTCTTAAATCTAGGGAATGATGCGAACATTGTTAATCTCACTGATGACATTCCTGAAGTATTGTTTGGTCCAAAGGTAGAAGGAAAATTCCAAGAGGGAGTTACTCTTCCATTTTACATTAGCCTAAACATCCACGACCAAATCCTCCATAATGCCATGCTAGACTTCGGCGCCTCGCATAATCTTATGCCGAAGGTAGTAATGGAAAGATTAGGCTTGGAAATCACAAGACCATACAAAGACTTGTATTCATTTGATTCAAGCAGAGTCCAATGCCTGGGTTTGATCAAAGACCTTTGTTTTAGTCTGGCCCAAATACCCGCGAAACATCTAATCATGGATATAGTAGTGGCAGACATTCCTCCCAAGTACGGGATGCTCCTATCTAGATCTTGGGGAGCCAAACTCCAAGGGAACATCCAACTAGACATGTCATATGCCACCATTCCTGTGTTTGGTCAGACCAGAATACTGTACCGCGAATCACACATGAAATACATGATCAGCAGTCAAGATAGGCCAGATAACATTCCAATGTGTTCTTTGCGGTCCGACCTAAACTCTTTCATTATGCATATTGATGTAAACACGGAAGAAGAGTCAGAAGAAACTGATAAAGACTTAGATCCACCACATCAGTTGTCCCTGGTACCTTATGATGAACTGGACACTCAAAACTACCATGATCATGAACAGCTGTCTCTTGAGGAAAGTAAATTTCCCCTCCCCAAAGTAGGATTAGAGCAAGAAGCACAAACTCTCATGTACTATCAAACAAATTGCTCTAGTTTTAGTCAAACACCAGCAGTAACTTGTGGAAATTTCTTCCGGGTAAAAGCTTTAGAAGACCTACACATCATAAACCTATTTGGAACCCGGGAGAAAGGGAGTTTAATGTTTCTACCATACCTCAAAGATTTACCATCATGTGACCCTCCTACTGCAAATAAAACTTTGACCATAACCTCGGTAGCTCAACATCTTGAGAAAATGCCAGATGAACTTCTTATGAGCAAGGATGACAGTTATAATCCCAGCATACCTAAACTACTGAAATTGGCTCATATTTTGTCTTTTCATGAAGAACTTAGAAATGCTAAAATCAGGAATCTCATGCAAAATACTAATTTCTACAGAAAAAACAAGGGAAAACATTGTATCACTACCTTTTCCTCAAAAAACAACTTTAACAAAAGCAAACACAGCAAACTGAAACAAACTGAAATGATCAAGGAGAAAACTAGTGGCCATAGAATCTGCTTTGATTTTAGGAATAATACTGCATCTCCATATAACAAAAATCATGTTTTTTCTACCCAAGATCATGATTCACCGATTAAAAGTGCTTTTAATCATGTGTTCTTACAAGATCATGTTTCAGGTCATAATCATAAGATTCCTTTGCAAAGTAGACAACTTAAAGATTTTTTCCAGTTTGCGGGAGGTAGATCTGATTTCAAGTTCAAAATTGCAAAACCACCCCATATCAAAAATCTGTTCATGAAGGCCATGTTCCCAGTTTTAAATTTCTGTGTTTTTGCATACCTTGATGATGTCACTATCTATTTCAAGAATTACCAAGAGTACATACATTACCTGAAGAAAGCATACAGTAAGGAAAGGAGTGGAAATCAGATATTCAGAGAGGTACAAAGGGAGGATACTGGACTGTTTAGAGATTCTTGCATGAATCCCTATGTTTTGTTAGAGAGAGAAAATTTCCCAAATTTTTCTTTTCAGGAGTTAAATGGCCCAAGGGTGAGAGGAGATCCTTACGAGGATAAGATGCTGAAATTCCGTCATTTCCAAGATTTTTGAGTTTGAAACACTTGCACTCATTGTATATACCATTGTTTGAAATATTGAAAAAAATAGAAAAGCCAAAAACAGTAAAAGATAGGAAAGTCAAAAACAGGAAAAAGCAGAAAAGAGGGCAAGTGAAGATAGAACAAAGGCCCCATGTTCCAAAAAATAGTCTTTCGGAAAGCGAGCAAGTCTAAATGCCGCTACTAGTACTTCAATGTCTTGTTCAGCTATCTAGCCTAATCATAGCTGAGCATGTTTAAATTTATTCGCTGATAAGTTAGTGAGTGCAAAGATAGTCAACATTGTGTAAGATTGACTTATCACAGAGCTTAGATTAGGGAGAGATTCTGGTTCCACATGCCTAAAACAGAACCAAAGAGAGAAGCGAGGTGTGAAAAACACATTGTACATCTTAGCCCCGCTTGTCTAGTTTCCTTTTATTGCAGAATAACATTTGTGTGCAGCTTGTCTTTTATGCCGCAAATGCATGACAAATCAGACTGCCTAATCTTGATTTGATCATTTTTGAATTTCATGTTGTAGATTAGAGAATGAAATCCTGTCAAACTGCTTAATGTTGACAGTCGATCTAGTTGTAGGTAGAGAAATGAAGGAGTTCATCAGCTTAATCTGAACTCCCGGTAGATATAAGAATAGAAATAGATAGTTTCATTTTGCAAAAAGAAAAATATGCATTGTCTAAAGGGTGCTAGTTCAAATGCGCCAAAGAGAAGAAAAAATGTTAGGAAAGATAATGGGGTAGGTAGAAGTATCCTTGATGTTAACCATGCTGTCATTTTTCATAAATAACATCAAGAGAAGGGTAAATTTTGCGCCAATGGATAAGGCACTGGTCTTCATAAGCCAAAAATCTGAATTCTGGACACCTCCATAGCATCAAACAAGAAGGATTCGGGTCAAAATAACATAGTCTGCACGTTTCTGCACTGCGCGACGTGCCTGGGTTTGGGCGCGACGTGCCTGGACGAAAATCTGCACGGGCCACCGTTAACGGCGCGACGTGCCTGTACATTGGCGCGACGCGCCTGTACAAGGCCGCCCGACCACCCGACTGGTCGACCCGATAGGCCACCCACGGTGATTTCTGCGCGACGTGCTGACTGCAAAGAGTGCCGCGCAGCTTTTGAAGATCCCTGGTGTTACTCCGGCTCCACACAAGGATTTTGATCAATCTTAGAGGTATTTCTTACACATTTTGCAAGTGTTATTCATCCTAGCAGGGGTTTTAACCATATCACCAGAAGGCTGCATTCATAAAGGGCCATTTATTGTTTTAAAAGAGAAAACTCATATAACCCCTGTCTCAAAGCTCTACAGTCTTCTAAAAACTCTGTCATTTTACCCCAGCCATGTGTTTTTACTGTCTAGGCATATGTGTGGTGATTTGCTTGATATGCAAACAGTGAAAAGAGGGCACACCTGTATAGAACAGAATTGTTAAATGTTTGAAAGCCTTCTTGAACAAGGATTTTTTGTGTGTGGGTTGACATCAAAGATTTCAAGAACAGAGTGATTGTTGGCACTCTCTCACAAGCACACCTTTTTAGCAAACTGCCCCCCTGTTTCACTGTATGTGGTCACTACTGTGAAGAATTGTTGAACAGAGATTTTCCAAAGGTGCAGGGCCACTTTCTACAGGACAAAAGAAGGGCAGAGGTTGTTAATAATTGAATTCTAAATATTGGAGACAGGGGTATAGATGTATTGATAGATCTTTGAACTCATAAACAAAGGGTGTGTTTTCTAAAAAGCATGGTGCACTGATATGTCACCTAACCTAGCTCTGCCTTTCTTTCATTATATGGTGTCATGTTGAAGGGTTGTTGTTTGTAATATTTTTCAAGAGGAAGGTCATTTCTGAAGAACAGGGTTATCAAAACACTTATCACAACAAGCCCCTTCTAAGCAATCTGCCCCTATTTCACTATATTTCACTACTGTAAGTTTTTTGGCAGAGAGTTTCCAAAAGTAACAGCATATTGAAGGACAGAGTTGTTGGTGATTGCATTTAACATTGAGACAGAGGTACAGGTGTAGTGTTGACCTTTGAAATTCACAAGCAAAGAGGTGGTTTTCCTAAAAACACTATGCATTGATTTTACACCTAAAACTAGGTCTGCCTTTTCCTTGCACTATATTGTATTATTCTGAAGATTTGTTGACAGAGAGTTTCCAAAGGTGACAGCACATTAAAAGGGCAGAGTTTGTTGATGAGAAGTTAAACATTGGAGGCAGAGGTACTAAAGAGCAGGGTTTTAATATTGAAGATTGGTCTTATAGATGCAAAATGCAAGGGTTGGTTGATCTCTAGCAAACTCACCAGGAGGAATGATTGCTTAACACTACATACAGGAAATTTATACAACATATTGTCTCATCTTTATTGATGGTTTCCTACTGAGAATTTTACATGGCTGAAGTGCATCCTGAGTTGAAGGACTGTTTTTAAGAAGTGCAGAGGTGGCTTACTCAAAGAAACATTGTTGCATTTTATTCAAATCCACAGTGTCCATATCTTTCCAAACAGTATAGTGGCCAGTTTCAATCCAGCAGAACATTTTTCATACAGTGAAGGCAGTTTTCCTTTTCCAAAGTTTGGTCAAAGTCAGAATGCCTCCAAAGCGAGATCACAAGAGCGGTCCACATAAGAGATATGAGCCTATCTCCATAGAAGAAATCAATGCTCACCCATCGGTGCTTTTCAATTTCCATGAAGTAGGCTGTCTTGATTTCTGTCAGAGGATAGAAGAAGTCAAGAGTTTCTCGCCACTTACACATTTGTGCGCTTTGAGATTCAAGGACAAACACTTCCAGTTAGCGGGTCTTGACTTCAAAATCTCCCCAAGGTATGTATCCAAGGCTACCAAGATCACGTATCATGGTGAAAAGTGGTTTAAACAAGCTCATCTTGATCTAGAGGATTATAAACCTTTCATCAAACCTGAACATAGGGAAACCATCACTGCTATTTTCCCTTTTTCCTATCTTCTTGACAGTTATGCTCCGCTGATGAAAGCCATAATGAGATATTTCACTTGTGAAGGGAGGTTTAACCAAATTTATGCCTATCATGTCCACTTGTTGATGCATTTTACCAGAAGCAGGCAATTAAACCTTCCATACTTTTTGTCCAAAAGCATAGAGAAAATGGCAGCTACTGTCCAAAAGAAGGCTCCACCTCAGCAAATTCCTTCTCTCTTTCATCATTCCTTGATCAAGATTATCTTCTTACACCAGCTGGAGAAGAAAGGGGTTTCATGGGATTCATTCATTAGCCATGCAGATTTCGCCACTGTCCCTCCTGTTCATGTGTCTCCTACTCAGCCTGTCCATCGCCCAGTGCCTTTATCTAGTAGGCCTACCCCTATAAAACTCAAGATGACCACTGGGCAGCCAAGTGAACAGGGAGAAGGAGAGGGCAGTGAACCACAGGGAGAAAAAGAAGGCAGTGAGCAGCAGCAGCCAGATTTTGAGGGACAGCAGCAGTTGGAGATTAGTGAACAGCAGCAGCCAGAGTTTGATGAACAGCAGCAGGTACAGGAAGAGGAACAGCAGCAGACAGTAGTTGAGGAGCAGCAAGTTGGGCAAACAATTGAAGTGCCTTTTGAGCCACAAACTAGACAGGATGTTGAGGAAGGACAGCAAGCTGAAGCTGCCACCTTGACAGTAACCAAAATTGTTCCTAGAAAGAGGAAATTGCCCAAAAAGACAACTTCTAGCTTGCCAAGGAGAAAAAGCGCCAGATTGGCCTTCAAAGGCAAAAGCATGGTTGGAGAAGGTGCCAAGCATGGAGGTAAATCAGCTGTCATCCCTATCCCAAGCGATGACAGTGATAATGAGGCCCGCATCCTTGAAAACCTCCTCATTCACAAAGAAGGGAAAATTGAGGTGTTACAAGAAGATCTTCAAAGGGTGAGGAATTTCAACCATTTCTTGGAGGTTGAAAACAAACAAATGAAGTATCATGCAGCCATTCATGAGGCAAGGGCGATCAAGTATAAAAAGGAGGCAGAAAAGGCGCAAGTAAGAATTGAAGAGCTCATTGGCGAGTTTGATGATGAAGAGGAGGAGGACCAGCCTAGGCGAAAGAGGCCTCGGACCATCGGGCTTAGAAAAGCCTTGGAGAAACAGAGAGCAGAAGAACAAGCTCAATTCGAAGCCTTTCCTCTCACTGCCCTCTTTGAGCAGGAAATTGAGGAAAACAAGGAAGCATGGCTTGAGAGAGCTAACCAGCATTTGGAATTAAAGCTTGAGAAGGCAAATAGGGATCTTGAGCTGCAGAGAAAGAGGACTCTTCACTTTCAGAAGCTAAATCAGTTTGCCAGGCGAAAATTAAAGGTAGCACAAGAGAAATTGAAGAAATTGAAGGAGAGGCACTTAGCACGGAAGGAAGAAAAAAGCATATCAGCCCTTGATATTTTGGCTTCAGCTTCGGAGCATGTTTCTATGGACCCTTGAGGGTCATGCATGCCAATTTTGGGCCTGTTTCGGCAACTTTTTGTTTTTTGGCATTTTTTGGGTTTTTGGCCAAAAACTCATAAATTCGCCATTTCAGTTTGATGAGTCATCAAGGGAGGAGGGTGATACCAATGGATGCCATAATTCCATGAGCAGGTCTCCAGCGATTTTCAGGGCATTTGAAGATCATTCGCCCCCTCAAATTGGCGAAAAACACCCTCATTTTGCACATTCTGCCCGCCATTTCAGCAGTCTGCTATTTTCTGGGTTTTTTCACACAGGTACAGTTTTGGATGACTTCCAGACCTCGGATTGAGTTGGTTCTAGTTGCGCCGGAACGTAGACATAGAGAGCTTTCCAGCAAGCCCTCATGAGCCCCATTTCGACATCGGGAAGGCTGCCATTTGCATCCAGCAAGTCAGGGGACCTTTTTCAGGCATAAATATGAAGTATTTTTGTAATTTTTGAACTCCAAAAATCTGCTTTTCCCAAATGTGCGTTAAGCTATTTTTATCATTGGGAAATGATGTAAAGTCAATATAATTTCCATTTTTAGCAGTTTTTTAGATATTTTATGGGATATTTTGTGCCTTGGGCTTTGCAAAGCCTCGAGGACAAGTTTAGATATTTTGACTTGGCCAATGGGATAGCTAGTTGCTCCATGAGGTTTTCCTTCCTCAAGCCTATTTATTCCATGGTTCTCATTGTAAATCAAGAGGCTGAACTTGAGAGAAGAATTAATACATTGGTCATATGAGCTTTGAAGAATACACTTGAGTTATGATTTTTGGACTGCCTCTTGGATGCTTTTGAGGAATGGTGAAGGCTTGTTGATGGATTCCTTGTCATGGTAGAATGGTATAGTGCTTATTAATGTGTTTTGTCTTCTAGTTTTCATTCATAATCCATTTTTCTTGCTGCTATAGATCAGTAGAGATTGATTTTGAGATATGCCCATGGAGGCACCTCAAAATCCCTGAATCTTCATAGCTTGATGTTTTCTTCTCCCTTAGTTATGCTAAAGAATTCTTAGCTGCTCTTTAGTAACCTAAGGTATTGTTGCTAAGTTCTATTTATAAGTTCTATGTATGTTGAGTAGGATGTATGGTTTGCCCTACCTACCTATTAGCTGCCCATAGTTCTGTCCATAAAACTTTCTCTTTGACTGATTTGTTGATCATCTGGTTGAACCAAGGAGGCCTAGTTCCGATCTAGCCCTTTGCCTAAAACTATGAAATCTTGTTTGTCAAAGTGCCCAATGACTTAGAGACTATGTTTAGGCGTTCCGGCGTAGTTGATGAGTTGTTAGTTTGTCTTGTGTGTTTTCCCCAAAGTCTGATAGCCTTTTCCCGAAGTTAGAGGGTCTTATACCTCTATGTATGGCTGGAATGTTTGATTTCTATGTGTTAATTAGCTTATAGTTATACTTAGCATGATTAATGGCTTGCTATTACATGTTTATTGTCTGTTATTAACTAGTTACACTTGAAATCCCTTGTCTTTCACCAACTTGTTGTCCATTCAATCCATTTTGCCCAAAGATCCCTTCTACCGTGAATCAAATCGGCCCTACAGCAGCTTTACATCATCACCTCATAGCTTCCTTGACCTGTTTGACCCCATAGCCCAATTTATCTACATCTTGTTATCCAGTTTATGTATTTGATCAGTTTCATCCCTCACAAACTTAAAAAACCAAAAAACTAAAAACATACTTCATAACTAGCCTAATATCAGAACACCGCAAGTAAACACACCGACATCTTTTACACATATAGAGAGAGCCCTCTCTGAGTCCTGGAAGGCTAGGTCCTTGGGCTCCAAAGCTTGGTTTGATGTTACATCGTCATTTGGCTAGCCAATCGGCCAAATCACGGGACCCTAACAGGAGGGAAAGGAAAAGACAAAAGGGAAAAATGGGATTGTCGATTTGCGATGGACCGAGAGCCGTTGATCTAAAAACTAGATCGACGGGGGAGATTTAACGATGAAGAAAAAGGAGGAATGGTGGGTTTTGGAATGGGAAGCAATATGGGCTATTAGATCTGGGCGTAGCAGATCAGATCAACAGTGGAGAATTGATCATGATATCACATCGGCGGGAGGAAAATAACCATGTAAAACAAGTAAAATGTGTTTTTCGATGTGATGAATATTTGCGATGCGATGAGCACTTCATGCCTAGTCACAGCGCGAGTCATATGCAGAAAAGGGGTTGGGGCTTAACGCCGAAAGGGGCTTAAGGTCTTTATAGAAAAATGAAGGTTTTTAGGCCAAAATAAAGGTTTTTGAAGGGTTTTCGGGGGATCCGATAAGGAAAAAAGGGTTTTTTAAACCAAATGAAAGGGGGACATAAGGTTTAAAAAGGGTTTTAGGAAGATTTAGAGGTTAAATGAGGGTGTTTTTTGAGGGATTTTCGTGAAGGGAATAAGGGTGAAAAATAGGGATTTTGTGGGAATGAAATGGAGCAAATGGAGGCCTTTGAAAGAAGTCTCTTTCACAAAACAGTAGGGCTCATCAATGGAAACAGCGGTGAAGATTCTTTAAAGGATAGTAGACAAATGGAGGCTTCAACAATGGTAGATTTACAAGGGAAATGTTTATCTTGAAGACTCGGAAACATATTTAACCACCTGTTTGCTTTGACAAAATTTTATAGGTGGCTAACAGTGGCTCCACATGGGGATGGCATCTTCTTGAAGGTGCCAAGAATCTCGGATATGATCTTTGAGAGTAGGCCAGATGCCTGGTACTTGACCATATTTTTCTTCTTTGATCAGTTGCAACAAATATGATGGACATTATATCAGCAGAAAACATTTTCCCAAATAGCTACCTACCCATCCTACTATCCTAAAAAAATTTCTCCAAGGTGCTTTTAGACTTGCAGACCTTCTTCATCATTATTTTTTATTGAAAGCAGAAAAACTAATCTAATTCTACCCTTATTCCTCCATGAGACTAGATTAAACAGTTGGACTCATAGCTTCTCTACCTAAACTACTATCTTCCAGGGTTATACTGTCTGGCAGATTTTCATTCTCTACATTCTAAAACAAAAATTTAAATACAGACAAACTAGGATTAGACTATCTGGTTTGTTGTGGGTCCATGGCATAAAGACAAGCTGCACATGAACTGAAACTTTGCAGAAAATTGGAACAAAATTTTGAAGGCTTGAAATTCTGAAACTTAAGAGCATCCTTCCTTCTTCTTGTGACTCAGATTTTGAGATTTTTAGAGTCACCTTTCTTTCTTAATTTTAGCTTTGGTTTTGATCTTGATTTGAGCCATTATTTTGGAACTTCATAGGTTCAAGATTTGAGTTTGTCTGAGCCTTTCCTCTTATATTTTTTTTTATTTTCCTTTCTCCGAACAAAACAAAGAAATGGTATTTACAATGGAGGTGAAAAATTTAAACTGAACTTTAGTAGAAATAATGCTTGAGCATCCTGCCATTGACAGGAACCCCAAATAGATCTGTACCCCCCAATTCTTGTAGAAAAAATGCATTGGGACCTATGGCAGATGGAATGATGTAAGGCCTTGCCATAAACTGTCAAACTTGCCATGCTTACCCTTATCTTCTCTCCTAGAATCCCATTTGAGTACCTTGTCTCTTATTTTTAAATCACAGACCTTTGTCCTCTTATCAAATAGCTTTTTGATGTTCTCTTGCACTTTCTAAGCCCTGTTGTAGACTTCTTCCCTTGTCTTCTGGAGATGTATAGTCTGATTTATCCTCCTTACCATGCTATCTTCCTCTGATTGTATTTCTTGGACCAATTTTATCACTAGTACCCCTAAGCTGGTAGGGAATACTGCATCTGCTCCATAAACTAGCTGATAGGGAGACATTCCAATGGATTTCTTTGTTGTCAACATGTCTGCCCATAAAGCATGCATCAGCGTATTGTGCCATGATTTTTTATTTTCTTCCAGCAGCTTCTTGATGATGGTCACCAAACTCTTATTTGATGATTCTGTCAGCCCATTACCTTGAGGGTAATAAGCAGTAGAATGACCAAGGGAAATCTGATACCCGTGCAAAAAATCAATCATCTTTTTGGAACCAAATGCAGCAGCATTGTCAGTGATAATTTTCCTAGGGCAGCAAAATCTAGATAGGGTATGGTCTTCAAGGAATTTTATGATAACTAAGTCTGTGGTATTCCTAGAAGGGATGGCCTCTATCCATTTGGTGAAATAGTCAGTGGCTGTGAGTATCCACCTATGTTAGGCAGATGAAGCAGAATGGATTTCCCCAATGAAGTCTAGGCCCTACTGTTGAAAAGGAGCTTCAACAGTGATTGGTTGTAAAGGTAAAGGAAGGATTTTTCTAGTTTTTCCCTCAAATATTTGGCATTTGTGGCAGGCAACTATCATTTTTTTGGCCTATTGGAAAAGGGTGGGCCAGTAATAGCCAACTTTAAGGATTTTATTGGTAGTGGTTTTCCAGTAGAGATGGCCTCCACACTCTCCTTCATGAAACTCATGCTTGATCCTATCTGCATAAACTTCAGGCAAACATTTAAGCAATAAACCATTGGAATTTTTCCAATATAAACATTCATTTAAAATGAAATAATTCCTAGCTTTCAATTTTAAAAACCTTGCCTTTGTCTTACATAATTCAGGAGAGGCATTGAGATTGGTAAGCACATACAAGATATCAGTATACCAAGGTGAGTTTTGGAACTGTTCTTCAACAATGGGAGCATGTAACCCATCATGTTCATCCAAAGCATATACCATATTTATGTCAAGGGCTTGTAGGTTAGATTCAACCATTAATTGTGCTAAGCCCTGACCCTTGATGAGTTTAGTGGGTTTGATCTCCAAATCATACTCTAGTATCACAACAATCCACTTTCCTCTTTTTCCATCTGGATCTTATGACAAAATGTATTTTACCACTATGTTAGGCACAAAGGCAATAATATGAGAATGTAAAATATAAACTCTGAAAACTTTTAAGGCCTTTATCAAAGCATAGGCCTGTTTTTCCATGATGTTATATTTTAGAGGCGCATCTCTTAATGCCTTGCTGAAAAATGCAATTGGCTATTCTTGTCCTTCTGGATTTTTCCGTAACAAGACAACAGCCACAGTGTGCTCTGATGCAAATGAGAAGATTAGGAAATCCTTAGTAAAATCAGGACTGATAAGAACTAGTGCTCGGGTGAGTGCATGTTTTACCAGTTCAAAGGACTTTTTGGCCTCCAGAGTCCATTTAACTCCTACTTCTTTCTTCAGCATGTTTTTCATGTTCCAAAGGAGTTCTGCTAGGTTGGGTATAAACCTTCTCAAGAAATTAATCTTCCCAATGAAATACTACAATTCCTTGATGTTTTTAGGGTGACTGATTTGCAATATACCCTCAACCCTTTTTGGATCTATTTTAATCCCTTTTCGGATATAATGTGACCAAGAATTTTACCTTCTTGGAGACCAAACACTATATTTTTGGGATTTAAAGATAGCCCAAACCTTTTTCACTTCTCAAAGACCTTTCTAAAATGTTTAAGGTGCTCTTCATCAGTTTTAGAATAGACTGTAATGTCATCAAGATAAATTACAATGAAGTACCCTATTTCTTCTTGGAATGCAATGTCCATGTCTCTTTGAAAGGTGGTAACATAATTCATTAATCCAAAAGGCATTTTCACATACATTAAAGTGCCCCAAGGAGTGGTGAAGGTTGTTTTAAGTTGATCTTCTGGGAGCACTAGGACCTGGTTGTACCCTGAAAAGCCATCTAATAGAGAAATCCTCTTAGAACCAACTACCTTTTGTAATATATGTTCCATTTTGGGAAAGGGGTAATTGTCTTTTAGTGAGGCTCTGTTTAAGTTTATAAAATCGATACACAACCTAATTTCTCCTTTCTTTTTCCTTACAGCCACCAGGTTAGATACCCAATATGAAAAACTCACGAGAACTATGATTCGAGCCTCATACATTTTCTTAATTTCTTTTTCTACTAGGGGTAACTGTACAGGGTTTATTCTGCACAGATTTTGCCCAAAAGGTTTCTGGTTTTCTTTCAATGGAATCTTATGCTAGATGATCTCTGTGTCATAAGCTTTCAAATCCTCATAGCTCCAAGCAAAAACATCAACAAAATCTTTAAATAAATCAATGTATTTCCTTTTGATATGTGCTGGAAAGGTTTTAGATAATTTAATCATCTTGGGCTTGTCCTTGTTGCCTATGTTGCATTCTTCAATATTAGATTCAGTGGGTTCTATTTTTGGTTTCTTTGCCACATCATTAAAATCAAAGAGGTCCTCAAGGGGTGCTAGTCCTCTGGGTATGCTTTTATCTTTTGACTGTAGTACCTCTATGTCTTCTTTATCTGCGTTATTGTATTCTCTTGTTTGATATTCAAATTCTCTGGTCAGCATGTTTACTTTTGCAATAGGGGATGGTTTGTCTTCATCAGGGGGTTCTTTATCCAGACATTTTTCTTCAAACTTGGAGTTTGAATCTGGAAATTCAAACTCATTCCTAGAAAGAAAGAAATCCTCTATCTATTTATCACCCTCAAAAACCTACCAATATTGTTCATTATCTGGTACTACTGGTCTGTATTTTGTTTGAACAATGATCTGTTTGCCACTGAGTGGTATTTGACTTGAACTAGTAGCACAAGCTAACCCATTTGCAAGTATGTTTTGGCTTCTAGGGACAAACACCAGCTCATATTCTACAAATGTTTTCAAAATATCCATGGCATCATTCCTATATGCCCTTAATCTAGGATGCTTAGCAGTGTACTCTCCATTTATTTGTTTGATGACCAGTATTGAGTCTCCATGAACAACTATACTTTTGGCTCCTAGTCTTTTCAACAGATGCAGCCCTAAGAGGAGAGCTTCATATTCTACTATGTTGTTTGTACATTTGAAATTTAGCTTGAAGGCATGGCTTTCAGCATAATTGTTTTCATTATTGTGCAACCATACCCCAGCTCTTGCATTCCTTTTAGTGCAGGACCCATCAAAGCCCATGCTCCATAAGGGATTGTTTGAAAATTTGTTATCAGTTTCATCCCTTCTGTCATCTTGTTTCCTGAGGTCAACAAGCTGATGGGTAATCTGCTCTCTACAGTCTTGGTTATGATTTTCTAATTCTGCAGATTGTTCAAATATTTCTCCCTTGTTTTCCTCTGCATCTAGAGTTGTCATTATGTTTAGATTTGTGGGCTCCACTCTGATGTTTGAATTTTTTTTCTCTAGCTCTTGCTCATCTGTAAACTCATCATTGTAAAGGATAAAAGATTCTAGGTCTGTATGGATAGATTAAAGAGGGGAATTTTCTGGTTTCTTTGGACTCCTAACCATAAATTTCATGTGTGCTTCCCTATATAGTCTTCTAAGCTGGCTGAAAACAGGGATAGTGGCATATGTCATGTCCATTTGCATTGTACCCTGTAGCTTGGCACCCCATGATCTTGACAGCAACATGCCATACTTGGGAGGTACAATAGCCACTACAACATCCATTACCATGCACTTGGCTAGGATTTGGGTCAAATTTACACAGAGATCTTTGATCAGGCCCAAACACTTCACTCTGCTAGAGTCAAAAGAATATAAATCCTTATATGATATGGTTATCTCTAGGCCTAATTTTTCCATGATCACTTTTGGCATGAGGTTGTGTGAAGCCCCTGAGTCATGCATAGCATTATGTATGATTTTTTCATGGATATTTAGACTAACATAAAAAGGAGGCACTACCCCTTCCTGAAAATTTTCTTCAAATTTTGGGCCAAACAAGAGAGCTGGTTGATCCTCATTTAAGTTTACAGAGTCATTGTTTTCTCCTAAGCTTAAAGCTTTCAAGATTTGACATTTATATGCATCTTGGGTGGCCAACTCAGTGAGAGGGATAGAAATTTTGATTTTTGCAATTTCACTCTCCAGATTGAAAGGAGACTGACTCTTTGAAAGGTTCAATTCTGTTTTGTTGGTCACTGTTTTATTGGCAAAATCAGCTTGCTGATTTTCACTATGTACATTGGTTGAAACTGTTTTTTCAAGAGCATTACTTGTAATGCTAGTGTTGCTGGTTTCTTCACTTGGTTTATCAATGGTTTGGATGTCTTTGTCTTTGTTTTTTCAAGAACTCTTAGCTGTTGTTTTGTTGCTTTCAATAGTCCCTTTAGGAGTCTTTTCAGGTCTTTTCATAATGGTGATTTTAGAGGTTTTTGGTTTGGGAGCTTATGGGTTCTTTTTACTTCTGAGATCATATTTTTCTCGGACCATCATGATGGCATTCTCGAATCCTAACCTATAGTCTTCAGATTCTAACCCTTCCTCATCCCAACGTGTGTATGAGGTCTGGCTGTTTTCTGTGAAAAATTTGTGATCTTGGTTATCCACTTCCATCATGTTTATAATAGTTCCCTCTGATTCTTCTATTATTCCCTCATCCTCATCAAGGAAATTTTCTTGGAATGGAGGTATGATTTGTTGGTCAGAGTCACTTTGTCTATTGGGAGGAGTTTTTCTCCTAAAGTTTTGGTTCTAGTTTTGAGACTGATTTCAATTCTGACTATTGGTTTGGACAACCATTTTCTCCATCATTTTTTCTAGCCTCTCCATGTTTTTGGCTAGATTATCAAATTTGGAATCAAATGTAGAAGCTGTAGTGTTACACCATTTTTTGGTCATCTAACCTATTATCATTAGATGGACCCAAGTACACCATGTAAGACTAATTTTACCCTAAGTAAAATTGCTTTCACTATGTAAAATAACTTAATAAAACACATTTATTAGGTTGTTTATGGTCTAAACAGAAAACCCCAAAAGGAAATATTAAACAAACCTATATTTGTTTGATTTTCCTCATAGAATAATTAATTAAACAATAATTTAATTATTATTCCTGGTCATGTTTAACCCAAAACAAGGAAATTAATTAGATAAATCTTTATTTATCTTATTATTTTCTAGGAATAATTATTTAAATCTTATTTAAATAATATTCCTTGTTAAATATGACTAAATCACTTATAAATAATTAAATAAATCATTATTTATTTGATTATCATTCAACCACTTCCTTAAAATGATAAATAAATCATTTATTATTTAAAAATAAAGGGATTTGACCCAAGTCAAATACTTTTTCCCTCCAATAAATATAATAGAATATTCCATAAAAAGTGGATCTAGATTTGGTTAATGTTATTTTAATCATGCACCAAGATCTAGAATGACCCAATATTTTGTTATAAATAGGAGGGTTTTTTCTACCATTCTTCACCTTTTGTTGCCTATTAGATCACTCTGGATCTAAACTCTTGGTCTGACTTTGAGCCATTATCATTGTCATATTTTCCATTATTTGCTGTGTGAGCTCCCTTTGAGTTCTATCTTTGTTTGGGTTTTCTACACCAACAGGAGAGAGAAATGCTAGATCTGAAGTGCTAAGGACTTCCAAGAACCCATCCCATTGAGGAGAATTGGAAACACCTTCTTGTTTTCCTCCCAGGTGCCCTTAATACAAAAAATTCTTTTAAAAATATTGTTCTTGTCTTGTCTATTGGATGTATGGAGCAAAACCTTATTTTTACTGCTTAATGTCTCTTTATGCATAGATCTAGATTTTTGCAGCATTTGTCTTGATCAAGTAACTGCAGATCTGAAGATATTGGCAACCATATTTGATGTTAGGGCTATAAGTTATGCATAGCTAAAGTGGTATTTTTTCGTACACTTCGACAAAAGATTCATACTAACAACTGGCGACTCCACTGGGGGAGGGGGCAGCACCTCCCGCACTTGTTCCCTCCCTGTAGCACGTATCCATGATACAGCATGCCTCCTCTTTTAGCCCAACCTCCTATTCACCATACTGTTACCCAACCCCCTTATTATTTGTATCCTCAGTTTGGTGCTCCAGCTCCTCCAGCATCAGCACCCCTGCCTCCCTTTCCTTCTCAACCCCTGCAACAGCAGTCACCACCCCCTCAAGAGCACGTGGATGCACAGCAGGGATTCGTGGCTACCCAACCATTTGATGGACAGGTGGCCACTCAACCTTCCCCTTCTGGTTCCTCTAATTACCAGATCCTCATGATGAACTCTGATCCACCTCTAATCGTCGACCTTAACCTTCAAATTCGGTCTCGTCAGTACCCCAAGCCTCCCGCTCCATCTGTCCCCGAGTCCCCTTCTTCAGGTTCTACAGAGCCTCTTTTGACATCCAATGGTCCCTTACATATCCCTCAACCCAACGTTGAGGTTCATACCAAGATTCCTAAGGGACCATTACGCCGAAATGTTGCTTCTGGTCGAGCTGCTCAGTCGTATAGCATAGTAGATGATTTGGCGCAGTCTCCTACTGCCATTTCTACATTGGAACTCCTCCAGTCGTGCCCTTCCCAAAAGAAGGCTCTACTATCTGCCATGGGCACTGTAGAACCTGATGCTGACCAATTGATTATTTTCGATGCCCATCAATCAGAACATCCTCCTCTTCTTGCTTCCGTCGGTTTCCAAATCCCAATCAAAATCCGGAACGCTAACATTTCTCGGTGTATCATTGATGAGGGGGCATCCACCTGTGTGATGTCTGCTTCGGTTTGGAAACAACCCGGATCTCCTGAGTTGGCCCCTTCCACGATCACCCTTCGAGCGTGGGATGGCCACGCCTCCCAGCCCATTGGCATATTCCGTAATTTTCGTATCACTATTGTGGGCAAGACTATTTACGTTGACGTTGAAGTCATCGACGCCCCTCTAGATTACAACATTCTCTTAGGGCGGAGCTACACCTATGCCATGTCTGTTGTCCCATCCGAGTTTTTCCGCAAGATGTCTTTCCCTCATAATGGAAAGATAGTCACCATTGACCAGTTGACATATCATGAGCCAAAATCTCAGACCTCCCCTGAGACGACCATCTCTTCTATAGCCAATAAGAAAAATGTCGATTCTTTGACCAGTGTCTCTCACGGCGTCTACAAAGACTCCTCTTTGCTTGAAACCTTCCCTGGTCTTCCTCCTCCTCCTGTCTCTGACCCAAGCTCATCGAATGTTTGCATGATGCAATTGTCTTGGGCTGCTCTCAAGCAATCTGCTTCGGCTAGTCAGCAACCGCGCTCTCCGCAACCTGCTCCTAGCCCTTCACCTGCAGCTGGTATTCATGAGCCTCTTTACCCTCCTGGAATGGTTCCTCCAAGACTTAGCCATTTAGGAGCCCTCCCACCTGGCCATCACCCCTCTGGTCAAATACCGTTCCTAGCTCCCCCACCAGGAGTGTACACGGTACCTATCATGGCCACCCTCTCTCTTCCTAACCTGACCCTTGGGATTCCCATTTGGTACCATGATCCTCCAGCCGCAACCCTTCTTGGTCAACCCAAACCTTATATTTCTTTGACCTCGGTCCAACTGGCCCCCATGACTTCTCCCGCTTCAACAGTGCCTCACTCACCTCAACAGGAACCACCTCCTGTTGCGACTGCTTTGGGTAAGAAGGGAAAAGCTCGCAAGGGGGCATCAAATGAAAAGGCTACCTGGACAAACTCGGCCCCTCCTCGACCTCCACAGCATACCATCCAGTGTGCTTTGTGTGATGTTTTCAGTCACGCCACCCATACCTGTCCTGAATTGCTTCATCTCAAGCCCATGGTTAATGTCGCGTTCCCTGAGTCCACGGTCCCAGAAGCCTCTGTTCCTTTCGCGAACACGGCCAAGAACCCGAATACTATTCACACCTACCACCCCTATGCTTTGTGTGATCTCCATGGCCATTACACCCACCTTTGTCCCCGCCTCGAGGACTTCCGCACCTCTCTAGCCGCGGTCCGCCATTTCGAGGCCAAGTGCAATGAGTCCACATCTCCCCTATTTGCGCATTTTGCTTTGGAAAAACTACCAGACATGACTTATCCCATTGACATTCCCCCTCCTGATGTCGAGATGACAGAGCCTTCATCCAGCATTTTCTACCTATCATCATCCATGAGACCCTCGGGGAACATTCCATCTGAATCCTCCCTTGTTGTTTCGCTTGACCTTCCTTCAGCGATCACCTTGGGCTCAACATCGGTAGATCCTTTATCTACTTACTCTTCTGTCACCCCTTGTGACGATGCGCATGTGAACCTCTCTTCTCATGATGATGATTCAGGTAGCTTCGCCACGTCAGGTGGTCTTTCTTCCACCAGTCACCCCATCTTCTATCACGATGATGACATTATGGAAAAAATCCCCACCCCTGACTTTATCTATTCCCCCTTACATCGAACCCATGCATTCACACCACATACACCTTGTGACCATTACATTGAAACCCAATGTTTGGGTAAGGGGGCACCCACATTTTAGAGACCAAGAGAAGCAATTCTTCACAACTCTCCTAGTGTATCTGGTCATGCCGAATTTAGTACCATTTTTCTTCCACATTTAGAAGAACCTCTAGAGTCCCATATCACTTCAGATCACTCTAGGGATGATACCCCTTATCATTCCTTCATCTTACATCAGCAACTCCATCTCTTAGACATTGTTGTTGACCAACCTATAGCTTTTTCGCGAGAGCATCAATTCATTATCTCCAAATCCTCTCTTTGGGATAGTGACACCAGGTATGCCAACCTGGAAACTTAAAGTCCATTTGATTCCTATATGCAATACCAAAAGAGATTGGTAATCATCCATTCCCTTTCTCACATTGCATAACCATAACGAAAACAAATGGCGCACCACATCATTAAAATGTGTTTAGATTCCCCTTTTTCTAAATACATTTTGGCATGACCACACCATGCTTGGGGGCACCTATGCCCCTCAACCCTAACCCTCCTCAAAATTGAATTTCTTCACTTGCAACACTCATACTAGGGGCACCATTTGGCCTCCATACTTATCCATGCTCGTGTTGATGTTCATCGTGAGTTACCATCTTGTACTCATTTTTCATGGTCCCCCATTGGACCTTTACTGTGTGGCAGCACCATCAAGTCACCCTTGTTTAGAGCATCCAAGTTGAGTCATCATCGCATTCATGGAGTCTATCCCGAGTCCCTTTGTACCCTGCTATAGTCCTCCATCCTTCATTACTTGGTCCCTCTCTTGTGTCGCACATTATGGCCTTCAATACCACTGTCCCCTATCCCTCATGATATTGTGTCAGTCGCTACCAAGGCATTCATGCCCTTTATTCTCTAACAGGGGAAGTCGTCCATTCGCTACTCAGTCCCCTCCATTTCATCATCATCATTGGTATTAGTCTGTCAGTCACTCTACTATTTTCTCTCGTGCCTTAGTTGAGGATCCCTTATTGCCTCACCTATGGCAAACCTCCTTCTGTCGACATCAGTGCCATTCATTCCAGAAGACAGGTCTAGAGGGCGGTGTACATTGGTTCCAGCTTCCACTCTTGTTCAGTGCCTCGGATCAGGCAAAGGGATTTCTCATTACCCTTTGACTTGATTGTTTCTCAGCTCCAGCTCCTTTTAGCATAATTGAGAACCGTATACTTGAAGGTTCAGTGATGCAGCAGCAGCTCTTGGTGATTCCCGGGTGTGTGTGAGATGTCTCAACCCTCATGAGGGGGTGGCCCTGCAGGTAACCCCCCACATGCCCGGATGACCTCTTCATTGCAGCCTTCGATGCAGCTCCATATATTTGATGATGTCGGCCTTAGCCACTTGCAGTGCCTCTTTGATTTGCATGTATCAGTCAGATTTTGCGAGCCCTTCCCCATTCCCAAGGGGCATTTGGGTTGTATTTGTATCTCATGTACTCAGATATTATTGTATAAGTCCTGGCTGTTATCCCAGCCACAACATGTATGTGGGATCCCTCATTGTATTTTTATCTGGCTCATGTTTATCTTGGCTGTACTTTATAGTTCAGTCCCTTGTTTACTGGACACACTATTCTTTTGTACTTTGTCTCGGCGAGCATAAGTATGCCTCCCCCGCCGCCTTTAGCATAGGTACCCTCTCATAAAAAGAGACTTGTTGCACCTGTAAGTCTCGTCTCCTCAGGGTCTAGTTCTTCAGCACATTAGGCTACCTTCCATTTCTCTCTCTGAATTCCCTTTTGATGTCTGGTGATTGAGTTCTTACAACGTACTTCGGTCATATGATTTTCTCCTAACACTCGCACGCTGGGGGGCAATCTGTTACACCATTTTTTGGCCATCTAACCTATTATCATTAGATGGACCCAAGTACACCATGTAAGACCAATTTTACCCTAAGTAAAATTGCTTTCACTATGTAAAATAACTTAATAAAATACATTTATTAGGTTGTTTATGGTCTAAACAGGAAACCCCAAAAGGAAATATTAAACGAAATTATATTTGTTTTATTTTCCTCATAGAATAATTAATTAAACAATAATTTAATTATTATTCCTAGTCATGTTTAACCCAAAACAAGGAAATTAATTAGATAAATCTTTATTTATCTTATTATTTTCAAGGAATAATTATTTAAATTTTATTTAAATAATATTCCTTGTTAAATATGACTAAATCACTTATAAATAATTAAATAAATCATTATTTATTTGATTATCATTCAACCACTTCCTTAAAATGATAAATAAATCATTTATTATTTACAAATAAAGGGATTTGACCCAAGTCAAATACTTTTTCCCTCCAATAAATATAATAGAATATTCCATAAAAGGTGGATCTAAATTTGGTTAATGTTATTTTAATCATGCACCAAGATCTAGAATGACCCAATATTTTGTTATAAATAGGAGGGTTTCTCCTACCATTCTTCACCTTTTGTTGCCTATTAGATCACTCTGGATCTATACTCTTGGTCTGACTTTGATCCATTATCATTGTCAAATTTTCCATTATTTGTTGTGTGAGCTCCCTTTGAGTTCTATCTTTTTCTGGGTTTTCTACACCAACAAGAGAGAGAAATACTAGATCTGAAGTGCTGAGGAATTCCAAGAACCCATCCCATTGAGGAGAATTGGAAACACCTTCTTGTTTTCCTCCCAGGTGCCCTTAATACAAAAAATTCTTTTAAAAATATTGTTCTTGTCATGTCTATTGGATGTATGGAGCAAAACCTTATTTTTACTACTTAATGTCTCTTTATGCATAGATCTAGATTTTTGCAGCATTTGTCTTGATCAACTAACTGCAGATCTTAAGATATTGGCAGCCATATTTGATGTTAAGGCTATAAGTTATGTGTAGCTAAAGTGGTATTTTTTCGTACACTTCGACAAAAGATTCATCCTAACATGTGGAGTCTTCCCTATAGGTCACCTTCTTTTTAGCCCTTATCCTAACTCTTTTTTCAATTAAGTTTGCTTGCACACTCACAGCTCCCTTCTACATGTCTTCTAGAGTTGAATAGTCTCTCTCCCTTAGTTGATAGGCCATGTCAGCATTGAAACCTTCCGGATATTTCACTAAGGCCATTCCTTGGGGAGCTTTCTTGTGGGGTGGAAGAGAATTGTAGACACTGTTAAACCTGGTGGAGTAATCATGAACACTCTCTCCCTTATTTCTTCTAAGACCTTTTGTACTCTGTTAATATTTGTAGAGGGTTGCTTTTGATTTCCCATTTTTTTATGAAAGCTTGATGTAAAGAGGGAAGGTCATTGATGCTGTTAGGAGTTAAGCCTTTAAGCCACTTTTTTACTTCTCCTCCTACTCTTTGAGAAAATATTCTCATCTTAATGGTATTATCTTCTATTTCCATATAATCAAAAGCATCCTCCATCCTATCTACATGTTGTTGAGTTGTGGTAAATTCTTTTCCAGTGAAATGGGAAATTTTAGACTGATAGTCATTGGGTAAAGGCGCCAGAGGCTGTGGCAATACTAGGGGAGCATACCATGCTGCCATGATAGTGTTTTGTGGGGGGGAAGGAGTAGCTTGGACAGCAGGTATGTGGACGACCGAAATGATCATACCAGCAACAAACTGTTGAGAAAATTTAGGGTGAGAGAGACCCAAGTTATGAATGAAGTGGATATCAGGAGGTGTTGATGGAGGGGTTTCTTTGTCACTAATATGTTGACCACTATGTGGTGGTGAGCTTGGAGGTTCAAATTATGTTTGATCTACACCACTAAATGACTTAGTTTTTGGTAAATTACTTGGTAAATCTAATTCAGCTTGAGTATCTGATAGAGCTGCAAGGTTTTCAGGTGTTGAGTAAGCTCTATGAATAGGTCTAACAATAGTTGGATCCCTAGATGTGAAAGACTTCCAAAGAATGCTTTCGGGATTGTCAACTATTTCAAGAGGATTTGGATCAGGATAAGTTCTGGTATGGATTCTTCTTGAAGCCAGTATGTTAAGTTTCGGATCCAAAAAGGAGAAAGCTAGCCAGATATGACAATATTTAAGTGGAAAACTATCTTTAAACAAAGAAGCTTAATCCTATGTGTTTCCATTAGTATGGATGATGTTGTGATGAAACTGGTCTCCCAGTGGAGTCTTGTGGAAATAGAGGTAATCAACAGGCCTATTGATCACCAGTGAAGTCTTTTGGTCATTTAGGAACTGTGGAGTTGCCAGGTGGAGGGTTTAAAATGTTCAAGAACATTTACTGTCCACCACAGTGATTAACTACCAAATCGAGGCTAATTGGTCTTCTTTGAGTTCTTAGAGATGTTTTAAGGAGTGTTTTACTCAAAGTTCCCCAGCGGAGTCGCCATTATGTTGGGGTTCCTGTGATTTGGCAGATTTGGAAATACTAAATGACAAGACAACATCAAACCACTTTGGGATCTCAGGATCTAGCCCTCCTGGATCTAGAGATGGATCTCTCTATAAGAGCAAAGAATAATATATCTTTTAAATTCCAAATTAAGGTATTATGCTAGCTATAGGGCACAAGGGTTTATGTTTTGTTTGTTTGGTTGGTTTGGAAACATGAAAGAAGGGTTAAATGAATGTAAAGGAATGAGTAGAGAAGGATTTTTTGGCAATGGGGAGACAATTCATAGAGAACACAAGTCCACTGGGCAATGGGGTCATAAAAGGGTTTACTTGCAATTCAAATATCCAAGGCTTTCAAAGGGCTAGTCATCTAAAACAGAGGATCTCTTAGGATGATAGTATGGGATGAAACAATAAGAAAATGAATGGGAATGACAAGGAAAACCTTCCAAGGTGAACACTTCAGAGTAAATCTAGGGACCGGGCATGCCTTATACCTCTATGATCCTAACTCCCGATGAGGCTAACTCCGAAGACAACAATCCAGCAGTCCTCCTGACTACTTTCAGACAGTAGAAAACATTTAAATTCAAACAAAGAATGAAGTCTAAGATTAGAGAAATACTTTTAACCTTCTCTTCTTTTGGCATTCAACTCAAAGGGATCTTAGAAAGGTTAACTATTAGAAAAGGAACCTAGGGGACAGGGCTAATCACTAATTTCCCTATTCTCCCAATTCTTTCAGCTAAACCAAACAAGAACATCTGAGAAACAAACTCTAAATTCATACATCAGTAAGCATGGAAAAACCAACTTCTATACTGGTTAAATTATGCTAAATTTGTTCTTAGATACACAATTAGCAGAAAACATAAAAATAAGAAAATGCAGTGAGCATTAGGTTACTTGCAGCAGTATATCCTAAGCTAAATTTACTGTTTTCTTATCAGAGAAGATGAAACATGATGTAAAACAGAGGGAAAACAATAACGAAGAAGGGACAAATCACCACTGATTTAGATCAGGATCCGATGAACATGCTTGTCATATTAGTAGAGCAAAACCAGTCACATACATTCTTGTCCAATATCTTGATATCATCCAAAAATCATCTCCCAGCCTACTTACAACTACTACTCACAGAACTCTAACTCGGTGAAACAACTTACAATTAGTGATTTTCAATAACCAACCAACCAACATTTTCAATGTATTTCTCATGAGTTCTTATAGGTGAAAAAGTGATAGTAGTGGTAGATAGGATTTAAATGATTCATTAAAACAAAGGGAGAAGTGTATTCGGAGCCCATTCTGTTTTAATATCTTTACATTAACTTTTAGTACTCTTTAGATGATTTCGGGGTCTTCGTCAGATTGATAATAACTCCAAGGGTATGTTCTTGAAGTACTCTCTGGTCTGTAGTACACTTTTTATCATCTGTGACAAGAAAGGGTGAAGATTTTCCTTTCAGGTCTTCCATACTTTTTAACTAATGCACTGACAGTTTTTAGGACTTCTTGTCTGAATAGTAACTACTCTGGAGCTTGATGAAGAATAGAGAATGGGTAGTGGTGATTTGGTCCTTTATTCAGTAAAAGGAATGTCCTGCTGATATATCCTCTGCACTGCTGCGATCAATGATTTGTATTTAATATGTGCTGAATGTGGATTAGGCTTCTTAATCTTCAATGTTATTCCTTTAACCCTTTAATCTCTTCCTGATACACTTTAAACTTCCGCTGACCTGTTTGTGTGAATATACAGGTTACAAAGGCACCGAAGGGTTTAAGTCGGGTCAATAGCCTTGATTTTTAATAAAACATGCCTTTAAACCTTCTCAGATATTTCTTCCTCAGTGCTCTTCAGCTCTGCGATGGTATTTCACTATTGTCGTGACTGTTAAAACAGTGTGAATTCACCACCTTTGGAACCTGCAAAAACAAAAACTCATTATAAAAACTAGTGGGAGTGGGGAAGGACTGCTTCAGAGCCTCGTGGGGATGGAGGATTAGTGAGGGGGAAAACTGGATTCAACGGAAAATAGGCTTAAAATCATGGTGGAAGGTGAAAACGGGTCTGATGGGAGTTTGGGTGCGACGTGCATTCTGGACCGTTAGATTAGACTAACCAACGGTGGAGATTGCTCGATGGACTCATTGGGGGGATAGATGAGAAACAATGAAATGATATCATGATATAATGTGGGTTGTTAGATCAGGATGATCTACAGCTGTGATTTAAAGTGGAAATGACGTTGCAGGGAGGTGGGCAGTATGGTGGAAAACCGGAAGTGGTTTTCGCGCACAAAAAAGGGGGGGAGGTAGTATCCACAAAAAAAATGCGATTCCATACACCTTTTGACACGCGTCCCTCCGAATACAGCCCATTTCGCGTAATTTTTTGGCGTTAACTCTCGGGCGCAAAAATTAAGCGAAACGCATAAGCAACCGTCGTATTGGAGGCTGCAGATCCAACGATGCGAATTGCACGTGATAGGCAGCAATGTGTGCGGGTGGAATGTGTGGTGGGGTTGAGTTAGCACTGTTAGATCTGTGGATCAGACGGTTGGGATTTAAAGAGAAAGTGGAGTTTTTGAACAAGAGGAAAACAGGATAAGTGAATGAGCGGAAAGATGGGAGCCATCAGATCTGTAGGAATGGATGGCGGAGATCTAATCGACGATCAGCGGAACAGTGAAAGGGAGAAAGGAAAAAGCGAAGTGCAATTAAATCTTGTCCGTCGATTCTTGTGTATTCGACAGTCAGGATCAAATCGGGGAATCGGGCCATTGGAGGAAAAGAAAAAAGGGAAACATGTGTTTGCGATATGCGATTAAGCGATGGCCGTAGGATCGGAAGAGATCAACGATCAGGATTAAATCTGCGGGGTGATGACAGAGGGCTATGAGTGGAGCGTGATTGAATCTTGGCCGTCGGTTCTTGTGGATTCGACGGCTGAGATTAAATCAGGGGATCGGCATCGAAGGAGGGAAAGGAAAGGACAAAAGGGAAAAATGTGATTGCCGATTTGCTATGGAGCGAGAGTCGTTGATTTGAAAACTAGATCTACGGGGGAGATTTAATGATGAAGAGAAAGGAGGAATGGTGGGTTTTGGAACAGGGAGAAATAGGGGTTGTTAGATCTGGGCATAGCATATCAAATCAGCGGTGGAGGATTGATCACGAGATCGCATCGGCGGGAGGCAAATAACCATGTAAAACAATAAAATGTGTTTTGCGATGTGATGAATACTTGCGATGCGATGAGTGCTTCGCGCCCAGTCACAGTGCAGGTCATATGTAGAAAAGGAGCTGGGGCTTAAGGCCGAAAGGGGTTTAAGGCCTTTATATAAAAATGAAGGTTTTTAGGCCAAAATAAAGGTTTTTGAAGGGTTTTCGAGGGTTTCGATAAGGAAAAAAGGGTTTTTTTAACCAAATGAAAGGGGGACATAAGGTTTAAAAAGGGTTTTAGGAAGATTTAGAGGTTAAATGAGGGAATTTTTTGAGGGATTTTTGTGAATGGAATAAGGGTGACAAATGGGGATTTTGTGGGAATGAAATGGAGCAAATGGAGGCCTTTGAAAGCAGTCTCTTTCACAAAACAATAGGGCTCATCAATGGAAATAGTGGTGAAGATTCTTTAAAGGATAGAAGACACATGGAGGCTTCAAGAATGATAGATTTACAAGGGAAATGTTTCTCTTGAAAACTCAAAAACATATTTAGCCACCTGTTTGCTTTGACAAAATTTTATAGGTGGCTAACACAAGGATATGTATTGATTTTTCATCTAGAATTATTTATTTTTAAGGTTGTTTTTATGTTTTGACATTTTTTTCTCAACTTCAATTAACCTAGGTAATTTTATCTTCGTGAGATTCATTTTTGAAAAAATTAGGGGTAATTGCTAGTTTAGTAAAGGTGAAAGAAATCTAGTCTCTCAATGAATCACTATGTAAAGTTGATTAAATACCAAAAAAATTAAGCACTACACCAAGTCACGATTAAACAAAGTAGTACGAAAGTTCTTTCCCGATATTTTAACCAAAAATTTCATTTAGTTTTACATATTGAAATGAGGTCCCAGAAAACATATTTTCTCCATTAACAAAACGCATATAGATATCCAAACTTCTACACATACGAAACTCAATTTTGAACACTCGGAACAATTTTTCAATATGGCTGGGAATGGAACATGAGTGTCCCCACATCCCAGAATTTGTTCAGTCTATGGAAAAATCTCTAAATTCATGGCTATAACTTTATACCTTTCGTAGAAATCAACACAATAGTCTATCTATTTGTTCTTCTTACACATGGGTGCTATTGTCAGGCAAGTGATATGAATCATTCCTCTTCCTCCAAAATGATGACCATGCATTTCCCTAAGATAGAGAAAAAGTGCCAAATTAGGCTTCAAATAAATACCATGCATTTCCCCAGGACGATGAAGAGAATCACGAAGCTAAGTCCTCTCTTTCAATCTCAATCCATTGAACTGACAGCGCTTTCCCATCCATATTTGTGCAAATAATGGAGTGTACTACTGAATTTCTTCTTTTCTGTGTCAATTTCTGGCCATTAGGCTTCAAATTAGGCTTTCTAAATCTCATCCATTGTGACGAATTCATTATCGTCTGACTTTTTCCACTTCTTCACTTCCATTCCCACCTTCAACTCCTTCGCCACCAGTATTGAGTTAGAAAATTAGTCTGAATGTTGTGGCCAAGCCACCATGTGAACACCCATGTTGACGCTCTCCAAAGTCAAATTCCACACGCAATGCATTAAGAAACTACTAGTAAACCCTCGAGCCAATTCCTAGATTTGTTGGAATGATAGGGAACATATTATACCAAAAGAAACATAAACAATTAATGTTGGAGCTTGGTTGTCCAGCCATCTCAAGTAACTTCCAACTTTTGAACTACCCTTCTTAGTCGTCCAAATTGATTAAGGAAGAAAATGACCTGTGGGAAACAGAGGATACTCACCATAATGTTCTCGGCGTATTTGTTGTCATCCATGAATTGAGATTCGAGGCCGAAATTTTTTTTCATAAGATGTCTTCTTATCAGTGCTAGAATTTATTTTTTGCATCTAGATATGGAAGTAATAAATATATCCAGGAAGCACCAGTTGTATGATACAATGCATTCCAAAATTCGATTCCCCTTTGCCCATATAGTTGAGAAATAGGCGTTGGCGCAATTGAAACTGTAGGAAGGGACTTCATGTTTTGTTGCCAGTCTGAACCCACCCCAGAAACCAGTCATTCACAATCAAAATCCTATTGGAAATGAAGAAGCATAGGCTATGTATCAGACGACTGAAAATCTCTCAAAGATCTTCCCTTGGACAGAGAAAACCAAATCGCTGAATTCATTTTCAGAAATACGGTAGTCGTAAGGTCTTGCACATGGAAATAATTTTTATTTGAGTGAGGAGGAAAAATGAAGTATCTGATTGGCCAAATCTACCCAAAAAAGCCCATAGAGGAACAACTTCGGTGTAATGTCAAGGACCTATGAAAAAATAATAGTTTTCAAACAAGCAATGACATGGAAATGTTGGAAGATATAGACCATTGAACAAGTTGGTTTTAATTATGAAATTGAATGAAATTTTAATTTCCACGAGATTAAAAATATTCTATGGGATCACTAGTTTTTTTTTTTCCTTTTTTCAATTCAATCCTTTTCTTATTCAAATTGATGATGAGCTGACCCAACCTTCCAACAATCTCCTAGTTGAAAAAGACAATGCCAAGAAACTGATGCTAACATATTTTCATAACTTTATCTAATGTATTTGAATGCATCACATTCCAAAATATGAAATATCTTCACCTAAGGAGGCTCGAGATAACCCAATCAATCCTCCAGCATGCCTCCCACAGGCTGCAAAGTCAAGATCCAATCTGGTCAAATACTTTGATCCAACACACCTTCACAAAACGTTGTTTTCCACACTTTTATTTTTTTGCTCCTGCAATTTTGGTTAGGGCACAATGCAATTCTTAAACCCCCATGCTGGAAGCAACCTAAACTCTTTAAGGGTTGTAGTCCTCCAAGGATGAACTTCTCCACATTTTTCAATTTCCCATTATACCACCATCTGATCAATCATTGTCCTTGCTGCAACGCAAGGAATGAGTCTCCATAAGATGGATGTTAAGAATGCCTTCTTACATGGTTCAATCAAGGAAGAGGTCTATGTGGAAAAAAATTTGGGTTTCAAAGTCCAAGATAGAGACACATATGTATGAAGGTTGAAGAAATCCCTCTATGGGATGAAGCAAGCCCTCACGGCGTGGTATGATAGGATCAATAGCTACATGATGAATTTGGGCTTCACTCGAAATGATGTTGATCCAAACCTTTATTTTAAGGTTGATAATGACAAGCCTCTCATTCTGGTTCTCTATGTGGATGATCTCTTCTTGACAGGTGTTGACCCTCTCATTCATCACGTTATCACAAAATTTGACCTGATAGGCTGCTTGATCAAACAATCTCATGTAACTATTTCAAACCAATCTTGTGACTGAGGCTTAGCCTCCTCAGCCTGAGAGGGCTCTCTCAAGGGTTAATGATATGGAATAAAGATATAGATGGCTAACTCTATTTAGGAAATAAACTGATTACGATAGATGAAGGTTGAAAATAACATTAGGGGAATTTTGAGGTCTAAAATGGGCCTCCTAAGGAAATAATAAAATAATAGCTAAACCAATAAAATAATATTTATGAATTTTCAATTCACTTTTTGCACCACAATCCATGTAACCATAGTTAAATTCAATTCAAAACTTGTACCAAAATTAAATTAATAAAAAATTGTATTGATGTGACTATAAATAAAAATGAGTTTTTCAAGAAAACGTCTTTATCATTGAACAACTAATGCATTTGTCATTTGTACTTAAATAACTTAAAATAAAATATAAATATAAATTTTTAAATTTTTAATTATATTATATGCTATTAATTAAAATTTATATTATTTAAATTGTATTATAACATGTAATTAATATACTATATAATATAATATAATAAATGTATATGGATATGCATTGTTTCTTTCAAGAAATATGAAATGACAATAATATATTTTTATTCAAAAAGTGTGAAATGACATTTATTATGAGTACTTTACTTTGACTTTAAAAGTACTTAAAGCACGACCATTGTTAACCATGAGTTTTTATCCACCATTGAGAATGTGACAAGTAAGTACCTTTAACTCAAGAGATGTCACCTCAACCATTAGGGATGATGTCATCCCCTAAAATGTGATTGGTTCTCATAAAGTGAATTTTGATTGTACATTTTCCTTAGGAGGCCCATTTTAGACCTCAAAATTCCCCTAATGCATCAGCATGTATTCATTTGGCTTATGGAGTCAAAGCTTTCAGTTATTCAGTAGGTCTACTTGACATGGAAGTTGAGGCAGATCAAAGTTTTTAGTAATAAGACACACACACATTAAACATGTAGAAACACAGTCAAATCACTTATAAAGGAAGTCAGGGCATCTTATAGATGAATTCTGAGTAATATAAATGAACATAACCGCAAATAAGATATATGAGAGATACATATAGAATAGGAAAACACTAAAAACTCCTTCAGAATCTCAAGTTGGTCAACTAAAAGATCTTTGTATTAGCTGAAACAATCAAATAACAATAAGCTGCAATTTTGCCAAAAATGTCCAACCCTTGACAAATTCGACCCCATGGCCTTTAATAGACATCTTACATCATTATATGATCTTCCTCTAGGCTAGATACATCGAATTTTTGTCCATTGACACCTTGCATAAATATAAAACATGAAATTTATTACAAAATGACACCTATCCTACTTGACAGTCCTATTTCAAAAAGGACTCAAACTCCTTATTACTATCTTTAACAAACCTTATCTACTTGAAATTACATCATTGAAAATTATATCATCACATGGTCAAATTTGAATAATGGTATTCATTTCTTCTTTACCACTTAGTTGACCTCCTCAAAAATATGAAACAATACCCTATTTTTTAGGCAAAGGATATTTTTTCTTCTTTGAGCATTCTAGCTATCATTTAATCTCTAATTCATGGTCTTGAATATTTAATCTTGGCTTGACATAGTCCATGACTCCTCCATAACCTCCAGCTATTCAGAAACCACTTTAAAGGCTGCTCCAAAAAATGTAATACATTGTGCTATGAAAATACAGCAGTTTCGTAATGCTTTTTGTAGCACTGCCTTACAAGCCTTTATCTTCAAAAATTATAACTATTTCCTCTTGCATCAGTTTTATCATCCTTAAACACATGTCTCATAACATTTTCAGCCCTTATCACCCTTTAACACTGATCAGAAAAGAAAAAACGCAGCTACAGCAGTTTCGTAGCACTTTACTACTTTTTAAGCCTGGAGGCACTACGAAACTACTGAAAACTACTAAAAGTATAGTTTTTTTGCATAATTTTGTCAAATGGAAATTGCAGTTGCCAAAAAATTGTAACCAACATGTCTTCATCATCCACAAACCATAAAACAACTCCATTTTAGGTTCCTTGAGGCATTTCTTCCTCATTAACAATTGGTTGACCTAATGGTTCTTCAATCATTGTCATTTTGATACCATTACTCTGCAGTTCATCACGAATCATTTCAAGATACTCTTGTAAATCCTTTACCTAATCTTTAAGACTTTTATTGGTAGCTCTCATATGAGTGTTCACCTTTCTTACATGTTTAGCTTCTACTCTTGCTAGAATTTCCCACTTGAAAAACTCCTGTGTATTGTCTAAGTCTTTAGAGACAGCATCAACCTATGTTTCCCAAACTGCCTTCATCTTTTCAAATTGCATTTTCTCAACACTGTGTTTCCTAGCTTCCTTTTTCATGACATCAATTTCCTGATTTTCCAATTTCAAATTTTCCTCAAGGAGCTGCAACTCTGTCTTTTCTATCACTTTTTCTTTTCCATTTTTTAATTTGCTGACTATATCCTTTACTGTGGGTGATGAGAGGTCAATAATCTCCTTAAGTGTTTGAGTTGTCTCAGTGGGTATTTGGACTTCTCTCTTGCTCTCCATCAATTTCCTAGCATGCCTTGTCATAGGCTTTCTTGCTTGGAAAATGAAACCTAAATCTTCTCCCTCAAACTCTAATCTCTTTGCAGACTTGGCTTTTTTCAACTTCTGCTCATCTTCTCTTATGAATTCAGCTTGAAAAATAGGTGTTTCCTCTATGTCAATGGCATGAAGAATATCCTCTAAATTCCCCTTTTTTACTTCTCTACCTTCTGTAGCTACTGTCTTTTCCTTCAAAACCACTGTTTGATTTCTAGTCATTCTTTTGGTCCCTTGTTTGCTAACATCTTGTTCTTGTTTTGCATGTTTGACCACCTTTGATTTATTTTCTGTAGATAAGGGATTTTGTGTGTCAAGAACCTGCACTTGCTTTGACTTTTTCTCAGTTTGTTTACTTGGCTTTACTCTTGCAGTTTATTTTTATTTTGCAACCAAAGGTTGGCTCTGTTCTACTACTAGTAGGATTTAGAGTATCCAACTCAAAACCATTAACAAACAAGAATGAGGACCAATCTCTGCCTAACCTTTTAAGTTCATCTAAAACCAATAATTTCATTAAGCCATGATGAAACAATGATGTCTCACTCCCCTTAGACTTTGCTTGACCCTTATTAGCCATATTTGAAAGACTTCTATGAAGATAAAAAGGTATGTCAAGGGAAATCTTACCAATGAAGTGCAGAAGTAATTTGAAATGGTATGAATAAACCTTGTGATATTTGCCTTCGCATGTAAATTATTTCTAGATGATGAGCAATAGTTTTGAATAATTATCTTTGATGCAACTTCTTGGAACAATATTGTTGAGATCCATCTTAATGTGCTTAGGCTTCATGAACTCTTTACACTGCTCCATATTAAATTTGAATCCTTTGAACCAGGTTTCTTGACCTCTTGGAATTTCTATAACAACAGCAATGACCTCTGGCGTAATAGAAAAACTTAGCATCCCCACTTTATTGGTTGTTCCACTGAAATTCATAGCAAATTCCTTGGATACCTGTGTATGACAGCCCTACAATTTCTCACAAAATTGTAAGCAATCTCCTCTTCTGAATGCTTCCATTACTATTGGGTCTTCAGTTATTGCTTTCATGTCTTCAGGTTCATGTCTTAAGCACTATCCTCCTCTATGTATTTTTCTTTCATCTGTCATAGTTCTTCAGAGAACCTCACATCCTCGCTTGATATAAATGTTTTAGCCTCACTTGATATAAATGCATCAGCCTCGCTTGATATGGATGTAGTAAATCCTTTGAAAGAACCAGCCTCAAGTCTAGCTTGATATAATAATGCTTCAGAGCTCAGATATTACGCATGGAGGCAAAAGGAATGAGAATGACTAATTAGGAAAGATATAAAAATTTAAATATCCTCTCATAACTAAAAATGATGGCTTATTCATAACCTACACTGACTACGATGACAGCAAATGTGGGTATGTACTTTAATTTCATCATTACATCACTCAACAGGCATCTAACCTACCCATTCCCAACGGTTTCTGACATTTGACAACTCAACTGACAAGACAGTTACAAAATCGCGCTTTCGTAGTGCCTGTAATGCAAAATTTACTTTTTGTGCTATGAAACTATCAGTTCTTTCGTACTGAAAAGTGACTTTTTATAGTGTAATGCGCTACGAAACTGTGGTTTCTTCGCTAATTAGGCAGTTTTGATACGAAAACTTTGGGGAATGAAGTGCAATGGAAAATGATGAATGTTGGACATGAAAAGAGTTTAAAAATGACTTTGTTTAAACCTTAGGGTAAGCTTCAAACTATAAAAAATCTAAATCCTCCCTTGATCAAATTTAAAATGACTCCTAAAACCCTATTTTGACCCATGAACCTATGTAACCTTGTAAAAATGATGTTTTGAATTTTTTGAGTGATACGACATCAATGTAAGAGGGAGCTAGCTTTTGAGTTTGAGATGGAGGACCTAGGACTGATGCTCTATTTCCTAGGCTTAGAGGTCTGCCAAAATCCAGGTGATATTTTCCTTCTTCAAGGAAAATATGTTGTGAAGTCGCTGGAGAGGTTTGGGATGGTGGACTACAAGTCTGCAACTACTTCGATGGAACTCAACTTTAAGAAGTTGTGTGGCAGTGCTGATGAGCTTGAGTTGGGAAATCCCACCTAGTATCGTCAACTTGTGGGGACCTTGATGTTCTTAGTGAATTCACATCAGGACATATGTTTTGTAGTGAACATGTTGAGTAAATACATGGTCGAGCCTCATCACATTCACTAAATTGGTGCCAAGAATCTCTTAAGATATATTCGGGGCATAATTGGCAAGGTGGATTCAATGTCATATAATCCATATCAACTACTCATATAATCCATACTCTTTAGTATATCAAAGACCTATAAATTGATGCTTATTTTCCCCTAAGACCCTACAAACCCTATATTCTCCTTGCAAACCTTAGCCTATATAATAAAAGCAAAAAAGATATGATCTTCAGGGTCTTAACTTGGTCATATGATCTCTATTTGACGCACATTATACCTCGTTAGAAATATATCTCTGAGGACTACAACTACTAATGTAATTTGTATGGTGTTAGACTCAGTCTCATCATCCCTTCGTCAGCAATTAAAATTTCTCTTTTACATTTCATTATTAGGGGTCTCATTTGTCCAGTCTGGTTGCATTCCGTTAAAAAGCATAAATTATCTGTCGGAAGGCTCTTTCCCTTATCTGCTAGCATGTGTCTAACCGCTAATTCATCAAAACTTATCCAAAACAATGTCTTCAGTCATTTATCATCAACAAGACTTGAGAATGTTTCTTCTTCAAAACCTTGTTTTGAAGAAGAAAGCATTAAAATCGTAATTATTCAAGTTTTTCAGTTAAGGATGTTTCATGTGTAGCTTTCCTGAGCCACCAAACTACAAAAGAGTGACAAAATACATCATCAGCAATCAGAGGCAAAGCAAAATAAAGTTGAAAAGAA
Source organism: Pinus albicaulis (assembly GCA_034641835.2). Classification (NCBI taxonomy): domain Eukaryota; kingdom Viridiplantae; phylum Streptophyta; class Pinopsida; order Pinales; family Pinaceae; genus Pinus; species Pinus albicaulis. The sequence goes on along the minus strand of CM076570.1, from coordinate 346,722,121 downwards.
ATGTCAAAGTTTCAAATATTGCAAAGAGGGTTCCAGATCGAAGATCAAAATCTATCATACATAATATATTTCCACAATTGTCAATTCATTTGTATATAAAGAGCCAATTCTAGTGAGGGCTTTGAATTAGCTGAGTTTGAAGAAACATTTCTTGTGATGGCACCCAGTACTTGGAGTGAGCAACAGTAAGCATTCACTGTTTCTTCTTTGAACCTTTGAAACAGTGGATTTTAAGAATTGCAAGATACTCTTGGGTTTGGGCAAATCTGATGAGAACAAACACAGAGACTGACCAATCTTGTGCTCTTTAAAATCACCGTACAGAGCCACCATGGTGGCCAAGGCTTCCCAGTCTCCACCTCTCAAAATGGTTTGCAATTTCCTTTTAATGTTGGTCACCGCATCTATGCTCTGCTTTATCCTGGACTGCTCTTCAGGTTATACATGTGTGTCACATTCACTACAGTTTGCGACGATAGCTCAAGAATTGCCAAAGGAAGTGCGCGCTACCCATACAGGAGGGGCGCTACCCACTTGAGGCGCGCTACCCACTTAAACGCCCCAGCCCTTTGCAGATAACACGGGCGCTACCCACTTGAGGCGTGCTACCCATTGGGTAGGTGCGCTACCCATATAGCGACAGAGCCAAGAATTTTTTTTTTTTTGCGTCTGGCTTCATTCCAAAATGCCACGATCAGCTTGCAACACATCTGACAGAAGAAACAAAAGGCGGAAATGCATTTACTGGACAGTTGAGTTGCAGTTTCATTCAACAGATGTGATCTTTGTTGACCATGAGGTTGATGAACATGCGGGCCTGCGGAGTATATTGGAAAAGCATCTGACAATTGGTCCTGGAAATCCTGTGTCACGTCATAAATTAAGGCATTTTTGTAAAGAATCTACTGAAAATCTGAAGCTTTTCATCAAGATAGAATATACAAAGGGTGCCAAAAAATTATATTATGAGTTGAATATTACAGAACCGCTGCATTCTCAACTTGTAGAGAAGGGGAAATTGAGGAAGGATAGTTTGTTTCTAATTGGGATTTTGATGAAGATTACATTTGCAGATAGATGTGAATCTATGGATGCAGTGAAGCCCAAGGTATAGATCTAATGGTTTCCTGGTCTATGGGTAGTGATTGAATGAATGCCTTCCCAGTCAAAAGTTCTGCTGCCATATCTACAGCAAATGAATGCACCATTCTCCTTCAGATGTTTAGCTTGCACGTGTCACTGCAATAAATAAGCACAGTTGTCATCATGACCTGAAATTGGCAGAATTTTATTTTAAAGGTTGTTTTTATTAAAATGGTAAATGTAACGTGGCAGTCAGAGATCGAAAGGCTAAAAATAAAACAAGACTTCTTACCACATCAGAAGAATAGGATTCGATTCCTATTTAAGACTTTAGTTAATGATTCAAAAGGATCTGCGCTCCAGTTTGTGTCTTTAAATTGGCCATCAAAGGATTTTAAGGGGAACGATCTTCTGTTTTTAGAACAAAGAGATGACTCTATCTCTATTTTTTTAACTTCAGGTGAAACAGCACCCTTGTTTTGAGTCGATCTGTTTTCTCCTAGGATAGTTTATTTAATGCATTGAAAATCATTTGTGGAAGAGTTTTGAGAGGTGCGTGGAGGAGAACAGAGAGTCATTGTACAGTTGTTTGACAGAGATTAATTGAAGAGTACAGCTCTATTTTATAAGATCCCTGTGGTATGAATTTGGCATATGTTTTTTCTCTGTTTTATATGTTCCTTGTTATGTTTACATTTCATTTCATAATCATTTCCAATTTGAATGTTTCTGAGTGAGAAGGGTAAAATTCAGCTTACTGCTTTGCCCTGGAGAAGCATTCATGTTTTGTGTTTCTTCCTCTGTTTGAAAGGGATTCATACATTAATGCCCCTTTCAGCTGTCTTAACAGTCCTTCCATTCCATATAATTTCAGTTTGGACGCTTAAGCTCTTGCCTACCTTGCCTTATGGAGTAATCTATGCCTTTGATTAAATCTCTGCTCTTGCTGTCTTTGCCCCATGCAGCCCAGAAACCCATATTTTATCAAAAACCCCTTTCTTATCTCTTTACTAGCCTAAAATCAGTTCCCATTTTAAGTCATCTCGCACCCTATTGCTCATTTTATCGAGATTGACTGGAGAGAGCCCTCTCCTGTCCTCGTAGGGCTAGCTACGAGGCTGAGCTTCGTTTGATGTTGCCTCGAGTTTTGCCTTCTTCAGCCTGAGGCAGATTTGAGCGCTAACATAGTGGCGACCATACTGGGGAATATGGTTTGTTGTTGATGTGACATTCGACTTGTAGATTGTCTTGCCTCAGTACATGTAATCAAGTTGCAGATCTGATGCTGATGGTGGACAACAGTCAGACACATATGAAGGCTGAAACATTCACCCGGCGACTCCAGCTCGATCCAGAGATTCCAGTGCTCGCTGATCCACTCATACAATGGTAGGGTATGTGGCAAACCCTGCACTGTGTGAAGCTGTAAAATAAGTAAGAAATCAGTTAGCAGATTTTGAAATTAATGAAGATTTTTTCAGTGTCTTGCTTCAATGTTTGAAATCTCCGAAGTTTCCTCTTGAAGCTAAAAATGGTATCTGTGAGTTAGTTGTTGAAAGAATTGAGAAGGAGATTCAGTGTTTAAATGATCAGATCCAGTCATATGATTTCCGAGATCCCAGAATGTTCTTGGAAACTCTTCCTCCTTCAAAACAAGAAACAATAGAGTTGCCTACAGATGTTTGCATTGACAGTGTGCAGCTGGAGGTATGTATTGCAGAGTTGGGGCAGCAAAGGGAGTCTGGCTTTTGCGATCCTATTGCAACGTACATGGAAGTGTTTTTCAGTTTGACCGATAAATCAAACTGTCTTTTACGTGACCAGACTCATTATGCGCGTGTATGGCTGTCAGCAATTACATCTATGATCTGGTTGAAGCACTCTCAAGCAGCATTCTTCTCAGATTTACTTGAATGGTTGACCTGGCATTATAGCATTACTTGATCCATGAACTCTGCAGAAAAGTAGGGTATATTTTGTAAATAAATAAGTAGCCAAAGGCAGCATTTTGTTCCAGTTTCATTACAGTTTTAGTTTGAAGTTTGTCAAGTCAGTTTTTTAGTTATTTCAGTCTTGAGATCAAATCAGTTTGGGTTCAGTTTCAGTTTAAAAATTGAGTCAAGAGTCGTGTCGATTTGTCAAATAATGATTCCATATCCCAATGGATGGAGGCACTGTCTGCTCTCCCAAATATCTACAGATTCTTGGCACCTCCAAGAAGCGGCAGCTGCCATCACCATTGGAGCCAATGTTAGACTCAGTCTCGTCAGCCCTTCGTCAGCAATTAAAATTTCTCTTTTACATTTCATTTTTAGGGGTCTCATTTTTCCAGTCTGGTTGCATTCCGTTAAAAAGCATAAATTATCTGTCGGAAGGCTCTTTCCCTTATTTGCTAGCATGTGTCTGACCACTAAAAGTTCATCAAAACTTATCCAAAACAATGTCTTCAGTCATTTATCAACAACAAGACTTGAGAATGTTTCTTCTTCAAAACCTTGTTTTGAAGAAGAAAGCATTAAAATCGTAATTATTCAAGTTTTTCAGTTAAGGATGTTTCATGTGTAGCTTTCCTGAGCCACCAAACCTGCAAAAGAGTGACAAAACACATCATTAGCAATCAGAGGCAAAGCAAAATAAAGTTGAAAAGAAATGTCAAAGTTTCAAATATTGCAAAAAAGGTTCCATATCGAAGATCAAAATCTATCATACATAATATATTTCCACAATTGTCAATTCATTTGCATCCAGAAAATTCAAGTGAAAGAACGAATTGGTGAGTTGGAGAAACATTTCTTGTGATGGCTTCAGCTGCTGGGAGTGAGCAACAACAAAGCGTTTTAACTTGGTTACTTGAACCTTTAAAGGGACAGTGGATTTAAAAAGAGTTGCAAGATATCTTGGGTTTGGTGAATCTTTTAATTAGAGGCCCAAATACACCAGAGAATGAACTAATGTGGCATATTTTCCACAGAGTCACCATTTTTGAGAGAGCCCTTAAAAGGAGTGGTAGTAAAAAGGCTTCAGTCTCCACCTCTCAAAATGGTTCTGCATTCACTTTTGATGTTGGTTCTTCTCATCCTATGGCTTCTCGCTTATCATGGATGTTGCCTCCTCTCTTCAAGTTGCTTCGCTGTATACATTCACTTTGGTTGCAGCCAATAGCTCAAGAATTGCCAAAGGAGGTGCGCGCTACCCATACAGGAGGGGCGCTACCCACTTGAGGCACGCTACCCACTTAAATGCCCCAGCCCTTTGCAGATATCACGGGCGCTACCCACTTGAGGCGCACTACCCATTGGGTAGGTGCGCTACCCATATAGCGACAGAGCCAAGAAAAATTTTGTTTTTGTGTCTGGCTTCATTCCAAAATGCCACATCAGCTTGCAACACATCTGACAGAAGAAACAAAAGGCGGAAATGCATTTACTGGACAGTTGGGTTGCAGTTTCATTCAACAGATGTGATCTTTGTTGACCATGAGGTTGATGAACATGCGGGCCTGCGGAGTATATTGGAAAAGCATCTGACAATTGGTCCTAGAAATCCTGTGTCACGTCATAAATTAAGGCATTTTTGTAAAGAATCTACCGAAAATCTGAAACTTTTCATCAAGATAGAATATACAAAGGGTGCCAAAAAATTATATTATGAGTTGAATATTACAGAACCGCTGCGTTCTCAACTTGTAGAGAAGGGGAAATTGAGGAAGGAGATTTTGTTTCTAATTTGGATTTTGATGAAGATTACATCTGCAGATAGATGTGAATCTATGGATGCAGTGAAGCCCAAGGTATAGATCTAATGGTTTCCTGGTCTACGGGTAGTGATTGAATGAATGCCTTCCCCGTCAAAAGTTCCGCCGCCATATCTACAGCAAATGAATGCACCATTCTCCTTCAGATGTTTAGCTTGCGCGTGTCACTGCAAAAAATAAGCACAGTTGTCATCATGACCTGAAATTGGCAGAATTTTAGTTTAAAGGTTGTTTTTATTAAAATGGTAAATGTAACGTGGCAGTCAGAGATCGAAAGGCAAAAAATAAAACAAGACTTCTTACCACAGTAGAAGAATAGGATTCGATTCCTATTTAAGACTTCGGTTAATGATTCAAAAGGATCTGCGCTCCAGTTTGTGTCTTTAAATTGGCCATCAGAGGATTTTAAGGGGAACGATCTTCTGCTTTTAGAACAAAGAGATGACTCTATCTCTATTTTTGTAACTTCAGGTGAAACAACGCCCTTGTTTTGAGTCGATCTGTTTTCTCCTAGGATAGTTTATTTAATGCATTGAAAATCATTTGTGGAAGAGTTCTGAGAGGTGCGTGGAGGAGAACAGAGAGTCATTGTACAGTTGTTTGACAGAGATTAATTGAAGAGTACAGCTCTATTTTATAAGATCCCTGTGGTATGAATTTGGCATATGTTTTTTTCTCTGTTTCATATGTTCCTTGTTATGTTTACATTTCATTTCATAATCGTTTCCAATTTGAATGTTTCTGAGTGAGAAGGGTAAAATTCAGCTTACTGCTTTGCCTTGGAGAAGCATTCATGTTTTGTGTTTCTTCCTCTGTTTGAAAGGGATTCATACATTAATTCCCCTTTCAGCTGTCTTAACGGTCCTTCCATTCCATATAATTTCAGTTTGGACGCTTAAGCTCTTGCCTACCTTGCCTTATGGAGTAATCTGTGCCTTTGATTAAATCTCTGCTCTTGCTGTCTTTGCCCCATGCAGCCCAGAAACCCATCTTTTATCAAAAACCCCTTTCTTATCTCCTTACTAGCCTTAAATCAGTTCCCATTTTAAGTCATCTCGCACCCTATTGCTCATTTTATTAAGATTGACTGGAGAGAGCCCTCTCCTGTCCTTGTAGGGCTAGCTACGAGGCTGAGCTTGGTTTGATGTTGCTTCGAGTTTTGCCTTCTTCAGCCTGAGGTAGATTTGAGCGCTAACATATGGAATTATCAAACCTTTCATGCCCAAAAAATGTCGTTTGGGGCCTCAAAACAGCTCCAGAATTTTAGGACCTGAAAAACTGACAAAAATAGTAAATTGTGCTATAATTAAGGAAACTGAAAAAATGAAAGAGACAATGGTGAGGACCCAAGTGGAATAGGTGGGTGGCCACCAATATCCACCTCGATCACCTCAACTCGGATTTCTTGATCTAACTCAGTCATCATGACTTAGTTAACTCACCCAAGTTGTTATGAGATGAAATTACAATTTATTGTCCAATTTATTTAAGGGAAAAATGAATTAGACACCTCACATTCCTCACTCTTGGTATATCAAAATTCCTCACCAGTGTGGATGAATTTTTTTTTTCCTTACTGGTTTCCAATTTCACTGTTTCTTGTTGCAAATTTCAACACTTCCTCTCAACAAGAAAGGAATTCAATCTATCCTGGTCCGATACCTTTGGAATTTTGCATGCAACACTTCTCTAGTGTTGTTTGCACCTAAAAATCCTGAAACTGAATAGCCTTCGAAAAAATGAATCAGTATAATGCATTTGTCATCAGAGTCTTATAACTATTGCTAGCTACTACACCTATCTACTGGACTCTCTACGTTGCCGCTAACATCTGCATCTGTTCCCTTTGCATTGTTGCCAACTATGATCTGTGCTCCAGTATTTGACATATGTCACTCTGATTTATGTCTTCCTAACATATGACTACATCAATCTAACTAAACCTTCCTACTATTTTTGTACTGTGGACTCCTTGTAGCTAGGTTCGATCCATAAGACACACCATCTCAATGGAACCTACCCAAAATTCTTATCTTTAGATTATGTCTACACATCACCCCACCTTTCACCTGGAGGTATGGTTGCATGTGCTCCCTCTGCCCATCTGGCTCAAAATTTCTCTCTCATGGAGGTCTATGCTTGAGTGGATGCTTCCACTCGGTCTCATATATGCTTCTCCAATTGCGGCTACTCCACAACCTTCTGAGACTACTTCTAAGGTTGCATGTTGAGAGGTAATTTGTACTCCATCTCAACATCCAAGTCTCTAACCTCTACTTTGCTCCTCAAAGCTTTGCATGCATCTGGTACCTCAAGTGCATATAGGTTCTTAACTCACACACATTGTAATTGTCCCGCCATTACAAAAGTTTCTAAAATATATTTTATTTTAAAGCAACGATATCTCCCTCATCCGAGCTCCGAATTGATTTTCCATTTGGGTATTTTTTCGCAAGGAATCCAAATATGCTATTTTTTTTTTTGAAAATTTAACACCAAAATATTCAGATATTATCTGCAAACTTGTCGCCCAAAAAATTCCTGTTGTGATACCATGTACAAAATATAACCAACGAGATTCAATATGATCTTGTAATGTACTGAAATAATATATTGAATCCTTCCTACAATTTTCAAAAACAAAACATGATCGCAAAATCACATATAAGTAAGAGAAATAAATTATCAATCACACAACATAAGATGTATCCAAGGAAAGAAACTGCTCAAAACTGCTCTATCTCTATTGTGTATTAAGTCAAGGAATCATGAAACAATACAATGCTTAATCTCTCATGAGATTCTCCAGCACTCTGCCAATTGTCTCTTGCTGATCTAGGCAAACTCGGTCTAGTACTTAGCCAATTCTCAACCTTCCTTCAACCTGCTTAACTCATGCAATTTCTAGGGAATTAGCTCCCTATTAATTATGGAAATCCATCTTCCTTGATTGTGCAATCCATCATGGCATCCCAATGACTTTATAATTTCACATGGGAAATTTTTTATAAATAAAACTGGTAGTTATGTTCCCTTTAACCTTTGTCTCAACTGGGTATTCCTCGGAACTGACATGCATGTAACTATTAATAGTGAATTATCGGTTATCTAATTGATCACTCATTGTGAATTAAATCTAATTTAATTCACTGGCCAACCTCTCACTATCTCATCACTTAGTTATAACTATTTAAACTGATTTTAACTCAACTAATTGTGTTAAATAATTCACACCTGCACCCCACTAATGCATAAACTACAATTGGACTCCAAAAAAATTATATTAATACCTCTACATGCCTCATCTTAGACCCTCAACTCGAATTTCTTGAGCTAAATTAGTCATTGTGACTTAGTTAACTGACACAAGATGTTATGAGATGAAATTACAATTTATTGTCCAATTTTTTTAAGGGAAAAATAAATTAGACGCCCTGCATTCCACACTCCTTGTGCATCAAAATTCCCCACTACTGTGGGTGCATTTTTTTTTGTCCTTTCTGGTTTCCAATTTCAATGTTTCTTGTTGCAAATTTCAACATTTCAGAATTTGATGCAACCTTCACACAAGGACACCATTGAAATAACATGCCCAGATTCTCATGATAAACCTCTCTTAATCTCTATTTTCCATAATATAACCAACAATATTCCATCCTGCTTCCTAGCTCTAACCGAACACTAAGGTATGCAACATTCTTATGAACCCTCACACGATGATCTTGCAATTGGAGGATGATCATGGCATCCCTTTAGCAACCCTTACTAGGCCCTCTCGCTCGACCTACTTTAGGACTACATCTCTCTTCGCCCCCTTGATCAAATGAGCTCCTTCTCACTTTATGTTCTTTCCTTCATCCTAAGGCCTCACTAAATATTTTTTCCAAGACCTATTAGGAACCCTCTAGAACTTACGTGTTTTATCAACTTATACCTTAGGAAATATTAATTTTCCTTTATATTTTAAACCCCATATTGGGTCCAAAATCCCTTTGACAAAGAATTTTGTGACCAAACTCACACAAACCCATATCACTAGGCTTCTGGAGTACCTCCCAAGCTAGAAAATTCAACAACATAGTCTAGTTGTAGTAACCGTAACTTGGTCAAGCTCTTGTAGTAAAGTAAGGGCTTGGTTGGGTTCCCAAGTTGCAAATTAAGTAAGGGTAGTTGTGAGGGCATGATATCTAGGGAGGGTTAGTGCTTTCACATTAGGAATGAAAAGGAATGCTAACACATGTTGGAAAATGTCAATGCATGTTGAAGAGTGTTAGGGAGTGTTGGGGCATATCAAGGGATAACTAGGTCAAAATGTATGGAAAGCAACAAATAAGAGTGTGTGCTAGGGAGTGTTAGCGAATTCAAGTGTGCTAAGGACAAAGTGTGTTAGGAGAAGTTCAGAATAGGATTTACAGGAGGCAAGCCTACGGTTTTTATACAAGGCTCGACATAGCAGTTTTAGACAAAGGGAGATCACTTTGTGCTAGGCACAACATTGTTTTTCCTTTAGCTACTTTTTTATATGATATGTGGCACAGTTTGGCTACATGCTCATGTTTTAAACTATTCTAGATAATTGCATTTTGTATATTGTTGTGTATTAGTTTTGGGGCACTCAACTTGTGTCTACTTATATCTTTTGTGCCTTGTGCACCTTGTGGTTCTTGTAAACTCTCAGTTAATGTTCTACTATTTATATGAACTGAACATACATATGAAATATTTCCTATGTAAGCTATTTTTCTTAGTTGTTTTATGGCCATGGATAGATCATGTGATCCTTGTCTTGGTAACTAGTCAAGTGGGACAAGTTGAGCTTGGACATGAGTGGCATAAGATGAGTTATAGGCATTTCTTATGTGAATAAGGCACAATCTACTTGTAGTAGGCGCATTTGGACAAGTTCTTGCAATTGAAGCAAGCCAATATTGTCACATGAATTGCATTAGCCAAGGAAATGATTGGGTTCCAAAGTCGTGAAAAAATGTAAAGGCTAGCCATGAGGACATGAGTGCCAAGGCATGCTAGGGAATGCTAAGATGTGTCAAATATTGTGAAGGCATGTCAAACATGCTAACTTAGATGTGCCAAGTGATAAGGCATGCCAAGATGTGCAAGGGTGTGTCAATGCGTGCCAAGGACTTTCAAGGCAACAAAAGGGAGAAACAAGTTAAACTACAAGGAAATGAACACACAAGAGGGTTAATAAGTCATCAATTTACTTTTTCCAAGAGAGGCATGCTAGGAATACCAACACTAGGTGAAAATAGGTGCCAAGTGTAAAGTATTAGAGAATTCTAAGTGTCGCGCCTTCCTTTGTTGCTTCTCATATACTTTCCAACAGTTGATCTCAAATAAATTTAATATTAAACCATGCTAAATTATACCAAGGCATGTCAAATTATTCCATACATGCTAAAACTTTCCAAGCGCCAACATGTGCCAGGTGCCAATATGTGTCACAGAGTGTTATGCATGCTATGAAGTGGAAGGGCATGTTGAAGAGCGCTAAGGTGTGCTATAGAGTGCTAATGCATGTTGAGGAGTGTTAAGGAGTACTAGTACAAAACATTAAGGGAGCACTAGGTTAAAATTCATTGAAGTTAATGAATATGAGGAACGTGTGCTAGGGTCTAGTGTTAATGAGTGCTAGTTGTCATACCAAGGAGGGAGTGAAAAGGTATGATAAGGATCGGTAAGGCATGTTATGGAATATCAAGGTATGTCAAGAAGTCTCAAAGTGTGCTTGGGAGTTCCAGGGTGTGCTAATTATATGTTCCAAACAGTGCCAAGATATGCCAATACATGCTAGGTGCTAAGGATGTGCAGGGTGCCAAGGTATGTTAATATGTGTCAAGAAGTTTCAAGGAAACAAAAGGAAGAACTAATAAGAGGGTTAATAAGTCAGGAATTTATATTTTTCAAAAGGGGCATGCTAACCACACTAATAATACATCCCACTACATGCCAAGTGGCATTGTGTGCCAAGTGCTAATGTATGTCAATGCATTCAACCAAGGTGTTCCAAGGCATGCTAGGGACTACATGCATGCCAACACATGTTAGGAGAGTTCTATGTTGTGCTAGAATGTGCCACCATATGCTTGGGCGTCAATTTCATGACAAGATGTTCTAGGTACAAATATGTTCCAAGACATGTGAGGTGCTAAGAAATGTTAGTGTGTGCCAAAGCATTAATTTAAGGTGTGCCCGGATTGTTGAGGAGTGATAGGTCTTTCTCATTAATAGAATTGACAAAGCTTGATTATGTATTAAACAATATATTTCCTACACATACTAGTGGGACTTTTTCTAGAGGGAATTTTCTAGATAATAAAATTAATAGATATGAATCATGTGTTGACTCATAGGAAAACTCTATTCAACTAGTCATTACTTGAGGGAAATGATAAACACTAATTACTTCTTAAAATATTGATTAGCTCTAACCACTATGGCATTGGACATAGTATAAAAAGTACTCCACAATAATGGTATTAAATTGTTATCTTTTGGCAAAAAATATATTAACAAGCACACAAAGTCATCAAAAACTCATTTGAATGATCAATGGTGATGAACATTTTTTACCGTCACCAGAAGTAACAAAAATAGCATCAGTGAGGGTCATTAAAATTTTGTCACTAGAAGTGTCACCAAAGAGAGAATTAGTGATGGGCCTGTTAGTTTCAGTCTTTGCAGCCTTCCTCCAGTGATCAAACATGCTCTTACAAAGTGATTTTAAGGTGTCAAGGTCAAATTTTGTCATTTCAGTGAGTCTTCAAGCAAAATTTGGTCACTAGGTATTAGGTCTAGGGTTTGCTTTTACTCCTGTCAAAGTTGTCCAAATGTCAGTCCATGTCACCATTCAGCTGAGTGTACCATCATTCAGAGGGTTTTCATCATCATTTCAGGTTCCAATGGGTCATTTTACATCTTGTTCATGCTTCAGTTGTGCTTAGGTAAGGTTCATTTCCCTCTCCTAGTGTTTTGAAGGTAATCTCTCTTGGATGGTCAAATAATCAGCAAAACTTGTATCCTGGTGTTCATACACCTTCCCCTATCCTTAATGTACCTTATTAAACACTTCCCATCACTGATATCCCTCGAATTCCTCATTTTCGCACAAACCCTAGTTTCTTGCTACAACTTGACAATTTTCTAGGCTAGGCCTGTGTTTTTCCCTTTTGGACCCCTTCCCCTCACTCAATCTTTGAAATTCCACTTTCCCCTACTTCCTAACATCCCTCCGTACTTCCCAAAATTTTCGCAAGAATTTAGAAGCCCCTTATCCCCTTCATTTCACTTCATTTCAACAAATCCCTTGTTCCACACATCAGGATAGGTTTTACTCCAATGATGTTTTTGAGGAATAAAAGATGAATTTTGGAAAACTGAGAGAGGTTTTTGTCCACAATAAGCCATGGCAGAAAAAAATCTTTCACTTCTTACACAGGTGACATGTTTTTAGAGAAATGTAAAAAATACAGTTGCCTCAGGAGAATTGATGCACCTCTAAAGTGACCTTGGGAAAATCAAGCTTTCTCCTAGCTTGGTTGGCAAAATGACTTGCTTGATGATTCAAATGATAACTAGACACAAATATATTTCCAATGAGCTATCATGAACTCAATTTGGAGTTGAGGAAGACCTTCAAAAGTTGACTGCAACAACACTCTGCCTTGAGGCAGCCTCATTTTGCACATTTTGACCAGTCTTCGGAGATTTGATTTTTGACAAGGCAAATGAACTCCAAATTGAAAAATTAAAGTTGGGTTGGAAAGTAGACTCAATAAGATTTCCAACGAGATATTCCACACCCAATTTGGACCCAGGGACGGCCTCCAGAATTCTCCTACAAAAAGGCGCTACACATTGAGATGAATTTTGGAAATTTTGCCTTTAAAAACAGAGTTTTCAGACCAATGCGTCGCGCCACTTGGCACGCGCTTTTGATGGGGGGCTCCTTTTGGTAAAAAAATTTACATTTTTGGATTTTTCATGGAAAATTATTCATGCCTACTTATGGCCAAGATATTTTGACAGGTTTTGGGCTTCCATAAGGGTCAAAAACACCCTAAAAATGACCTTTCTGCCCCTTTTTGGACACACAAGAAGAAGTGTTGGGAAAACTCATTTTTGGAGGGGCAAAATGGAAGCCAAATTCAGAAATTCTACTTGTGTTGGAAAGTAGACAAGAATACCTTTCTAAAAATCCCACTTGGAGCAAATGTGGACACCGGGAAGGCCTCTGAAATCAGCTCCAAACTGGTGCGACTCATAGAGAAATCAGGCGCGGCGCATTGAGGATTTTTGCTCATTTTGGACTCAGTAACTCTGTTTTTTGCCTAGTTTTTGAAATTTTGACTTTCTTGCTTCCAAATGTTAAACTCATGATGTAATTTGATGTACTTTGATGGATCTTGATGTAATTTTGTTAAATTTTTAATCATGGAGGTAGATTCATCCATCAAAAGGTGATTTGCAACTGAATGAATCAGTTTCCTAGTTTATAGAGGCAAGCTGTTCCACTGCCTACTTTCTAGTTCTCAGTTTAGATTTTGTTGGAATAGCTCCTAAACTTGTGAGCTCGACCCCTAGAGGCTGGGGATGAGTTATTTTTTTTCTATATCTTGTGCTTTTTCAGTCATTAGCATGGTTGGACACTTGGGATTGCTTTGAGCATCATTGTACATTCATCTCTGTAGTTTGGCAAAGGAATAGACCAGGGTTTGCAACACTCCTTGGGATTCATGTGGCTATTTTTTTTTATGATGTGTTTCTCTCTGTTAATGTAATTTTACTGGTGTTTTATGTGTATCATTTTCCCTCTTATTTCTTCTCATGTTAAACAAACAAGGATAAAGGTGGAATTCATTAAAATTTGCAGTGCTCTACCTAGGGTTTTTTTAATTTTCTATGTTTTCAACTGTTTGAAGAGGATTCCTGAAATTTTCTTTCCCTCTTAAACTCCTCATCGGTCTAAGCTATCCATTTCATTCAAAATTGAAGTGTTAAAATAATTACCTACCTTGCCCCATTCAGATCTCTGCAAAAACTAGGCCTCATTCCCCAGACCCAAAATCTGCCTTTCCCTTTGATCCAAAAAACACCCTCAAAATAAAATCACACTCTTTTACATATATACCTAGCCTAAAATCACTTTTCATTTCATTCATCTCAAGCCTCATTGATTATTTTTTGCTGGGATTGACAAGGAGAGAGCCCTCTCCCGATATGGTAGGGCTAGCTACCAGGTTAAGCGTGGTTTGATGTTACCCTAGATTCTGCCTTTTTTAGCCTGAGGTAGATTTAGGCCATAACAGGGCCTTCAACGACCCTCACCAAAAGTGTCATAGAAAATTTCTTTGGTGACGGACCTTAAAGGACCATCACTATATACACTTACAACGACGCTTTTTTAAGGACCATCACCATATGTGACATTGATGATGGACCTTAAAGGTCCATCACAAGCATGACCCTCACCTATGTCCTTTTTTCTTGTAGAGAAAGGAGGCTTCCCCCTCGAAGTGGCTAATTTCTAAGGTTTTGATCTCTCTTTTCTTATATTTTGTGAGTTGGCTTCATAATAGGCTCCGCACACATACATGGTTTCCTTTCACTGGAAAACACACCTGATATGGACAACCACGATTGGCATGACCAAGTTGCAGTTGATAAAGTAAATTCCTATTTCGATCAACACTTTTTTTCTTGGAATCCTCCGCACACTCAACAACGTGAACCTTTTGTAAACCATTCTACAGAGCATGACCCATGCATACTACCATCACCATTGATATTTGTAGCCTCTCACACTCAGGACTATAAGGACCTTTTTAATTGTGTTTAGTGACATACAAAATGCCACCCCTCTTATTGTATTCACAAAAAATATCCTACTCTTTCTTGTCGCTATGGAGTTCCATAGGATTTTCATCCCACATCTTATTTGTTGATTGATGATAATGGACAAAAGAAATATTTCCCCGCTTGTAATGAAGATAGGTTAAATGTTCACAACTCTTAAATGCTATCCATATTGAGAGAAAACATTGACTACCAGTCAGTTCTGTCTTGCCATGTTGTTCTCCACTACATAGCAAAATATGCAGTGAAACCAGAGACACGATCAAAAAGCTATCACCAAATTTTGTCATGTATCTCACAATTTTCCACCCTGAAGCACCTGCTATTAATCTTACCTGCAAAATCTTGACAAAAACACATGCCGATAGGGACATTGGTGCACAGGAGACATGCCACATGCTAAAAAAACTTCCCCTTTCACTATGTAGTCGTTCATTTGTTTCCCTCAATGTTAGTCAAAAAATTTTAGACGTGTTTCTCATGGTCACAGTGCCCCCTTCCCAACACCACCCTTCATTGTAGCTTACATGGATAGGCCTCCTATGCTTGAAACACAAAATCTTCTTGAAGTTTCATATTTTTGGTCCTTCTCTACTCACTAGGAAACACATAAACCCTTCCAATATTTTTCATGTCCTGCCTTACTATAAATCAATCCCTTCTCCTACTGATGTGTGCTATTTTTCTTTCTGTTGGAGTGAAATACATATATACTTCCCTTTTTGCACACTCCCATTAGACATTGGCTCCACTGATGAAGAAATCATTTCACATTGGGAAAAAAAAAATGCATATGTTGCATGGCATGTTCATCGTGCCCCTAAAGACCCCCTTCCCCCTTGCTCTGATGACACCTATGCTAATGCTATGCCCCATTTCCTAAAAATGTAGACATGGATGAATGGAAATTCCATTCTCAACTACCCCCTGGAAACAACATGGAAGTTGATGACCTTTACATGCTTGGCCATCGCAACTTTGACTCAAACCACAATTGGACCCATACTACTATCCCTTCCACTTTGCAAGGGAAATCCATAGGTTTCATATACTTCAGTCACTAATCCATCCAAATCCATTCTAGCCCCTGTCTAGTTCCCTTTTGTTGATCATGTTAGCCCTCTATTAATTTTTTGACAAGCAAGCAAGGGGTTAAACTGTCTTTGAGCTTTCAAGGAGTGCATTCCCTCTGAAAACACATCACCCTTGAAGCCTCCTTGTTCTTTTCCCTTTGATAAATCCTTACTGTTGTTCCCAATTTTAAAGCCTCTCTGTTTGTGAAGAAAATGCCCAAAAGGCCTCCCTTTCCATCTTTTCTCATTCCCATTAAACCTCTGTTTTCATCACCTTTCCTCCCCTTCTAATTCACCACTTACCCTCTAAATTATCCCATATCCCCTTTAAACCTCACAAACACCCTTTGTTTGGCCAAATAACCCCTTTTCCTCTCTACCGTTACCCCTTTTTGGCCTTAAAATGCATTGAAAATAGACCAAAAGCCCATATTTCTCATATAACAAGCTTAGCCCCTTTAAGGCCAGCACCCTTAACCACTTCCCCACATAAGCCCTGTGCCCAAGACTAAGCGCTAAAGACCCGGGCACCGATCGGAATTGGAAGAAGCACGGGGCACATTCTCTGTTACATCTCGCTTTCCCTGATGCGATGTCTTTACACTATAAGACCGCAAGTGCAATCTAGACCGTCGATCTATACAGATCTGATGGTCAGTGCAAGTCCTATCGTGCCCCACCTCTCTCCTATGTGAAACCTCCAACGATCATCTCCACCGTCGATTCACTGTTGGATCGGACAGCGATCGTACCATCGCAATCAAAACTTCTTGTTGTGCCGCCTTTCTGATCCCCTGATTGGTCGATCCCCGATTTGATCTGAGTCGTTGATCTCTTGGGATCTAATTTTCCAGATCTCATCGCTAATCACTCATCGCCCCACCTTGCATCCCCATCGATTTGATCTTCGCCGTCGATCTTATTCTAGATCGGACGGCTGGCGTTCAATCGCACTGTCATCAATCAGAACTTCTAAATTGTGACACCCTTCGATCCCCCGATCGCAACCCCCCACTGCAATCGCAACCGTCGATATGCCGCTGATCTGAAAGTCCTAATTGAATCGCCCTCTTCCATTTTTGGTTCCCACCGTTTCAAATCCATTTCATATGTTTTCGCGCATTTCCCTTTGTATTTCAATTCAAAGGCCCCAAACATTACACTTAATGTTTTTCATTTAAAAGCCATATTTCCACCATTTTACGGATTTTCTCCACTGCTTTCCCATTGCATCTACTGTTTCCACTGTTGCCCCACCATTCCAAGACTCCAAAGAATTCTTATGTCACCACCCTGGATTTTATGATTGATTCGTTTCATTGTGCAGGGTTTTTTACATAGTGGAATTTTCACTCTACCTCCGTAATCATAGTCACTGTAATTCAAAACACAGAGAAGCCATTATAGCAGCTAAGTGAAGTAGCAAAGACGGATTCGAGGGATTTAAGCTCGTAACCAAAGATTTAATGTACTAATCCCATATTCAAAAGGAAAAGACACAGTTGGAAGACTAAAGAGCACACGTAACAGCCATATATGTGTTTAAATATCAGCAGGACGTCTTTCTCCAGACAGTACATCTTCCCATTAAAGCCTCCATGCCTCCTCGATCCCAGAGACAGTTAATTACACTCACAGGAGCTTCTTAAAGGCTGTCAGAACCAACATTTATGGAGTATGGAGGCCCGCGGACTTTCTATCTAGTTCGCCAATTCCAGAAGGCGGAACAGAGGGCAAAACAGCCAGAAAGGACTTCAAGAACACGTTCGAGGTCAACCTCGACCTGATAGAGATAGCTGGACGAGACTACAGAGTACAGCACAAGGTTATTGAGTAGTGTGGGTGTGAATGCTTCCACCATTCTGTCTTAATGCATCAAATTAAATGAAACATCTACTCCCACGTTCACTCATTCTCCTATAAGAATCCCCAAGAACAGATTGTGTAAGGTTCCAGATTTTCAGAAAAATATGTTGTGAGAGAATTTTGTATGAATTTTTGTGGAACTTTTATATGAATTTATAGAGCCCGTTGGGTTTCAGTGATGAGGAGTTCTATCTTTAAGGAGGATTCTGGTCTCAGTGCTTTACAGTTCGTAAATCTTTCTTATGTGTTATAGTTTAGTTGTTCATTTCATTCACATCCATTTCTCTTGTATCATGTTCTGGAATGCGAGTGGCTCACTGGTTTTTGGTATGAATTTATCTTAATTGATACTCATGCTAATATCAGTCAAGCACTTTAAATATGGCTCAAGTGTGATATACTGTTTCATTTTCCACTTCAACCATACTTTTGCTATATTAGCTTCTATGGGATGTTATTTTTAAAACGCTATTGTCATGTATGGATTCTTAAGTTTGTAAACTTATTACATGTTGATATTTGTCTCTGGATATCATCCCAATGACAGTTAGTATTATCTCAATCTTTCATACGCAATAAACACCTTCTGATTATTCATCTTTGTGAGGTATTTTAGAACTCAGCCCTCTTTACAGTAACCTACCTTTGAATTGTCTGATACATTTGTACTAAGAGTTTCACACCTTGCCTCTGCAGTATTACTTTTCCTGTGTCAAGTTTCTGAAATTTTTGGTCCCATTCAAATTAACCTTCCTGTCTACAAGAGATAGCATGAGAGCCTTTTTCTGATAACTTCCCATATTATATCATATGCTCCTTGCTGTATAAGATGTCCTAGGCACTGGTATTTCACAACTCAAGGATGTCTCTAGGATCCACAACATCTTTTTGGCGCCATTTCCGGGGAATTGAAGTTGAGAAAATTTAAATCCCTGGGCCTCGAAAAAACCTTATTCACTCTTCAAATAAGTGAGCATGGAGAGTTGAGAGTTGTAGATCCCTCACCTTGGCGACTCCACATTCATTCATCAGAAAAATTCACTTGTAGTCCTGGCTCCTCGTAAGCCACACCTGAGGTCAGATACGTCTCAGCCAAAGACACCCTTTGTGTCTGACCCAGAGAAGATCCTACATAGAAGGAGTTGGAGGGAAAGGAAATCAGTCCATACTGAGATCCCTGAATTTTCTTTATAGTAATTTCCGTCCTCCTCCTCTCAATTTTCCCAAGTGAAAGGCCCCGACTCCACTGTGGGAGATACCGACTACTACTCAGATAGTCCACCTCGGGGAGGTGTCTGAATTAAAGACGACTTTCACCCTACTCCTGAGGTCGAAGAGGTCAAGGAAGTCACCGAAGTATCTGCTATTAACATCCTGTTGTTCCCTTCAACACCTCAAGCTGTTGTCCAATACATTCCTATTGTCATTCATACTTCACTTCCACCTCCTCCTCCTCCTTTTACGCATCAAACTCTTGCACTACCTCCACCTCCTCCAATGACCAATTTTCCTGGCTTCTTGTTGAATAAATATGCCCCCCTGGCATTACCTCAAGTGTTGAACGATATGCCACAGGATTATCTGAAGATCTTACCCTGATTCAATGAGGAAAATGAGATTTAAACTCAAAAACATCTTGAAGTTTTCTATTCTTTTGTAGAGAACTTTAATGTGGAACACCTAGATGTAGTCTTAAGACTATTTGTGCAATATCTTGATGGTGAAGCCAAAAAATGGTTCAAGACATTGGGAGACCGTTCCATCACCACTTGGGAAGGAATGGAAGATACTTTTCTCAGAAAATGGGGAGAGAAGAAATATCATGGACATTTTCTTACTGAGTTTAACACACTCAAGAAAAGACATAATGAAGGGGTGTCAGAATTTATCAAGAGATTTAATAAGTTGTATTTGAGCCTTCCTGCTGATATGAAACCTCATCAAACTGTTGCTAAGGTTGTCTTTGTGGCAGCTTTTGACTCAGAATTTGGTTTCTCTCTGAGAGAAAGAAAGCCTGCCACCCTAGATGATGCTCAAACAGATGCACTAGAGCTGGAGACAAATTTTTCTTCCACTGGCAAATCAAATGGAAAATGGGAACATGATGCTAGAAGAAAGGGCAAAGAAGAGGTATCCATCTCTAGCCAAAACAGAGACTCAGCTAATGACAGAATTGAGGAAATGAACAAAATGATTAAGAATCTTTCAAATAAGCTGGTCAAACTCGAACTAGAGGCCAAAAATCCATCCTCCAAGAATTTCCAGAATGCCCCAAACAGGAGTTACAACCCTTAGTATAGAAAGCCACCCTTGCAGACACTGCAAAGCGAACGGAAAGAGTAACAAGATCAGGTACCACACCCGCTG
Source organism: Pinus albicaulis (assembly GCA_034641835.2). Classification (NCBI taxonomy): domain Eukaryota; kingdom Viridiplantae; phylum Streptophyta; class Pinopsida; order Pinales; family Pinaceae; genus Pinus; species Pinus albicaulis. Next base: position 346,702,105 of record CM076570.1, on the reverse strand, counting down.
TACTTGGAAGGTCAGGTAGATGATCCTACTGAAGACACTGCCTATGAGCAAGAGGATGCATATCTTAATTTTTCGAATAGCAAAGAAGTATAATGCCCCTTGCGAGGAAGTGATGGGACCAAGATCTCATTACAAGAAGAAGAGAAGGCTAGAGGCACGGAGGACAATGAGATCGATAACTATTGTAATCAGTTTTTTGATTTCATGCAAACATGGTTCAATAGAAGATATGACCTGAGATCTTCTAGGAAAAGGACTCGTACTCAAGATCAGGAAGAAGAGCCACCCCAGAAGTAAGCACCTACTCAAAAGGAGCCGACAGTGCAAAAGGTCACAGACAAAGGTAAGAGGCCTCTAAACGAACCTTTACAGTCTAATGATCAAAATTCCTCTACTTCACAAGTGGCTACTCCCCTTAATGTCAAATCGGTCACAAAGGAAGTCAAACCCCTTGTCCAAAGCAAAGAGTCAAAAGAGGTGTTAGCAGAAAAGTTCTCTCCTGCCTTTAGCCTGAAAAAGGAGCTTGAGAAGGTCAAAATCCCAGTTCCCTTGATTTAATTGTTGAAGTAGTCTTCATATTAGTCCGAAGTCACCTCTTTCATGCTCCCTCCAAAAGCAGCACACATCCCAGATAGTCTCAACCTTCAAGAAGAAAGACCCATGGTTCTGTTCGGCCCCCATGTTGAGGAATTAGATGCTTCTACTCCTCCTTTCTATGTGTATTTATTGATTCATGACCTACTATTACATAACTATATGTTAGATTTAGTAGCTTCCCATAATCTATTCCCTCTGTCAGTCATCGAAAAACTAGGATTACAAATCACCCGTCCATACAAGGACCTCTATTCATTTGATTCCAAAAGAGTTAAATGTTTGGGTATGATCAAGGATTTAGTGGTCAATTTGGCCCAAATCCTAGCAAAAAGTGTGGTGATGGACATTTTGGTGGCTGACATCCCTGCTCACTTCAACATGTTGTTGTCAAGGTCCTGGTGGACAAAAATTGGGGGGTCAATCAAGTTGGACTTAACATATGCTACTATCCCGGTTTTTGGTGGTTAGGAGAGGAGGTTGTACAGGGAAACCAGATTTGTCAAGATGGTTAGTAAGGCTAATAACTCAGTTAATTCACCAGTCTACAGTAAAGAAGGTGGTTTCTCATGTTTAATGTTGGAGGAAGACCAAGATTATGCTCAATAACCGCCATTCTTCTAGATCAAGACCGAGAAACTCTCAGAGCCTCGAAGTAGGAATCTGGACACTTCACTTCGATGGAGAAAATTCTAGAGAAGGTAATGGGGCTGGAGTATTATTGATTTCTCCTACAGGCCAATGGGTCCCATTGTCTTTCAAGCTAGAATATGAAGCCACTAATAATGTGGTTGAATATGAAGCACTTCTGTTAGGGTTACAAACAGCCAGGAACATGAACATACAGAGTTTAAAGGTTCTGGGAGATTCTGAACTGGTTGTTAGACAAGTGAAGAATCAGTGCCAAACCAAACATCCTAGGCTGAAGGCTTATAGGAACGAAGTGTGGGACCTGGTTGAAAAAATTTTCTTAGCATTTAACATTCAATTTATGCCTAGAGAGCAGAACAAGATGGTTGATTCCCTTGTAGTAGCTAATAGTACATTTCGTCCACCCCAGAACCCTCTCTTAAGATATGAAATTGAGGTGCGTTATCGGCCATCAATCCCAGACAACATCAAGCAATGGCAGGTGTTTGAGGATGAAGAGAAAGTAAAAATATTTATGGAAACAATCGGAGAATTCTCAAACATGGAGATAGATGTTTGTGAAGAAGAAGAAGCTGAAGATATTTCAGAAAACAAATGGGAGGAAAGGGTGGCAGGTCATAAAGTGTTGAAATTGAAGGGAAACATTATACCTAGAGGCCTGGTTCCTCTAGAAAGAATGTTTGACAAGAACGATGTCCCACTGCAGCCAAACAAAGTCACAAAGGAAAACCAGGTAGAAGATCTTAACCTTGGTACTGATGATGACCCCAAAATTGTGAAATTATCCAAGAAGGTCCCAGAATAATATAAAGGGTTATACCAGAAATTATCTCAGTCTTACAAATATGTGTTTGCATGGTCTTATCAAGACCTGAAAACCTTTGATATCGGCATCATGCAACATAAAATCCCTTTGAAAGGAGATGCGAAGCCACACAAGCAGAAGCTTAGAAAAACTAATCCCCTGCTGCTTCCCTCCATTGAGAAAGAAATAAAGAAACTGTTGAAGACCAAAGTCATTGTGCCATTGAGGTATTCTGAGTGGGTAGCAAACCTAGTTCCTGTCCGGAAAAAGAATGGAGAAATAAGGCTATGTGTTGGTTTCCGAAATTTAAATCGAGCATCCTTAAAGGATAATTATCCATTGCCCAAGATGGATCACATCCTGCAAAAACTAGTAGGAGCTTCTCGGATGTCGATGATGGATGGATTCTCTGGTTAAAATCATGTGGTTGTACTACCAGAAGATTAGAAGAAGACTGCCTTTACTACTCCCTGGGTTACTTTTATGTATGCCAAAATGCCTTTTGGGTTGATCAACGTAGGTGCCACTTTTCAAAGGGCCATGGACATTGCCTTTGTTGGGGAGAAAGATAAGTTTGTGGTAGTATATCTGGATGATATCACTATGTTCTCAAAAGATGATGCAGAGCACATTGAACACTTGCGTAGAACTTTTGAGAAGTGCAAAAGGTATGGTCTCTCTCTCAATCCACAGAAGTCATTGTTTGCATTAGAAGAGGGTAAGATTTTGGGACATATTGTGACCAAAGATGGGGTAAAAATAGATCCTAAGAGAGTAGAAGTTATAAATGGAATTTATCTTCCCAGAAATAAAAAGGAGGTGTAGGTGTTCTTAGGGTGCATTAACTTTCTGAGGAGGTTTATCCCTAACTATGTTGAGATAGTTAGACATATAACTGACATGCTGAAGAAAAATAATGAGGTAAAGTGGTCCCAGGAATCACGAGAGGCCTTTTCCAGGATAAAAAATGCCTTTGCAGAAGCCCCTGTGCTAGCTGGACCAGACTATGCCAAACCTTTTATGATCTTTTCGTTTGCATCACCTCATACAGTGGCAAGAGTTTTATTGCAAAAAAATGAAGAAGGGTATGAGCAACCCATCTCCTTTTTCAGACAGGTGCTCCGTGATGCAGAGCTAAAGTATAACATATTGGAAAAACAGGAATATGCTCTGGTGAAGTCTCTTAAAGCATTTCGTATTTATGTTTTGCAGTCACACGTCACAGCATTTGTACCCATAGCTGCAGTAAAAGACATCCTTATCCAAGGGGATAGTGAAGGAAAAGGGGGGAAGTGGATTGCCAAAATACAAGAGTATGAGCTAGACATCCACCCTACCAAACTAATCAAGGGACAAGGGCTAGCCAAAATCTTGTCCGAGTCAAACTGCCAGGCTCTGGGTATAAATATGTCCATGATAGAAAATGAAGAGTCTGAGAAGAAATAAGAGCAACAGTGACTAGAGATAGCTACTTAGAAGACACATGAAGTACCTTATCAGCCCGTGGTACAAAGAAATAGTGGAATATCTTCTAACACTCAGCTGCCCTCCTAGCTGTGACAAAGCTAAATACCAAACACTAAGGTTGAGACCACAGAAATTCATTGTTGCTAATGGTCGGCTGTACTGGCGATATCCTTTAGGTATTCTGCTCCTGTGTCTCACAGAGGATGAGATAGAGAATATAATGGCTGAATTTCATGAAGGAATCTATGGGGGTCATTACAGTTGGAGGGCCACTGCTCACAAAATCCTGAAGGCTGGTTTCTACTGGCCTAAACTCTTTGGAGATGTATTCACCCGGGTCAGAGCTTGTGAGAAATGCCAAAGATTTGCTGAAAGACAGAAGTTGGCACCTCTGCCCATGATCCCTGTTCACATGGACGAACCATTCCAGCAATGGGGAATCGACTTTATCGGTGAAATACATCCTCCGTCGAGTGGTCAGCACAAGTGGATATTAACCGCTACAGATTAATTCACAAAGTGGGTGGAAGCTATACCTGCCAGGAATGAAACAGATACTGTGGTGATGAAATTCATGGAAGAAAATATTATATCCAGATTTGGATGCACTGCCAAGATAGTGACTAACAATGCCCAGGCCTTCAAGTCTGCAAATTTTTTCAACTTCTGCCAGTAGTATAACATTGTGTTGGGTCACTCCACGGCCTATTACCCACAAGGAAACGACCTGGAAAAGTCTCAAATAAAACCCTAGTGAGAGCACTGAAGAAGGCTATCAATGAAAATAATAAAAATTAGGATTCGCAACTGAAATTCTCTCTATGGGCCAACAGGATTACCAGCAAGAGAGCAACTGGGAAGTCCCCATATGAATTGGTATATGGGAGGGTAGCAGTATTCCCAGTACAGCTAGCCTTACCAGTAGCCCGATTCATGCAAGAGAGTCAAGAAGAACCTAATGATGTGACCAGGAGAATAAATCAGCTGGTGGAGTTAGAAGAAACATGAAACCAAGTAAGTCAAAGGCTAACTGAATATCAAGAGAAGATGAAGGACCTTTTTTATCAGCATGCCAAGGACAGGAAGTTGCAGATTGGGGATTTAGTGCTTAGGTGGGATATTCGAAGGGCTAAAAAGGGGAAACATGGTAAATTCGACCCACTCTGGTTCAGCCCTTTTAAAATTATGGAACAAGGGGGAAATAACACTTTCAGGTTGGAGAATTTACAGGGAGACTTGCTCGATGCCCCTGTAAATGGTCAGTTCCTCAAACCTTACTTCTAGTTTTGATTCAGATCAAGAGAGCCTGATGTATTATACAGTACATTAGTTTTCTGTTTTCATCTTTGTTTGAATGATGTGTATGTCATGATGAATCATGAAGAGAACAATAAAAAGTGATGAAGAGTGGTGTCCACACAGAATATTAATAGGTGGTCTGTGAAGTTCTCGATATGCCCAGGGATGAACGTGCCTTCCCCAGGTGGAGCCAATGTTGATCATGTTAGCCCTCTATTAATTTTTTGACAAGCAAGCAAGGGGTTAAACTGTCTTTGAGCTTTCAAGGAGTGCATTCCCTCTGAAAACACATCACCCTTGAAGCCTCCTTGTCCTTTGCCCTTTGATAAATCCTTATTGCTATTCCCAGTTTTAAAGCCTCTCTGTTTGTGAAGAAAATGCCCAAAATGCCTCCCTTTCCATCTTTTCTCATTCCCATTAAACCTCTATTTTCATCACCTTTTCTCCCCTTCTAATTCACCACTTACCCTCTAAATTATCCCATCTCCCCTTTAAACCTCACAAACACCCTTTGTTTGGCCAAATAACCCCTTTTATTCTCTACCGTTACCCCTTTTTGGCCTTAAAATGCATGGAAAATAGGCCAAAAGCCCATATTTCTCATATAACAGGCTTAGCCCCTTTAAGGCCAGCCCCCTTAACCACTTCCCCACATACGCCCTGCACCCAAGACCAAGCGCTAAAGACCCGGGGTGCCAATCGGAATCAGAAGAAGCATGGGGCGCATTGTTTGTTACAACTCGCTTTCCCTGATGTGATGTCTTTACACTGTAAGACCGCGGGCGCAATCTTGACCGTCGATCTATACAGATCCGACGGTCAGCACAAGTCCTATCGCACCCCGCCTCTCTCCTATGTGAAACCTCCGACGATCATCTCCACCGTCGATTCACTGTTGGATCGGACGGCCATCGCACCATCGCTCCCATCGCAATCGGAACTTCTTTTTGTGCCGCCTTTCTGATCCCTCGATTGGTCGATCCCCAATTTGATCTGAGTCATTTATCTCTTGGGATCTAATTGTCCAAATCTCATTGCTCCTCACTCATCGCCCCACCTTGCATCCCCATCGATTTGATCTCCGTCGTCGATCTTATTCTAGATCGGACGGCTAGCATTCAATCGCACAGTCATCAATCGGAACTTCTAAATTGTGACACCCTCTGATCCCCCGATCGCAACCCCCCGCTGCAATCGCAACCGTCGATCTGCCGCTGATCTGACGGTCCTAATTGAATCTCCCTCTGCCATTTCCGGTTCCCACCATTTCAAATCCATTTCATATGTTTTCGCGCATTTCCCTTTGTATTTCGATTCAAATGCCACGAACATTACACTTAATGTTTTTCATTTAAAAGTCGTATTTCCACCATTTTACAGCTTTTCTCCACTTCTTTCCCATTGCATCTACTGTTTGCACTATTGCCCCACCATTCCAGGCCTCCAAAGAATTCTTCCGTCACCACCCTAGATTTTATAATTTATTGGTTTCATTGTGCAGTGTTTTTTATAGAGTGGAATTTTCACTCTACCTCCGTAATCACAGTCACTATAATTCAAAACACAGAGAAGCCATTATAGCAGCCAAGTGAAGAAGAAGAGATGGATTCGAGGGATTTAAGCTCATAACCGAAGATTTAATGTACTAATCCCATATTCAAAAGGAAAGGACGCAGTTGGAAGACTAAAGAGCGCACGTAACAGCCATATCTGTGTTTAAAAATTAGCAGGACGTACATCTTCCCATTAAAGCCTCCATGCCTCGTTGAGCCCAGAGATAGTTAATTAAACTGACAGAAGCTTCTTAAAGGCTGTCAGAACCAGTATTTATGGAGTATGGAGGCCCGCGGACTTTCTATCTAGTTCGCCAATTCCAGAAGGGAGAACAGCAGGCCAAACAGCCAGAAAGGACTTCAAGAACACGTTCGAGGTCAACCTCGACCTGACAGAGATAGCTAGAACAGACTACAGAGTACATCGCAAGGTTATTGAGCAGTGTGGGCATGAACGCTTCCACCATTCTATCTTAATGAATCAAATTAAATGAAACATCTACTCCCACTTTCACTCATTCTCCTATAAGAATCCCCAAGAACAGATTGTGTAAGGTTCCATATTTTCAGAAAAATATGTTGTGAGAGAATTTCGTATGCATTTTTGTGGAGCTTTTATATGAATGTATAGAGCCTGTTGGGTTTCAGTGATGAGGAGTTCTATTTTTAAGGAGGATTCTGGTCTCGGTGCTTTACAATTCGTAAATCTTTCTTATGTGTTATAGTTTAGTTGTTCATTTCATTCACATCCATTTCTCTTGTATCATGTTCTGGAATGCGAGTGGCTCACTGGTTTTTGGTATGAATTTATCTTAATTGATACTCATGCTAAAATCAGTCAAGCGCTTCAAATATGGCTCAGGCATGATATACTGTTTCATTTTCCACTTCAACCATACTTCTGCAATATTAGCTTCTATGGGATGTTATTTTTAAAATGCTATTTTCATGTATGGATTCTTAAGTTTGTAAGCCCATTACATGTTGATATTTGTCTCTGGATATCATCCCAATGATAGTTAGTATTATCTCAATCTTTCATACGTAGTAAACACCTTCTGATTATTCATCTCTGTGAGGTATTTTAGAACTCAGCCCTCTTTACAGTAAGCTGCCTTTGAATTGTCTGATACATTTGTATTAAGAGTTTCACACCTTGCCTCTGCAGTATTACTTTCCCTGTGTCAAGTTTCTAAAATATTTGGTCCCATTCAAATTAACCTTCCTGTCTACAAGAGATAGCATGAGAGCCTTTTTCTGATAACTTCCCATATTATATCATATGCTCCTTGTTGTATAAGATGTCCTAGGCACTGTTCTTTCACAACTCAAGGTTGTCTCAAGGATCCACAACACCTTCTACCTTGACTCGCTATTGGCCACCCAACAAGTTTCTTTCAACATTGTTGTCACCCACTTTAGGACCACTTCCTCCTTTCCTCCACTTAGAATTCTCATCTAAGGTACTACTGGCAGAGGGAAGTCTCACTTAATTGATTGCCTAAAATATGCATTCCTTGTTGAATCTGCTCCTAGTTCAATCCAATCGCTCCTATTCGCTCCAATAGGTGTCGCAGCATTCAACATAAAGGCGCTTACAATCCATTTTTCCCTTCGCATTCCTTTAGTTTCAAAGGATCCTCTTGAGGGCCAACCACTTGTACATCTCCAAGAGAAACTTCGTCATGTCGAATAAATTTTAATCGATGAGATGAGCTTCAATGGGCCTAAAATTCTTTCACGCATATACGAACGCTTAAGGGAGGTATTCCCTTCATATCATAATGTTCCTTTCGAAAATCGGTCCATCATATTTGTTGGTCATCTTGGACAAATACCTCCTATAAAGGACATCCCCATGTATGTCGACACTTCACGTGGAAATTCCCTTTGGCACATATTTGATACGGTCGTCACACTATCTACCATCTTTCGTCAGCAGGGGATCAACCCCGCTCAAGTTGCATTCTGCCAATGGCTTGTGAATCTCAGGAATGCAACACCTACTATGGAGGACTAGAAACTTCTCATGTCAAGGATAGATTCCTTTTTGTTAATCAATGAGCAACAATAATTCGACAATGCAATGCACCTGTATCCAACCAACCTAGTTGTCACATTGCATAACAAACAAATTCTCAAAAAATTGAACATGCCAATTTCACGATGCTACACGGAGGAAAGGAAACACCATCCTACTGCTACACATGAAGATGATGAATAGTTAGATGCAAAAGTTATTATTTTCAATTAACAACAAGTTTTCCTCACATGCAACTTGTGGGTTGAAGTAGGCCTTGTCCATGGAGCCTTGGAAAAGTAGCTTCCATTTTCTATGCACCTGGAACAAAACCCCCTGAGTTGCCATCCTTTGTTGTTGTTGAATTCTTCCAATATAAAGGGCCACCATGGGATTCCTTCAACCCATATTATGTTCCAATTCCCCCAATAATGCGAGGCTCTCGTAGGAAACTTCCCCTTTTAATGACATGGGGCTTAAAATACATAAATCACAAGGCATGACATTACCAAAGGTGAGAGTGGACATTGTCAACACAGATTGCCAAGGCTTAACATTCACTGCCATCTCCAAAGTTAGAACCTTGGCTAACCTTTGCATCTCTCCACCATTTCCCTTCAGCCAGTACTCCCACATGTAAGGAAATACTTACTTCAAACATAGGCAACAAGAGGAGTCCTTGTTAACATCAAAGTCTTTACAACTAGCTACAGTATGATCGCTACATCTAGTCCCTTCTGATTTGATTTCAATAAATATAGTTTCAATTCAAATTCAATGGATTTTCTTTATTTTACAAATATTTTCTACAAATCTCACTTGAAATTTGAATATGTTTTCTTTTTCTCAAATAAATAAAATCTTCCTTCTCCACAGCTTGCTATCCTTGTAGTACTTTTTGCATTTCATCAATGTTTTACACTTTCCTTTACATATACTATAAAATTATGATTTCCATTTATGACATTCAACTAATTCAACTCTTGTTTTTCAAATTTTTAGACTATCAATATGGATACCGAGTACCTTTCCCTACTCTATGGATACTATAAAGAGATGTGTTCCCAACAACTTTCTCTTCTTTATATAAAGGCCAAACACCTTCCACGTTGGATCTTCCTTCTCCATCGTCTACAACCAACTATTGACCTTCTTAGTAAGTTGAAGGCCTTCCTGCAACGCCTTATACATATTCATGAAAGAGATAATGTAATAATGTTTCAAATGGATTGGTAGTCCCACAATTCTCATTTAGGTATTGTTGTAGATACAAATTGGTGTCATCATTGTCGTTGCTCATCCGATACCATTGCTTCAAATCCAATGTAAAAAAAAAAAAACACTATCAGATTTGGTCGATTGGAATTTTTTTATACCAGTGAATGCAAAATATTTCACTTTTGTTTGCACCTATTCCATCACCAACATTGATGCAATTTTTTTTGCATGCCCTCCTCTCTTTCAGTACACATCAACCAAATATATCAGGAACTGAAACAACCACTTTTATAAGCTTTGTAATCTTATTAATGGTTAATATGAATATCAAGTCATAACTTCTTTCAATTTGATCATCCCTACTATATTTAAAGTTTTAGATGCTATACTTGTTTCTCTCTAACTTGTGTTAGATTCATTTCAATTAAATACTCTTTCCTATAGTATTGTTACATGTTCATTGCAAGTTCATTATATTATTGTTACATGTTCCTTTCTTGTATCTGATTCAATTTTCAATCATTCCACTGTTGTTTCTCGCCTCTTAACTATTCTTTCAGGCAAAGTCTTATAGTCCTCATGTGACAGGTATACTTAAACATTTGCATATACATTTAAAACTATTAAAATATTGTGATAAAACATTGTAATAAACCACAACTTTGTTGGTGCCACTATTAAGATACAATGGAGCACAACTAGAACAGATCAAGAACCGATCAATTAAGGTAATTAATAGGAAAATTGTGAATGTGAATCCAAGCTCATATTTTAGATCAGCCCCATCATAACTCTAATTCACAACTACACATATACATAGCCTTTATTTTTCTCTAACTCATCTCCACTTCCTGAGGCATTATATTTCAGAGTTGGATTACACTTTTGATGATTTTCAACCCATTTTTTATTTGGCTTGGGACATCATAACAAGTCTGAATCAGTGCAACAAGAATCCTACCTTTTACTGCATTTTCCACAAAAATTTCGAAGAAGGGATCTCAGTTCTCTTTCTACCAAGAATTCCACGAGAAAAACAACTGAATACAATCCCATCAGCACCTAATCTCATGGCACTCTTATTCTTTGCTACACACAATAAGGATCCATTTCACCTCCATTAATCTCATCAACTTCATTATCAAGCAATTCCTCATGTTATCTAAAATAGGAAAGGCCATCGAGAGAACCAAGGCCACACACTACATCTCATTGTCCAAGGACCCATCATGGCAAAAAACTCATTGGGACTAGTAGAACCATTGATACCCTTTTTAGAACTTGTTTAGTTCTAATAGTTATTTCTGAAGGTAGTATTAAATGCCACTGGTTATGGAAGATTAAATGGGTCAAGGTTTTGGAAATGGTCAATATCAGTATTTCCTAGCAACTTTCAAAGATCTTTGAAATGAATTGGTCCAAAAAAAGAGGCTCTGAATAGTTCTATTCCATGTTGAGGATTTCATCAACAGATTTCATGGATTCTATCTATTGCAAGTAATATGATTATTGTTGCTCAAGACAACTACTATCAATTATTTCAAGATTATTGCATACATCATTGTAGGCTAGGTAATGTATTTCCCTTATGCCTACCATATATGTTAGTTCTTCAGGTTATCAATCTAATCTTCTCTTCCATTCCTTGCATTAGATATTGTATCATTTCAATATAAATTCACTAATATGTTTGTCGAATGTCATGCCCTCTCTAAGTGCCTTTCTTCATTGGTTCAAGGAAATTTATTGCTCTTAAATAGAAAACAACAACTAGGTTTGATTGGTTTTGCATTCACTATAATTAGAGTGTATCCAATAAGAATAATACACCTTAATTACTACTAAAAATTAAATGAAGATTCTCAACTATGGAATGACAGGGTAGCAAACCCTAGGAGGATTATAGGACAACTAGCCCAAGGAAGATACTGGAATACCATGGACATGAATGTTCATTTAGGAGCCTTTTTTACTACCTTGGTCAATTATTATTTACATGTGAACTCCTTCATTGATAGAAATGTGGATCTCTCTGCCACTTGATATCATGAAAAAGAGGATGTAAGAGTGTGCCTTTTCTGTGTGGCTTAACTTGTATGTTGGATTTCTTGGAATGGACGATTTTCCTTGGGTGTTTTCCCTGTGGGAATTTGAAAACTGAAATTTCATTCACGTTGATCAAAGTGATAGGTTGGTGTTGAAATGGCATTTAATCCCTTAAATTGTCACAGTTGAGGCATTGAAAATTTTGGGGAAAAAATCCAGCAACTTGGTGTTTTGGCTAAAATTGCCCATTCTCCATCTATGGTCAATGAACGTTTTCAATCTTAGTATTTCCTAGAAAATTTCAAATATCTTTGAAATGAATTGGTCTGCATTTTAATTTACACTATTGGGATCAATCTGCTCCACTATTTTAAATAAAAAAGATATTGAATATGTTCCATTGAAAGGTTGCAAAATATATAGATGCAGTGCATGTGGAATATTCAGAACGATTTCACATTGAAAGAAGTAGCTAAAATTTCCAAAATCGCAGAGAAAAGAAAAACAATAAAGAACCCAATGAATGGCCTTTACCCTTAAAAAGTTTCACGCGTTTAAAAAAAATCAAGGAAATAATGTTCCTTGCATCCCTACACCTCTGCATCCAAGGAAACTTGTAAGCTTGCATGGACCTGCACATTATGACCTCTTATAAACCATCAAGGCACACAAATCAACACAAAGATACTTGAACAATCTTACAACCGTATTATGATGTGAATTTCTTGACATTAAGACTACATATTTGACTATCTTACACATTATGACCTCTTACAAGCCAACAAGGCACACAAATCAATAAAACGCTACTTGAACAATATTAAAACTGTATTATAAAGTGAATTACTTGAAATCAAGACTACATATTTGACTATCCTACACATTATGACCTCTTACAAGCTAGCAAGGCACACAAATCAACACAAGGATACTTGAACAATATTACAACTGTAATATGAGTGAATTACTTGACATCAAGACTATATATTTGACTATCTACCCATATTTTAAAAAAGAGATATCTACAAACATGGAAAGAAGGTATTAGTAGTTAAAAATCATTATTTTTAATCCAAAATACATATCAAAAGACTAAACTACATATATGGCTAAATTCAATTAACAAAGTGAATCATTTTCTCGTGGTTTATAGAAGATTTGTTCTACTGCTGCCATTTTTTTTTCAAGAAAAAAATGTGGTTTCTTTCATAACAGCATACTATTTTGGGCAATGTCTCATTTGCATCTTGATTTGCTGGAAAATAAAAAAATCACCATTTTTTTCATGGTTTCTGCAATGTCTGCCCCACATCTCCTACATTCCTTTTGACATGATCTCTTTACAAATTTTTCACCACTCACTTTACTAGGAAATGCATTTTATGGAATGATAAACTGTAAATAACAAGAAACAAACAGATCCCATCTATTCATTCGCATTTGTGAGCTTTCTATTCGACATGTTTATTCAGAGTGTTAGTATGGTATTTTTGTTTTTTAATTTTAATTCATTTTCCATAGTTTGAATTTGAACTGGTTCAAAATCTCTTATGCCTTCATTGTCCACTGAATGTACATTTTCTAAGAATTTCAAACTTTTTGGTGTTACTGAAGATAGAATTCTCACTTTGCATTGTTATAGTTTTTAAGCTACTACTATTGGGGTTACTGTGCAGATTTTAATCACATTCTAAAGACCCATTTACACAACAAATTTGGGTTTGGCATACTTAAATTGTCAAGTGGTACAACTAACTGATTCTGATTTACACTCTTACTCTTTGAACTCCCAACAAGAGAAACTATGTGCAACTTTAGTGAGGTTTTGGTCCATAATAACACCCCAATAAGCCTTCTCAGGAAGAAGCCACTAGAGTGAGTGCAAGCGTTGTTCCTGTGCTGTTCAAAACCAACAACAAGCCAATGGAATGAGTGCAAGCATTGTTCCCGTGTTGTCCAAAAGCAACGGCAAGCCAATGCAATTAGTGCAAGGGTTGTTCTTGTGTTGTCCAAAGGCAAATGCAACAACAACCATGGTTATTTATAGGTCCATAGTAGACTTGAGCATCTTGAATACCTTGTACATTTTAGATTTCCATTAACTTTTAAAATATTTTCTCACCTTAAACTTGAAAAGTTCTCACAGTCACAAATAAGCATTTTATGGAATATGTCTCTATAATTTGAATATTCATCACATGCTTATCACTTATAGTTTGGCAGAAATTCTAGAAATTGTTAGCTATTTTTAGCATATGTTGTGCAAAAAACATCTAATGGAATGTATGTATAAGATGATTCCTCAACACATGATTATAGCTTTTGCATATCATTTATTCACAGTAATTGATTTGTTATTTGGATATTTCTCTTTTTTTAATTTATCATTTATTTTGTTCTTATTATGGAAATTGGAGCCTTAGCCTTTGCTGAAACTATAGAATTCCACTTAAAATGATTAATTCCTTTTAGAAAAAGCGGACAACATTTAATGGTTTTAGGGTTACTTGTTGGTTTCCCATAAACACACGTTTGTGAACGTGCATCTCTAAATTTTATTTACTTCTCATGCAACTTCCTACATAAATGTTATGTGGACTATGATGGGGTGTTTCCATTGAAATTTCTCGAGACATAAGGGCGCATCATTTTTGGAAGCAAATTTGGCTAATGCACATCATTTTTGGAAGCAAAGTTGGTTAATTCAATTCAAAATGTATTATTGTATTCAATGTGTGATCTGGATTTATTCAGGAATGTGAAAAAATACACATATAACCATAAATACAAATATGTAGTGGAAATAACACTTCATTTCATTAATATCAAAGAACTGAAATTTGCTTACAGACAGAATGTAAATAAACTAGCTAGGCACTGGTAGCTTATCTCTAAGAAGAGATGTGGTGGCTACAGGCCTATGAACTATGTTACAATGAGGCTCAAGGGCCTAATTATTATTGAGAAACATGGAAAACCCTAAACATCCAAAAACCTAACCCTAGGAGATGAAGCGCCAAAACTATGGGCCCCGTTTGGGTAAATTGGTACATCAACTTCCCGGGGACATAACTTTGGCATACTATCTTCATTTGACGCGCACTATACCTCGTTAGAAATATCTATCCAAGGACTACAACTTTTTAGTGAGTAACATAAGTACATGGAATCATGTCGCTCCCAGTTTTTCCAAAAAACGTCATTTCAGGCCTCAAAATGGCTCCAGAAGTTCAGGACCCGAAAAACTGCTAAAAATAGTAAAGTGTGATATAATTAAGGAAACTGACAAACTAAAAGAGACAATGGTGGGTCCCCAAGTGTAATAGGTAAGTGGCCACCAATATCCACCTATATCATTCCTCCCCCCTTAGGAAGCAATGGTCATCATTGCATTGAGTTCCCCCATGAGATGAGGAAACTTCTGTTGAACTTGGTCCCTAGTGAACCACTTGCCATGGTGCAGGAGTTGGCTAACTTTGACAACCTGATATAGTTGGATCTTATGCTGGTGAGTGTTCTTGATTTGCATGTCCATGATACAATTTGTGTTGGCATTTTCCATGTCGTTTGGGTTTAACTATGTTGGTGTAAGTTGTTCTAAAATGTCGGAGGTGTCTAGTAGAGGTGGGAAGTAGGGCCGAAGGAGGTCCACATTGAATATTGGGTGTATACCAAGGAATGGTGGAATAATGAGCTCGAAGGCATTCTTCCCTACAACATTTTTGATGGTGTATGGCCCATATTAGAGTGGGTGAAGCTTTCAGTGGGGTTCAGTGAGGTGCTCCTTCTGCAAATGTAGCCACACTTTGTTGCCCACCTAGAAGTTGTGTGGCGCCTAATGTTGATCATGTCATTTCTTCTACTTAGCATTGGCTATGTCCAATATGTCATGAACCTATTGGCGGATGTGCTGAATGTGCTCGATGAAGTTGTTCGCTTTGTCAGCTTAAGACTGGCCCTGAGCCGAATTAGCCTGAGTAGCCGCAAATGGCATGGCTACGTCAATGGGACATAATGGCTAGAATCCCAAGCCCACCTAAAAGGGATTATTGTCGGTTGAGTTTTGGAGATCCCAGATATAACTGTGTTGTAAATAGGGGAGGCTCTCATCCCATATCTTTCTCTAGTTACCCAAATGGTCTAGTTTTTGGCATGATTTTATCTACGTAGCCAAGGGGGGCTTACAAACTAGATGCCTTCCCTAATCCCAGGATACAGGGGATCGCGTTACAACCTGCTCTGATTTATTAGTTTTAGAAAAAATTCCTTTTCCCTCAGCAACGGAATGATGTTTTTCCCCTTCGAATGTGTGTTTGCATTCCCTCAGCAAGACATTCTTTCCTGGAAAGGTGGAGCTTTAAAGAAGCCATTATTCGCAGCCCATTTAAGAATTCATGAATTATCTCTATGATCTCCTCTTTTTCTTGACCTGGCATAGATCACCTTATGCCACACTCACAAAGGTACCAAAACCCTACACTAACAGAGATCATAGCCTTGCATAGGACCTCTCAATTGGAAAGGATATTGAAATGGATGTGGAAGTCTATGTAGATTTGGATTTCTTTTATATAATTGATACCATGCCAGTGTGTGGATGCTTTGAATTTTACATGCGCAGAATGTGTACAATCATCCTATTGACGACCTCTGTCTGGCCATCAGTTTGGGGATGGAAAGTTGTGGGCTTGGTGAGCTTGGTGTCCAACATTGACCAAAGGCTGGAACAAAATGTGCTGAGGAATCTGTTGTCCCAATCTAAGATGAAGCACAAGGGGTTTTAAATGGTTTGGTTGAAGGGTTTCTGGGTTGGTCACGGGATCATGGACTGAGAAAGCAATGTGAGAAAAAGAACAAGGCAGCAGGACATTTCAGCAAAGAGGATAGGCCTAGAAAGTGCCATCCATTGGGCTATGGAGTCATGAAAGGAAATTACTTGCATCCACTAGCCAAGGCTTCCAAAGGGCAAGTCATCTAATACTAAAGGATCTTTTAGATTAGATGGTGGGGTGGAACATTCAGGAAGGAAAGTGAAAGAAGGAGAACAGCCCAATTTCTGTCTATAGATCAGGTCAGAGGTCATTTAACTCCAGACCTGCTTGGACGTACTCAAAGGCAGCTCTCAAAGAGGGACAAAGGGGCTACTTATAGATCAGACTAGAGGTCATTTAACTCTAGGTCTACTTTAGCAAATCCAAGGGGAAAACAGAGATAAGATAAACAAAGGGATCTTAGAAAGGTCAGTAGGTTGCGCAAGGATCCTAGTGGACAGGGCTAACACTCATCCCCAGTGTTCCCAAACCTTCCAGCTTGAAACCTCTCAAGAACATCTAGAAACAAATTCAACTAATTCCTACATCAGCCAGCAGGCAATAACATCCGCTGCGCTGGTTAAATCAACTGAAACCAACTCTTAGATAGCACATAGAGCAGAAAACATAAAGGTAGGGAGAGCAGGAAACATAGGGCACCTAACAAGGGTGAATCCTATGTTATACTTCTGTTGCCTACCAGAAGAATGTGAAACAGCATGTAAATGAAATAAACAGAGTTAAGAAGAACATCACCAATAGCAATAGACCAGGATCCCGTGAAATGTGCTTTGATTAATTGATGCAAAACCAGTCATGTACAATGTAGCTCAATGGCTGTTACAGTCCAGACTTTCTCCTCCCAGCCTATTACATACAACTACTCTGCTATTCCCTCCCAAGACTGTTCTAACAGTCGAATGAATCCCTCTAACAGCAGTATGCCCAACAACTGAACAACAACAACAACCCTTTCAATATGTTCTCGGGGATTTTTTATAGGAGAAGAGAGAAAATAGAGGTAGATGAACATTGAATTGAATCTCATTAAGTCAGTAAGGCGGAAGTGTTCACGCCCATACCACTTAATGGCTTTCTGCATCGCTGTGTGTACTTTGTAATCTACATGGGGAGTCTCTGTCAGGCCGAAAATTGACCTCTGATATGTTCTTTAAGTCCTTATGGTGGTCTGGAACTCTGTGCTGCCTTCTGAAATGAATGAACTGGGTGGAAGGTCTGCAGGTCACTCCATACTTCCTAACTGCTACCTGACTGTCTTAAATGGGTTTCAGACAGTGCAATTAATCTTTTCAAGGCTCGAGGAGGCATGGAGATCGCTTCAGGAAGGTGTACTTCTGGTGTAAACGCGCTTTGCTGATATTTAACATAGATAAGACCTTTACATTGTGTTCTTGGTCTTCGAACTGTGCCTTGATCCTTTGACTTGCGGGGTTAACATTAATTATGTCAACAGAAACCACTAACCCCCTTTGAAACCATCTTCAGATCTGCTGGCAGTGCTGAAATGGCCATCTGTGTACTATCTACACCGTAGAGTAAACTTGTTACAAACCAGGCCGTGGCGGAGAAATGCTGTGGAGGCCAGAGGAGTGGTGGTGGAGCAGCGGAGAAACAATGGAAATAATGCAAAGTGGCGGAGAAATGGTGGCTTTTACTATAATGGTAACAAAATGCAATGAAATGATGAAATCTTACGGACAATGGAGTTTGGTGATGATATGCAGCGCAGACCGTTAGATCTTGGTCTGGGAACGAAGATCAACGGTGGAGGTTGAGCGGCGTAACAATATGTAAAATGGGCGAACAACACACAAAACACATGAAACTCGACGGAGATGAATGAAAGAGTGGGACCCATCAAAGGCAGAGGGCAATTAGATCTGAGCCGCTAGATCTGGGAGGAGATGGACGGCGGAGATGAAATCGGGCAATCGCAATCGGAGGTCGGAGCGAAAGGCAATCGCAACGCACATTCAAAAAGTTTTGATTACGATTTGGCAAGATGTTGGGATTAAACACCAACCGTCAGATCTGGGACCAGATCGACGATCCACATTAAATCGGAGGGAGGTGGAGAGGGGCGGTGGGCGATGATGCGATCAGCGTTGAGCCGTTGGATCAGCAGGGAGATGGACGGCGGAGATTTAATCGGGGGGAAACAGAAGGACTGCGATCAGCGATCAGGCGGAGGGTGCGACTGGCGCAGGACCGTTGATCTACGGGAAGAATGGACGGTCAAGATTGAATCGAAGCATCGGGAGAAGGACTTGCGATTGACGATCGAGAGGGGAAATGCGATTGAGCGCTGGTCGTTGGATCGCGGGACAGATCAACGGTCAGGATGAGATCGGAGGAGCGATCGGGAGGGGAATTGCGATTGAGCGATGACCGTCGGATCACGGGAAGGATGGACGGCTATGATTAAATCGGAGCATCGCAATCGGAGGTAGAGAGATGGGACTTGCGATTGCAATTGGGAGGGGAAATGCGATTGAGCGATGGCCGTCGGATCGCGGGACAGATCAACGGTCAAGATGAGATCGGAGGACGGCAATCGGGGCGGCACTGTTGAGACTTGCGATTGCGATTGAGCCGAGGTTGCGATCAGCATTCTACCGTCGGATCGGGACCACAGATCGACGGTGCGGAACGCATTGCTAGACTTTAATGTTATAAACAGATCGCATCGGGGTTGTTTTGATATTACAAAGGAAATTGCCTCCCGCCGATAGTTCCGATTGCGATTAGCGCCTGGGACTTAAGCGCTTGGTCCCAGCGCCGGGGCATATGTGGGGAAGTGGTTTGAAAGGGGCCGACGGAAAGGGGCTAGGCCTTATAATAAGGTTGGAAAGTGGTTTTTTTACCCCTTTTAATGGATTTTGGAGGTGAAGGAGGGGAACGATAGAGGGAAAATGGGAAATAAAGAGTAAGGGAAGGATTTTAATGGGATCTTTGGGGGCATTTTGAAAGGTAAAAAGGGAAAGAAGGGGGAATAAAGGGGAGGCAAGGGGGAGTAAAAAGAGGCTAAGGTGGGGGGTGAAATAAGAGGGAAAATGGGGCCTTTAGGCATTTCTTCATAGCAGAGAGGCTTTATAAAGGAGAATCAGCAAAGGGGATTTCATCAAAGGATAAAAGACACATAGATGCTTCAAGGAGACTGTGTTTTCAGAGGAAATGCATTCCTTGAAGGCTCAACAATGATTTAGCCCCCTATTTGCTTGTCAGAAAATTTCATAGGGGGCTAACAGTGGCTCCACATGGGGATGGCTTCTTCTTGAAGGAGTCAAGAATTCAGAAATTGATCTCTTGGTGTAGGTCAGGTGCCTGCTGCTTGAACCATCCTTTCTTTTTTTATTTTAACTGCCACAACTCATGAAGACATCATATCAGCAATAAAAATTCTCCCAAACAACTACCTACCCACACTATAATCCTATCATTTTTCTTCTTGGGTGCATTTGGACTTGCAGACCCTTTTACATCATCAATTTTTTACAAACAGGAAAAATAAACCTATTCTACTTCTACCCTTATTACTCCATGAGACCAGATTAGACTGTTGGTCTCATAGTTTCTCTACCTACACTACTACCTGCTAGGATTAGACTGTCTAGCAGGTTTCTTCCTCTACATTCTAAGACAGAAATTGAAAAACAGTCAGGCCAGGATTAGACTGTCTGACTTGCTGGACTTTGCAGAACATAAAAGCAACTAACTACGTGCTCACAGGTTGAGCTTATTTCAGACTTCCTACCTACCCTACTCTAATTGGGAATCTCTGATGTTCTAGGTGATACAATAATGCCAATGCAGCCAGTCAAGCAGTAACAAAAAAGGATATGAACATTGGCTGCCTACCAGAGATAACCATAGGGTGCTCTGCCTGTGGTCCTTCAGAATCGAGGTCACCATCAGTAGTGACCATTCTTGATGAAACTGGCCCTTGCTAAGGATCAACGCTGGAGAATTTGAGCAAATCAGGGCCTCCATGTATTCTGCCACAGGATCCACGAACAGATGATGTACATTTTCTTCCTTTAGGCCTCCCAAGCTTGGTAGGCTGTCTTTATCCTGGGCTGCTTTGATTATTACATTTTCCGCTGTGTCTTCAGAGTGACTCTTGGGAGTCGGATCGTCTTCTTCTTGCACATCAAACAGCAGCGAAATTTCTTCTCTTTTGGGGGGAGGGAGACTTTCCAAGAATGCTCTGGGGTCTCTGAACTCATATGATATCTCTTGTGAGCTCAGAAGTTCGATCTCAGCTTCATATCTCTCAACCACCAAGTCAAGAAACATCTTCTTAAGCGCAGGTAGAGTATTGAGTACTGAGCTGAGAGGGAAAAAATTTGGAAGGTTCTCCCATTCAGTTTCTGCCAGTACACTCGCTATTCCACTCTGAAACTCTGCTATGAGGCTTGGATCTATTTCTGCACATTGTTCAGAGTCCTCCATTAGCGAAGTGACTAGATCTTCGGCATGGATGATGTTGTACTGCGACATGGTCTCCCAGTGGAGTCTTATGTGAAACCACAAATAATCAGTGGCCAGTTGATTACCAGCGGAGTCTTTTAATCATTCAGGAATTGTGGAGTCTCCAGGTGGATGATTTACAACTTACTGTCCACCACAGTGGTTTACCAAATCAAAGCTGACTGGTCTCGTTCCCCAGCGGAGTCACCATTATTTTGGTGATGAAAATGGGAAATAGACCAAATGTTAGTAGTTCTTGACTCTCAGATTGTCCCCAGTGGAGTCGCCATTATGTTTTGAACCTGGTCTCCCAGTGGAGTCTTATGTGAAACCAAGGTAATCAACAGGCCTACTGATCACCAGTGGAGTCTTTTCGTTTGGGAACAATGGAGTCGCCAGGTGGAAGGTTTAGGATGTTTCTAGGGGGTACACTATCCAGCACAGTGATGAGGAAATATCCTTTTCAGGAATATCCCACAAAACACAGCAAACTCTAACCAGAGATGGACTGGGAGGGCATTTACCAGATGTGTCACCTCCTAAAGAGGATGTGATCCGGAGGCTACCTGGCCCTTACCAGGCTTTGTCTAAGAGTAAGGGGTAAAACACACCAGAGGTAAGTGGAATAGGAAGGATAAGTGTTTTACTACCAACCTAACCAGAGCTCTAAGCTTCTAAGGAGGTTTGAAATGAAAAGCACTCAGAATTCCCCAGTGGAGTCGCCCTTATGTTGGGGTTCCCATGTTTTGGCCAGATTGGCAAGACCAAAAGATGAGACAACATCAGAACCACTTTTGGGCCCTAGGATCTAGCCCTCCTGGACCTGGAGAGGGATCTCTCCAAATAGAGCTAAGAATGATATATCTATGAAGCTCAAAATGAGATGTTAGGCTAGTTATGAAGCACAAGGGGTTTTAAATGGTTTGGTTGAAGGGTTGCTGGGTTGGTCACGGGATCATGGACTGAGAAAGCAATGGGAGAAAAAGAACAAGGCAGCAGGACATTTCAGCAAAGAGGATAGGCCTAGACAGTGCCATCCATTGGGCTATGGAGTCATGAAAGGAAATTACTTGCATCCACTAGCCAAGGCTTCCAAAGGGCAAGTCATCTAATACTAAAGGATCTTTTAGATTAGATGGTGGGGTGGAACATTAAGGAAGGAAAGTGAAGAAGGAGAACAGCCCAATTTCTGTCTATAGATCAGGTCAGAGGTCATTTAACTCCAGACCTGCTTGGACGTACTCAAAGGCAGCTCTCAAAGAGGGACAAAGGGGCTACTTATAGATCAGACCAGAGGTCATTTAACTCCAGGTCTGCTTTAGCAACTCCAAGGGGAAAACAGAGATAAGATAAACAAAGGGATCTTAGAAAGGTCAGCAGGTTGCGCAAGGATCCTAGTGGAAAGGGCTAACACTCATCCCCAGTGTTCCCAAACCTTCCAGCTTGAAACCTCTCAAGAACATCTAGAAACAACTTCAACTAATTCATACATAAGCCAGCAGGAAATAACATATGTTCCACTGGTTAAATCAACTGAAACCAACTCTTAGATAGCACATAGAGCAGAAAACATAAAGGTAGGGAGAGCAGGAAACATAGGGCACCTAACAAGAGTGAATCCTATGTTATACTTCTGTTGCCTACCAGAAGAACGTGAAACAGCATGTAAATGAAATAAACAGAGTTAAGAAGAACATCACCAATAGCAATAGACCAGGATCCTGTGAAATGTGCTTTGATTAATTGATGCAAAACCAGTCATGTACAATGTAACTCAATGGCTGTTACAGTCCAGACTTTCTTCTCCCAGCCTATTACATACAACTACTCTTCTATTCCCTCCCAAGACTGTTCTAACAGTCGAATGAATCCCTCTAACAACAATATGCCCAACAACTGAACAACAACAACAACCCTTTCAATATGTTCTCGGGGATTTTTTATAGGAGAAGAGAGAAAACAGAGGTAGATGAACATTGAATTGAATCTCATTAAGTCAGTAAGGCAGAAGTGTTCACGCCCATACCACTTAATGGCTTTCTGCATCGCTGTGTGTACTTTGTAATCTGCATGGGGAGTCTCTGTCAGGCCGAAAATTGACCTCTGATATGTTCTTTAAGTCCTTATGGTGTTCTGGAACTCTGTGATGCCTTCTGAAATGAATGAACTGGGTGGAAGGTCTGCAGGTCGCTCCATACTTCCTAACTGCTGCCTGACTGTCTTAAATGGGTTTCAGACAGTGCAATTAATCTTTTCAGGGCTCGAGGAGGCATGGAGATCGCTGCAGGAAGGTGTACTTCTGGTGTAAATGCGCTCTGCTGATATTTAACACAGATAAGACCTTTACAGTGTGTTCTTGGTCTTCGAACTATGCCTTGATCCTTTGACTTGCGGGGTTAACATTAATTATGTCAACAGAAACCACTAACCCCCTTTGAAACCATCTGCTGATCTGCTAGGAGTGCTGAAATGGCCATCTGTGTACTATCTGCACCGTAGAGTAAACCTGTTACAAACCGGGCCGCGGCAGAGAAATGCTGTGGAGGCCAGAGGAGTGGTGGTGGAGCAGCGGAGAAACAATGGAAAGAATGCAAAGTGGCGGAGAAATGGTGGCTTTTACTATAATGGTAACAGAATGCAATGAAATGATGAAATCTTACGGACAATGGATTTTGGTGATGATATGCAGCACAGACCGTTAGATCTTGGTCTGGGAACGAAGATCAACGGTGGAGGTTGAGCGGCGTAACAATATGTAAAACGGGCGAACAACACACAAAACACATGAAACCCGACAGAGATGAATGAAAGAGTGGGACCCAGTAGAGGTGGAGGGCGATTAGATCTGAGCCGCTAGATCTGGGAGGAGACGGACGGCGGAGATGAAATCGGTCAATCGCAATCGGAGGTCGGAGCAAAAGGAAATCACAACGCACATTCAAAAAGTTCTGATTGCGATTTGGCGAGATGTTGTGATTAAACACCAACCGTCGGATCTGGGACCAGATCGACGATCCACATTAAATCAGAGGGAGGTGGAGAGGGGCAGTGGGCGATGATGCGATCAGCGCTGAGCCGTTGGATCAGCAAGGAGATGGATAGCGGAGATTTAATCGGGGGGAAACAGAAGGACTGCGATCAGCGATCGGGTGGAGGGTGCGATTGGAACAGGACCGTTGATCTGTGGGAAGAATGGATGGTCAGGATTGAATCGGAGCATCGGGAGAAGGACTTGCGATTGATGATCGGAAGGGGAAATGCGATTGAGCGCTGGCCGTCAGATCGCGGGACAGATCAATGGTCAGGATGAGATCGGAGGAGCGATCGGGAGGGGAATTGCGATTGAGCGATGACCGTCGGATCGCGGGAAGGATGGACGGCTATGATTAAATCGGAGCATTGCAATTGGAGGTAGAGAGATGGGACTTGCGATTGCGATCGGGAGGGGAAATGCGATTGAGCGATGGCCGTCGGATCGCGGGACAGATCAACGGTCAGGATGAGATCGAAGGACGGCAATCGGGGCGGCGCTGTTGAGACTTGCGATTGCGATTGAGCCGGGGCTGCGATCAGCGTTCTACCGTCGGATCGGGACCACAGATCGACGGTGCAGAACGCATTGCCAGAC
Source organism: Pinus albicaulis (assembly GCA_034641835.2). Taxonomy (NCBI): domain Eukaryota; kingdom Viridiplantae; phylum Streptophyta; class Pinopsida; order Pinales; family Pinaceae; genus Pinus; species Pinus albicaulis. The sequence goes on along the minus strand of CM076570.1, from coordinate 346,677,522 downwards.
TTTAACGTTATATACAGATCGCATCGGGGTTGTTTTGATATTACAAAGGAAATTGCCTCCCGCCGATAGTTCCGATTGCGATTAGCGCCTGGGACTTAAGCGCTTGGTCCCAGCGCCAGGGCATATGTGGGGAAGTGGTTTGAAAGGGGCCGACGGAAAGGGGCTAGGCCTTATAATAAGGTCGAAAAGTGGGTTTTTTTACCCCTTTTAATGGATTTTGGAGGTGAAGGAGGGGAACGATAGAGGGAAAATGGGAAATAAAGAGTAAGGGAAGGATTTTAAGGGGATCTTTGGGGGCATTTTGAAAGGTAAAAAGGGAAAGAAGGGGGAATAAAGGGGAGGCAAGGGGGAGTAAAAAGAGGCTAAGGTGGGGGGTGAAATAAGAGGGAAAATGGGGCCTTTGGGCATTTCTTCATAGCAGAGAGGCTTTATAAAGGAGAATCAGCAGAGGGGATTTCATCAAAGGATAAAAGACACATAGAGGCTTCAAGGAGACTGTGTTTTCAGAGGAAATGCATTCCTTGAAGACTCAACAATGATTTAGCCCCCTATTTTCTTGTCAAAAAATTTCATAGGGGGGCTAACAATATGTTCAGTTACGATTAGGCTAGATAACTGAACAAGATACCTTTTGAGCACTAGTAGTGGCATTTAGACTTGCACACTTTCAGCATGACTATTTTTTGAGTATGGGGCTTTTCATGGTGTTTCCAAGCCGCCCTCTTTTTCTACTTTTCTATTGTTTTTGTATTTTCTATTTTTTGATTTATTTCTTCAAGCAATGGTATGTACAATGATTGAAAAATCCGAAACTAGAACTCTTGACGGAAGTAATGCTTTAGTTTCCTGCCATTGATAGGACCGCCAAACACTTCATTTCCATCAAGCTCCTGTAAAAAGAAAGCATTTTTTCCTCTAATTGAACTGATGATAAATGGTCCTTTACATAATTTTTAAAACTTACCATGCTTTCCTTTGTCTTCTCTTCTTGAATCCCATTTCAGCACTTTATCTCCAATCGGAAAATCGTTTTCCTTAGTCCTTATGTCAAATATCTTCTTCACACTTTCTTGCACCAGCTATGTTCTATTGTAGACCTCTTCTCTTGTTTGCTGCAAATGGATGTTTTGATTTAGTCTCCTTTGCATATCATTTTCTTCTATTTGTATTTCTTGTAACAGCTTCATCACCGGAACTCCTAAAGATGTTGGAAACATAGCATCCATGCCATACACTAACTGATAAGGAGACATACCAATTGATTTTTTGGTAGTTAATCTATCAGCCCATAAAGCATGTACCAGTTTTCCATGCCATGCCTTTTGATTTTGCTCCAGCAGCTTCTTTATGATATTGACAAGACTCTTATTTGAAGATTCGGCCAACCCATTGCCTTGAGGATAATAAGTTGTGGAATGTCCTAATGTGATATGATATTTGTAATAGAAATCAACCATCTTTTTGGATGAAAAGGTAGCTGCATTATCAATGATAATTTTCCTAGGACAACCGAATCTAAACAAAATATTGGTTTCTAGGAACTTGATGATAACTGAATTAGTGGAATTTCTAGAGGGGATGCCTTCTATCCACTTGGTAAAATAATCGGTAGCTGTGAGGATCCACTTGTGCTGAGTGGATGAATAAGGGTGTATTTCTCCAATAAAATCTAAACCCCATTGTTGAAAAGGAGCTTCGACAATGATCGGATGCAAAGGAAAAGGTAAAATTTTTCTCTTTCCATCAAAAATTTGGCATTTATGGCAAGTTGTGACAAATTTATGTGAATCGGGGAACAAGGTAGGCCAATAGAAACCAGCTCTAAGAATCTTATTGGTTGTAGTTTTCCAGTAAAGATGGCCCCCACATTCTCCTTCGTGCATTTCATGCATAATTTTTCCAGCATCATCCTTAAGCAAACATTTGAGTAATATACCAATAGGATTTTTCCAATACAAAACTTCATCAATAATGCAAAAATTCAAATATTTTTTTTTAAGAAACCTTGCTTTTGTCTTTGATAAATCGGGGGGAGCATTAAGATAAAAAAGTACATAAAGAATATCAGCATACCAAGGTGAAATTAAAAATTCCTCTTCAACATAAGGTGATGTGCATTCTTCTTGCTCTTCCAGAGTGTCAACAAAATTTATGTCTAATGCTTGGAGATTTGTTTTAGCCATGAGTTTTGCAAGCCCTTGCCCCTTAATCAGTTTAGTTGGTCTGATTTCTAAATCATATTCTAAGATTACTGCAATCCATTTTCCTCTTTTACCATCAGGATCTTGATTTACAATGTCTTTTACAACCATGTGTGGAACAAAAGAAATGACATGAGAAAGTAAGATATAAACTCTGATATCTTTCAATGCCTTTACTAATGCAAATGCCTGCTTTTCCATGATATTGTGTTTTAAAGGGGCATCTCTAAGGGCTTTAATAAAGAAAGAAATAGGTTGTTAGTGCCCTACTTCGTTCTTTTGCAGCAATACCACAGCTATGGTGTGTTCATATGCGAATGAGAAAATGTAAAAGTCCTTCGTGAAATCAGGACTTGTCAGAACAGGTGATTGGGTAAGTGCCTTTTTAACTAGTTCAAAAGATTTCTTAGCATCTATATTCCACTTAACTCCTACCTCTTTTTTTAAAATTTTTGTGATTTTTCTTAAGAGTTCCACAAGATTTGGGATAAATATTCTCAAAAAATTTATCTTACCAATGAAAGATTGTAACTCTTTAATGTTTCTGGGGTGGCTGATTAGTAATATTCCTTCAATCCTTTTGGGGTCTATTTTTATTCCGTTTTCAGAGATGATGTGACCCAAAAGTTTTCCTTCTTCGAGACCAAACAGTGTTTTCTTGGGATTTAGAGATAAGCCATATCTCCTACATTTTTCAAAGACTTTCCTTAAATGAATCAGATGTTCGTCATCGATTTTGGAATATACAGTGATGTCATCAAGGTAAATGACTATAAAATATCCAATGTCTTCTGAAAAAGCTATGTCCATGGCTCTCTGGAAAGTGGCTCTCGCATTCATTAACCCGAAGGCATTTTAACATACATGAATGTGCCCCAAGGTGTGGTGAAAGTGGTTTTTTGTTGGTCACTAGGGAAAACTAACACTTGATTGTATCCAGAGCAACCATTAAGCAACGAGATTCTCTTAGAACCTACTACCTTCTGAAGTATGTGGTCCATTTTAGGTAAGGGGTAGTTATCCTTTAAGGAGGATCTGTTCAAATTCCTAAAATTAATGCAAAGTCTGATTTCTCCAGTTTTATTTCTCACGAAAACAAGGTTTGAAACCCATTCAGAGTATCTAAGGGAAACCATGATTCCGACATCATACATTTTTTTGATTTCTTTCTCAACTAATGGTAATAAGACAGGATTTATTCTTCTTATATTTTGTTTGAATGATTTTTTATTTTCTTTGAGAGGTATTTTGTGTTGAATGATACTTGTATCGTATGATTTCAGATCTTGATATCCCCATGCAAAAACATCTTTAAATTCTGCAAATAGTTTGATGTATTTATGTTTTATGTTAGGAGGCAGATTTTTTGAAAGCTTGATCATTTTTGGCTCTTGTATGTTCCCTATGTTGTATTCTTCTATGTCAGTCTCGGTAGATTCCATCTTTGGTTTCTTGGCTACGTCATTAAAATCAAAGAGTTCTTCTAATGGAGCAAGGCCTCTTGGTATAGTTTCATTTTCACAATGTAAAACCTCAAGATCTCTTTGATCTAAGTCTTCATTTGTTTGAGCTTTATGAGAATGAGTGATCAAATTTATATCAGAAAATGTAGGCAAATATTTTTTGCCATCTTCATTCTCATCATGGTTTTCTTCCTTATAATCTAAGCATGATGGAGAGATCTTAAACTCATTTTCAGATTTCAAAAAGTCATTAATTTTTTGATCATTTTCAAAAACCTGCCAATGTGTAATGTTATAAGGTATTGCAGGCTAGTGTTTGACTTTGATGCAATATGTTTCATTCATAGATGGTAATTGGAAATTGCTTGCAGCAAAGGCAAGTTCATTGCAAGGTTATTTTGGGCCCTAGGAATATAAATGAGCTCATATTTTTCGAAAGTTTTGAGAATGTCAAGGGTTGCATTTATGTATTCCCTTAATCTAGGCTTCTTGCAAAATATTCTCCTTTGATTTGTTTAATGACAAGTTCTAAATCTCCCTGGTCTGAAACTTTCTTAGCACCTAAGTCTTTGAGTAAGTGCAAGCCAAGAAAGAGAGCTTTGTATTCTGCAATATTATTAGTACATTGGAATTCTAACTTGAAAGCATGACCCGGATTTTTTTTGTGTATCCAGATACTAGCTCCTGCACTGGTTTTGCTGCATGATCCATCAAATCTTATGTTCCAAAGATTTTCCACTTCATATTTGTCACTAAGATGTTTTTCGAGGTTGTTAGTGTGTGGATCATGATTTTCTTCTTTTGAGGAAAGATTGACTTCTTCATCATTTTCTTTTATCTGTTCATTAATATTGCTATCATTGTACAAGATAAAAGAGGTGAGATTTGAGTGAATGGAATACACTGGGGTATTGTTTGGTCTGTTTTGATTACTCACCATGTATTTCATATGAGTTTCCCAGTATAATTTCTTAGTTTGATTGAAGACCAGGATAGTGGCATATGACATATCCATTTGGAGATTGCCTCGTAATTTGGCTCCCCATGACCTGGACAACAACATACTATATTTCGGGGGAATTTTTGCTACCACCACATCCATGACTAGAATTTTAGTGGGTATTTGCGCTAAAGTAATACAAATATTTTTTATCAAACCTAGACACTTGACTCTACTTGAATCAAATGAGTATAAGTCTTTGTATGGTTTGGTTACTTCTAGGCCTAAAACTTCCTTGACCACTCTAGGCATAAGGTTATGTGAAGCACCGGAGTCTAGCATGGCGTTGTGCAATATTTTGTCATGTATATTCAGACTTACATAGAAAGGAGAAATAGCTCCTTCTTGGTATTTTCCCTCTACTTTTGGACCAAACAGTTACTCAGGTTTATCGTCCGTCAAATTTAAAGTATCTGTATCATTTCCAAGGTTTAACACTTTCAAGAATTAAGATTTATAAACATCCATGGTTACCAATTCAGTGAGGGTTATTGTTATCTTGATTTTGATGATCTCCCCTTCAAAACTGAAAGGTACTTGAGTTTTGGGTATATTTGTTTCGGTTTTATCAGCCATAAATTTTTCTATATTTTTTATTTGCTCGTTTTGATTTGTAGTTTTTTTTAACATGATATTTTCAAGAATCTTGGTGGAAGTGTTGGCACAGTTTGGGTTGATGTTTGATTGGCTAGTTTTATCTTTGTTTAGATCATTTTTCTTAACCATAACATTAACATTGTCTGCTGGTTTTTTAAGAATAGCTTCAGGAGTTTTCTTGACAACAGAATCTGAATTGTTCTTTTTTAATTTTTCCTGATTTTTCTTTGTGTTTTCTAGGTTTTTCTTACTTCTGAGATCATATTGCCTATGGACTTCCATTATGGCATTTTGTAAACCAATTTCAGGGTCTTCGGAATCTTCATAGTCAGTTTCATCTTGGTATGAGGAGAAGAAACCTTGTTCTTCTTCCGTGAGATAAACCTCACCCTCACTATCAGAGCCTATCAGGTTTAGATGATTTTCCTCAATATGTTCAATGTCTCTTTCTCCTTCATCAAGATAATTATCTTGGAAAGGAGGCTTGATTTGTTGATCATTGTCTCTTGGTTTGATCTGGGGTGGGTCCCTTCTAAATTTTTTATTCCAATTTCTGGTTTGTGAGTTTGGCTGGTTGTCCCTAGGAGGTGTTCTATCACTGAGACTTATTCTTTCCATCATTATTTCTATCATTCTTTCCATTTTTCTTTCCATGTTGTCTATTTTGGCATCGGAAGAGGATGAAGAGGGAAAGGTTTCATCTCGGTATCTGACCTTCTTTTCTGATCTCAGCCTAGCCATCTTTTCAGCAAGGTTTGCTTCCGCACTAATGGCCCCCTTTTGCATTTCTTCTAGAGTTGTAAGTTCTCTTTCTCTTAGCTGATATGTCATGTCCAGATCGAAACCTTCCGGAAATTTCGCTAGAGCTAAACCGGGTGGATTTTTCATGTTAGGTGGGAGAGCGTTATAGACACTGTTGAATCTGGTACAATAATCTTGAACACTTTCTCCTGTGTTCCTCTTAAGAGTATGATATTCAGAGAGGACTTGAAGTGGGTTTTTCTTGATTTCCCATTTGTTTATGAAATTTTGGTATAATGAAGGGAGATCATGTATGCTATGAGGAGCTAAGCCTTTAAACCATTTTTTAGCTTCGCCTCCTAGGCTTTGGGTGAACATTCTCATCTTGATGGTTTCTTCATTTAATTCCATGTAATCAAAAGCATCATTCATTCTATCTACATGTTTTTGGGCAGTAGTGGATTCGGCCCCTGTGAAGTGTGGGATCCTAGACTGATAGTCATTTGGAAAAGGCGCCTTAGGCTGAGGTAACACTAAGGGTGCATACCATGCTACCATGATGGGTGGTACTGGTAAATTTACAAGTGGAGGATTTGGAATGTGAGATGAAGTGATTTGCACAGTGGTGTTGTGAGTGGGAGTGTTAGAGGTGCTTGGACCGACAAACTGATTTTGAGTAGACTTGGGATGGAAAGAGGTAAAGTGGTGGAGGAGCTGAAAATCAGGTGTAGTAAGAGATGTTTCTCCGGTAGAACTCTGCTGCAATTCTAAGGGCTCAAGATCGGAATGGTCAAAGCTAGGTTGTGACTTGGTTCTAACAAAATTTCTTATATGGTGCAAGTCAAAATTTTGGTCTAGCAAGGATGTAAGATTTTCAGGTACAGAGCTTGCTCTATGAAGGCTCCTATCGGTAGTTAAATTACTAGTCTTAGAATTTTGCCACAAAATATTTTCTGGGTCATAAACTATGGTACGAGGATTCGGGTCCGGATGAGAACTAGTATGAATTCTTCGTGAAGCCATATTTTAGATTCAAACTTTAGAGATGCTGAAAGTTATGAATATTTTCAACAACTTGTCTTCTCTAAGTTTTGTCAAACTAGCTCAGTGTATGATTAAGACTTCTTAGACTTTTCAAGGCTGTTTGTAAAGCAGTCTTATAATAGTTTATGGAAGCTTAGCAAAGCTTTCAAAAAGGCCTACTGGAGGCTAGTGGAGTCGCCAGGTGGATATTTTGGTTTTTTAGGATATATTGTCTATGGTCCACCACCAAAACTTGATATGAACAGTCAATCTAAAAAATTTGTTTTTTGTGAGGTTATTTTTTGAGTTTTTAATGTGCATTCTGATTTGCAAGAGTGTCCAAAATTTGTTTTCAACACTTAGCTAAGGTGATGAAACAAAGAGAGTTTACTCTAATGGCTTTATCAATTGATTTTATGATTTAATCTAAAGGACTAATGAGTCAAAAACAGTTTGCTAGACAGTCATGAACTCCAAGAGTCTCACCATAATCGCCCCTTATGTTAGTGTGGCGATGAGGTGGCTGATAATCACTGGATATTCATGAGCCAAGGGATTTCTAAAGTTCTAAGTTATACTTATTTTGTCACTAACTCATAAAAGTCCCACCGTGATCGCCATTATGTTAGTGTGGCGATGAGGTAGCTCAATAGTATAGTGTGCTTAGTTCAAGAGGGGCTTTCCGTGAGTCTTGAAAGATGTTCAGATTGATATGAACTCAGAAAATTCACACCGTGATTGCCATTATGTTAGGTTGGCGATAAGGTGGCAGATTCACTGATTTTGTTGGACTTTTACTTTGTGAGAGTTATTTAAAAATATGTACTCAGAAAAATCCCACCGTGATCGCCATTATGTTAGTGTTGGTGATGAGGTGGTGGATTCACTAGATTTTCTTGAAGACAAGGGATTTCCAGAGTCCTAAGGTGTACTTAGATTGTCACTAACTCAGAAAAGTCCCATCGTGATCACCATTATGTTAGGTTCCCATGATTTGGCAGATTGACGGACCAAATGACGGCGTAACATCAAACCAATCTTTGGAGCCCTAGGACCTAGCCTTCCTAGACTCAGAGAGGGCTCTCTCTAATGAAGTGAAGGATGTGAACTTGTTCGCTTAGTTTGTTTATATTTTAGGCTAGTTGTTAAGTGTGTTTGTTTGTTTATTTTTTAGTTGTTTGAGGGGAAAACTGATCAAGTGGATCAAAATAGAACAATAAAATTAAATCAACTGGGCTATGGCGTCAAAAGCAAGCCAAGGATGTTAAGACAATGGGTAGGGTGTACTGCAGGGCCAATTTAGTATAGCGAATGGATATTTCAGGTGGTTTATGAAGTGGAATGAACATCAAGTTTGTGCAAGACAAAGGGATCTTAAGCATAAATAGTTTAAACAGCAAGAATTCATGTGGTAGGACTAACCATTAATCACTATGAATCAAACTCAAACTGATAGATGCATAAAATAAACATTCAGGTGATGCATAGAAGTATAAGACCCTCTAACTTTGGGAAAATCACCTTCAGTGATTGAGAAAACATGTAAGACAAACCAACAGCTCAAAATGTGGAAAGGAAACTCCTAAGAAACACATTTAAACTGATGAGAACTTTGAAATAAGTCTGCAAGTATAGGCAGAGGGCAAGATCAAAACAAGACCTCTCTAATTTAAACTAGACAATCAATACTTCAAAGGAGATTTCATTAATGAGGTTTAAACAGCTATGAGTAAGCAGGGCATACCATGAATCAAACAAGATAGCATGTCATATTAATCATTAAGGAAATAAATAACAAGTTCTTAGTGGACCAAAGGGTAGTTAAGAATCCTTTGGCAAGACCAAGAAATATGAAAACATAGAAGCTATAATGAATCAGGAACTTTGATGAGCCTCCATGGGCATACCTCAAACTATTCTTTACTGACCTACAACAAGCAAGAAGCATGAATAAATATGTGAAAAAATAAGAAAACATAACTGAAAATGAGTACAGTACCATTTACCAAGCCATGGAATCCTGCACATAGATCCTCTCCATCATCTAGGCAAGCAAGTCAAGCTATTCACTCCATAAAACAAGTTTGATCATCAAAACTCATAACATATATTTCTCTAAGCTCAATCAAGTTCTTAAGCTCTTCAAAGTCCATCTTTTTTATCAAATCTTCAACCAACAATATTACAATGATTCTCCATGAGTTATATAGGAGAATGAGAAGATAAGCTTCACAAAACTAACTAGATGCTCATAGGCTTAAAACAAATATCTGATTTTGTCCTTGAGGCTTTGCAAATCCCAAGGCACAAAATATCTTCAAAATATCTATAAATGCTAAAAAAGGAAAAAATATTGACTTTTCATTACTGAAAATGGCCAAAAAAGGCTTAACGCACATTTGGATAAGCCATTTCAGAAAATTGTCTTTTTGCCAAAATGCTACAGGAACGTAGCAGTAGAAAATTTCATGTCTTGCAGACCACTTTTGAGGGACCTCCCGATGTCAAAATGAGGCCCGTGATGGCTCGTTGGAAAGCCCTAGATGTTTAGTTTCTGGAACCACTTGATTTTTTCCAAAATGATGCTGGGAAGTCTACCAAAAACTGAACTGAGTGAAAAAAACCAGAAAAGTAGCCGTTGCTGATATGTGAGGCAGAAAGTTAAAAAATCATTGTTTCTCGCCTCTTTGGGGGGCAAAAACACCTCCTTTGGATCTGAAAATTGTGATTAGCTTCCCCTGATTTTAGTCCATCCAAAAAAATTACTTTCACGAGCTTAGGATGCTCCTAGCACCCATGGCAGCGCTTTGAAAAATGTGCCATTAAGGCCAAAAAACACAAAAAACAAAATCTTGTCAGAATTTGCTCAATTTTGGTGAGCAAGCCCCTCATGGGTTATTACAAAAATTTAAGGAAGCTGAGGCCAAGATTTTGAGCATTGATGTGCCTTTCTCCATTTTTTCTACTGGGTGCCTCTTTCGGGCAGCCTTGAGCCTTTTTTGAGCAAGTTTGAGATTTTTCGGGCAAATTGGTTCAACTTCTTATAGTGCTCGGTCATCTTCTTTTGTAGGCTCAAGTCTTTGTTAGCTTTCTCTAATTTATCCTCCAAATGTTTGTTGGCTCTTTCAAGCCATGATTCTTTATCATTCTCTATTTCTTGGGTGAGCAATTGAGTGAGAGGATAAGATCGAACAAGGGCCGCCTCTTCTTCCTTCTTTTTCTCCAAATATTTATTGAGACCCATAGTCCTAGGCCTCTTTCTCATTGGCTGCTCTTCTTCTTCAGTATCATCAAATTCTCCCATAATCTCTTCAAGCTTGATTTGTGCTTTGTAGGCTTCCCTTTCGTATTTGAAAGCCGGCCCTCATAAACTGCCATTTGTCCACTCATTTGTTTGTTTTGCATCTGTAGAACATGTATGAAGTCTTTTGACCTTTCTAGATCAGCTTGTAGGTCATGAATTTGGTCTTCTCTGTTTTGCAAAAGAGCCTCAAGGATTCTAGCTTCATTATCACTATCATCATTGTCTACCTGTATGATATCAAAGTTTCTTTCCTTTTCATTACTACTCTCCTCTTTTTCTTTCCCCTTGACTTGGATAGACTTCTTGGTCCTCTTCCTCTTTGTAAATTCAACAATGCTCTTTTTAGGCAGTTTTCCTCTACTTCTTAGCACTCTTGTGACATTGCTACCTGTTGTTGGAGTGATCTTCTTCTTTTTTGATCTAGTGTTTCTAGGCATCGCCACTTTTGGAGGAAGATTCATGGCCCCTTGCCTAGGAGAGACAGTTAGCACATGCTCTTGGCTGTGTGGAGGAGAAGATAGAAGAGGTTTATCTACTTTTATTTTCTCAACTTGGTATTTTACCTTGTTGCCTTCATCATCATCTGCTCCAGCTTCATCTTTGTCACTGTTTTTTTCTGCTTGAAGATTTCCTTGTTTGTCTTCACCACTGCTATGCTCATGGTCACCCATTTGGTATTTTTGCTCCATGATGCCCTCTTTGGAATGCTCACTGTTTGGTGTTTGATTTTCATCATCATTTCTTGCTTGAGGGTTGTCTTGTTTCTCATCATAAGTGTCTTTTTGAGGACTGTCATGACCCTCATCATCATTGTTTTGGCTGCCACTTTGTTTTTCATCTTGAGGACTGCTATGCTCATCTCTGTCCCGGCTTTCTTCATGACTATTGTGTTCTTTTCCTTCACTTCTTTGTCCCTCATCACCCTTATCACACTAATGCTTACTTTTTTGTTGGTTTCCATAATATTCCTCTTCATGACTGTTATTCTCACCATCAATTTGTTCATCCCCATTGTCATGCTTAGATTCTCTGCTTTGTCCCTCATCATCACTAGTTTGCTCTCAATCAAAAGAGATTTTTGTCTTTTAGGAGTGGATCTACTAGAATAAGGAGAAACATGATGAGTGGATGGTGAGGAAGGCGCATGAGATGAAGAGGCAATGGAAAAATCAGGATGGGAGATGAAAGAGTCCCAAGAAACTCCTTTTTTCTCAAGTTGATGGAGGATGATGATCTTGATAAGGGAATGATGAAATAAACAAGCTTGTTGTTGAGTGGAAGGCTTCTTTTGGATAGTAGAGGCCATCTTGTCAATGCTGATATAGAGGAAGAAAGGTAGGTTCAACAACTGAGTTCTTGTGAAATGCATAAGAAGCCTGATGTGATAGGCATAAATCCGGGAAAACCTTCCTTCACATGTAAAATACTTCATAATGACTTTAATGAGGGGGGAATAGCTTTTCAACAAGTGGGAAAAAGGGAAAATAGCTTGGCAAGCATCCTGATGGTCAGGCTTTAGAAAGGGTTGGTATTGATTCAGATCTAGGTATGTTTGTTTGAACCACTTTTCTCCTATATAGGGGATCTTAGTAGCTTTGGAGATAGCCCTAGGAGAGAGTTTGAAATCCAGACCTGCTAGATGGACATGCTTTCCTTGCATCCTCAAAGCAAACAAATGTGTCAAAGGAAGGTGACTTTTTACTTCTTGGACTTTTTGGCAAAATTCCAAGCATCCTACTTCATGAAAATTGAAGAGTACTGAAGGAGATTCATTCACTTTCTAAGTTGTAATAGGCTCATACCTATTGTGATACCCACTTCTGATGTCCTTCTTTGGAGGCATTTTTTTCTTTTTGATACCCTCCACTGACTTATCAAACAAGAACTTGAAATGTACTGAAAAATAGACCCTTTCTTTGAGCACTGCTTTTCCCTTTAGTTGGAAAACAAGTATTTGTTAAATGAAAAAAAATTTACTTCTCCAGCACTGTGTTTTGAGCAAAGAGGCCTTTAAATAAGATCTATATTTTTTTTTTTGAAAACAAGTCCCCTTTCCTTTTGACACTAAAACTCTTTTCCCCGTAATTACTTCCTTTCCCTGTTTTTAATCAAAGAGGGCACCCCTGAAAACCACTATGTTTCTCCCTTGAGTAATTATTGTTTCTCTTTGATGATCATTGTTTTATTAAGGCTAGCAAAACAATCCTTTTTGGATGAAGATCATTTTGTTTTACCAAAACAATAGTCTCCCTGTCATTGATTAAAAGGCCTTCTAAACAAACTCTGTCTTTCTTTATAGACTGTGAAATATTTAGCCATCAAACAAGTCTTTCTTGATGAAAATAAGACTACTTATCTGACTATGTTCCTTTTCACAAATTTGTAAACAGATTTTTTTACTTATGAAGACAAACTTCCTCTCCCTTTATCATAACAAATGCTTGGTTCTGTGTAGGACTAATTTTTCTTTTGAGAAGTCAATCTATTGTTCTTTTAAGCAAAAATGTGCTCTTGAAATCACTATTTTAAGAGACTGAGCAAACCCCTTGTAAACTGATCAGAACTGTTTCACCCAATCACTGTTTCTTTTTGATAATCGTAGCAGGCAAGATCTTTTGGATGAAGGTTAGCTAGATTCTTGACATCATACTTTCAAACAAAATTTTGGGCCCAATAGATGTAAATACCTTTGACAAATGTGTTTTTGTTGTGTTTGGGGACGAGTTTGTTGAGAAAAAATCGATCTTGGCACCTTTGAGAGCTTCTTGCAGCATTGGCCCAGGCTGGAAACTAGCGTTCAGAGATGGTTAATGGGTCGGGCGGGTCTGAACGGGAAAACGCACCGCGTTTGACTTGTCGGGTCGGCCCTGGGTGCCCATTGAACACTAGCACAGGCGTGTTGCGCAACGATACAGGCGCACCGCGCTCTTCACAAATTTCTTCGGTAGGTGCCTACAAGCGCGCCTTGCATTCAAACCGGTTGCAAATGGCTTCAAAAATTTCTCAAACTGTTTCTCTCTTCCTTGACTTGGCCTTGCAAAATGATGAATGATAAGTGGTCGAGCTCCTTTATATTTGAAAAACCAAATTTTCCCTCATTTCAATTAAAAAACAAACTTCTCCATTTTTCTTTGAAAGAAACTTTTGAAAAGTGGCTTTGTGCATTTGTTAAGGGGGTCATTTCTTTAACAAACACTTTACCTCCCTTAACAGTCTTATTAATACTATCCTTTCCACTTAATCACATGCCCTGTGAGACCTCCACAATTTACCTAGGTGATGTTATTTTGAATAAGGCTCGTAACAACACTACCACTGCCATCTTAAAACCACTAAGTATCCCACTGTTTTTATGAAGATAAGAAGGTCCTGTATATCAGTTGTCTTTTTCTTCAGTTTGTCAACAAGGGAGGTCATTACAAAAACCATTTTTGCAGCCTTTCCAAACCATAATGAAAATCCTCTGTTTACCTTATCATTTGTTTAAAAACAAAATGAAACTATGATTTTGTATTTGAACATAGTTTTTCTTCCTTTGATTGTTGAGAAAGAACTTTGAAAAAGGTTTGATGTCTCAACTATAAAACCACTGCAAATTTCCTCTTCAAAGCCTATATTCAACTTTGATCATTTTTTAATCTCCCGCTTGTCACGAAAGAATTTTAAAACTGTGCTTTGCCCCCCTTTTGTTTACAGAGGATTTTATCATGAAAACACCACTGTTGCAGCTCCTTCAAAACACGTGCAAATCTATTTGTTTATGGAGAAAAATAAAGTCTTGTCACATGATTTGATCTTCTACTTTGTTTACCAAATATGGTCACCTTTGATCCTTATGAATGAGTAGATTCATAGTAGTTGTAACCCAAGTATCATCCCTCTGTTTATCTTGAGGAAGTAGTTAGATAGCCTAGGACGGACCAGTCTAAATGAAAGATATCCTTCTTATATAAAACCTCTGTGTGTATTGTCTGCTTTATATCATTTTGCAGGGGTCAATTTAAACCTAGCTTGGTTTACCACCCTATCATTCAGAGGAGGTTGTTATTAGTCAAAAACTCCATCTTCGAATTACACTTTGAAAGAGGCTCCCATAAACATAAGAGAAAAGGTTTTTAGCACCATTATGTCATTGTTTTTCTGATGATGTATCAAAGGCCTTCAACCCATGAATTTTCATTTGTTTTCGCCATTGTTTCTCAATTGGTCTTAACAACAGAAAACATTTTTCAAACATAATTTTAGACCTTGCGATGCATCTTCTTTTCATCTTTGGAGGAGGTGGCGCATAATAGCTTCTGAAGTCACTTAAGAACATGTTGGCCCTCTACTTGTTTGTGAAGGAGGCCACAACAATGTCTTCCTAACCCTCTATTTTTTTGAAGGAGGTTCTGTCATTGTGCTTTCTAACCATCTGCTTTTCATAAAGGAGGTTATCTTTAACACAGGGTCTCCATCTACTTCAATCATTGTATCTTTCTCTGTATGTTTGTTTGAAGAATGACAATAGGAAACAAAGTGGAATTTGACATTCGTTATTGATAAAATCACTTGGAAATCATGCCCCCTTGCTTTATGAGGCTTTGTCTGAGATGCATATATCCTTTTGTAAAATACCACTGTGAACACAAAACTAGAATAAATGTGATTTGTACATGGAGAGTTTTTGCTGATAGGTATCATTGAACTGTCTTTTCCCCTTACTGTGTTGTCAGAGTTTTGTTGAAATTTCCTTTTACTGCTTTTCAAAACTTGGGTTCAAGGTAACATAAGAAGTAGTTGTCTTCTTATGCTCTACGTGATAATTCCCTTCGGAAAGATTATGCAGCACTTATTTTTGGAAGAGATCATGGAGCACTGTTGATCAGCATCACTCAGTCCTTGTTATTCATTTTGACTTGATGAGTGATCTCTATTCTTCAGGCAGCCTCTAGCTTTATAACATGTACACTTGCTGCTCTTCACTTTACAGCTCTCCACCTGCTCATTGATGGCAAACCTTTTAAACATGAGAGACCTGTTTGAACTTGTCTTTTTTTCTCTTATTTGCATACTGATAATCATTCAATTACACCCCTGCAGAGATGTAAAAACATATTCTTTGGAACCTTGGAGAGATCTTTTGGTGTTTCATGGAGATTTTTCCTGATCTAAGCATTTTTCTTCAGACAATGACAAACCTTCTCTTTTCCTGATTTGGATCTTTATTGAACTTCTTCTGACATGAGACAAAGTGACCTCTTAGTGGTTTGCAACCTATGGATGGAACAATGCTTGTTTTGTATAATAGGAACTAATTCAAGGTTGAATAGTACTAGATAGAGGCTTTTTGGCCTAGGATATCTTAACCAATGAAAAACTCCCTAAACACCACTATCTAGCTTAGGGACAATTTTGACAAATTCTGAGTGTTTTCTTAAGCATGATCATATTTTCAAATGACAAGATGACCAAGGATAGAGTTTCAAACACTTTTTCTACCTTTGGATAGTGAATGGCATGAGAAACAAAGGTAAATGATATCAAATAATTTATAGCTATGACAGCTATAGACAAGGTTACTTAGCTGAAACCAGATAGGACTTGACAACTGGGGTTTTTTCTCATCATAGACTGACAGGAAGGGGTAGGAGAACAAAAATTGTTTTGGGGTGTTTTCTAGATGACAGATTTGACAGTTTCGAGATCAGCTTCTAGAAAACTCCGCTATGGAAACTAGTCATCAATAACAGGTAAAAATACTGATGACTAACAATGCCAAAAGTTCACTTCTCCAAATTGGCACACAACTTGTGTTGTCACAGTGTTTGGAGGGCCTATCGGATGTGGTGGAGGTGCTCTTCCCAAGTCAGGCTAAAGACCAGAATGTCATCCAAGTACACCACTACAAATGAGTTGGTGAATGACCGCAATATGTCATCCATCAACCTCATGAAGGTTGCAGGAGCATTTGTCAACCCTAAAGGCATGACTAACCATTAGAAAAGTATATCCTTATATTTGAAGGCAGTCTTCCACACATCGAAGGGTTCGATTAGTACCTGGTGATACCCAAAATTCAAGTCGATCTTGCTGAAATATTTCTCCCTTTTGAGTTGGTTCAGAAGGTCATCAATTCGTGGGATCGGGTACCTATTTCCAGATAGTGATCTTTTTCAATGCCAGATAGTCAATACAGAGTCTCCAAGTCCCATCCTTCTTCTGTACCAACATGATCGGGCTCCCACAGGACGATGAACTCAGCCGCATGTGACCTTTCTGCAGTAACTCCTGAATCTGCCTCTTGATTTCATCATTCTCTAGAATCGAATGTCGATAGATCATTCCATTGGGGGATGGCACACTTAGGGTCAGATCAATGGTGTGCTTGACCTGACCGTGCAGAGGCACCCCTGTGGGTGAGATGAAGATGTCCCCGTACTCCTCCACGACCTTGTCCATTTGTTGTTGTCATGCGGAGGAGCCCTGTATGGAGGTCGTGGCCACAGTCTTCTTCTTTCCCTAGGGGTGGATCATCAGGAAAACAAATTTCCCAGTTTTTCAAATGAGCTTACTACATTTTTTTGCAGTAACCAAAGAGATAGTGGCAGACGGTGGTAACTCTGGTATCCTGTAAAAATTATTGCCCAAATTAACAATAACAATGTGAGGCCGGGACTCATACACAACATGTCGCCTCCACAAGTATGGTTGGCCTAATAATACATCACAAACATCTAGAGGAGTAATGTGACATAATACCTCATCCATGAAGGGCTTGATGCTGTAGGGAAGGCGGCACTATTGGCTAACACGGAGATCCCGTCCTTAGTGAAGCCACCTGACGGTGTATGGATGTGAGTGTGCTATGGTTGGCAAACCCAACTGCTTCATGACCTCTATTGAAATGAAGTTCTTTTCGCTCCCACTGTCGAAAATGAACTGTAGCGGGAAACCCTTTACCCACATATGGGAGTGGAAGAGATGCTCCTCCTCCTCTGGATCTTCTGGTTCCTCCTTCTGGATCTTCACAGTGGCAATGGTGGTGTTGGGCTCGGCATCAATAATCTACTTCGATTTTTCATTGCCCTTGTCGGGTTATGATTCAAAGTCGGAGCATGCATCTGATTCAAAAGCCCTCATCTCGGCCACTAGCGACTGCTTGTCCTGACACTCACTTGTGTTGTGAGTGGAACTCTTATGGAACTCACACCACTTTCTGTGTCCTTCTTAGGCTTCGTGGTGTTGTTCTTTGCTTCTGGCTTTGGCAGGTTGTCTTGGGCCACCATGCCTTGGGTTTGTCCTTTGTTCTGCGGTTTAGGGGCACATTTCCCCTGATTTTTATTTGTAGATCCAAAGTCTCTCTTCTTCTGTTTGAATTTCTGCTCAATCTTGGTAACGTACTTGTATTTCGTACCAAGCGAGGAGATGTCGAGGAACTCCATCTCCTCCTGAATGTATCTATGTAGAAAACTGCGATACTTTAGCACCAAATGTTTCTCTGAATATTTGATACCCAACTTTGTGCGCAGGGTATGGAACAGTTTCGTTAGCTCATGCACATCTTGATCCCTTTGTTGCCACAGCGTGGTCCATTGTATGTATTTGTCATCATATCTCCCCATGAGATAGTATTGTTCCTTGATGGCGTCTCAGGAAGAATTCCAAGTGGATACAACCAATAATAGAGAGGGTTCCATCTTGTCCTTTTTCTCACAGTAGGTTTCCCACTAGTCCTTGACATGGGGGATTTCTTTGAGAAGTGCAAAAATAATCTTCTCTCGGTCAGAAAAGTCATGAATCGAGAAATATCTGTCTAATAGATTCAACCATCTATCCAAAACATATGCATCTATTTGGCCCTCAAATATGGGAATGTCATAGTTTTCTTGTACCTTAAAGGGAGTCGCATCTCGAGAGTGGTTGCTAGATGCAGATGCGCTGCTAGTGGGCAGTCGTTGAAGGATCTGGGAAAATTTATCCATCATCATGTTCCTTTGTTTTTCGAGGACCTCCTCGAGCAATATTTTGATAGGATCTCCTACTCCCTCATCTTTCTTTGTGTCCCCCATGGGCGGCCGTCGGGGTTTTCGAGGTTGATCTTGCAAAGGTTCAACCAAATTGAGCCCTAAATCCTTATACCCCGACCTCGTTGGGGACATGCAAAAAAGGATCGAGAAAAAACATACCGCTTTGATACCACTGATCCAGATTTATGTAGGAACACAACAGAATACACATATAACCATAAATACAAATATGCAGTGGAAATAACACTTCATTTCATTAATATCAAATAACTGAAATTTTCTTACAGACAGAATCGAAATAAACTAGCTACGGGGCTGGTAGCTTATCTCTGAGAAGAGATGTGGTGGCTACAGGCCTCTAAATTGTGTTACAATGAGGCTTGAGGGCCTATCTATTATTGAGAAACATGGAAAACCCTAAACATCCAAAATCTTAACACTAGGAGATGAAGCACCAAAACTAAGGGCCCTGTTTAGGTAAATTGGTACATCAACTTACCAGGGATGTAACTTTGGCATACGATCTCTGCTTGACGCGCACCATACCTCGTTAGAAAGATCTATCTGAGGATTACAACTTTTGAGTGAGAAACATATGTCCATTGACTCATGTTTCTCCTAGTGTTTCCAAAAAAATGTCATTTAGGGCCTCAAAACGGCTCTGGAAGTTCAGTTACCGAAAAAATGCTAAAAATAGTAAATTATGCTATAAGAAAGGTAATTGAAAAACTGAAAGAGACAATGGTGGGGCCCCAAATGCGATAGGTTGGTCGCCACCAAAATACACCTGGATCAATGTGTTAACGTGATACAACCTTTCATGCTTATGGCATGCCACTTTTATGGCACCGCAATGCACATATTGTAGAAATTATATACAAGATGCATGTATATATCCAGATTCTCCTGATCTAATAATATTTTATCTTCTTTCTAAATACAGAATCCTTCCTGTAATGTTCCCACTTTTAGCCTCAAGCTAAAATGGAACATTATAGTGGCATATTTTATTTTTGCTTAATAAAATGGGTAAGGAGACCCCCTTAACCATTGGTGATAGAGAAATAACACTCCTTATGAGGAAGGAGGATAAATAAGTAGCTGAAATAAACACCCAATGGTGTGAAAATGATAAGGATCACCTTGATTTGGCCATCTTTGACCAATTCAACAGCACTGCCTTAGAGGGGTGGCTTGCTTAAGAAGACAACGCATTTTTTGGAGGGAAAGCATTCAAAAGTGAATGGAAACCCTAATTGTGGGACCTATGGTGAAAGAGAGTTCATTTTATTTATAAGAAAGAAGGAGAAGCTCATTTTTTTCATGCTTTCATTCAGAAATTTCATGGTGAGGCCAAGGACTTGCACATCCGGGTTGTTTAGCAGGATTGCAGTGCTCTTGAGCACTGGGGGTGTTCCCAGGCGGGGATCCCCCACCTCTTCCTCATGGGAGGAGAGGGTTTGAGCTGAATTTCCTCATTCCAACATTTTTCCAAGCTCACTCCTGTAGTTGCAGCGTTATTCCTGTAGCAGGTTGATGCTGTGTAGCTCGGGTAGCAGCAGAGGAACTCATAGAGTCCTTCCTTATTTGCATTTTCAGTGGAGGATGGATTTCTTCATTGGAGGAGCTGTAGAGAGGGCTCTTGGAATTCATTTCAGATCTGTGGCATCAGGCCACTCATTCACCATCTCCCACTGCGCAGTCATTTGTAGAAACTGCGTTATTCCATGAGGGCAGTGTTGAGGGATATTCTTGTGCTTATCAGGAGTGCTTTTGAGAAAAAGGGGATCAGCCCCTTTTCCTTTGAGGGCATTATCAGAGGAGGGCATCATCATTTCAGATCAGCCACAACCTCATATTCATGTAGTTTCAGTTTCAGTGATAACTTGTTGTCACTATTGTATTTTATCCGGCATTTCTAGCAATCTCCTTGAGATTGGCCAGAAATCCCATACTGAGCCCATTTTCCTCTCTTGGGATATTTTTCTTGTATCTTTCAGCCACATTATCATTTTTTATGTATTCAAGAGCTGCATCTCTCATATATACTGCGCAGTTATGGTTTCTCGGCATTCTGTGTAGCTGCAGCTACTTCGGCATTACATTGTATATTCATTGGAGTTGGTTCTAGAGGTTTGAGAGGCTTTTCCCCTCAATTATTTCTTGTATATTCATGCTGAAATCATAATATAAGGTTGGCCACACAATTCCCCTCTTATAATGTATTTCAGATTGTATAGTTAATGTTCATGTTCATGTATTGTTGTAGCTCACTCTTTGAGCATTGTTTTAGAGGCCTAGAATGGGGAGATCTGAATAACCCATCTAGATGCATTTATTTAAGCTCATTTTCTGCACTGAATTCATATTAGATGTGTTCTAGGGAATCCCAGTGTTGGTTAGCCTTATTTATGTAGCAGCTTCCTTATACAGCGTCCTCAAGGACCCTATGGCAGAAATTCCCGAGGTGGAATATTGCATATCCATCGGCAGAGTCTGTGATTGCATAGCCTCAGGATCTCTCCCTTCTTTGAAGGATACATATCCTGTAAATGCCCCAATATTCAATCTCTGAAATAGACTTGTAGTGTCTCACTAAAGAAGGAAAATGGAATATCTTAAGATATTCTCGATGGGGCATAAATTTCCAGATTTGGAATATTACAGTGGTATCAGAGCATGATCTTGGCTCAGCCTGTGCCCAAGATCCATTGCTATCAGAATAGGATCTTCTCTCCAAGGAGAGGATATTTACAAGGAGACAAGGAAATAGGAATGAAGGAAGAGGAGGTTTCCCTTCTTCTTTTTCCAAACCAATGAGGAGATCATTGAAAATCTTGATGAAAGGGGAAAGCGGAATATTTTCTGAGAGGGTTTGTTGATGAGACAAATCCTAGCTACTTTACATGAAGGGTGTGGGCATTTAGCCACACATGCAGATCCATAGCGCAGTCCCTTGTTCACTTGCATAGCAAGGGAGAAGAGGAAGAAATGAGGCCATGGGAGGAGCAGCACTACAACTCAAGGTATGGCTCATGATTTTTGGGTTGGAGGTTCCATTTTTCATTGACATGAAAATGCAAAAACATGTGATGCCTTCACTAAGGGTTTGATGGGAAAACTTAGTGAAACTTATTGAGGCATAAATACAAACACTTTTCATGCATTGGAAGGAACCAACAGCGCTGACACTTTTGGAGGAGATCCATCACCACATGGGGGTAAAAAGGGAACCAATGCTTCCACTAGAGGAGCCCTTGTGTCTTGCAAGGAGTTCCAAATATTTTGCAAGTGGGTACGAAGACACAATTCCAGAGTCATATGTAGAATTTTTTGGGGATTGTGGGATGGAAGAAGAAGAGCAGAAGGATCAGCATGGAGGGATGAAGAGCATTCTCCCTTACCTATTTCAGGAAGTTTCTGCATAAAGAAAAGAGACTGCACTGCGCAAAGGAGAGAGGGGAAAATCAGTCCACTCATACATGCAGTCTATTTTCAGAACTTGATGTCTCACTTTTGGTGGCTCCCTATCTAGGAGGCCATATGATCTAGAGATGATGAGAGGCATCATGCCATTTGGTTCACCACTCATTGGATTTCGGAGGGGTAGAGACATTAGAGAAGTCCATCATAGCGCAGTCAGTTGGGGATAAACACAAGGAGGAGGGATACACCCTCTCATTTTCAGTCTCACACACTCTCATCAGCTATATTGTGCAGATAGAGCTTGCTGCATGGATGGGGGATGGCTACTCCATGGATTTGGTGGGAGAGGATACTGTTGAGCTCCAAAAATGTTCTTTCTTCCACCACATTCCACTTCATTTCTTTTATCCATTATTAATCCCAGGCTCAAATGATCAATGAAATTAGTTAAAATTGCTTTAAGAATGAATATCGTGGCTAACTTGCTATGTTTTTATGGTTGTTTCATTGTAGTAATTTTTGAACTGAAACTAGCTACAGAATGCAGACATTCTGTAGCTAGTTATCAATTCTGCAGCCAGCTTCATGTTTATACAGGTTCCAAATGTCATCTTGGAGAAAAGCACACATGGGTGTATTCCACATCATGTCCTCATTGTTTTTTGCCCTCCATGGAGATTGAACAGAATTCTGTATGTGGTTAAGCACGTGGAAACCCAAATTAGGAGGTAGACTCCTAACAGGATAAGGACAGTCCAGATTCTGTTACGTGATCATGATCAAAGTCCTATTTTAGTTTCTATTAGGAAAGACAATAATCCCCGTATTATCTCAAGTTCTGTTATGTAAATTTGCTATAAATATGCTCGGGAAACCGAGACACAAAGGTTAGATTTTGGTTAGATTTTATGTTTGACTATTAGATCTTTGAAGTCCGTGAATACTCTGTTTTGAGGTGATTCCTCTTTAATGAAAGAAGCAGCATTTCCTTGAACGCGTTGAGTCAATTTTGAGCTAGATTTCGTGCTACTCTGGTGGTAGAGGGACCCTGCCTCTTGAGCGGCCTTGTTTATACAGTAGATAAGTGTTTTAGTCTTGCTTTTATTTATAGTTTAAGTAGATTTTTGAAGCTTATGTTCATATTTGTTTATATTTACTATCACAGCCAAACTTACTCTAATCAACTCTTCCAAAATATCATTATGAAGAATAAGGTACAACTATGATAGTGTAGGTTTAGTTGCATTTACTTTCGTTAGTTATCACAGTTAAGACTTACTCTAATAAAATTTTCCAAAATATCATTATGATGGATGAGGCATAACTGTGGTATTGTAGGTTTTAGTTGTTAAGTTTAAACCAAGTAGCATAGCCAATCTTACTCTTACAAAGCTCTTCCAAAATATCATAACAATGAGTAAGAAGTAACTGTGGTGTCTTGGACTTTAGTTGTATTTGCTTTCAGTCTTGTGTTTATGTTCAATTGCTTTGAATGACACAGCCATACTCGTTCTCACCAACTCTTCCAAAACATCATTCATACTGAACGGGATGAACTGTAGAATTCCTTAGGTTAGTTGCATGATAACTTAGTTATAGCACTCCGGAGGTAGAATGCATGTGGTTCAGTTCTGTCATTTCATTTTCAGTTTGATAATGGCTTTTAATTTAACATTGTTCACTCTAGACTAGTAGTACCCTAGTTTAGTCTTAACTTAGCTCACTGCGTTAACATTCCAGTGTAGTTGCCATCCATTGAATTTCAAATTGTATTAGTTGTTAAATTTAAACACCACGGTCTTCATTATTTACAAAACTTCTTTTCTTCCAAACTCATACTAACACATAATTATCTGGATAGAAGATAGTATCAGTCTAAGGCCTGGAGTATTTTTGCAACCTTTTCACCATTTCACAAACAAGCCTACTCTCAAATACTATTCTAAAAATAAATCTATTACTTTTGTATGAGGCCTAGTGGTGCTGGATTGAGTTGCAGAACAAAGTTAGAAGCTAGTTTAGAAAAGAAATCTTATGGTGCTACAAATGTTCTTTTCCAAATATATTTTTATAGACCTTTAATCATGGATGAGATGTTGTAACATTGTAAGTTGATTGTTTGATTGTTTAGTTAGGAGAATTTCATTTACACTTAGCTGCCCATTTCTCAAGCTCTTCCAAAACATCTTTAATGAATGAATTGGACAAGTTAAGCTTATGTTGTGATTTATTTTCTTGAAGTCATTATCAAGCTTTGTAATTTGCTAGCCATAGTTTAGGCTTTGTTTTGTTTCAAGTATTTGCATTTGTCATTTGTCATCCATAATTTAGGCTTCACTCTGTTTTTTCAATCAGTAGCTTCTTTCCACCAGCATTTAGTTCTTTCCCTTGTGAACATAAAACCATAAAAAAAATCCAAAAACATCATAAAACACTAGACACAACGTAGTGAGAAACAATTACCTAGGCACATATAGTGCACCACACTTCAGCAGTTTACCAACCTTGGTTGAAAATTAATGAACTCAATTTAGGAGACTAGGTTGAGCACAAAAATTTTGGCGCTGTTGCCGGGGAAGTGTAACTAGGTAGCCTTGTTTCTTAACTCCAAAAAAAAAAAAAAATTATATGCGTAGAGAGAGAGATTCAAGGGGTAGATTCATAAGAAGTAGCAGCAGAAGCTTGATCCCTAGAACACCACTTGTTTCATCTAGACCAAGAGTCAGTACACCTCCAACTCAGACCCATAATCCATCCTTTACTGATCCTAGACTCCCAAAGGACTTAAGATTAGATATTCCATTAGAAAGACCTCCCATTTCATCCACTGAACCTGCCCTAGAAGAGGATTCAAGGACCTCTGTTAGAGACACAAACTTTTCCACTTCCTCAGAAGAATCAACTATGGCAGAAGAAGGGGGAGGAGGAGTCTTTAATGGAGAACACACATTATTTGGAGGACGTAGAGGTAGAGGTAGAGGAGAAGGAGGTAGAGGTGTAGAAGGTGAAGGAGGTAGAGGAAGAGGTAGAAGAGAAATGGGAAGCTCTTTTGGGTTTCCTATAGTAGATGAAGAAACTAATACAACCATGAAAAACATTTCACCCTCTGTCCTTCCAAACTTCTATGGACTTAAAACTGAAGATCCTAAAACCTTCCTATTTGAATTTGAAATCCTGTGTAGAACTTATGACTACTTACAAGATGCTCAAAAAATTAAACTATTTCCTTCAACATTGAAAGGAGCAGCATTGAAGTGGTTTATGAGTTTGATCAATAGTTCTATTAGGACATGGGAAGACATGAAACAAGCATTTCTAGAGAGGTATTTGGATTATTGTATGCCAGTCAATCATAAGGAGGAAGTTTTTAAGATGTTACAAAAAGAAGATGAAAACTTGGAAGATTTGTTGGAGAGATTTCATTACAACATCAAAAGAGAAAAAATGGAAAAATTAGATTAAGACACCTTAAAATCTCTCTTGTTGAAAACAATTAGGGATGAATGGTTGGATATCCTTAACATGATGGGAAAAGGGGATATATCTCAGCTCACATTACCTGAAATAGTTGAGTTATGTATCAACCTTTCAAGAGGGAAATCTAAAACTATAAAAGGCCCAAGAGACCCTGCTCTTGCAAGGGTAAGTAAGTCTGCTTCTGGGACAGTAAGTAGGGCAGAGATAGGGCATATGCTTGATGAATTCAAATCTGATATCTTAGGGAGTCTTAGTGAACAAATAGACACCCTTAAGTTACAAAACAAGCAAAAAGCTGAATCTGATGCTTTAGCAATCTTTTGTCCCAAATATAGAAAGAAGCATGCCTTAAGAGAGTGTCCTTTGGATGCAAAAGTTGTAGAGACCTGTGTCATTTGTTCAGAAAAACATGAGACCAAGAGTTGTCCTTCACTTCCTAGTCTTAAAGTTGTCTTTCAAGAGGAAATTCCTACAAGTTCCACAGAATCTCTCAATTTTGTCTCTAGAAGGCCTTGGCAAGGACCTCAAACACAAGGATTTCATGATCAAATGTATAATCAACCTCCACCAAATTGGAATTCTTGGCAGCAACCTTGGCCCCAATTTCAAAATCAATCTCAAGCTTGCGCACAAGGGGCACAAAATCCCTATGGAAGATACTCTCAGTACTATCAGTATCCACCATCCTATCCACCCTACCCACATTTTCCTCAACAACAAAATCCTCAACAAAATCCTCAAAATTTACAACATCAAAACCAACCACTTCCATTACCATTTCCTCAAAAATCAAATCAGTTGCCTGCCCAACCCATACCAAACCCCAACAATAAAAATCCTCAGAATACATATATGATAGAAGGCCAACAATTTCCAACTTATTTAATTACTCCTATAGACCTTAGTGATGTTCAACTTAGGTCTGGAATAATACTTGAAAAGAGGAAACCTTCTATGATTATACAAGAACAAGACAACTCTGAGGAAGATTCTCTACGAGAAAATAAAAGTCTTGAAGAAGACACATCTTTTCAGGACCCAAACATTGAACAATTAAAACAAAAAGAACCAATAATTTCAACTCCTATATTAGAGAAGCCATTAACATCCACTCCTACACCTCTCTTTCCAGAAAGATTACAAATTGATAGAGGTGTAGAAAAACAAATTATGGTGCCTAATTATGATTTCCTAGATGAGCTAAGAAATGTTTGCATTAAGATTCCATTATTACAAGCCATCAAGGAAATCCCAATTTTAGTAAAGACAATAAAGGAGTTGAGCATGAAGAAAACAAGAAAAAGAATAAGAGAGATAAAGAAAATTCAACTAGCAAGAAAAATAGCAGACATTATGATGGGTAAGATTGCTATTCCAAAGTATCTAAACCCAGGAAATCCAGTTGTCAAAATTCACATCAATGGAATTGAGATCCAAAACACACTCATTGATTTAGGAGCAGCAATCAATATCATGAGTAGACAAATCATGGATAAACTGAAACTTCCTAATCTTCTCTTTACACCCACATTATTACAATTAGCAGATAGAACTGTGATCAAACTTGATGGGGTAATAGAAGACATTCCAGTGTCCCTGGATTCTTGGGAGTACCCTATGGATTTCATTATCCTAACTCCTAAGAATAATCTAGGAGGGCATCCTACTATATTAGGAAGACCTTGGTTAGCTACAGTTGATGCTTTCATTAGTTGTAGATCTGGTGATATGTACATCTCTGATGGTAGTTCAACTAAGAAATTCACTTTGTATCCTCCAGCAAGGACAATTACAGATTTAGATGATACTCAATGGATAGAGGATGAAGAAGACTTACAACCTCTCTTCACAATTTCAAAAATTAGTGAAGATAGTCAAATTCTGAATACTTTAGAAAACTTTGAATCCTCTTCAGAACATAAACATGAACAATTTCAAGAAGAATCCAACATTGAGTTTTTGTCATCAAGACAAATGTCTCTTCATTCTATGGATAAATTTGGTAGCTCTACAAGTGAGATATTTCCAGGCAAAACTTTAAACATAAACAAGAACCTAGAAAAATCTCAACAAGAAGAGTTAGTCAAGATATTACAGAGACATTCTTCTGCATATGCATGGGAGTACATTGATATGAAAGGGATAAGTCCTAAGACTTGCACTCATCACATCTATATAGAGGAAAATTGTAAACCAATCAGACAACCTCAAAGAAGGATGAATCCAAATCTTAGGGAGATTGTTAAAGAATAATTGCAGAAATTGTTGAATGTCAATTTCATTTATCCTATTTCAGATAGTCAGTGGGTTTCTCCTTTGGTAATTGTGCCAAAGAAAAATGGTAAATGGAGGGTATGTATTGACTACCGAGAATTAAACAAAGCCACTCTTAAATATCATTTTCCCTTACCTTTCATAGATCAGGTGTTAGATACCTTAGCTGGCAAAAAGTACTTCTCATTTCTAGATGGGTTTAGTGGCTATAATCAAATTCAAGTAGCACTTGAGGATCAAGACAAAACCACATTTACCTGTCCTTGGGGTACTTATGCTTACCGAGTATTGCCATTTGGATTATGCAATGCACCTGCAACATTTCAAAGGGCAGTATTAGGAATTTTTTCAGATCTAATACATGATTGTGTAGAGGTATATATGGATGATTTCACAGTTTATGGAAACACATTTGAAGAAGCCTTAGCAAACTTGAAAAAAGTTTTAAAGAGATGTCAAGAAGAAAATCTTTCACTTAGTCATGAGAAATGTTTCATGATGTTTACTGAAGGTATTGTTTTGGGGCATCACATTTCAGGGGATGGGATTAGAGTTGATGAGTCAAAAGTTGAAGTCATCTCTAACTTATCTATTCCAAGTTGTCAAAAAGATGTTAGGAGTTTTCTAGGATTTACATGATATTATCGGAGGTTTATAGAAAACTTCACCAAGATAGCATCTCCACTCTTTAAATTGCTTACCAAAGACTATGAATTCAAATGGAATTCTGATTTCCAGTTAGCCTTTGAGACCCTAAAAATAAAAAATTTTGAAGCACCTATTTTAAGGGGACCTAACTGGAAGTTACCTTTTCACATTTCAACAGATGCCTCAGATACAGCTCTAGGAGCAGTTTTGGGACAAAAAGACCTGATTCCTTATGCCATCTACTATACCAGTAAAAATTTGACTCCTGCAGAGTTAAACTATACTGTAACTGAAAAAGAGTTTTTAGCTGTTGTTCATGCCATAAACAAATTTAGACACTATATAACGGGCTATGAAACTTTTGTTCACACTGATCATTCTGCAATTAGATATCTAATGGACAAATCAATCACTAATGGTAGAGTTATAAGATGGTTATTGCTTTTACAAGAATTCAACATTACCATTCTAGATAGGCCTGGAAAACAAAACACAGTAGCTGATTTCCTATCTAGACTCCAAAACATCCAAGACAATACCCCAGTTGAAGATCAATTCCCCGATGAATATCTTTTTGCAATTTCTACTCAAACTCCTTGGTTTGCTGACATTGCTAATTATTTAGTTTCAGGAAAATTTCCTTCAATAATGAATGCGAGAGATAAAAAAAAAATCATTTATGACAGTGCAAAATATTCATGGGTTGCTAATGAGTTGTACAGGACAGGTCCAGATTTGATCATTAGGAGATGTGTTCGGGAAGATGAGATGCCTGAGATTCTCAAAGCATGTCATGATGAACCTTGTGGCGGACACTTTGCTGATAAGAGGACAGCCTATAAGATCCTTAATTTAGGATATTATTGGCCATCCTTGTTTAAAGATGCTAAAGAGTATGTCAAAAGGTGTGACAGTTGCCAAAGGGTAGGGAAACCTTCTCCTTCAGGTGAGATGCCACTACAACCTCAGGTACATATTGAACCTTTTGAAAAATGGGCTTTGGATTTTGTAGGACCTATTAGTCCTCCATCAAGAAAAAAGAGATATATATTAGTTTGCACTGATTATGTTACCAAATGGGTAGAGGCCAAGCCATTACTTTTTGCTAATGAAGCATCTGTAGTTAATTTTCTTTTTGAGGATATTTTTCTCGTTTTGGTGTCCCAATGGAAATTGTTACAGATCAAGGAGCTCAATTCACATCAAGGCTAGTGGAACAAATGATGGAGAGGTACAAAATCAGACATAGAAAATCTACTCCTTATCATCCACAAGCAAATGGTCAAGTGGAATCTACTAATAAGGTTATTGAAGGGATCCTAACAAAGACCGTCCATTTACATAGAAAAGATTGGGTAGATAGGCTTCCTGAAGCCTTGTGGGCCTATAGAACTACAAGGAGAAGCACAACAAACCATACTCCTTATGAACTTGTTTATGGAAAGCAAGTTTTGTTTCCCATAGAGTTCCAGATTCAAACTTTCAAAATGGTAGCTCAGCTAGGACTTGATCTATCAGAGGCACAAAAGCATAGATTGGAGCAGATTAATGAATTGGATGAGATCAGACAAGATGCAGTTCAAAAAAAAATTCTAGTCCAACAGTAAAGGACTAAATGGCATGACAAGTACATCAAAGAAAAGAAGTTCAAAGAAGGTGACTGGGCTCTCTTGTTTGATTCAAAATTTAAGGATTTTCAAGGTAAATTTCAAACACATTGGCTTGGGCCATATGAAGTTGTTAAAATTTTTGACAATGGAGCAGTAAAAATCAGGACAATAGATGAAGAAGAGGTTAATTTTCTTGTGAATGGTCATAGATTGAAGATATATCACAAACCACTCTCAAGGGAAGAATTTATTACAAAGTTCCAGGAAAACAGTGATGTGAAGTTAATGAAGAAGAATCTTTCTTCTTCATCAACTTAATTAAATTTTCTGAAGTCATTTCATTAAAAAAAAAAAAAAATTAATAATAATAATAATAATAAAGTATAAACATGAAAACCAATCAATGATTGGCATGTTTATACAGAAAAGATAGGGTGAAAATCAGAATCTTTCTGACACTCTAACTTTTCCATTTTGTTTCTGCAAGCAGTTGTTACAAAATCATAAGTTCAGATCCATTTCACTTATGATCCATCTCATTTCATTTCATTCCATTTACTCATTCATCCATATTCCATCTCATTCATTCATTCATACTTTACTTCATTCCATATTTCATTCATCTCATTCCATACTTCATCCACCTCATTTCCATTCCAAAATTTAAAATTTGATGTTTTCTGCAATTGAATAATACACAGCAGAAAATTTCAGGGTACTTTTTCACTCCATTTCATAAATTGTAATCCATCCCACTCCATCATTCACTTCATACACATCCCATTATACCATATTTCATCATCCATCTTCACTCATTCCATACAACATTCCATTTACATTCCAATCCACTCCATTCCATGATTCAAGTTCTCTACAGGTACATTCTGCAATCAAACAGACATTCTGTAGCTAATCAGACTTTCTGCAGCTAATCAGACTTTCTGCAGCCAGACAGATATTCTGCAGCTACAAAACCTGAAGACACTGACCAGCAATTATTTGATTTGTAACAAAATGATCCTGCACATCCATGAACATGTCAAGATCAAGAAGGTTATGAAGACTCAAAAAGTCAATGATTTTCAGGGAAAACAAAGCATATGAAGATCACAAGAAAATCAAAGCAAAGGCAAAGGTATGAAGTAATTATAATGCCACATCATGAAAACATTTAGTATAGTTTAGCTATGAAAAAATCGAAAAGTTGTTTTGATTAATTTTATTGATCATGCCAAATAAACCTTCTGCAAAACTTTGGATAAAAATATTTCTATTTCACCATTCCAAAATCCATATCCAATCATCATTTTAAAAAAATCTCTAAATGGTTAAAAGTGCTGAAGTGATTGGATTAATCACGTCACTAAGCATTTAATGATGATTTTTGAAATATCTCCGCGGTCTTTTCACTCATTGATTCGTTTTCTTCACCTCACCTCATTAATTCATTCCGTAACCATTCCTTATCACTCCTTTTCGTAGCCAACTCTTAACCATTTCATTCAGTAGAACAGAGTTATCTCTGTAACAACCGTTGTCACTGTGAAACAAAGGAAACATTTGGGGAGAAAAAACATCTTGTTAACGGCCATTCTCACCGTGAGCCGAAGGCTGGTGAATTGAAGATTGAAGAAGATTTATGGGCCTCATTGTGAGAACAGAACCAGTTGTCACTAAATACTTGGAAGGCTACCCTCAAATCCGAGAAATGTTGCAACAAGCAGGATGGCTGCAATTCCTTGAAAAATTTAGTGGCTCCCACAAAGAGGTTACTAAAACGTTTGCAAGGTCATTCAAAGGAGCCGAGGCTGAAATTGGAGATATTAAATTCACTATCACAGAGGCTTTTATTGCAGAAGCAACAGGATTGCTTAGACAAGGAGAAAAGTGGTTTAAGAACAGAGAATTCCATAACGAATCATGGAAGCAGATACTCAAGTTACCAGGTATGGATGTCACTGTGTTTAAAAAGGTATCCCTAGTTCTGCATTAAAGAAAAAATGGAGAAACATGTTGCATATCCTACAAAAATTCATTACTTGTGAAGGTAGATATGGTACTTTCTATGTTTACCATATTAGGTTGATAATGCATTTCCTAGAAGAAGAGCTTAATTTTCCCTATTTCTTGCTTCAAATTTTAAAGAAAATGGCTTCAAGTGTCCAAAAGAGAATTCAATTTATGGAGACAACTTTATACCACCATGGTTTAGTCAAGATTTTGATTGAGCATCATTTGAGAAAAATAGGGAATAATTGGGATAACTTCTTGGTGAGAAATCACTTTGAGGAACCAAAAGAGCCTTCACTTGAACATGAACCTACAAAAAGAAGCAGAAGATGGAGACCCTCCAAAACTGAAATTGATAAGGCAATACAAGAAAGTAGTGAAGAAATGATCTCTGAAAAATTAGTTCAGATTAAGAAGCAGCTTGAGAAAAAGAGAATCATAAGAAGAGTTGCCAGAGAAAAAGGAGAAGGACCATCTCAACCAAGGAGGAGCCACAGACTGAGGGGCATACTAAGGAAAACAAAAGTTTAAAAAACTGGGGTTATAAACATAGAAGATGAAGAAACACCTACTGAGGAGGATTTTGATGAAGAAGTTCTAGAAATTGATCCTGCACAGCAAGAAATTTACAACTATGTTGAAACATTGGAGAGGAAAGCTTCAGAGAGTAGAGATAGAACCCCTAGTCCTCCACTGTCCGAAATAGATGTGTTAAGAAGAGATAGGTATGAGCTGGAAGTACTTAATAGACATATCAAGACTGAGAATGATATTCTGAAGGAACAAGTTAAACTAAAAACCAGTATGAACTCAACCCTGTCTCTACAAATGGACAAAGTGGAAAAGGCTAATGAAAAGATGAAAAAGAGGAACAAGAAGTTAATCAGGGAACTTACCAATTTAAGGTTCAAGTTAGTCATCAGGAAGCCCAGAAGGCCTTTAACTACCAGACAAAGCAGAAGAAGAGGATTGGATGTTCTTGCAGAGGCCTCTGAGTTCATGGAATAGTTGCATGAGGACATGCAAGAATCTAGCAGTGGGGGTATGTTGAGCTCCAAAAATGTTCTTTATTCCACCACATTCCACTCCATTTCTTTTATCCATTATTAATCCCAGGCTCAAATGATCAATGAAATTAGTTAAAATTGCTTTAAGAATGAATATCGTGGCTAACTTGCTATGTTTTTATGGTTGTGTCATTGTAGTACTTTTTGAACTGAAACTAGCTACAGAATGCAGACATTCTGTAGCTAGTTACCAATTCTGCAGCCAGCTTCATGTTTATACAGGTTCCAGATGTCATCTTCGATAAAAGCACACATGGTTGTATTCCACGTCATTTCCTCATCGTTTTTTGCACTCCATGGAGATTGAACGGAATTTTGTACGTGGTTAAGCACGTGGAAACCCAAACTAGGAGGTAGACTCCTAACAGGATAAGGACAGTCCAGATTCTGTTACGTGATCATGATCAGAGTCCTAGTTTAGTTTCTATTAGGAAAGACAATAATCCCCGTATTATATCAAGTTTTGTTATGTAAATTTGGTATAAATATGCTCGGGAAACCGAGAGACAAAGGTTAGATTTTGGTTAGATTTTATGTTTGACTGTTAGATCTTTGAAGTCCGTGAATACTCTGTTTTGAGGTGATTCCTCTTTAATGAAAGAAGCAGCATTTCCTTGAACGCGTTGTGTCAATTTTGAGCTAGATTTCGTGCTACTCTGGTGGTAGAGGTCCCCTGCCTCCTGAGCGGCCTTGTTTATATAGTAGATAAGTGTTTTAGGCTCGCTTTTATTTATAGTTTAAGTAGATTTCTGAAGCTTATGTTCATATTTGTTTATGTTTACTATCACAGCCAAACTTACTCTAATCAACTCTTCCAAAATATCATTATGAAGAATAAGGTACAACTGTGATAGTGTAGGTTTAGTTGCATTTACTTTCGTTAGTTATCACAGTTAAGACTTACTCTAATAAACTTTTCCAAAATATCATTATGATGGATGAGGCATAACTTTGGTATTGTAGGTTTTAGTTGTTAAGTTTAAACCAAGTAGCATAGCCAATCTTACTCTTACAAAGCTCTTCCAAAATATCATAACAATGAGTAAGAAGTAACTGTGGTGTCTTGGACTTTAGTTGTATTTTCTTTTAGTCTTGTGTTTATGTTCAATTTCTTTGAATGACACATCCATACTCGTTCTCCCCAACTCTTCCAAAACATCATTCATACTAAACGGGATGAACTGTAGAATTCCTTAGGTTAGTTGCATGATAACTTAGTTATAGCAATCCAGAGGTAGAATGCATGTGGTTCAGTTCTGTCATTTCATTTTCAGTTTGATAATGGCTTTTAATTTAACACTGTTCACTGTAGAATAGTAGTACCCTAGTTTAGTCTTAACTTAGCTCACTGCGTTAACATTCCAGTGTAGTTGCCATCCATTGCATTTCAAATTGTATTAGTTGTTAAATTTAAACACCACGGTCTTCATTATTTACAAAACTTCTTTTGTTCCAAACTCATACTAACACATAATTATCTGGACAGAAGATAATATCAGTCTAAGGCCTGGAGTATTTTTGCAACCTTTTTACCATTTCACAAACAAGCCTACTCTCAAAGACCATTCTAAAAAGAAATCTATTACTTTTGTATGAGGCCTAGTGGTGTTGGATTGAGTTGCAGAACAAAGTTAGAAGCTAGTTTAGAATAGAAATCTTATGGTGCTATAAATGTTCTTTTCCAAATATATTTTAATAGACCTTTAATCATGGATGAGATGTTGTAACATTGTAAGTTGATTGTTTGATTGTTTAGTTAGGAGAATTTCATTTACACTTAGCTTCCCATTTCTAAAGCTCTTCCAAAACATATTTAATGAATGAATTGGACAAGTTAAGCTCATGTTGTGATTTATTTTCTTGAAGTCATTATCAAGCTTTGTAATTTGCTAGCCATAGTTTAGGCTTTGTTTTGTTTCAAGTATTTGCATTTGTCATTTGTCATGTATAATTTAGGCTTCACTCTGTTTTTCAACCAGTAGCTTCTTTCCACCAACATTTAGTTCTTTTCCTTGTGAACATAAAACCATAAAAAAAAAATCCAAAAACATCATAAAACAACTAGACACAACGTAGTGAGAAACAATTACCTAGGCACATATAGTGCACCACACTTCAACAGTTTACCAACCCTGGTTGACAATTAATGAAATCAATTTAGGAGACTAGGTTGAGCACAAACAGATACTTCCTTTGACAGAAGAACTCTTTCATTCTTTGGAGTGGATGGAGGCCAATCATGCTTACATTTCCCAGGATCGGGAGATTCATTGGAGGTGATAGTCTCTCATGGGAGGCTCATTTTCAGAGATCCTCATTTCTACTTGAGCATGAGCAGTTGCATGATGGCATGGCAACAACTAGGAGGATGAATTTGGCATGAGGGGATGTCAAGGTAGCAGGTAGCAGCATGATGGAGCACCCTATTGTAGAATTCCAGCGCTGCCTATGTGGAGGATTGATCCCGGATGGAGGGCTCAGATTTGGTTGGGAATTCCCCAGGATCTCGGTGCATGCACGATTATTGATGACCAGGAGGATGATGATAGCTACATGGCTGATGATATGGTCATCTATTGTTATGGCAGGATCTTCTTGACTAGAGCTTCTAGTCTCAAGGAGAAATTTTTACATGCAGCACATAAGGGCTTCCTAGCTATGCACTTGGATGCATACTTTTATTGGCTAGAGGAGTTAACTTGGAGGGAATTCATCATGGCACCTATCAGCATTGGGAGAGATGCATATCCCGCTTGATTATGGTGGAGAGAACCTCACAACCACTTCCCTACTCATTGAGGGTAGAGGGAAATTTTCAGTTGGGCCATTTCATCTCAAGAATTCAAGTACAAATTGGAGAAAGTATAATCTCACATTTTGTATTGTACTTTCCTCCTTGTTTGAGCAGCATGATGATTCAAGAGGAGATGTTCCTTCTTTCATAATTTACAAGGATGTATTTGTAGACTTTTTTAGCAAAATAATGGGCCATTCTTATGGTGGTTTGTGGAGGGAGCCACATGCTCCTTGGTGTGCACCATTGGCACCAATTTATATTTTCATGTTCCTATCTTTTGACATGTGTGTGGCAGAAAAAAAGTGGTTGGGAAAGAACTTGTTATGTATATTTTTTATGCAGGAAAGAGGCTCACTGTGCTGGTCCCATGAGAGGAGCAGTGACCCACTCTCTAGTTTTCTTGCGATAGCTTGTTTCCATTGTATTATGCTACCTTGTATTGTCGATGCTTATTTATTCACAGGGAGCACTATTTGGAGATTGAATTATATGTTGGGACAGCCCATTGGGAACACTATTCTCCCCATTACACATGTTCTATATTGCAGGAGATACCATGGGAAAACCATGATTGCCATACTATTACTTTTCTCTTCTTGTGGGGCAAACCACTTGGAGAATTTGCAGAGGCATTTCATGGCCGAATATTTTGATGGGGTAGCTTGGGCCACTCTTGGAGGCCATACCATTTCATCCCAAGGGCAGAGGCAGCCTCATATGTCTTACATAGGGAGAGGAGAGCTTATTAGGATGAAGCAGCAAAACTCTCCGTTCAGCCCCATTACATTGCACAGAACCGGGGGCAAGATTTTCATTTTGATGATAGCATGGGTGAGGGGATCACTAGTGGGATTATATTTTCCCATGCATGTCATCACTCCTACCTTGAGGATGCCATGGTTCAGTAGGGAGATTTCCACCTACACCTTCTATCTTTCCGTAAGGTGCACCATTCCAGTTGGCATACTTGGGAGGAGGCACTAGAGGACAGTTTTATTGCAGCATATCTTGAGCAGCAGTGGAGATTGTTGATGAGGAGGCCACAAGAGAAGAAGGGGGAGAAATTTTTTTCTCTCTATACAGTTTCTTGAAAACAAGCAACATGTGGGAGGGGAGGACTGTAATGTTCCCAATTTTAGCCTCAAGCTAAAATGGAACATTATAGTGGCATATTTTATTTTTGCTTAATAAAATGGGTAAGGAGACCCCCTTAACCATTGGTGATAGAGAAATAACACTCCTTATGAGGAAGGAGGATAAATAAGCAACTGAAATAAACACCCAATGGTGTGAACATGATTAGGATCACCTTGAGTTGGCCATCTTTGACCAAGTCAACAGCGTTGCCTTAGAGGGGTGGATTGCTTAAGAAGACAACGCAATTTTTGGAGGGAAAGCATTCAAAAGTGAATGGAAACCCTTATTGTGGGACCTATGGTGAAAGAGATTTCATTTGATTTATAAGAAAGAAAGAGAAGCTCATTTGGTTCATGCTTTGATTCAGAAATTTCATGGTGAGGCCAAGGACTTGCACATCTAGGCTATTTAGCAGGATTGCAGTGCTCTTGAGCATTGGGGGTGTTCCCAGGCGGGGATCCCCCACCTCTTCCTCATGGGAGGAGAGGGTTTGAGCTACATTTTTTCATTCCAGCATTTTTCCAAGCTCACTCCTACAGTTGCAGCGTTATTCCTGTAGCAGGTTGATGCTGTGTAGCTGGGGTAGCAGCAGAGGAACTCATAGAGTCCTTCCTTACTTGAATTTTCAGTGGAGGATGGATTTATTAATTGGAGGAGCTGTAGAGAGGGATCTTGGACTTAATTTCAGATCTGTGGCATCACGCCACTCATTCACCATCTCCCACTGCACAGTCATTTGGATAAACTGCGTTATTCCATGAGGGCAGTGTTGAGGGAGATTCTTGTGCTCATCAGGAGGAGTTATTTTGAGAAAAATGGGATCAGCCCCTTTTCCTTTAAGGGCATTATCAGAGGAGGGCATCATCATTTCAGATCAGCCACAGCCTCATATTCATGTGGTTTCAGTTGCAGTGACAATTTGTTGTCACTATTGTATTTTATCCGGCATTTCTAGCAATATCCCTGAGATTTGCTAGAAATCATATTGAGCCCATTTTCCTCTCTTGGGCTATTTTTCTTGTATATTTCAGCCACATTATCATTTTTTATGTATTCAGTAGCTACATCTCTCATAGATACTGTGCAGTTATTGTTTCCTGGCATTCTGTGTAGCTGCAGCTACTCCGACATTACATTGTATATTCATTGGAGTTGGTTCTAGAGGTTTGAGAGGCTTGTCCCCTCAATTATTTCCTGTATATTCATGCTGAAATAATAATATAATTTTGGCTACGCCATTTCCCCTCGTATGATGTATTTCATATTGCAAATTTAATGTTGATTTTCATGTATTGTTGTAGCTCACTCTTTGAGCATTGTTTTAGAGGCCTAGATTGGGGAGATCTGAATAACCCATCTAGATGCATTTCTTTAAGCTCATTTTCTGCAAGGAATTCATATTAGATGTGTTCTAGGGAATCCCAGCATTGGTTAGCCTTATTTATGTAGCAACTTCCTTATACAGCATCCTCAAGGACCCTGTGGCAGAAATTCCCGAGGTGGAATATTGCATATCCATTGGCAGAGTCTATGAAGGGCCAACTAACCTCAGGATCTCTCCCTTATTTGAAGGAGACATATCCTGTGAATGCACCACCAGTCAATATTTTAAATGGACTTGTAGTTTCTCACTAAAGAAGGAAAATGGAATATCTTAAGATATTCTCGATGGAGCGGAAATTTCTAGATTTGGAATATTACACTTCCACTGTTAATATTTTGTGGAAATTAAAATCAATTGCAAACACATGAAGCAATAAAAAAAATCACACATAACACAGTTGTTTAACGGGAAAGCTTGAAGCTGAAAACCCCAACTATCATATATTATGTATCATGAAGATCATGTAACAATCTCATACAAAGTTTACTACATCAAGCTCTTAGTACAATCAATCATCACACACTAATCAGAAGAAATCTGCAAATCCATGCACCGATTTTCACACCGATAGCTCACCTCCACCTATACAATCCTCAAAACAGCTCCTTAGATGAATTCGACCTATCCTTGGCTTTGATCGGTGGTAATCCTCATCGTCAACTCTAATGTGGGTGTGGTGCAATCAATGCATCATTATAGTCACAATAGATAGTCCATCTTGCCCTTTCACCTATCTCAGCCGGGGTCTCCACCGGGACCGACCTAACCGACATGCACCGTAGTTAAAAAATACCATATTGTTTAGTTGATTAATGAGTTATTATTTGTGAATTAATTAACTAATTAATTCATTCCACTCTCACTAGTGTATCATTCAGTTAGACTGGGTACAACTAGCTCAACTGAGTTTAACTCCATTAACTGAGTTAAACTGAATAACAACTCCATGAACTTCTCTTCCAACTCTGTCATAACTTTGCCACTTCAGTTCTAACTGAGTCCTCCATGCATGAACCACCATTAAACCCTAGGAATTGCATAATTCCTTCAGCCCACTGATTTGACAAATTTGTACACTGAAATTAAGTGCTCCAAGAGAATAAATTGATGTTTATTGTCGGATTATTATTAAGAGATAATAATAATTGACACTTCTATTTTTAGATCAATGATCTATAAATAGACTTTGCCCAATATTCTAAAAATATAATTTCATCTATTTTTCCAACTTGACCAACCATCCACAAATAGCATCCTGCAACTTCTGAAATATGATCACCATGTCTAAAAATAGACATAACCTAAAAACAAGACCCGAATTCCAAAAATAGCCTCGCAGCCCACTTAGTGAAGCAACTCATTTTCACCAAGCTCACCATCTGTCAATCCTCAACACTCCCTCTCAACAAGATAGGGATTATCCTTCACCCGCATCCTCGCTCTATGGTGGCTTCTCCTGGTGAGCGCTAAATTCTAGGTATGAGCTGGTATCCCATAAATATAATCTTCTCGTAGGAAATGTAACAAATGTACAACATGATCTTCTGCTGAACACAATCTCTGATATGATGATACCGGATATCAATATGTTTATATCTATCATGAAACATAGGATTACTCAAGATTTTAGTGCAACTCTAATTATCACAATGTATCACTATAGGATATAAATGTGATACAAACAAACCAACCAAGATCTTCCTCATCCAGATAGCCTCACATGTAGCTTGACTTGCTGCCATGTATTTTGTTTCTGCTGAACTGAGTGCCACAGATCTTTGTTTCCTGTTGTACCAAGAAATTGTTGTAGATCCGATACTAAAAATACCTCTTGATGTGCTCTTTCTATTTGTTGGGCTGCCTGCCCAATCTGCATCCGTGAAGCCATGTGCAAGATTTCACCTCATCCGTCCGTTTGCACCATAAGCCATATCAGATGTGCCCCCGAGATACCTCAAAGACAGCTGTTCGCTTCCAAAAGATCTTTTGAAGCGAATCATCGCTGCAAAGCTAGTTGACCGCATAGCATATGTTTGGTCTTGTATTAACTAAATACATGAGCAAACCCACCAACTGTCAATAAACAATGGCATCCACTACCTTTTCCAATGTAGCATCCTCTTTCCTCCAATTTCCTGGAAGAGGAGTGTCGATAGGCTTGCAGCCTTGCATGTGAAACTTCTCCAGTATCTCCCGGGCATACTTGCCTTGAGACATAAACAGTTCACCTTCCCGCTGCCATATTTCCAATCCAAGGAAATAATGAAGGAGGCCCAAATCCTTCATCTCAAACTCCTTTGCAAGATCTGCCTTGCATGAGTGTATCAACCGCTCATCACCCGTTAGTATTAAATCATCAACATAAAGAACAATGATTAAAAGCTTACCCTCCACCACACCTCCATAGTTGTGCCCATCCGCCTAGCTCTAGGCGGTGGCTTCAAATTAAATTGTGTCAGCCTTTCTGTTCATCCGTGTGTACTAAGTACGACGTGCTTGCTTCATTCCATACAATGCTTTTTTGAGTTCCGCACACACGCGACTCACCGTCGAAGATCTCAAACTTTCAGTTACCTAGCTGCACACCTCTTCCTCAATGATCCCATTACAACGTGCCTCAGGATCCATCCGATGAATGTGCGAAATCCATATGTGTTTATAGGGCGGATGGTCCTTATGGAAGAACACCATGCACGGGGGGGTTTCAATCAATCCCTCCAATCCGTGAGAAGCCCCGGAAAACAAATCTTGCCTTTATTGACCAATGCTCCCACGTAGCTTGTGCATCCTGTGTATCCATATTGATCCTACAACTGATTTACCCACTGACCTTGGAACAATCTCCCAAGCACTGTTTCTGACAATGGAGTCATACTCCTCCACCATGGCATTTACCCATGTGGGCTCCTGCACTGCTTCTTCAAAAGAAGATGGCTCTATCACGATACACTTTCTCATAAGAGCCATGTATCCAGTAAAACGGTCAGGTGGATATCTCTGTTTGTGCTATAATGTAGGGACTCTTACCTTCTATGTTGCATCAAGCTTCAGTCTCTCAGCTTCTATGGTACGCTTTCTGCCTTGTCTGATGTTTGGTTCTACATGATTGGACTCCTCCACTCCATTAATCTCCTCCTATGGCTGATCCACATCTAGAGGCTCATCTTTGGGAACAAGAATTTC
Organism: Pinus albicaulis; assembly: GCA_034641835.2. Classification (NCBI taxonomy): domain Eukaryota; kingdom Viridiplantae; phylum Streptophyta; class Pinopsida; order Pinales; family Pinaceae; genus Pinus; species Pinus albicaulis. The sequence goes on along the minus strand of CM076570.1, from coordinate 346,636,171 downwards.
CTCCTCTTCATGCAAGTGTAGCTCCCTCTCAAGCGACAACTTCATGGCTTTCACCTCATTGAATTTTATATCCCGTCACACCATAGTCATCCGAATGTCTGGAAAATACACACTATAATTATGGGGTGTTTCTATGTACCCCACAAATATCCCAACTTCTGCAGTCAGCTCCAGCTTCTTCCTGGCGTCCTTTATCACATGAATGTAAACAGATGAGCCCAAAATCTTCAAATGAGAAATATCAAGCTTCTTACCAATAAAAGCTTCTTCAGGTGTACTCACGCCATGATCTAGGTGGATATTTGTGGCCACCCACCTATTCCACTTGGGGCCCCACCATTGTCTCTTTCAGTTTTTTCACAACTTACTATTTTTATCATTTTTTCGAGTCCTAAACTTCCAAAGCCGTTCTGAAACCCCAAACGGAGATAGTATGCCAAAGTTACGTCCCTGGGAAGTTGAAACACCAATTTACCTAAACGGGGCCCATATTTTTAGTGCTTCATCTCCTAGGGTTAGGTTTTTGGATGTTTAGAGTTCTCCATTGTTTCTCCATAATAAATAAACCCTCGAGCCTCATTGTAACACAATTCAGAGGTCCATAGCCACCACATCTCTTCTCAGAGATTCGTTACCAGCACCCTAGCTAATTTATTTCCATCATGTTTGTAAGCATATTTCTGTGGTTTGATATTAATGAATTGAAGCCTTATTTCTGTTTTATTTCTATGTTTATGGTTATTTCTATATTCTGTTGTGTTCCTACATAAATCCGAATCAGTGGTATCAGGGCGATCTGCATTTTCTTGATCCTTCTTTGCATGTCCCCAACGAGGTCAGTGTATAAGGAGTTAGGGCTCGATCTGGTGGAAACTTTGCAAGATCAGCCTTTCAAACCCTGACGGACGCCCATGGGGGACGAAAAGAAAGATGAGGGAGCAGGAGATCCTATCAAAATATTGCTTGAGGAGGCTGTCGAAAAACAAAGGAACGCGATGATGGATAACTTTTCCCAGATCCTTCAATGACTGCCCACCAACGGCACATCTACATCCAATAGCCACTCTGGAGGCGTGACTCCCTTTAAGGTACAAGTAAACTTTGACATTCCCATATTTGAGGGTCAAATAGGTGCAGATGTCGTAGATAGATGGTTGAACCTATTAGAAGGATATTTCTCGGTTCATGACTTTTTCGACTGGGAGAAGATTATTTTTGCACTCCTCAAAGCTACCCCCCATGTCAAGGACTGGTGGGAAACCTACTGTGAGAAAAAGGACGAGACAGAACCCTCTCTGTTCTCAGCCGTGTTAGCCACCTATGAATTTTTTGGCAAGCAAACAGGTGGCTAAATATTTTTCTGAGCCTTCAAGAAATACATTTCCTATGAAAACATATCATTCTTGAAGCCTCTGTGTGCCCTTTTCCTTTCAAAATATCTTCACTGTTGTTTCTATCCAAAAAAGCCTCACTGTCTGTGAAAAAATTATGCTCAGAAAAGCCTCCATTTTCCCCTTGTATCCCTGTAAATTTCCCATTTTAACCCCTTTTTTCCCTTCCCAAATTTCCCCTTTAACTCCCAAAATCCCTTCCTAAGTCTTCTTAATCATCCCACCTCCCCTTTTAATCTTACAAATACCCTTTGTTTGGCTTAAAAATCCATTTTTCCATTTACCGGAAGCCTCTTTAAAGCCTTAAAAATGTTGTTTTTTAAGTCAAAAACACATTTTTATTATAAAATAGACTTAGCCCCTTTTCAGCCAGCCCCTAACTACTTCCCCTCCATACACCCGAGCGCTAAGGCATAAAGCGCTTATCACATCGGAAGGATTGGTCGAAGCGCTTGTTCCCTTTGTAAATGAAAATCTCCGATGCGATGAAGAGTTTGTTCTATGAGTCTGAGATGTAATGTCCACCGTAGATCTATACAGATCTAACGGTCTGCGTAAATTCTTACCACACCCCCCCTCATTCCTTTGTAAGCCTTCTGATGATAATCTCCACCGTTGATTCACATATAAATCCAACGGTCAAGTGCTAATCGCTTCATCGCCGATCATAATTTTTTATTGTGCCACCCTCCATTTCCCCCGATTGCGATCTCCCGATGCAATCCTAGCTGTTGAATCCACAAGAACCAACGGATAGGATTCAATCTCACTCTGCCCTATTTTCCCCGATTAGTCACTCCCAATCCAATCCCCATCGTTGATCTGTCGCCGATCCAACGGTCCAGATGTAATTGCTTCATCACCCACCGGAGATCTGGCCCCTGCCTCCTCCACTTCCGATTGAATCACAACCGTTCATCCCTCTTGATCCGACGGCTCATATTCATCCCGCGCATTCATATGGTCTATCTGCCTCCGTTTCATCTGTGAATCTCCACCGTCAATCCCAAGGATCCAACAGCCAGGATTTATCCCGACCACTAACCAACTCCTTCGCCTTTGTTTCTCCCTCTCCAGATCTCAGTCGTTCATTCATATATCGAACGGCATGTATTGAAACCGCTTTCAGCTTGACCCCACCTTACTGATCGTGCATGTTCCTGTATCACGCTTCATCCATCACCGTTGGATCTTATGATCCTATATCCAACGGCCAGCGTCCATATTTCATTTTCTCTGTGTCTGAAGTTTAACAGTTCAAACCTACGCAAAATGGGCGGTTATGAAAGGCCACGTGTTATCCAGAGACCTATATCGCATTCGAAAAGTGAAAACAGCCTTCCTCCCTTTTCACTGCACGAAACCAGCTGTTTTTCTTGAAAAACCACTTCCCCACTTCCCTTCGTGGACTTTCTTCCATGCAATCCCGACCGTTGATCTATACAGATCAACGGCCCACAATGCATCTCACACCTCATTCATGTTTTTCATTGCGCTACCATAGCATTCCATCGGATCATCTAAGTCATTGATCTCCTCTTGAGATCTAACAATCCGTGTTAAATATCCCTCCGCACATGACCGGGTCCCACCGTTCAAACCCATTCCATATGTTTTTCATTTCATTTTCACCCATTTGCTTTGTATTCCACTCAAAGGTCCAAACTTCACGATTTACATTGAAAAATCATTTTCCTCCACCCACATCAAAATTTTAATGTTTTACATTGAAAGGTTATATCGTTTCACCTAACATTAGAACTTTAATGTTTTACGTTAAATTTTATTGCATTTCACCCAAATTTCTAAATTCATTCCATTAGCTAATCTCCACCGTCAATCATCGCCTCCAGATCTGATCGAATGGTCCACGTCCATTTTTTCACCAAACCTTCATCAGAGCAGATTTTCACCATTACACTGCATTTTTCCACCATTCTCCATTGCATCCACCACATTCACCTCTGCTACGCTACTATTCTAATAGCCTTCCACTGCATCCATCCCCCCACCGCATGTATTTCTTAACAGTGTTTTGTCTTTTTGCAGGGTTACAGGCAGTGGAAACCGCCATTGCTCACAGTCACTGTCATAGTGACACAGAGCGCAAAGAAAGTTGTTTTCAGAGCCTGATATTGCAGAGAAATGCTTGGGAAGGTGCTAGAATGAAATATTTCCATTAAAGAACAGTATTTAACTCTTTAAAACCTCTCCAGCACCAATTGAAGCTCAAATTTCACAGACAAAGACAGTAATGAAGTGGCAAAAAGTATCAGTAAAATATTAGAGAGTTTAAGGCCTGTAATTGGAGATTATTTAGCCTTAACCCAATGTTTAAAGGGAAAATGTACCAGATTGAATACCTTGTGAATTACACAGAAGGCCTAATGAGGCCTAAAACACAGAAAAAAAATATTATTAGTGTCACCATCAGCAGCATGTTCTTTCTTGTGAAAGGACAACGTACCCATAATGTTTTTATTCTATGTCGTGTTCCTGAGAAGATTTCCGCCCTGGCAGAAGTCATAATGCTACCAGAGCATTTGTTATGTAGTATGGTAGACCTCAAAGTCATTTATCTACCTTTTCTATTCACCAGAGTACTATAGAGTACTGCAGCCTTACGTGCATCAAAGAACATACCCATAATTAATGTTAGCCTATTGAAGACCACTCTTTCACCCAAAGAGTACTAAATATTAATGCATTGATATTAAGACAGAATGGGCTTTGAGCCTTTCCTTCTTCCTCTATTTTAATGTTTCATTTAGTGTTTCATCTACCTCCTCTGCCTCTCTTTCAGCTATAAGAACTCAAGAAAAATACATTGTAAAGGTTGTTGGTTGTTGATCGGATATCTATGAATTGTAAGTTGTTTCTCTTGAGATATAGTTCTCTAGGTAAAGTTGTAAGATAGGTTCAGGAAGATGTTTTCAGACTGAATATCAAGTTGTTGGATGATGTTGTACATGACTGGTGTTACTCTTTAATATGACAAGCACATTTCTTTGGATCCTGATTTAAAGCAGCGGTGACGTTTTTCTACTTTGTCTTTGTTTTCCTTTTGTAGTTCATTACATTTCATTTCTTTGGTAAGCATCAGAAATATGGCTTAGGATGTACCCTTGCATGGTACCCTAATGATTCTTCTCTCCTTACCTTTGATTTTTTCTACTGATTTTGTTATCTAAGAACTAATTCAAGATAATTTAACCACTGTAGTAGCTGTTATCCACTGCTAGCTGATGTATGAATTTATGAATATGTTCTTAGATGTTCTTGTTGGGTTTTAATTGAAATAATTGGGATACTGGAAGTTTATAATGTTGATTCTACCTCACTAGGGTATTTTTCAATTAGTTGAACCTTTCTAAGTTCCCTTAAGTTGGATGCCGAAGCATTGAAAGTTCAAAGCCTTTCTTGGATCTCAGGTTTTCACCTTTGTGTTTAAATCTTTTATGTTCCTTTGTCTGAAGAGTTAACCTTTTAGGAGGTGGATCATAGGTGTCTAATGGCATGTCTTGTCCCTAGATCTTCTTCCTAAGTGGTCACCTTGGAGGTTTCCTTGTCACTCACCTTCCTTTCTAACCATTTCATACCACACTATCATCTTTAAGATCCTATGCTTTAGATGACTAGCCCAATTGAAAGCCTTGAATACTGAATAGAAAGTAAACCCTTTCCTGACTCCATTTCCCAATGGTCTCGAGTGTTCTTTGAAATATCTCTCCTTTTCCTAAAATCCTCTTTTCTCATCCTTGTCTTATATTGAACCCTTCCTTCCTGATTCCCAACAACCAAACAAACAAACAAAACAAACCTCGTGCCTATAACTAGCCTAATATCTTAACATTTGAACTTCAAAGATACATATACCTTTTCCTTTATAGAGAGATCCCTCTCTAGACCCAAGAGAGCTAGATCCTGAGGTCTAAAAGTGGTTTGATGTTGTCTCATCTTTTGGTATTGCCAAACTTGCCAAAACATGGGAACTCCAACAAGCTGTACCCACTTGGAATTCTTTCTGAGATGCCATCAAGGAAAAATACTATCCTGTGGGAAGCTATGAGGACAAGTACATACAATGGACCACGCTGCAGCAACAAAGGGATCAATATGTGCATGAGCTAACGAATATGTTCCATACCCTGTGCACAAAGTTGGGTATCAAAGATTCAGAGAAACATTTGGTGCTAAAGTATTGTAGTTGTCTGCACAGCTACATTCAAGAGGAAATGGAGTTTCTCGACATCTCCTCACTTGGTACGGCATACCAGTATGCTGCCAAGATTGAGCAGAAATTCAAACAGAAGAAGCGAGACTTTATATCTGCAAATCAAAAGCAAGGGAAAGGTGCCCCCAAACTGCAGAAAAAATGACAAAGCCAAGGCATGGCGGCCCAAGACAACCTTCCAAAGACACAATCAAAGAACAACACCACAAAGCCAAAGAAGGACATGGGAAAGTGGTGTGAGTTCCATAAGAGCTCCACTCACAACACAAGTGAGTGTCGGGCCAAGTAGTCGCTGGTGGCTAAGATGAGGACTTCTGAATCAGGTGCATGCTCTGACTTTGAATCACAACCTGACAAGGTGAATGACAAAGGGAAACATATTATTGATGCAGAGCCCAACGCCACTTTTGCCACTACGAAGATCCAGAAGGAGGAACCAGAAGATCTAGTAGTGCTGCCTTCCCTATAGCATCAAGCCCTTCATGGATGAGGTGTTGTGTGACATTTATCCTATTGATGTTTCCGATGTATTATTAGGCCAACCATACTTGTGGAAGCGACATGTTGTGTATGATTCCCAGCCTCACACTGTTATTATTACTTTGGGAAATAAATTGTACAGGATACCAGAGGTACCACTGCCTCCCACCATTTCTTTGGTTACTGCAAAACAATGCAGTAAGCTCATTTCACAAACTAGGAAAAAAAATTTCCTGATGATCTGCCCCCAGGGCAAGAACAAGACTATGGCCACGACCTCCAGACATGGCTCCTCTGCACGACAACAACAAATGGACAAGGTTGTGGAGGAGTATGGGGACATATTCACCTCACCCACAGGGGTGCCTCTACACTGTCAGGTCAAGCACCCCATTGACCTGACCCCAAGTGTGCCGCTACCCAATGGACCGATCTATAGGTGCTTTGTTCTGGAGAATGATGAAATCAAGAGGTAGATTCAGGAGTTGCTGCAAAAAGGTCACATCTGGCCAAGTTCATTGCCCTGTGGGAGCCCGATCATGTTGGTACAGAAGAAGGATGGGACTTGCAGACTCTTTATTGATTATCAGGCACTAAACAAGATCACTGTCCAGAATACATAACCGATCCCATGGATTGATGACATTTTGGACCAACTCAAAGGGGCAAAATATTTCAGCAAGATCGACTAGAAGTCTGGGTATCACCCGGTACCAATCGAACCCTCTAATGTGTGGAAGATTGCCTTCAAAGCCAAGGAGGGCCTTTTAGAATGGCTCGTCATGCCTTTCGGATTGAAAAATGCTCCTGCAACCTTCATGAGGTTGATGGATGACATCTTGTGTCTATTCTGTTAGGGATCTGTAATTTTAGCAGATTGGTAAGACTAAAACTGCAGAAGAAACATCGTTTCAACCAACTTTGGGATTCTAGGATCTAGCCCTCCTGAATCCGGAGAGGGATCTCTCCAATATGTGCAAAGATGGATTTGTCTTTGAAGTTTGGGGTTATGATATTAGGCTAGTTATGAAGGCCAAAGGTTTGTTTGTTTTTGGATGGTTGAGCATGAAAATTACTTGAGGGGAAAGTTCTAAATGCAAAACAATTTCAAAAGTGAGAAGTTGCAAGTGAATAGAACGGCTTAGGCTAAAAAAATAGATATAACGCCGGTTTTTAGTCCATTGGGCTATGGATTCATATCTAGGCTTTAATTGAGCAACAACATCAAGAGTGATCTAAGGGGCAAGTCATCTATACCACAAGATTATTGAGATTAAAATGATGGAATGGAGACAATAAAATGTTGGAGGGGTGGAAACTGATAATAATTTCACAAATTATTTATAGTCAGTCCAAACAAGAAAAGCCTCTTAAGTAACTGTTTAAAACCAACCAAGTGCAGGGCTAACCATTGACCTCTTGGACAAGTTTGTATTGAAGCAGCTTAATTGACAAACAATCCAGTAATCCACATAATTACCTTCAGAAAGTATGAAAACTTATAAGAGAAACAAAGTGTAACTTAAGATCAGATAAAGTACTTTTAAACCTATTCTGCTTTCAGTCAACACCAAGGGAAACTTTCAGAATCTGCTTTTGGAGAAAAACTAGGACCAGGGCACACCATATCTTCCATAGTCATATTTAATAAGAAAATAAGGAAAATAAATTTCAAGAACAAGGTTTTAAAGCAAACAGTAGGACGAGGGAACTCCAACATTCCTAACTGCTTAAGCTGTATTAAATCATTCTTAAATGAACAAGTTAGAGGAAAACATTGAGATAAAGCTTTCAGTAAGAGTAGGGTACTGTTGAAAGTAAATCCTAGCTCTATGTTTGCTGCTCTTTATCAGAGAAAGTGAACATAGTGAAAACAATATGACATACATAGAAGGAAAACAATAACAAAGAAAGAAGCACTTCACCAGTGATATAGACCAGGATCCCAAGAAACAGCTTGTTATTAATGTCAAACCAGTTATAGTCTTCAAGTCCAATGTTTCAGTTCAGCAATCATCTTCACTATTCAACCTATCTAATCTATCACAAATAGAGCTTCAAGGGCCAGTGAACACTATTTACAACCAGAAGTTTTTGCTCAAATGTATTTCCAAGTTCTGTAACCAGCGCCTCACTCATCTTCTGAAGAAGTATATATAGAAGGATGAGGAGGTGAGATCTGATAAAAGATCTCAATTTACAATTAATACAGACTTAAATGACTTCTTGGCCTTTGAAGGGCTCAATGAAGAAATTTACAGGTGTTTCACTGTATTAATTTATTTACACTTATGAATTAAGCTCAATGGGAGCTTTTGTTGACCTTGGAGGCTTTGTGTGATGTTTGGAGTAACTCTGCAGATATTTTTTGCATTGATTTCCTTGCAGAAGTAACTCCCTAGCTGCGCTGAGGCAAAATCTACTCTTCTTCAATAACTTCGGCCTCTGTTTGAATGGTTTGAGGCAACAGGTGGCTTTTATGGTAGCTGAGGAATCAATTCGCCTCATTTGAGGCGGTGGAAGCCTTTTCTGTCAGTGGAACACTTATGATTTTCTATTAATTATGTTTTAACCCAGGGAATTAGGCTTTTGAAAATCATTCTTAGCCGTAATTCCCCAGATCTATCTTTAATCTCCATCTGATGTGCTTTGTCTTCAAACCTATACTCTTTAACTGTTCTTTTGAATAAAACAGTGTCTTGTCGATGTGCAAGGACGCGCAGGGATCTTTATGTTATCAGCGCTCATGAAACATTGATAAATCATTGAAAAAAGCCCGTGAATTGTTCTCTTTCAAGGACTAAAGGCACGGGAATCATCATCCCCGGCCCCTGGCCTTTCTTCAATATAACAGTGGAAACCATTTAAAACCTGCATAAAACATAAAACATTTAAGAAATCCTGCATGTTTTAGGTTTAACTACTTCAGAAGGCGGGGAAAGAGCATGGTCATTGGATGGCATCATCCAACGGTCAGGATTGATCGAGAGGGATCGTGGACCGGATGAAAAAGAGATTAAATCTGAGCCGTCGATCGCGCAGAGATCGACGGTCGAGAAGGGAAGTTGAGAGTCAAAGGGAGAGAATATGGGCGATGAAACGTGGACCATCGATCTGCAGATCAGATCAATGGCAGAGATTGCTTGGATGACGCACCGTACCCTGATTTATCACGTGTGCATCAGAGTTAGCTATCGTGTACCTTCGGCGAGCGATAGCCATTGGATGGCTCGCCCCAGATCAGACGGTCCATGAAAATATCGCTGGGCATCTGCGTCCGAACAATAATGCGCGATGGACTGCGGTTATGTGCGATGGATGGCAGTTTTGAAAAAGGTACAGGGGACGCATGTCAACCATTGTATGGAATCGCTGGCTATCGGGAAAAAACAGCTTTTCGCCCAAAGGCGGTGCGATGGATACGGGGAGATGAACTCCGCACTGTTCGATCTGTAGATCAAATCGACGGTGGAGGTTAGTTTGAAATTCAGACCAGCGGAAAGTCATAAAATAATTAAAAACCCAAGGTTTAAATTAAAACAAAGGCTTTGGTCGGGATTTATTTTATTTGAAGCGGATAAGCGCTCGATTGCGGGGCCGTGGGTGCATGGAAGGATGGTATGACCGGGAGCTAGAAGGGAAGGGGCTTATCACATATCAGAACTTCGGGCTCGGGCTTATCAATCAACCCATTTTATTTCTGCGATTGCGATTGCGCGATCGGCTCTTTTCAATCAACCCATTTATATTAACACATGACTTTGGTTTTTAGACCAAAATTTTGGAAAAGTGGGTTTTTGGATTTTACAAAGGAAAAAGAGGATCAGGAAAGGATTTTAAATGATTTTAAGCATGGAGGTGGGCCCACAATATATATATAAAATAATATGATCGAAGAGTAGGGCTTAATCGCAATCGGAATTTCGAAGGATATCAAAACAAACGGTGCACTGAGTTTTTGCGATCGGGATTTTTAAACACAAAAAGGCTATCGCATCGGAACTTTGGATGATGGCAAAATACTTTCACACTTTGGATTTGTGCGATGCGATAAGCGCTGAAAGGTTTTGGCATTTGGTTTTAATGCGTGGGCATGTGGGGGTAAGTGGTTAGGACTTAGCCCAAGGGGCTTAGGTCCATAGTCAAAATACTTTGTTTTTTATGAAATTTTTCCATGGTTTTTCAAAGGAATGGGGGGTTTCGGAATAGTTAAAAAGTGAGTCTTTAACTATGGAAAAGTGATTTTTATGAATGGAAGAAGGAAACTCATAAAAATAGAGGAAAAATATGGAGAAAAGGGGAGCAAAAGAAGGATTGAGGAGGCGGAAAATGAAGGTGCTTCAGCAGTCTTTCTCTTGGAATCAGCAGAATTTTCTGAGTATAAAAAGGCAAAGGTAATGAAGATTTTTGGACAGAGGCATGAGGCCTTCAAGGAGTCTTCAAGAGCCAACAATTTTTAGTGATAAAATTTGTTCCTTGGAGGCTCAAAAAGTCATAGCCACCTTTTGGTATAACAAATATTTATAGGTGGCTAACATATTCACCAACACATTTGTAGTGGTATACTTGGATGACATTCTGATCTTCAACCAGACTTGGGAAGAGCACCTCCACCACATCCGAGAAGTCTGCCAAACACTGCGGCAACACAAGTTGTGTGCCAATTTGGAGAAGAGAACTTTTGGCATGACCCAGGTTCAATATCTGAGATACATTATTGATGAAAGGGGGGTGCATGTGGATCCAGCCAAGATCCAAGTCATTTGGGATTGGCCAGCCCCAACCACCCTAACAAAGTTTCATAGCTTTTTTGGTCTTGCTAATTTCTACCACAGGTTCGTGTTGGGATTCTCTCATATCACTTGGCCCTTGAGTCAAGTCACCAAGGGAGGAGTGAAAGCAAAATTATGTTGTTCGAAATCTCAATAGAAGGCATTCGTAGAATTGAAACATCGCCTCTGTTCTGCCCCAGTGCTCACATTACCAGAATTGCAACAACCATTTGAGATTGAGATAGATGCCTCTGACTATGCTATTGGGGAAGTTCTTATTCAACAGGGGTATCCAGTGGCATATCACAGTGAGACATTGTTCGACACAGTTCGAAAGTATCCTACTTATGAAAAAGAAATGCATTCCATTATGCAGGCTTGTCGACAATGGAAGCATTACATTTTGGGGAGACAATCATCCACACAGACCACCAAGCCCTGCAGTTCATACAGACACAAGGGAAGTTGCAGAACTATCGCCATCAGAAGTGGTCCACATATATGCAACAATTTCATTTGAACATAAAGTACAAGAAGGGTAGCACCAATAATGTTGCAGACTGCCTCAACGGACCACTAACCATGGCCATAACCATCGTTTTCAACTATTGTGGGCATGAGACTTATGATTGGCCGCTTCTCTACAAGAGTGATCCAGAATTTAGCTACACATACAAGGCACTCTTGGGGGTTATGCAAGTTCCAAATTTTCACCTCCAAGATGCATTATTATGTCACCTGGGACACCTTTGTGTTCCTTCAAGCGAGCGTGCCAAGATAATATGGGAAGCGCACTACAGTCAAGTTGTTGGGAATTTTGGGGTCAAGAAAACAGTGGCAGTACTGCAGAAGTATTTCTATTGGCCGAACCTTCGACAGGATGTCGGGAAGTACATCAGATCCTGCACTTATTGCACCATTGCCAAACCAACCATCAAGAAGCAAGGGCTCTATACTCCGCTACCTACCCCTATTTGACCTTGGGAATCCATCTCCATGGATTACATGTCAGGCCTCCCTTCTACTAAGAATGGAAACGACTGTCTTTTCGTGGTCATCGACAGATTCTCAAAGATGGCCATTATGGCACCCTGCAAGAAGAATATCACAGAAGAAGCCACTGCTAAAATCTTCTTTGAACGAGTGTGGGTGCACTTTGGGATCCCACAATCTATCATATCATATCGCGATAGCAGGTTCCTCAGCACATTTTGGTCCAGCCTCTGGTCAATGTTGGACACCAAGCTCACCAAGTCCACAACTTTCCATCCCCAAACTGATGTCCAAACAGAGATCATCAATAGGATGATTGTACACATTCTGCGCATGTACAATTCAAAGCATCCACACACATGGGATGAGAGCCTTCCCTATGTACAACATAGTTATAACCGAGCTCTCCACAGCTCAACCAGCCACAGTCCCTTTCAGGTGGGCTTGGGATTCCAGCCATTATGTCCCATTGACGTAGCCATGCCATTTGCAGCTACTCAGGCTAATTCGGCTCATGGCCAGTCTGAAGCTGACAAAGCAAACAACTTCATCGATCGGATTCAGCACATCCGCCAATAGGTTCATGACATATTAGACAGAGCTAATGCTAAGTACAAGCAACGACATGATCAACATCGGGTGCCACACAACTTCCAGGTGGGTGAAAAAGTGTGGCTACATTTGCAGAAGGAGTGCCTCACTGGACCCCACCGAAAGATTCACCCGCTATGATATGGGATGTACACCATCACCAAGGTTGTAGGGAACAATGCCTTCAAGCTCAGTATTCCACCATTCCTTGGTCTGCACCCAGTATTCAATGTAGACCGCCGTCGTCCCTACTTCCCACCTCTATTAGACACCTCTGACATTGCAGAAGAACTCACACCAAAAGAGTTAAACCCAGACTACATGGAATAGGCCACCACAGACTGTATCATGGACATGAAAATCAAGAACACTCGCCGACAGAAGATCCAACTGTATCGGGTTGTCAAAGCTGGCCAACTCCTGCACCAAGGCAAGTGGTTCACCAGGGACCAAGTTCAACAGAAGTTTCCTCATCTCATGGAGGAACTCAACGCAATGGGGACCATTGCTTCCTAAGGGGGGAGGAAAGATCCAGATGGATATTGGTGGCCACCTGCCTATTCCACTTGGGGCCCCACCATTGCCTCTTTTAATTTTTTCACAACTTACTATTTTTAGCAGTTTTTCAGGTCTTGAACTTCTGGAGCCATTTTAAAGCCCCAAACAGAGATAGTATGCCGAAGTTATGTCCCTGGGAAATTGAAATGCCAATTTACCCAAATGGGGCCCATAGTTTTGGCGCTTCATCTCCTAGGGTTAGGTTTTTGGACGTTTAGAGTTCTCCATTATTTCTCCATAATAAATAGGCCCTCGAGCCTCATTGTAACACAGTTTAGAGGTCCATAGCCACCACATCTCTTCTTAGAGATTTTCTACCATCACCCTAGCAATTTTATTTCCATCATGTTTGTAAGCATATTTCTGTGATTTTATATTAATGAAATGAAGCCTTATTTCCACTATATTTCTATGTTTATGTTTATTTCTTTATTATGTTGCGTTCCTGCTGTTGGTGTCCTGTGTTTTGATAGTTTGGAAAATCAAAAGATGAGGCAACATCAGAACCAATCTTTAGAGTTATAGGATCTAGTCCTCCTGTTCTTCAAGAGGGATCTCTCAAAAGTTTTGTTTGCAAAGTTTTATCTTGTGTGCTTTTAGTATTGATTTTAGACTAGTTATTAGGTGTAGGTGTTTATTTGTTTGTTTGGTTGGACTGGATTGATACAGTAGAACATGAAAGGTCTAGGAAAGATATATAGAACAGTAAAATATTTGTTTCATTGGGCAATGGAGTCAAGAAAAGGTCATAACACACTAATCAAAGGATATGGGATATCAAAGGGAAAATCTAACTTGGCCACAGGATCCTTTTGTTTTTGGAATGGAATGAACATTAATGATTTTGAAAGAGAGTTTTAATTCTCAACAAAGGGAATTTGAAAGCATAATTTGAAACAATAAAAACTTCTTTGAAAGACATGGCTAACCATAAATTCTACAAATCACACCTTTAAGCAAACAATGATTTCAAAACAACTTTCAAAGTAAAATCTAAGATTCGGGGAACACCCTATTTCCTCAAAGATTTTATTCTAAAGGACTTTAGAAAACATATAAGATTTACTGATAATCACAATCATAGAAGAGGGAACACCTAAAAACATCTATGATCATAATTATAATGACCTTTAAGCCAACTGTTTAAGTGAGAACAAAGGGCAAGATCAAAACAGACCTCTCTGATTCACTATAAGCAAAGAACTTCCAAGGGAGACTTCAATAACAGTTTTTAAGTAGCAACAGACAAGCAGGGAGAACCATAAATCATGCTGAAACCAAATGTTCAAACTATTAAGGAAATAAACAAGCATGAAGACTAAAGAGAAATATTAAAGCCTCTAAAATACTTCAGCAGAATAAAACATAAAATAGTGAAGGATGAACAGGTCTAAGGTGCTTCCAGGAGTCATTTCTTAGCCTAATACTTTCTATCCTACTGTAGTGAAAAATTATGGAACATAATGAAAACAGGGAAAAAACATGAAACAGTTCAGAATACTTCACCAACAGCCAAGCTCATGAATCCAATGATAGAGCCTTCTTAGTAAAAAGCATGCAACAACATCATCAAAACCTCCAAGACTTCAATTTGTTCTTCAACTTCAAAGGACTATGTATTGATTTCAGAGAGTTTCAATATTACAACTTGTGATCAAACAACCAACCAACCAACAATTTCTCATCTTCTATGGAAGTATTTATAGAAGGATGAGGAGGTGAGATCTGATAAAATATCTCTTATGGCAATTAATACAGATTCAAGACTTCTTGGCCTTTTGAGGGGCTCGATGAAGAAGTTTACAGGTGGTTCTCTGTATTAATTGTTTTACAATTAATATCAAAGCTCGATGGGAGCTTTGTTGACTTTGAGGCTCTGCATAATGTGGAGTAATTCTGCAACTATTTGTTACATTGGTTTACTATGACAGAATTAACTTCTTAGCAACGCTGGAGGCAGACATTTCCTTAATCAATAACTTCGACCTCTGTTTTGAATGGTTTGAGGCAGCAGGTGGCTCTTGTAGTAGCTGAGGAATCAATTCACCTCAGTTGAAGTGGTGGAAACCTTTTTGTCAGTAAAACACTTATGATTTTCTGTTAACTGTGTTTTAATCCAGGGAATTAGGCTTTTGATAATTATTTTCAGCCATAATTTCCCAGACTTGTCTTTAATCTTCTGCTTGTTGTGCTCTGTTCTTCAGAACTTATACTCTTTTGAAATTGCGTTAACCATAGTGTCTTGTCAATCTGCAGAGCCACGCAGGGCCTTTATAGTATCGGCGCCCATGGAACACTGATAAAACGTTTGAAAGAAGCCCTATCAATGGTTCTCTTTATGGGCCGAAAGCATGGGAATCGTCATTCCCAACTCCTGGCGTTTCTTCAATATAACGACGGAAACCTTTTAAAACCTGAACAAAACATAATTATAAAGAAATCCTGCATTTGTTTGGATAAACTGCTTTATAAGGCAGGGGAAAGAGCATAGCTGTTGGATGGCATCATCCAACGGTCAGGATTGACCGAGAGAGATCGTGGACTGGATGGAAAAGAGATTAAATCTGAGTCGTCGATCGCGCAGAGATCGACGGTCGAGAACGGAAGTTGAAAGTCAAAGGGAGAGAATATGGGCGATGAAACGTGGACCATCGATCTGCAGATCAGATCGACGGCGGAGATTAACTAGATGGCACGTCGTACCCTGAGTTATCGTGTGTGCGTTAGAGTTAACTATCGTGCATCTTCGGCAAGTGATAGCCGTTGGATGGCCTGCCCCAGATCGGACGGTCCACGGCAATATCGCTGGGCATCCACGTCCGAACAATAATGCGCGATGGACTGCGGTTATGCGCGATGGATGACGGTTTTGAAAAAGGTACAGAGGACGCGTGTCAACTGTTGTATGGAATCACTGGCCATCGGGAAAAAACCACCCTTGCCCCAAAGGCGGTGCGATGGATACCGCCGATTTTTGGCAATCGGCTTATGGGCGATGGGGACCACGGGGAGATGAACTCCGCACCGTCAATCTACAGAACAGATCGACGGTGGAGATTTCTTTGAACTTGGGACCGGCGGAGGTATAAAATATAATAAACCGACGAGTTTTAATATATGCCCAAAGGTTTTAAACTTTGGGCAGAGGAAATATAAAATGGCATGGCGCCCGATTGTGGGGCCTTAGGGCGCATGGAAGGATGATATGACCGGGGGCTAGAAAGGTGGAGCTAATCACATATCGGAAGATCGGGGATGGGCTTTTCAATCAACCCATTATATTAACATGTGATTTCAGTTTTTAGACCAAAACTTTGGAAAAGCAGGTTTTTTCATTTTACAAAGGAAAAAAGGAATGGGGATGGATTATTTATAAGGTTTAAAGTACGGAAGGCGGGCCCACAGTATATACATATAAAATAATGATGTGATCGGGCGGATTGGAGGATTGTGCGATTGCAATGAATCGCATCGCAAATATTTGCGATGGGTACTTCAAGTAAACCCGCATCTTGGAAAGATTGCGATTAGCGCCCGGGTCTAGAACCTTTGGTTTTTGTGAAGAAAGCACGAGATCCGGGGCTCAAAACAAAGGGGCTAATCACAATCACATTTTCACAACATGGAACTAATCACAAAAACTTGTGTTATTTGAACATTTGCGATGCGATAAGTGCCTTAACCTGTTAGCAAGTGGTTCCAGCCCCAAAGCGTATGGTGGGGAAGTGGTTAGGACCTAGCCCAAGGGGCTTAATTCCATAGTAAAAACTTGTATTTTTTATGAATTTTTCATAGCTTTCAAAGGAATTGGGGGTTTCGGAATAGTTAAAAAATGAGTTTTTAACTATGTAAAGAGGATTTTCATAAATGGAAGAAGAGGATTTATGAAAACAAGGGATTTTTTATGGAGAAAAAAGGGGAGAAAATGAAGGTTTGAGAAGGGGGAAAATGAAGGTCTTTCAGTAGTTTCTTCTCATGATTTCAGCAGGATTTCTAAGTATAAAATGGGAACAGCAATGAAGATTTTGGACAGAGGCATGAGGCCTTCAAGGAGCCTTCAAGAGCCAAAAAATTTTAGTGATAAACTTTGTTCCTTGGAGGCTCAAAAAGTCTTAGCCACCTTTTGGTATAACAAATATTATAGCTGGCTAACACCTTCATAAATCCAGATCATGCCAAGTACTCTATGAGGATAACAGTTTTTCACATAAACCGCATTGTTGCATGCTTCCACCCACAAGTGCATCGGTAGGCCCTGGTCATGCAGCATCGCTCATGCATCATCCACGATCATTCTATTATTCCTCTTAGCGACCCCATTCTGCTGTGGGTTATGAGGCGTTGTGAGTTCTCTTCGAATTCCTTCTTTGCTATAGAAGTCTTTGAATTTTCCTGAGATGTATTCACCACCATTATTGCTCCGTAGAGCTTTCACTTTCTTCCCTGACTCCTTCTCCACCAATGCTTTAAACTCACAGAACTTTGAGAATGTTTCACTCTTATTCTTCATGAAGAATAACCAGCATCTACGAGAATATTCATCAACAAAAATAACATAATACCTGTGTTTTTCTGTTGAAGAAACCAAGAAAGGTCCACACACGTATGTGTGAATTCTCTTCAGGATTACCGAAGCACGGTTCTCCTTCTCATGAAAGGTGGTCTTCAAAAACTTACCCATAGTACATCCCTTGCACTAATTTGACTGCGCAAGAGTACCCTTGGGAAGTCTAGTAGAAATCTGCTGCAAAATCTTCAAAGCGCCATGGTGAAGATGGCCCAATCTCCTGTTCCATAATTCGCCCTCATCCCGGCTTACCACTTATTCTGCTTTTCCCATCATTGCATCACAGCCATCTACCTCCAACTTGTAGAGATTCTTAACTCGAATCCCTATCCTCTTGGTTTGACCTATTGTTTTATGTCACAGGAAAGATTTTCCATCGCTAAAAACAATGTCATAAACTTTGTCTTCCAACATTGCGACCAAGACCAAGTTCTTCTTCAAACCTGGAACATGCATAACATCTTTTAACAGAAATGGATTACCTAAATCCCTCTCAAAGGTAGTGGTCCCAATGTTGGTCGCATTGTATCGACCATCGTCGCCCATCTCTATATGCATTTGAAGGTCCTTCTCCTCCAAGTCACTAAACAACTCCTTGTCTCCCGTCATATGGAAATACATGCCACTATCAAGATACCACACCGATCCCATATAGCTTGAAACCAAGCACGCGATCAAAGAGAAATCAAGTTCAAATTGTGAGGCTAAGTCCTCTCCAGCTGCAGCTCTAGCAGCCTTCTAATTCTTCTTCTTCTATGGGCAGTTAGTGGCAAAATGCCCATGTTCGTGACAGTGAAAACACTTCACCTTGGAAAAATCCTGCTTCTTGCCTTTTTCTTCAGATTTTGAAGGAAATTTCTTCCCCTTCCCTTTCCTTTCTTTGGAAACCAAAGCACAATTCTCTTCATCATCCTTCTTCGATGAAGATCCATCCCTAGTACTTCGCCTTATCTCCTCCTGCACAAGATCCAACCAAAGTCGCTCCCATCTCGGCAGTTTCTCCCGTCCATTGACAGAGACTTTGTAGCTATGCCAACTCTTTGGAAGCCCAAGGAGAGCCAAGCTCACCAGGTCTTCATGATCAACAGTAATCCCCACACTTCCCAGATCATCCCTATAGTGGACAAACTTCATGAGATATTTTGGAATACTATCGCCCTTCTCCATTTTTATTTTTCTGAGCTTATCTTTCAGCGCCAACTTCCTTTGGTTGTTGCTGCTTTGGAAAAAATCTGTCAAAGCCTTCCACATTGCAAATGGAGTGGATTTCCCGTGAAGGCTGGACACAATATGGTCCTTCACACCTTCCAACAGAATTCTTCTTTTCTTTGCTATCTTTTTTTGCCATGCGTCAAGTAATGCAGCATCGCTAGATCCCGGCTTAGGAACATCACTATCGATGAACTCCTTCAGTCCAATATCCTCTAGCACCGCTGTTAACACTTGAAAATTGTACAGCAGAAAACAACATCAGTTAATGTCGAGCCTAAGGATTTACAGGACAGGGATACATTATGGAATCAAAAGCATTTAGAATCTCTAAGGTTTTGAGCAATTCAAGATTGAACTAGTCATAAATGCCCGAATGTGTGCTTTTTTCTTCGAGAAGAGCGCCTTCTGCATGCACTGGAGCATGATAAGTGTGCATTCCTGGAAATAGAAAAAAGTCCCTTTATGGGACCACAAGCAAGCAAATGACAGTTTCTCCTTATGTGAAAGTCGCCTAAGGACAGCACCAGCACCTCCTTAGGCCTTGTGTGAGCATACAAAAGCATATTTAAGCCCACAATGGAATATTGCCCCTCCCTTGGGTCACTATCCACCATGTACCAAAGGAGCGAAGGAGGTTTGAAAGCTCACCTATATAAACCCTCAGAGAGATGAAAAATGGGTGATCACAAGGTTATGTTGGCCAAATTTTCCCAAGAAACACCAGCAGTTTGTGTGAACCAAGGAGCAAGAGCTGAAGAAGAGGACTCGATTGTTGGCCACCCAACAATCTTAGCCCATTGCAGCAGAGAGAGAGAGATTTGAACTTCGTCAGAAGGCAGAAATTGAAGGGCAAACATCCTTGCATCGGGTCCTAGAGCCACTACCTAGGCCCTTTGGCAAGTGGGTAAGATTTGTTTTCATTCCAATCATTCAATAAGAAGAAGGCCATCAAGCCGTTGTTTACCTTGTTATTGTTTACCTCAGGATACATATACAATATCCTGCCTAACGCCCCATGCTTGCAATCTTATCAAGAATTACCAAGTGCGTTGAACTCTGCAGATGGACTTATTTGGTCAATGACCCAAGGGTACCTAGGTAGCAGTATTCAGAATCCCGGCTACATACATGGGTCTACCCAGAACATGTCTCAACCTGGATTTAAAATTCATCATTTACAGTAGCAAAATTTGACGAATAGGGCGCCAGCGTATCACCAAGGAGGACCTTACCCTCCGGCCGAGGGGACCCAGTACGCAGGAAGAAAAACTGATGGAAAAACTCCCCCCCAATGGCCAGGTGCAAACATGGGACAACAGTATGCTCAGTCCCAAGCACATAACCCACCAACGCAAAACAATGCACAGGTGAACTTTGTGCAACCATCCCAAGATCAACCACACTAGTATGATCAAGAGAATTACCCTCCCAACGTGGTCAAAATAAAGGTAAAAAACAAACTCAAAGGGAACCCTAGACAGGGGGGCAACAACCAAGAGCACCCACCATGGCCCCAGCTGGGAAATAACTCCAACCAGAACCAGAACCAGGAGCTAAGAAATGCTCAAAAGCAAGGCAAACAGCCACCTCTATGAAAAAACCATTCATGTTTGATATGCGGTGAGTACCGACACTATACTCACCACTGTCCCAAACTCCCTGAGCTTAAAAAGCTTCTGAGTAATCGAGGACAAGGAGGATCTTCCCAGACAACTGCAGTTATGCAAGAACCCTTCCCCCATCAAGGAACAATTAGCACTCAGCAGCAAAACCCCAACGATTCCGAGAAAAACAACCATGAAATTTACATGGCCGGGGAAGAAAGTTTTTTCCAAACCTGGAATCGCAGCTACAACACCCTATCAGACACCGGTACATCAGGGGATAGTACGAGCGCCAACTGCACCTTTGATATTCCAAAGGTTCCTTTGGAACCATTGCCAAAAATGGTTAAAGGGCCTAATAGATGAGCAGGTAACTACTCTAAAGTAGCCCACAATTACAACATCGTAGATGATCTAGCCCAGTCACCTGCTACTATGTCTACTTTAGAGGTACTGCAGTCATGCCCAAAGCAGCGGAAAGCCCTAATTTTTGCCTTAGGCACCATCGACCCCGTCGACACGCGCATGATGGCTTTTGATTTAGACAAAGCCACCCCTAGGATTCCCTCCATGGTCACCTTCCAGGGGCTAGTACGAGCGCCAACTACACCTTTGACCATTCCAAAGGTTCCTTTGGAACCATTGCCAAAAATGGTTAAAGGGCCTAATAGGCGAGCAGGTAACTACTCTAAAGTAGCCCAAAATTACAGCATCGTAGATGATCTAGCCTAGTCACCTGCTACTATGTCTGCTTTATAGGTACTGCAGTCGTGCCCAAAGCAGTGAAAATCCCTACTTTCTGCCTTAGGCACCGTCGACCCTGCCAACACGCACATGATGGATTTTGATTTAGACAAAGCCACCCCTAGGCTTCCCTCCATGGTCGCCTTCTAGATACCAGTATCGATACAGAATGTCACTATTCTCCGATGTGTCATTGATGAGGGTGAGTCGATGTGCATCATGTCAAAAAATGTATGGCAGAAGTTAGGAGCCCCAGAATTCAAATCTTCTGTCATCACACTTAGAGAATATGACGGCCGGCCCTCGACCCATGTCGGTCTCTTCCAAAATGTACCGGTCTACTTAGCTAGAAAAACGGTCCACATAGACATCAAAGTCTTGGATTCTCACTTGGATTACAGTATACTCCTTGGGCAGAGTTACATGTACGCCATGTCTGCCATAGCATCCTCCATTTTCCACATCATGATGTTTCCCCACAAGGATCGAATCATTACGGTAGACCAGCTGACGCACACTGAAAAGCGTCCTTTGACCAACACAGATTTGGTTCTACCCTATGTAGACATAGCCACTGATGGTCTTGTACGGTATCAATAATATGGCCCTGGCCAATACAAACCATCGTCCGTCCTAGGCTCATTCCTAGGAGATCCTCCTCTTATCCCTGAGGTATCACCTGATGCCATAGGGGCCCCGGTGTGCATGATGTCCACATCAAGCACCAAGGTTAGTCAGGACATGGACTCAAGCAGTAACAACATCGAGGCATCAGCTACTATAGCCTCCATAGTCTATGCCGCCTCCCAAACTCCTTTCCCATACCCACCCCCTGGCTTCACCGCCCAGCAGGTCTTGGAAACACTTGTACTACCTAACATATCATTGGCATTCCCAGTATGGTATCTCGTTCCCCCTCCAGGAATGCTAGCTACCAACGTTACTGCATTTGGGTTACAGCTCCCCAGTCCCGAGGAGCCCTAACCTACCCAAGTAGCAGCCGAAACCACCCCCGCAAGGGAAATCCCCACTGTGAAGACGACGACCACGATAAATAAAATTTCCAATAAAGGAAAGAAAGTGGTGACCCCCACCATGCAATGAGAGTCATCAGCCTGTGCTATATGTGATGTCACAGGAAACCCTACTCACATATGTCTGGATTTGGACGAGTTAAAACCACTCCTCGGTTGCGAGGCAGGCACCTCAAAACGGCATTCCCATAAAAAGGAACTTTCCACCAAAAGTACAGGCAAACCGCTACGTACCAATCACGCATGCACCCTTTGTGACACCTACATACATTATACCCACCATTGTCCAGAAGTCCCGCATTATAGGGATGCCTTACATGTGATCAAGCGATCCTATCAAGAGGATCCCTCCATTCAGTCTATTATTGACAAGTTGTGCACCATCTTGTACTTACAAGAGGAGCACTGATACATAGAGCACCCCCCAATAATGCCCATTATACGTTGCACACTATGCAATGAACGTGGCCACTACTTCGAAGAGTGCGCCACATTGGAACTCATCCACAGATGGTATCCAATCGAAAGGGTCTACTACGTGGGGCTACGGGCAGCACAATTCACATGCCCGTTATGCACCGACAATCACTTATTGGAAGATTGTCACTACATACCTCGCTTCCGACTAGCCCTGGCTAGCCTCCGCTCAGCCATAGTTCGTCTCTCCCAAGAAGATGATATGGATGCCGAGTTTATCGGCAGCTCCATGACCCAGGTAGAGGAGATGAACGGGTCTATCATGTTCTTGACAGCCGAAGAATGACCTAGTAGGAAACCCATAGTTACCCCTATAGGCACTTCACGAAGGCCGCCCGCATGCACATTATGCAAGCAGATGGACCATATAGTAGTCCATTGCCCCGACTTAGCAGCATACCAATGATGGTACCCTGCCCGGCCTCAGACCATGCACAATGGGAGACCTATATCACGGAAATTTTTCCTGATATGTCAAGGTAATCATTACGACCGACATTGTACTAATGTCTCATGACTCCGTCCCACTATCGACATGATTAATTCCGTAGAAAAGAGGATGAGCGGCCTCCAAGAATGGCGTAAAAGATACATCGTCGACCCAACGACCCCGCCACCAGGGTGGTTCGTCATGCCTGTTGTTAGCCATCAATAAATTTTGTCACAACAAATGATGGCTAAATATGTTCTTAAGCCTTCAAGAGATTATTTTCATAGAAAACTACTCATTCTTGAAGCCTTTTGGTGTCCTCTGAATTAAGAGTAATCTTCACTATTGTTTCCTTCAAAAGAGCATTCCAAGAAGCCTTGCTAGTCCCAAGAAAATTGTTTTGAAAGCATGTTATCCCACCATCATTCTTCATCATTTCCCCTTCATAAACATTCTCCATGTTCACCCCTCCACCTCATTTTCATTCACTCCTTAAAGGGTCATTAATCCTCATTTTATCCCTCATTTTCTCATAAAAACCCTTTTTAACCATTATAAAACCCTTTACTTGGTTAAAATCCCTCTTTTCTTCCTATCTGAACATTAAAAATGCTTTAAAAACCCACTTTTTAAGCTTATTTTCCGACCTTTTTATATATAGGCTTTAAGCCTCTGAGGGCTTAAGCCTTCCACCTTTTTCCTCCATATGCCTCAGCTCTGAAACCAAGCGCTTAAAACTTGGCCCCTTCCAAAATTTGCCCCTGGTGCTTTAATATCTTCATGGGACCTGTTCCTCCCCTTTATATTCCTGCACCCTTTCCTTTAACTCCTTTCCTTCATAAATTTTTTTGCTCTGACCAGGTCCCCCTGGAATCCATCTTCACCGTTAATTCCCAATGATCCAACGACTCAGGCTCACTGTAGGGGCATCCGACCAAAGTGGCTCGTACCCCCCAGTGCCCCCACAATTTACTTATTTGGCTGCGGGAGATCTCAGATCTACGATTGAGATTTACTGCGGAGGCACAGTCCACGAAATCCCTCTGTACCCCCCCAGTCCCCCCGTAGTCAATCTCAGCCGTCAATCTTCTCCATGATCCGACGGCTATCGAAACCCTCCGCTAGCCCCTTCTCCTTAGCCCCGATCCCCTTACTCCTCCACCAGACCACCAACTCTGTCCATTCCTTAAACCCCTCATCCAATTTTCTGCCGCCCCGCTTCACTTATCCCTCCAAATCATCCTGACCGTTGATCTCATCAATCCAACGGTAGTTAGGCCTTCCTCCCCTTCCTTTTCATTTCTCGATCTCCATCTACCCATTCACCCAGAATAAATTCTCATTGTTGATCTTATTAATCTAACAGTTCCTGCTTACCTCGATCAATTAACCCATCCTGCTACCCGACGAAGAAGCCTACATCACCCCCGTTGGCCCACCTTCCACTTTCCTCTCGCCATCCAATCCATTCCTGCCACCTGTCCTCCACCTTTTCCTCCCCCCGTGCAGCTTTTCAACCTTCGCGCGCAACCATGACCGTCGATCTGGGTTTCCCAGATCGGACGGCCCCAAATCCCTTTCGCGCTCGATCCACCCAAGTCTCCCCAACGTGCAACTTCCATGTGAAATAGGTGGTTTCATGGAGGGCACATGTCATTCAATGGACCATATCGCATCCATATGGGGAAAAACCACAAACCGCCCATCTCCTGCGCGAAAACCACTTCTGGTTTTCCGCCAAACCACTTTTAAATCTTCGCACCTAAATCAAATTTTAACCTCGTTTCTTCATGATTCTGGTATGGAAATCCCCTCTACTGCATAATCCCCTCCCTCAATGCTCCTCCAACACCCATCCCAAAGCCTCTGATTGCAATTAACCAAAAAACTCAGGCTTTTATTAATGTTTTTGTTTGTTTATATAGGTTCAGTGGCAGTTTCTAAGGCCGAAAAGCCTTCCCACAACCCATAAAGAGACAAGGTCAAAGGTGACGACCTTCATGGCCCAAACAAAGGAAAAAAGGGACTAGCAGGGTTAATTCCATGTTTAACCAATGATTCATGAGCATTGGTCACACGATCAAGCCCTCCAGCGTGCCAAAGGCACCTGTACAGCCAGCAATGAAGACAGAGATTAAAAGGTTGAAGAATAAAGGTTAAGATCATTAAAATCTGAAGATCAAAAGCCTAACTAGCATATTATGGATAAAGCACAGAGACTGTGAATAAAGAATTAAAAGTTAATACAGTCCGCAGAAAGGATAGAAAAGCCCCGAAGATGATTAATGAAAGCCTTAAAGCATAATCAAAGGCAAATCAGTGTTTAAAGTGACAGATCAAGGCAGATCAGCAAAAGACCGCTTCAAAATGCCAGATAATTGAAGCAAATAGTCCCCAGAAAGCTAGAAATGCCACCTTCTAGCTTATTTACCTCAAAATAATACAAATTGAATGCACAGTCAGAGATATTTTACAAAGACAGCTCAAAAAGTAATTACAAACCTACCAAAGCCTTCAAAGTCAATAAAAGTGACTGAAGTTGATGAAACTTAATGTAAAAATCAATTAACAGAGTTAAGAAATTAGATATCTTCTCCATTAGGCCTCCCAAAGGTCGAGAAGCATTTACTCTGTATTAATTGAATAGTTAGACCTTCCTTTCACTCCACCTCCTCAATTTACCTATATATATCATATGAGGAGCCTAGTATTATTGTTGGTTGAATACTTTTTGAATGTAAATAGTTGTTGAAGTTGATGAAGCTTTGTTAGTGATTGAAGAAAGATAGGCTGAGAAGAGAAGTTTGAAGCTATAAAGACCTATTGGACTTGAATATTGTCACTGGTTTGAACATCAAATATACAAGCTGATTTATGGGATCCTGGTCTATGTCAATGGTGATGTTTTTATTACTATAATTGTTGTTTTTCTCATGTTTTCCATAATGTCCACTCTCTTTGATAAAGAACAGCAAATATAGATTAGGATTTACTTCTAAAGTACCCTAAATCTCATTGATAAGCTTTATATTTATGTTTTCTTCTAATTGTGTTTTGAGGATAATTCAATAGATTATAACCAGTGAAGTGTTGGTGAGCCCATGTTTCCTGAGTACAACTTGAGATATTGTCTTTGAAAGTTCTTGAAAAGTCTGCTAAGTAAAGTTGAACTAGAGAAGTCTATGGTTTTTCCTGTCCTTTAGCTTTGTTTCAAACAGTTACTTTGAGAGGCTTTTCTTGTTTAGTGAAGTTAATAGACTCTTAAATGGTTATTAGCTTTGCTTCTTTCACCACACTTCTTAATGTTCCATATCACAAAATCAACTTAAAGAGATCTTTTGATATAGATGACTTGCCCCATGGACCACTTTTGAAACTTGTTGTGCAATTAAATCCTTTTGTGACTCCATAGCCCAATGGATTGATATTGTCTCTTACCTATCCTATCAGTTGAACCATTATTTCAACCTGCTCACACCTTACCCTTCAAAAGACTTCCTTTATTTTGATGATATCCATCCCAACCAAAAACAAACAAACCCTTGTACTTAATAACTAGCCTAATATCATATCATAAGCCTTAAAGATAATATCTTTTGAAAACACTTATATAGAGAGATCCCTCTTTGAATATAGGAGGGATAGATCCTAGGATTCCAAAGTGGTTCTGATGTAGGCCCTGCAGTGTTTGTTCTTGCCAATCTTGCAAACTACGGGGACCCTAACACCTGCTAAGGCTGCACACCAACCACGTAAATCCCAGGCCAAGCCCAGGATAAAATGCGGCCTATTCGATCACCTGATCAACCAATGCAGAGAACTCAAACCTCTTGCAAAGATTCTTCGCATCATCTCGTCTCTCCCCCAAAAGCTTCTCTCTAATCAAGAGAATATCACACACACTTACTGCTGGATTTTCTCACACTTTCATCATACATTTAAGTGCACGCATCTCCCCAAGCTGAAAGAAGCTAGAGCGGCATTAAGTTAGCCACCCACCAAAAAGGGAGGTAGGTTTCAACCCACGACGCAAAAATGGAAACAAAAGACAACTTGGTCCGTAACAGACCCTTTCTAAGCGTCCACATCTGGAACATCAAGTAGTGTAGATTCTCACACTATCTACTCTATCAGCGCTGTGATACCCTGCACCATTTGCACCAGTCATAATTACGCACCAGAGGGATTTCCATTGCTACAGACGTTCAGACACCTCTGCGATAAAATCAACTTCCATCTACCGGGAATCGACTATCCTAGAAGGAAGGCCAACTATCGGCTCACTCAAGACTCCATTGCGGAGATCCTTCCCCTGCCGCATGCCAGCGACACAACTCATCACATACGAATTGTGTCATCACACGCCCAAAACAGGATTTCAACAACCCTTTCATCACAGGAATTCAACCTTATTCCTATCACAAAAAACTAAGGCACCTTGTGCCCTTGTATCGATTTCCGCAAGATCCCAAATTTTCATATAGCCATCGAACTCCTTGATGACACCTAGCCTCTAGAACAACGCCTAGTACAACTAGAGTTAATTGACGAAAATAGGTGCCAATCACTTCAACATAATGAGGCCCATAAGAAAAGGGTAAAAGCATCATTCGACCGCCACATCACCCCTCGCTCATTTATTGAAGGAGAGCCAGTCCTTTGCTATGATGTCGCAAAAGAAGCCTTAGGGCCAGGAAAGTTTGAAACCCTGTGGAAATGGCCCCATATCATCAAACATTTCCTCTGGCAGGGGGCATACATCTTGACAGAACCGGACGAGACCTACCTCACTAACCCCGTCAACGGCCTTTACCTAAAGAAATTCTATCCATAAGGGCCCTAGTAGCCCTTATCCATTAGAGTTAGAGTACACAAAAATCCAAATACCAAAATATTTCTGACCCAAAAAAAACCTAAGCGCGCTCAAAATATCACCATGGATCACCAATTTGAACCTTATTTCAAATTTTCTGATGGAGCATCGCGATGGTCTCAAAACTTAGCTACAGCCGCCTTGGTCATCTACTACCCTGACCAATCACCACTGTGTTCAAACAGCGTGTGCATCAGTTCAGCAACCAACAATCAGGCAGAATATGACGCCATTATCGGACTTATGTGCGAGGCCCTCCACCAGGGCATCTGCCATATGCATGTCTACCTAGATTCCCAGTTAGTAGTCTCGCAGTTAAACCAAACATTTGAAACCAGGGATGCAAACCTATTTAGAAAATATTTGTGTGCCAGAAGATTAAGCAGACAATTTAATTATATTACATTCTCACATGTATCAAGGAATCAAAAGCAAATAGCTGATCGCATAGCTAACAACATCCTAGACTGGAATGCATCGCGAGCTAATCACCATACATAAAAGAAAAAAACATGTATATCCATCAGCATAACACAAATGCATAAACTGAAATATACATCACACCATGTAGAGCCGAAAAAAATATCTCTCATATATATATCAAAAAATATGTGTATCAGAGTACAAAAAATAGTATTGCTGGCCCATTGGCCAGCCCAAAAATACAGAGGTCGTCAAAAATAAGGGAAGCATCCTTATAATGGGTGCTTTCCCTATGTACAATTCTACCCTAGGGGGGTGCCCCCTCAGGAGGAGCACCTGGGCCCACCACTGGAGATGTTGTCGCCACTACAATAGCTACCTGTTGTAGAGTAGGCTGGTAGTCCCTCTCATGGGCCATCACCATCTCTAGCCATTTCTCCTCGAAGTCATCCATATGACCTCGAGCAGGCATCCCGTGGGTCAAACAGTCCACTCGACCCTGGAAGTCCTCTAGTGCCTCTACCTAAGTTGTAAGTGCTATGATACATGCCTCAGCCACATCTACATGAGCTCTCTCTACTACTACCTTAGCGGCACCTGTGTTGTTTCCCTCATCAAAAGGACTAGCACCATCCCCGCCCGGTCCACCGGCACCCTCGCCCGATCCACCTATGGCACGACCTCCCCGACCACTAGGAGGTTGTGGTAGAGGGTTGTGACCCACCATCCGGGCCATTGGGCGTCCCACCTCACCAACATCTGCACGAGTAACCAAAAGAATATCAGTGTCAATGAAAAACACTCAAGAACACAAAAAAAAAACTCGAGTAAAATGCAGAAATATAACACATACTTGCGGGACCCCAAACATAACCAAAAGGGAGACCAATATCTGGATCGCCCTAAAAGTCCATCCCCATGTAAGGGTATGGCAAGAACATCTACAGATTGGCCTCAAACCAGGCCTCTGTCGTGTTGTTCCAATAACGACCCACTCTGCCACCACCACTGTGTGGCATCACTGGAGCCCACCTCCTCATCCGTGGCTCTGTCGGCCCCCCGATAGGCACAGGCACTATGGGCCTCATCAGCACGACCCTCTCGTACATGATGCTGCACAACATGCTGGCATACGCAAATGATTTAGATCCACACTGAACCCTGTTCACTTGCGACACCATACCATCGAAGCAGAAGCTGGAAAAATCAAAGAAATGCTCGTTCCTCAAGTGGCATAAAACCGCTAGCTGTGGGCCCGATGCCCAATGAGGCACAAACGACCCCACCAGTTGCACAATAATGGCCAGAGCACACTGCTCGGCCACATCTTTCACTGAGGCAATATTGATGCACCCCTGAGTAACAGGCATACCACCACAATGTCACCGCCAGAACCTGTCCATGTTCACCTGCCCAGCAGGAAGCGGATACCTCAGCGCCTCTCCCTGAGGTAGTAATCCTGTCACAAAGTAAATATTCGTCTCCGGATGAATAATCAAGTTCATCCCCATCAGGAAAAACATGTTGCGCCTCCGGCACCAATTCTGTATGATATAACGTAGCAGTCGGTCCTGTGACCGAAGGAACTCATTCTCAGTAAATTTTAGGAGGCCCCATACGGCCAACTGACGGCGCGCCCCAGCACCAGCAGCCAGAGAAGTCCAGATCTCGGGCCAATATCGCTCTCTCCACACTGACCTTCCAAGCAACAGGAACCAATCAGTACAAAGGAGAAAAATCATTAAGGACAACAAAAAACCCAAGTTTAAAAAAAAAAAAACAATGCCCTTGCGCGCCTATCTCTTAGACAGGCGCACCCTTGCACGCAAAGAGGCAGGGACAGCACGCCTTCTCGCAGCTGTACCTGAGAAATACGTGCAATGGGAGTGCCTATTTCCCTAGATTGGCCACGCAATCTAGGGAAAAAAGGCCCTTTGAGGCCGTACAAACCTAATTTGTACAGCCCACGGTGTCACCAAACTAGAAAAATCAAAATGCAAGACGTCATGAGAGTTACCTCGGCATAGTATCGCTAATCCTCGGTACACAGGCTGACCGCAACGACAAGAAAAGGCTCTACTATAAACTCTAATCTCCCAAACTCAGCAAGTACAAATGAATAGGATTAGGGCCATAATCCCTTATTTATCTCCCTTTTCCAGAACTTTAGAGGTCCATAACAAGAGATTAGAAGGTCCATTCTGCAAACCGTAAGTTGCACCATAATCAGTAAACCATGACGAATGAAAGCGATGCCCTACATTCGTTTTTCGAAGAAATATTTTTTCAAGCGCCAGCAGGTATGCACCCCGCCATCTTCCTTTCCAAAATTCATGTTTTTCAATAATATTGAATGAAAAGAAGATGCTTTCACTTGACGTAGTTGTTTTTGTAGGAAGAACCCGCAAACCATTCACAACAACCACCAGCGAAAGTTTCAGAGCAGGTATCATTCTACCCTCAACATGATAGAGTTCCAGAAAACTTTTCATATCCTGACATCATTTCTCCATTAGAAATAAACCATAGGGTCCTCGTACCCGACCACGTTTATCATCACCTCACCCTCCATATGATAAACGTCCGCGATGGTCGGTAGAGCCTCCCCTCCATGGAAATCGTCATCCCAAGTAGACCATTCATCACCCCACAAGTGACGCCATGGCCATACCATTTCTAGTTCGGGAAGCACCTCATGCCCATCCATATACCATGCATAAGATCAAGTTCACCATTTAAACCAACCCTCTTCCCGGACGATCGGGTTCTACAAGCAAAAGGAAAGTGCACCTCCACGCACAGCATTTGGCCCACCATACCTCCATCAACATTAACCCATCTGCGACATCTTCCGCTTCATCAACCCCGCACATGAGACCAACCAATGGGACCCCTACCCCCAGAAAAACACCATCAAGTGAGCGACCCTCTTTCATGTTTTGGGGTACCCGTCTCTGTGTTTTGTACAAACCAAACCCCATTATTTTATTCTTTTAGTAAGTGTACAAAGATCACAAACAACTCCCTTCACTTCTTCGCCCTCATATTGCACTTTTTCCTCCCATGGCAGCAGTCACCCATCTCCCTTGGTTGAAGTATTTAACACCCTCCATGCACGCACCATTACGAAAATCATAGCCGGTTCATACCCGCCCTAGAAGTCCTACCGACTCCAGAGATTTTTCCCTTCAAAAATACCTATGACTGCCGCCAAGTTGCTCAAATACACTTTGACCTCGGGCCACTGAATCCCCATCATCCATTTTCAACCACCGCTCACCAACATGCCTATGTTAAACCCATTATGGTTCGATTAAGGATTCCTTTTCATCGACATCAACACCTCTTTTCCAAAAAGGAAGCGGCACCTTAGATAACCCCTCCCCATGTAAAGGGGTGTCCTCGGGTGGCACTATGGGAGACATCATTGTCCATAGATGTCATCAATCCTCTTTACATTTGACTACAACAAAAGCTTTCATGTCACGATGGTATCGTACCTTACAACCATTGCACTTTGATCAAGATTCGTCGAAGACCCGTGCCTTTATAAGCGTCTCTAACAACAATGCTTACATGGGAAGGTCCCAACTGTTAGCCCCCCTATGAAATTCTTGACAAGCAAGCTGGGGGCTAGATTGTTTGGAGCCTTCAAGGAATGCCTTTCCCCTGAAAACCCATCACCCTTGAAGTCTCTAGGTGCTATGCCTAAACAGTCTCCCCCTGCTGATCCATTTCTCAAAGGACCTGTTTTCCCCCCTTATATCCCTGCAAATGCCCTCATTTTAATCCCTTGCACCCTTTTTTCAAAGTCCCCTTGTTTCCTCTATTTCTCCTGTCAATCCTCTAAATTCCCCAAAAATCCCCTTCAAACTCTACCCATGCCCCTGGTTTAGCTTGATTCGCTATTTATCTCCTATCGTTACCCTTATAAGGCTTTAGAATGTATTAAAAAGGCTTTAAAACCCACTCCAAACCTTATATCAGGCCTAGCCCCTCTTCCGATAGCTCCGCGCCTTTTCCTCCATGTGATCCCGTGCTGAAGCCACCCAGCGAAGTCCAAAAGGCGCTTACTCTTTGTTGTTCATCGGGTGCGATGTCAACCGTCGATCTGGTTGAATCAGATGGTGATCGTGGCCCCATAGCCCTCCGTTTTTTCCCCATTCATTCCCCTTGCAGGGCGATCGCCGTTCGTTTAAAACGATGATCGACGTTTCAGATTCTCCCGCCCGTGGACCCCGCCGCGCACTATTAACAAAACCTGGCGATTTCTTTCGCACCGCTTATGCACGGTAGGTGGTTTTCCCTGAGCACCTAGTGATTCCACTCATCGCGTGCCATGTGTCCTTTGTACGACGGCAAAACCGCCCATCCCCCACGCATTATCTTTCGGCCCAAGTCTCGCAGCGAAATGTACGCAGGCCGTCCGATCCTGAACGCCTCATCCGACGATCACTCATCAACAAAGTTGCGCATGGGTTAAACCATCTCTTCCGTACCCCTGGGCCACTTCCTATTGCCCCAGATGTGTTTTCCACCGTAGATCCCCTTTAAGATCGACGGTCTAGATCTATTTTCCCTCCGTTGACCATCCCCTTGGTCCGCCCCGCCACGTCACTTCCACCACGTGCGTCCACCGTACACCCATCCGTTCCATTGCATATATCTGTTCATTTTTGTATTCTTTGAGGTTTCTTGTTCAAAATTGCTCCGCTGACCACTAAATTCCACCGTAGCGTTTTTTCACCATTTCTCTGCAATTTTTCCCCTCTATCTCATCATCTGCACAATCACGCTCATTATCCACATCATCCGTCACCCCGTCCATTGTTTTCTTCGCAGTTTTCGTGCTTTTGCAGGGTTTTCAATGGTAGATGACCGCCGGGACGCGCAGTCTTTGTTACAGTGACAGAGAAATCAAGGAAGATCATCTTCAGTGACTGAATTTATGAGCAAAGACTCGGGAAGGTGAAGACAGGACGATCATTTAAAGGAACAAGGTTTAAAATCTGTGGAAAACCTTCTAGAGCCATTAAAGCTCGAGCTAACCTAACAAAAGTGGAGATGAATCGGCAGAGTGTTTCAGTACAAAGAAAAGGATATTAAGGCACACTAATGAAGATCTTGAGCCTTAAATCAACGTTTAAGAAGAAAAGCACCAGTTTGAAGATCCCGAGGATCGATCAAAAGGTCTTGATCACCAGTAAAAGGTGATATCAAGGTTTATTCATCAGCAGAATGTTTTTCTTCATCAATTACAGGGCGCCCATATAGCTTTTACTATGCACCGTGTCCCTGAGGGAATTTCCACCCTAACAGCAGTTCAAAGCAATTAGAACATTTATGTAGCAGACTTCTCAGTGGTTCATTTTCCTTTTGTTTATTCACCACAAGTACAGCACCGTAGCTGAAATATGTCAAAATCATATCTGAGATGATCACTCTTTCATAAAGAGGAGACAGAGATTAAATACTCAGCATTCAAATAGAATGGGCTTCAGCCCTCTTTCTTTTCAAGAGTTTAATACAACATTCAGTTTTTCATCTACCTCTTCTGCTCCTCTTCAGCTATAAATCTCAGAAAGAAACATTGTAAAGGTTGTTGATGAGGTATCAGAGAAATGCAAGCATTTTCCTCTTGAGACAAGTTCTCTGTGTAATATTGTAAGATAGGCTGAGATTTGATGTATTTAGACTGAATGTTCAAGCTGTGGGAAATGATGTACCTGATTGGTGTTGTTTTTAATATGATAAGCATATTTCTTTGGATCCTGATCTAAAGCAGCTGGTGATGTTTTCCTATCTCTGTGTTTGATTTCATTTCATTCCATTTCTACTGGCTCGCATCAGAAGTTTGGCATAAGATTTACCCTTGATAGGTACCTTATGTTGCTGTTCTCCCAGCCTTTTATGTTTTCTGCTTATATGTGTATCTGAATATTTATTTCAATTGATTTAACCAATGTAGTGGATGTCATTTCCTGCTCTCTGATGTATGAATTGAAGAAATCTATGTTTAGATGTTCTTGCTAGGATTTAGTTGGATGAGTTGAGAACACTGGGAGGTCTAGAACCCTGTCTCTGCCTCACTAGGATCTTTCCATCTCAATTAAGCCTTCCTAAGATCCCTTGTATTGCCTCTGATTTTTTCCAAGTAGGTCTAGAGTTAAATGACCTATGACCTGATCTATAGATAGAATTGGATGGTTCTTCTCCTCTTATTTTTAGTCCTTAATGTTCCATTCCAAATACCATCTTTAAGATCCAAATTCTCTGGATGACTAGCCCAACTGAAAGCTTGCACATTGAACACAAGAAAATCATCTCTTGACTCCATTGCCCAATGGCCTTAATGTTCTCTGAGTTATCTACCTTTTCCTAATTTCCTCGTTGCTCATCCTTGTCTTATATTGGACCCTTCTTTCCTTATTCCCAACAACCAAACATAAGCAAACAAAAAACCCCGTGCATATAACTAGCCTAAAATCATAACTCTTAGCCTCAAAGACATACACGTTGACTCATATAGAGAGATCCCTCTCTAGACCTAGGAGGGCTAGATCCTAAGGTCTGAAAGCAATTCTATGTTGTCTCATCTTTTGGTCTTGCCAACCTGGCCAAAACATGGGAACCCCAACACCAACCAGTACATATGCATACTGTTAGCCACCTATAAAATTTGTTATAGAAAAAGGTGGCTAAAACTTTTTGGAGCCTTCAAGGAACAAATTTTATTGCTAAAAAGTGTTGGCTCTTGAAGACTTTTGAAGGCCTCATGCCTCTGTCCAAATTTTCACTATTGTTCCATTTTTTATACTCAAAAATTATGCTGATTTCATGAGAAAATACTGCTGCAAAATCATCATTTTTCCCCTCCTCCACTCAAAACTAACCTTCATTTGCGCCCCTTTTTCTCCATAAAATTTCCTCTACTTTTCATGTTTCCCTTTCCCCCATTCGTAAAAATCCTCTTTACATAGTTTTAAACTCATTTTTAAACTATACCGAAACCCCCAAATCCATTGAAAACTCTGAAAATTTTCATAAAAAACAAGTTTTTATTACTATGTACTTAAGCCCCCTTGGGCTAAGTCCTAACCACTTTCCCACCATATGCTTTGGGGTTGGAACCAAGCGCTAATCCTTTTCAGCGCTTATCACATCGCAAAAACCCAAGTGCGTAAGTCTTTTTGCCATGTTTAAAAACTTCTTATGCGATTAATTCCCATATGTGTAAACCCCGATCCTTTGTTTTCTTTGTAAAACCAAGCGCAAAGGCTGAAGCGCTTATCGCATCGCAAAATTCCAATGGGTTGATTGAAAAGCCCGAGCTCGAGGCTCCGATTGCAATTAGCCCTTTTGTTATAACACCCCGGGCATATTGTATTTCACGAAGACCAAAGGCCCCACAATCGGGCGCCAGCCTTTTCATATATATATATATTCTGCCCCCGAAGCAATAAAACTTGGTATTATATTGAAAATTTTGGGTTTTCATGAAATATTAAGGTTTTCCGCCATATATGATAAAAATAAAATATCTGCTGTCGATCTGGAGCCGATCAAATGGCCTGCATAGTCTCTCGCCCCGGTGGTCCCCGCAAACCACTCACTGTTGCAAAACCAACGGTATCCATCGCACCGCTTTTTAGAGCGGGGCGGTTTTTTTTTGTTCGGAAACGTTTCCATACAACGGTTGACGCATGGCCTCGCCACTGTTCACAAAACCGCCGCTCATCGCGCGTTAAAGATCGGACGTGGACCCGGCGCGATATTGACTTCCACCGTCCGATCTGAGGCCGCTCATCAGATGGTGATCGCTCACCGAAGAAGCCCGGCAGTTAACCAAGATACGACGCGTTCATTAAAGCATCTCTGCCATCGATCTAATCTACAAATCGACGGTCAGCGCTCAATCGCATCGCGACATTTCAGCGTTGTGCCATTTCTTCTCCCCACCAATTGAATGTCTCCGATTACATCAGGACCATCCATTTGATCTCATCTAACGGCCCATAATCGCTCTGATTAGTAACCATTCCTCTGCCCTTTTAACCCCTCCAATTCACTCTCCGCCATAGATCTGATCTGCAGATCGACGGCCAACGCTTAATCGCATCGGTGTTTCCCTGTACATCGGCGCCATTTAAGTTTTGCCCCTGATTGCGATCCTCCGATTGCATCTGGACCGTCCACGTGTCTAGATCGGACGGTCCCAGATCATTCCGTCTTAGTCTTCCCTCCCCTCTCCTTTTTTCTTTCTCCTGGATGATCTCCACTGTTGGATGCTGCCATCCAACGGCTACGCTCCTCCCCACATCCTCTGTAGCAGTTAAACCCACAAACGCAGATTTTTTAATTCTTTTCGTAATTTTCAGGTTTGAATGGTTTGTTCCATCATATTAATGAGAAAGCTGAAGGTCGGGAATGACGATTCCCTCGCCTTTGATTTATCAAAGGGAACCATTCACAGGGCTTCGCTCCACGTTTCATCAATGCTTCATGAGGCATTGATGCCATATGAGCCCTACGCGGCCTGCACATCAACAAGACACTGTTTCAAATCACAATTAAAGAGTATCAGTGTCGAAAGATATAATTCAACAGAACAGAACATTGAAGACAGATTTTCGGGGATCACGACTAAGATTGATTATCAAAAGCCTAATCCCCCAAATTAAAACACAATTAAAGGAAAATCATAAGTGTTTTATCAGACAGAAAGGCCTCCACCGCCACATCTGAGGCAAATTGATTCCTCTCAGCTACCACAGTGCCACCTGTAGCCACAAGCATTCAAACAGAGGCCGAAGTTATTGAGCAAAATTGGATATTCGCCTCAACGCAGCCAGAGAGTTACTTCTGCAAGGAACTTAATGCAAAAAATATCTGCAGAGTTACTCCAACATGACACAAAGCATCAAAAGTCAACAAAAGCTCCCACCAATATTAATTCATAAATTTAAATCAATTAATACAGTAACACACCTGTAAAATTCTCCATCGAGCCCCTCAAAGGCCGAGAATTCATTAATCTGTATTAATTGTCCTGAGAGATCTTGTTAGAGTCGGTCTCTTCATCCCTCCAAAGATCAAAATCTCTTTTGTTGCATTTCATTTTAGGTGTCTCATTCAGTCTAGTCAGCCACATTCCATTAGGAGCATGGATCATCTGACGGAAGGGTCTTTTCGCTCATATCCCTCATGTCTTGTACCTGCTGGCTCAGGTCTGTTCATCAAAGTTCATCAAAATCAATTCCAGTCATTGACAGTCAATGTTTCGTCTTTTGGTGGGCAAAGAGTCTTTTTAGGGTTTTCAGTCTCATTAGGTTTAGGGTTTCGTTAATTTAGTCTTCAAAGTATCCAATAATGCCAACAGGCACATGAGGGAGATTCAAAATAAGTTTTCATTTCAAAAAACTCACTGTCATAATATTAGATCTTGATTCTTCTTCAAAACTCTATTTTGAAGAAAAATCATCAATTTTGTCTTTTGTAATAAATGCCATGTAATTTTAAAAGTTTTTCAGTTGTGAATTTCTTTAGGCGCAGCCCTGGTCGCCTTTGCCAAATCCAACGCTAGCTATCCCTGTAAAAAATAGACAAAAGTTTCGTAATTCAGCTCAAAAAATCAAAGGAAACAAGTAAAACAGAGTTTATATTAAAAAGTGAAAAGTACCAAAGCCAAACATTAGAAAGTGGGTTTTCTAAATTAAAAATCAAGGTTTAATGGCTATACAAGATATTTTCATCATTCAAACAGTTCATTTTCACCAAGAAACATCAGTGAAGCCGAGTCAAGTGTGGAAGAGCAAAAACCGTGTTTTAGAGGACCAACTGTGGGAGAAATTCAGGGTCGTGGCACAAAAGAGGAAGGTCGCGGCGCACATGGTTGTCGTGACGCATTGGGCCGCACATCATTTTGTTGATTTGAACGTGCACAGCGCACTGGGTTGTGCGCACGGTGCACAGGGCCGACAAGCCAGATTTTTGCCACTACTTCATGAAATTTCAAATCCACTCAACCTCTTATGATTCAAGTAAATTTGTGAGCCCTTGCAATTGCTTTTAAACACTGCTTGGTGTGGTTCGAAAGGAAGAATATAAGAGTTTGAAGGTTGAAAACATAAACCCTATCTTCTTGATAAAACTGCTCCTTAGGGTTTTGAATTGGAATTTTAAAATTTGATTTTGGTGCCAAAACACTCCAACTCCATTTCTCACTTGTGTTTCCCTTTCCCATCACTTTCATACCATCATTATAGCCCCTCTCCTATTCCCCTATATCCCAAATCATTTCCCATCGTTTTTCGCCTTCCCATTTCATTGGTAAAATTTCCCAAAATCCCAAATTCCCAAACAGTCAAGTGATTGTCCCCATACTTCAAATTTCACTTGACTGAACCACATTTTTCCCACTGTACTATTTCCCACAATCCCTTCCTACTTGGCAGATATTTGGCAATCAAGACAAAGACATCAAATTCCTATTTTCACCTCATACAAATCATCTTATACTTGTCATAGACTTTCAACACCATGGAGATAGACACTGAAACTTCATATGAACAAGACAGTGATTCTACCACTGAGCTACATGCACCGAGAAGGCCTCATAAAGGTGGCAAACATGTGAGAGAAGAGCCCACCTCATTGACTCAGTTGCAAGCCTGCCCACTTGCCATGGCATGTTTTCAAGAGCAGTCATGCTATCAGTACTCTGAGATGATTTCTCGGATTCAGCATCATCAGGAGTTGTCTCATTTGTTTGTTTTACATTTTCCTGATGGTCAGGTAACTCTTGCTAGTGTAAATTTCACCTTGACACCAGAAACCATTTCTCAGGCAACAAGAATACCGAATGTAGGTGAAGAGTGGAACAAGAGAGAGCAGGTGGACAGTGTACATTATGAACCATACATCAGGCCTAGCTATGTGAGATAGCTCAGCAGGGTATTCCCATTCCAGTTTCTGAAGGAATCCTATGCGCCTTTGATGAGACTCATTATCAGATACTTCAGTTGTGAGGGCCGGTTTTCACGCCTCTATGCCTACCACATAAGTTTATTGATGCATTTCACGAGAGTGAGGATGATGAACATTCTGTATTTCATGTGCTGAAACGTAGAGAGGATGACTATTCTTGTGCAGAAGAAGACTCTCGAGCAACAGTACAACAGTATTTATCACTATGCACTCATCAATATCGTTGTTGTACATCAGCTTGGTTTGCAGGGCATTGCATGGGAAGATTTCATTTCCTGTGACTTCTTCATAGCCCCTCAGCCTCCTCCGGAGACTGTTCATGAGCCAAGTGAACCTTCACATCAGCCTGAAGGTCACGAGACAGAGCCTATCAGTGTGCCAGTGTATGTCACTTATCAGAGAGGCACCAGAGTATTATTTGCAGCAGCCCAACGAGTACTATCTCCACCCAGGGTGGAAGGGTCTCGTTGCCGTCATCAGCAACACAAGTACAGGTACAGGGCAGAGGTAAGAGGCAGATGCAGGATGAGGGCCCTTCAGGAGGTCATGATACTGATTTTATATTGATTGATGAGGATTTGAGCTCTCCAACCTCAAAGTTGAGAGAGATCATTCAGGGGCAGAAAGCTGAGATCGACATATTGACCGACAAGTTGCAGAGAGCTCAATGGATCATAAAATATCTGGAACAGTAGAAAAAACATTTGGAGGATCAGCAGACAATCATGGAGTTGCAAAACATCCGTGAGAACCGGCAAGCTGCCCGAAGAAGCCCAACCGAGATGACACCCATTGAGCGGGAGATTGAGGCCGATAGAGATACTTGGCTTGAGAGGGTCAACGTTCATCTTGAGAAGCTTTTGGAGAAGGAAAAAAAGGAGAAGAACATACTCAGGCACATGAAGAACCACTATTGGGCGCGCAATCATGTTTTCAAAACGAGGATCAAGATCCTGAAAGCAAGGCTAAGGAGGGCACTGAAGCGTCGCAAAAGGCATGATAGGCTCCAAATTTTGGCTGAAGCTTCTTTGGATGAGCATAGCACTTGATGAGGGACCATCAGCCCAAATTTCAAGAAATTTGGGAAAAATTTTGTCAATTTTGAGATTTTTGGTCACAAAACAGGTTTTTCTGCCCGACGCGTAGCGCCACTTGGCGCGCGCTTATAATTGGAAGATCTTCAAGGGGGGAAATTTGCATTTCTGGATTTTTTATCAAAATTTGTGCATGATCATGGATTACTTAAGTATTTCATCAAGTTCTGGGTTGCCTAAAGGGTCAAAAACACCCTAAAAATGGCCTTTCTACCACTTTTTGCACACACAGGAAGCAGTGTTGGGAGATTGAACTTTTGGAGGGGAAAATGGAAGCCAAATCTAGAAATTCCACTTGGTTTGGAAAGTAGACAGGTAGGGCTTTCCAACAAGCTATCCTATGATCAATTTGGACTTTGGTAAGGGCCTTGAAATCAGCTCCAAACTTGTGCTACACATAGAGATTCCAGGCACGGCGCATAGAGGAATTTGGCCTATTTTTCACTCAGAAGCTCATAATTTCGCCTAGTTTTGGCCAGTTTCACTTTTTCATGTAACTCTTGATGTACCTTGATGTAATTTCATGACCATGATGTAATTTTGGCACATTTTTACTCATTCTAGAAGATTCATTCACCAAAAGGTGAAATGTAAGTGAATGGATCAGTTTCCTAGCATATAGAGGCAAGTTGTTTCATTGCCTATTTTCTAGTTCCTAGTTTAGATATGGTTGAAACAGCTCCTAGAATGATGAGCATGACCCCTAGATGCATGGGAATGGGTTAGGCTTGTCTATATCATGTAGTTCTTCAGTCATTTTCAGGTTTGGACACTTGGGATTGCTTGGCACTTCATTGTACATTTCATCTCTGCACTTTTGGCAAAGGAATAGACCAGGGTTTGTAGCATTCTTTGGGATCCATGTGGCTCTATGTTTTGATGGTGTTTTTCTCTATGTAATTATAATTTCATTGATATTTATGTGTATCATTTCCCTTCTCCTTTCTTCTTAGATTAAACAAATCAGTGTTAAAGGTGGAATTCATTGGATTGCTCTCCTCTGCCTTAAGTTTTGTTTAATTTTTCATGTTTTCATCTATTTGAGGAGGACTCTTGAGACCCTCTTTCGCTCTTCAACTCCTCACCGGTCTGATCCATCCATTCATTAAATCTAAAGCATCAAAACAATTTCCTTCCTTGCCCCAATCAGAACTCTGCAAAAACTAGGCCTAATCCCTGCACCCAAAACTGCCTTTCCCTTTGATCCAACAAAAACCCCCAAAAACACAATCAAACTCCTTCACTTATATACCTAGACTAAAATTAGCTTTTATTTCAAGTCATCTCGAGCCCTATTGATTATTTTTGCTGAGATTGACCCGGAGAAAGCCCTCTCCTGTTCTGGTAGGGCTAGCTACCAGACTGAGTGTGGTTTGATG
Source organism: Pinus albicaulis (assembly GCA_034641835.2). Lineage (NCBI taxonomy): Eukaryota > Viridiplantae > Streptophyta > Pinopsida > Pinales > Pinaceae > Pinus > Pinus albicaulis. The sequence continues at coordinate 346,594,329 of CM076570.1, read as the reverse complement.
TTACCCTGAACTCTGCCTTTTTCAGCCTGAGGTATATTTAGGCAATAACATAGTAGCGACCATACTGGGGAAGAAAATGGTTTTATTGTTGGTGTTATTTGTTTTATAACCTACAGACAGAGCCTAAAGTTATGCCAAGTAGCCTTCGAAACGCTCTTGCTTTGCATTAGCGAAAGTAGATAAACGCTGCTTCAGTCAATCTCCGGTCTAGCTTGTAAATGTGACACTTGACTTGTGAGTTTCCCTAGTACATCAAATCGTTCTGGACTTTTGGGTGATGAGTCTAGAATTTGATGGCTAAACAAGTTGGTTTTGACCCTTTGATTTTGAAATTAATCCAACACACTGGCTTCCAGAAGACATACTAGAGCAAATCCGGATCCCGATCCACCTCCAGTGTATGAGAATCCCAATCTGATTTCAAGAATCCTTCGTAGAGAAAGTCCCATGATTCCTCTTTTCAAATCTCATTCATGTCCCGTTGTCTTTGAATACCTCGAAGATATTGAATTTGATGAGCAATTTGAGTTGTCATTGTTTGAAACTAAGTCTGAAAGTGCGATTGGTTCTACTGTCATAAATCCCGAGTTTATCAAGTATCTTGAAATTTAACAGGCTAATAGATCCATTGACAGTTACATTTTGAATATTCAAAACTCCATTGTGGCAACAAAAATTCCTGATTTTATAGAGTCTGCATCTGAAACTCTTGGGCCATCAGCAGTTACTTCCGATTCACAAGTTCATACCCAGCCTCCTTTCATTCCTACCATTCCCGTGCAAACATCTACTTCTGATCAACAATATGCAGTAGCATCGCCTCCATCCACACCACATACGCCTCATACGTCTACTGCTCCTACTCCACATGTTTCTCCAAGATATATTATAAATCCACCAAGAGCAATGGCTGCTCAATTCGCACCCCTTGTCTTGCCTCAAAACTTGGATGCCATGCCCGCTGATTATCAAAGTAAGATCCCATTGTTTGATGGAACCCCTCAAAGTGTTTATGCTCAGCAGCATATTGATATAATGGCAGACTTCTTTGATCTTCATGAAATTGATGAAGAAAATGTCACCATGAGATTGTTTGTGCAAACTTTTGGAGGTGAAGTGAGAAAATGGTTTAGAGCTTTGCAACCTAGAAGTATTGCTACATTGGCTGAGATGTAAAGACAATTTTTAGATCGGTGGGAAATAAAGAAAGATCCTCTTCAGATAACTTCTGAATATACCAAGATCAAGCGCAACATAGGTGAGTCAGTCCAAGACTATTGCATCAGATTCAATGTGGTTTACAATGCAATTCCTGGGATATTATTGGCCGACACTTTTTGCTGATGTGTATAAGACTGTCAAAATCTATCACGAATGTCAGATTTTTGAAGGGAGGCAGAAATTGCAGCCTTTGCCGCTTAAGCCCATTGAGGTAAGTGCTCCTTTTCAGCAATGGGGTTTGGATTCCATTGGAGAAATTCATCGCACTTCTTCAGGTCAGCATAGGTGGATCCTAACAGCGACAAATTATTTCACGAAATGGATTGAGGCAATTCCCACCAGGCAAGCTACAGATTCGGTAATAATTTCTTTCCTTGAGAATAACATTTTGTCTCGTTTCGGTTGCTCGAATAAGCTAATCACTGATAACGCAACAGCTTTCAAATCAAAAAGGATGATTGAGTTTTGTGACAAGTATCATATCATTTTGGGACACTCAACCGCTTATCATCTGCAAGGCAACGGATTGGCGGAGTCTTCCAATAAATATTTGGTCAACATCATTAAAAAGTTGCTGGAAATAAACAAGAAAAGTTGGCATAAGAAGTTGGTCAATGCACTTTGGGCAGATCGAGTGAGTCAGAAGAAATCCATTAGTATGTCCCCCTTTGAGTTGGTTTATGGAGTTGATACAGTGTTCCCTACCTCTCTCGTAGTTCCGGTGGTCAAACTTCTACAGGAAGCTAGCAGTGAAGATGATCATATGCAAAGAAGAATGAATCAAATAATCCATTTGCAGCAGATGAGGGGAGAATTTTTCCAAAAAACATTCAAGCTGCAGGAGAGAATTAAGAAAATCTATGATAGAAAAAGCAAAGGCGGAAAAATTTCAATTGGAAGAAGTGGTGCTGAAATGGGATGCAAGAAACGAGGAAAAAGGTAAGCGCGGTAAGTTTGAAAATCTCTGGAAAGCACCCTTTAAAATTGCTGCATATCGGGGTCAGAATGCTTTTCTTCTGAAGGAGGTGAACGAGGAAGATTGTCCAGGAGGGCCAGTCAATGGTCGGCTACTCAAGCGGTATCATTTCTGAGATGTTTTCTGTTGTTTACATTGTCACTGTACATACCATTTATTTCAGTTTCATTGCAAGTGTGTGCTGTGATATTTTCTTCAGTTTGGGGCCCGAAGTGAAGGCTATAATTCTGAAGATTGATTTCAGTTTTGGTTTGAGTTTATCGAGTCACATTTTTCAGTCATTTCAGTTTCAAAAATTGAGTCAATTTGAGTCAAATTTTCAGTCAATAAATGAGTCAAGAGTCTTGTGTTGATTTTTTGAAGTTATGGACTCCATAGCCCAATGGACGAAGGCACTGCCTACTCTCCAAGAAATTTGTAGTTCTTGGCACCTCCAAGGAGCTACCATCCCCATTGGAGCCAATGTTAGAGTCGGTCTCTTCATCCCTCCATCAGAGATAAAAATCTCTTTTGTTGCATTTCATTTTAGGTGTCTCATTCAGTCTAGTCAGCTGAATTCCATTAGGAGCATGGATCATCTGACAGAAGGGTATTTTCGCTCATATCCCTCATGTCTTGTACCTGCTGGCTCAGGTCTGTTCATCAAAGTTCATCAAAATCATTTCCAGTCAATGTTTGGTCTTTTGGTGGGCAAAGAGTCTTTTTAGGGTTTTCATTCTCATTAGGTTTAGGGTTTCATTAATTTAGTCTTCAAAGTGTCAAATAATGCCAGCAGGCACTTGAGGGAGATTCAAAATAAGTTTTCATTTAAAAAATTTCATTGTCATAATATTAGATCTTGATTCTTCTTCAAAACTCTGTTTTGAAGAAAAATCGTCAATTTTGTCTTTTGTAATAAATGCCATGTAATTTTCAAAGTTTTTCAGTTGTGAAGTTCTTTAGGCGCAACCCTGGTCGCCTTTTCCAAATCCAACGCCAGCTATCCCTGCAAAAAATAGACAAAAGTTTCGTCATTCAACTCAAAAAATCAAAGGAAACAAGTAAAACAGAGTTTATATTAAAAAATGAAAAGTGCCAAAGCCAAACATTAGAAAATGGGTTTTCTAAATTGAAAATCAAGGTCTAAAGGCTATACAAGATATTTTCATCATTCAAACAGTTCATTTGCACCAAGAAACATCAATGAAGCCGATTCAAGTGTGGAAGAGCGAAAACCGTATTTTGGAGGACCGACTGTGGAAGAAATTCAGGGTCACGGCGCATAGGAGGAAGTTCGCAATGCACATGGTTGTCGCAACGCATAGGGCCGCACATCACTGTGTTGATTTGAACGTGCGCGGCGCATACACCAGGCGCGGTGCATTGGGTTGTGCGCGCGGCGCACAGGGCCGACAAGCCAAATTTTTGCCACTGCTTCATGAAATTTCAAATCCACTCAACCTCTTATGATTCAAGTAAGTTTGTGAGCCCTTACAATTGCTTTTAAACACTGCTTGGTGTGGTTCGAAAGGAAGAATATAAGAGTTTGAAGGTTGAAAACATAAACCCTATCTTCTTGATAAAACTGCTCCTTAGGGTTTTGAATTGGAATTTTAAAATTTGATTTTGGTGCCCAAACACTCCAACTCCATTTCTCACTTGTGTTTCCCTTTCCCATCACTGTCATACCATTATTATAGCCCCTCTCCTATTTCCCTATATCCCAAATCATTTCCCATCATTTTTCCCCTTCCCATTTCATTGGTAAAATTTCCCAAAATCCCAAACAGTCAAGTGACTGTCCCCATACTTCAAATTTCACTTGAATGAACCACATTTTTTCCACTGTACTATTTCCCACAGTCCCTTCCTACTTGGCAGATATTTGGCAATCAAGAAAAATACATCAAATTCCTATTTTCACCTCACACAAATCAGCATATACTTGTCATAGACTTTCAACACCATGGAGACAGACACTGAAACTTCATATGAACAAGACAATGATTCTACCACTGAGCTACATGCACCGAGAAGGCCTCGTAAAGGTGGAAAAAATGTGAGAGAAGAGCCCACCTCATTGACTCAGTTGCAGGCCTGCCCACTTGCCATGGCATATTTTCGAGAGCAGTCATGCTATCAGTACTGTGAGATGATTGCTTGGATTCAGCATCATCAAGAGTTGGCTCGTTTGTTTGTTTTACATTTGCATGATGGTCAGGTAACTCTTGCTGGTGTAAATTTCACCTTGACACCAGAAACCATTTCTCAGGCAACAGGAATACCGAATGTAGGTGAAGAGTGGAACAAGAAACAGCAGGTGGACAGAGTGCATTATGAACCATACATCAAGCCTAGCTATGTGAGACAGCTCAGCAAGGTATTCCCATTCCAGTTTCTGAAGGAATCCTATGCACCTTTGATGAGACTCATTATCAGATACTTCAGTTGTGAGGGCCGGTTTTCACGCCTCTATGCCTACCACATCAGGTTATTGATGCATTTCACGAGAGTGAGAATGATGAACATTCTGTATTTCATGTGCCGAAACGTAGTGAGGATGACTATTCTTGTGCAGAAGAAGACTCCCGAGCAGCAGTACAACAGTATTTATCACTATGCACTCATCAAGATCGCGAGCAACACACTATATGGCATCGCATGGGAAGATTTCACTGCGCCCCCTTCACACCCTCTGGGCCCCACGGGAGATTTTTCATGAGCCGTGAACCTTCACATCGCCCGAAGGTCACGAGACAGACTATCACAGCTGCTATATGTCACTTATCGTAGAGGCACTAGAGAGTATTATTTGGTCAAGTACCTCACGAGGATATCTCTACCGGTGTAACTACAATACATCAAAGAACATAGTGGGCTGTACTGTAAGGCAGGTAAGAGGCGATGATGACTCGCCCCCTTCCAGAGGCCATGATACTGATTTCATGTTGATTGATGAGGATTTGAGCTCTCCAAGCTCAAAGTTGAGAGAGATCATTCAGGAGCAAAAAGCTGAGATCGACACATTGACCGACAAGTTGCAGAGAGCTCAATGGATCATAAAATATATGGAGTAGCAGAATAAGCATTTGGAGGATCAGCAGATGATCATGGAGTTTCAAAACATCTGTGAGAACCGGTAAGCTACCCAAAGAAGCCCATCCGAGATGACACCTATTGAGTGGGAGATTGAGGGCGATAGAGATACTTGGCTTGAGAGGGTCAAAATTCATCTTGAGAAGTTGTTGGAGAAGGACAACAAGGAAAAAAACACCGGAAAGTACATGGAAGGAACTCACTATTGGGTGTGCAATCATGTTTGCAAAGCGAGGATCAAGATCCTGAAAGCGAGGCTAAGGAGGGCACTGAAGCGTCGCAAAAGGCATGATAGGCTCCAAAACTTGGGTGAATCTTCTTTGGCTGAGCATAGCACTTGATCAGGGACCTTCAGCCCAAATTTCAAGAAATTTGGGAAACATTTTGTCAATTTTGAATTTTTTTGGTCACAAAACAGATTTTCCTGCCCGACACGTAGCGCCACTTGGCGCGCGCTTATAATTGGCAGCTCTTCAGGGGGGGAAAATTGCATTTTTGGATTTTTTATCAAAATTTATGCATGCTCATGGATTACCTAAGGATTTCATCAAGTTCTGGGTTGCTTAAAGGGTCAAAAACACCCTAAAAATGGCCTTTCTGCCACTTTTTGCACGCATAGGAAGCAGTGTTGGGAGATTGAACTTTTGGAGGGGCAAATGGCAACCAAATCCAGAAATTATACTTGGGTTGGAAACTAGACAGGAATGGATTTCCAAAAAACTATCCTCTGCTCAATTTGGAATTCTTAAAGGGCCTCAAAATCAGCTCCAAACTTGTGCTACGCATAGAGATTCCAGGCACGACGCATAGAGGAATTTGGCCTATTTTTCTCATACCATCTGTATCTCGTCTAGTTTTTCCTTTTGCTAGTTTCACTTTTTCATGTAACTCTTGATGTAATTTGATGTAATTTCATGATCATGATGTAATTTTGGCACATTTTTACTCATTCTATAAGATTCATTCACCAAAAGGTGAAATGTAAGTGAATGGATCAGTTTCCTAGCATATAGAGGCAAGTTGTTTCATTGCCTATTTTCTAGTTCCTAGTTTAGATATGGTTGAAACAACTCCTAGAATGATGAGCTAGACCCCTAGAGGCATGGGAATGGGTTAGGATTTTCTATATCATGTAGTTATTCAGTCATTTTCAGGGTTGGACACTTGGGATTTTTTGGCACTTCATTGTACATTTCACCTCTACACTTTTGGCAAAGGAATAGACCAGGGTTTGCAGCACTCTTTGGGATCCATGTGGCTCTGTGTTTTGATGGTGTTTTTCTCTATGTAATTGTAATTTCACTGATGTTTATGTGTATCATTACCCTTCTCCTTTCTTCTTAGATTAAACAAATCAGTGTTAAAGGTGGAATTCATTGGATTGCTTTGCTCTGCCTTTAGTTTTGTTTAATTTTTCATGTTTTCATCTGTTTGAGGAGGACTCTTGAGACCCTATTTCCCTCTTAAGCTCCTCACCAGTCTAATCCATCCATTCATTCAATCTAAAGCATCAAAACAATTGCCTTCCTTGCCCCAATCAGAACTCTACAAAAACTAGGCCTAATCCCCGCACCCAAAACTACCTTTCCCTTTGATCCAAAAAAAACCCCCAAAAACACAATCAAACTCCTTCACTTATATACCTAGCCTAAAATTAGCTTTTATTTCAAGTCATCTTGAGTCCTATTGATTATTTTTGTTGAGATTGACCTGGAGAGAGCCCTCTCCTGTTCTGGTAGGGCTAGCTACCAGAATGAGCGTGGTTTGATGTTACCCTGACCTCTGCCTTTTTCAGCCTGAGGTAGATTTAGGCAATAATAGATCTTTTATCATATCTCACCTCCTCATTCTTCTATAAATACTTCTGTAGAAGATGAGAAATTGTTGGTTGCAGAACTTTGAAATACATTTGAGCTTAAAAATTCTGATTGTAAATAATGTTCACTGGCCCTTGGAGCTCTGCTTGCGATAGATAAGTTAGGCTGAGATGAGTAGATGATTGCTAAACTAAAGCATTGGACTTAAAGCTGTAACTATTTTGGACCATCAATACAAGCTGATTTATGGGACCCTGGTCTATGTTGACGATGATGTTTTTCTCATTGTAACTTGTCATTTTGTTTATGTTTTCACTATGTTTCATTTTCTCTTATAAATAACAACATGCATGGAGTTAGGACCTACTGTATATCAGTAACCTTCTCTGACTGAAAATCTTTATCTGAATGTTTTCTTCCAATCTGTGTTATTTGGGAATGATTTAATTCATTTTAAGCATAGGAATGTTGGCGTTCCCTCGTCTTATTGCCTTAGCTAGATATTATTCTTGAATGTTATGTTCAGTATTAGTTAAGTAGAGATGAAATATGGAATATATGGTGTGCCCTGGTCCTAGTTTTATCCCCAAAGGCTATATGAATGTTTCCCTTCGAATGTGTTAAAAGCTGGCTAGTTTAGAAGTACTTACCAAATCTTAGGCCATTCTGTGTCATCTTTGTGTTTGTCTTGAAAGTAACCAAGTAAAGCAGAGCTAGGAGAGGATTTTTGGTGAGCCCGGCCCGCTAGTTTCTACTCCAACAGTTGCCTTCAAGTTTCCCTTTGTTTTAAAATGTTTTCTATTGAAATTGTATCAAAGGCTGGCTAGTTTAAAAGTACTTACCAGATCCTGGGTTGCTCTTTGTTTTGCATCTGTTTAATTTTCCTTCTTGTTGTATCATTTCATTCCATAAATCAATCTTCAGAGAGATCCTTAGACATAGATGACTTGCCCCATGGACAATTCTTGCCTCTTGTTGTTCCAATTAAACACTATTATGACTCCATAGCCCAATGGACTAAAACCTGCAATTATATATCTTCCTGGCCAAAGCTTACTCTGATTGCTTGCAACTTCTCACCTTTGAAACTCTTTGCATTTAGGACTTTCCACCTCAAACAGTAATCATGCTCAACCATCTAAAAACAAAAAAAACCCTTGGCCTTCATAACTAGCCTAATATCATTACCCCAAACTTCAAAGACAAATCCATCTTTGCACTTATTGTAGAGATCCATCTCCGGATTTAGGAGGGCTAGATCCTAGAATCCCAAAGTGGTTGAAATAATGTTGTTTCTGCGATTGGACTTTGCCAATCTTGCTAATTACAGATTCCTAAAATTTTTGGCGACTCCGCTGGGGAAATTTCTGAGTTAATAAAAGTTCAAAAACACCTTAAAACTCTAGATAACCCCTGGTTTTATGACAATTGTTCTGGTTGACAACTGAGCAACCATCAACTAACATTTCTGGCGACTCCGCTGGGGAACTTTCTGAGTTAATAAAAGTTCAAAAACACCTTAAAACTCTAGATAACCCCTGGTTTTATGACAATTGTTCTGGTTGACAGCTGAGCCACCAACAAGTAACATTTCTGGCGACTCCGCTGGGGAACTTCCCTTAAAATAAATAAAACCTTGTGAGTAAAAATCATCCTTTTCAAGCACTACCAAGAAATGGTAATAATGATGAAACTTGTTTGAATCAGTGAAAAACAAGTAAACCCTAGGATTCTCTTAACACTTTATCTAACCTTGAAATATCAGTTGGCTTAGCCATAAGAGTAGACTGTCTTTGTCTCATAACCGTAGCTAAGTTTTGAAACAGAGTTAGGATATTCTTAGAAACCACACAACTGAAAAATAACTCAGAAAACCTAAAAATATTTCAGATTGGTATTTAATAAACATGGTGGTGGACCATAAAACCCTTTACCTCTGAAAGGAGATAAAAACTTCCACTTGGCGACTCCACAGTCCTTGACAGACCTTAAGACTCCATTGGGAAGAACCTTTGTCATTACAACATGGTTTAAAATTTAGTTAGAGGACTGTAGGATTTGAATTTGTGAAACATAATTGGTTAACCTCTTAAATATTGTCATACCTGGTTAAGTTTTCCTGTTTATTTGGGTCTGAAAAACACAACATAGTGGCTCCTAGAAAGATTCACACTAGAGCCCATCCTGACCCTGATCCACCTGAGATAGTTGATAACCCAGAAAGCATCCTTAGTAATTCTCCTAGGATTAAATTGTTAACTGTTTTCAGATCACCGTTGAGAGATAATTCAGTTCCCGAAAATCTTACAGCTCTACAACAATCACAAGCTGACTTAGTAAATCCATTTAGAACTATGTCATTTGATGATATAATCCAGCTAGACTCTGAGTCTTCGCTTTCATCCCCGGAGACAAGTGAACATCCTGGTAGTAGAGAAACAACACCTCCTGATTTGCATTTCCTTCACAATTTAGGTGTCTCTCATCCAAGCTCAGCTCAGCAATCTACTAATGTTCCATCCACATCCCTTCATCCTTCATCCACTGTTCAAACCACCCCATTTCAGTCCACTTTCCCTTTTGTTAATCCACCCCTTGTAAATCCACCCCTGCCACATATCATGGCAGCATGGTATGCTCCCTTAGTCCTTCCTGTACCATTAGTTAATCTTCCACAGGACTATCAGTCCAAAATTCCATTATATGATGCTAGTAATGCTACAACTGCATCACAACATGTGGATAAGATGAATGACTACTTTGACAAAAATTAAATTGATGATGATTTCATCAAGCTTAGATTATTTGCTCAGAGTCTGGGGAAATCACTCGTAATCGATGACTTACATTCCTCTATGTGCATGTTCTTCGTGCTCTACTAGGAATCAATCGTGCTATGTGAATTGAAGACGACTGCTATCGGCATTGATGTCAAACCCTTTGGTCGGGAGCCGCCATCGTTCGTAACCTCTATTTTTTAGGAAATAGAGAGATAAATCGATGGCGGCCGTTGTCGAGAGTTCGGGGAGAAGTAAGAAAATGGTTTAAAGGCCTAATCCCCCATAGTATCAATAATCTCCAAGCCTTCCATCAGAATTTCTTAAACAAATGGGAAGTGAAGAAGAATCCTCTCCAAGTCCTTTCTAATTTCAAGAACCTCCATAGAAACACTGGGGAAAGTGTGGAAGCTTACTGCACTAGATTTAACAGCATGTATAATGCCCTTTCCCCAGATCTAAAACCTCCACAAGGCTCAGCTTTAAACAAGTTTCCTGAAGGGTTTGACCCTGAAATGGCCTATCAGCTGAGAGAGAGATATTCTACAACTCTTGAAGAGATGCAAAAAGGAGCTCTTGCTGTGGAAGTCAACTTGATAGAGAAGAGGGAAAGAATGAAAAATGAGAAGAGGGTGTCTTTTAGAGAGGAAAACACACCTTCTACTTCAAACTCAAAGATGGAGAGAATGATGGAAGAGATGATGAAAGAGATGAGCATAATTAAGAGGGTACAAGCCAGTCAAAACCAAACTGCTCCTAAAAACAGAAACCAGAACCAAAATCAGAATTTTAGAAGGAATCAACCTCCAAACATACCTAGGGAAGATGATCAACAGATCACTCCTCCCTTTCATCAAAACTATGTAAGTGTGGTTGAGGAAACAGATGAAATAATTGAGGAGGATGACATCAACATGTTGGGGGTAAATAATGATGACTTTGAGATTCATTATAATATAAAACAAGGTCTATACACACCTTATGATGACAGAAGAGATGATGATGAAAATTATTATCAAGACATGGAAAATGTCATCATAGAATCTCAAAAAGAATATGACCTTAGAAGCAAAACCAATCAACAAACTCCCAACAACAAAGCCTCCGACAAATCTTCACAAAACAGCCATACAACAAAGCCTAGAATTGTCAAACAAAAGGAAAAAATAGTGGCTGTAAATTATGATAATGGTAAAGAGAAAGAAACTCAAAACAATGAAAAAAAGAGTGCAGACATTAGTAGTACTAACATCTCAGCTAGTACTCTTGTTAAAACCATTTTTTCAAATATAAATAGGACAAATCAGCAAGCTGATATTGTTGATAGAATGACAGCTAATAAGGCTGAAACCAGCACTTTAAAGATTCAAATTCCTTTCAGCCTGAAGCAGGAAATTTCAAAGATCAAAATCTTTGTTCCTTTGACTGAGTTAGCTGCGAAGCATGTATATAGGACCCAAATTTTGAAGGCTTTAAATATAGAGGAAAATGAGGATACAGTCAATATTAATGATGACCAGCCCGAGCTTATTTTTGTTCCAAATATTGAAGGTATGTATCAGGAGGGACCTGTTCCTCCCTTTTACGTGAGTTTAAACATTCATGACAAAATTTTGCACAACGCTATGCATGACTCAGGAGCTTCTCATAATTTAATGCCAAAAGCTGTAACGGAGAGCCTGGGTCTGGAAATCACCAGACCTTACAAGGACCTATACTCCTTTGATTCCAGCAGAGTAAAATGTTTAGGATTAATCAAAGACCTCTGTGTTAACTTAGCCCAGATTCCAGTCAAATGCTTAGTCATGGATATTGTGGTGGCTGATGTTCCCCCCAAATATGGAATGTTGTTATCAAGATCATGGGGGGCTAAGTTACAAGGGACTATGCAAATGGACATGACCTATACAACTATCCCTATTTTCAATCAGACTAGAAGACTTTACAGGGAGTCTCATATGCAATACACAGTTACAAGTCAAGATAGACCGCAAAACTCCCCTTTATACTCTGTAAACACAGGCCTTGATTCATTTATCCTTTTTAATGAAGAAACATTGGATGAACAAGTAACTTTAACAGAATTTATGGCCGATAGAGAGGAGGAGGTAAACACCATAGAACTGTCAAAACAGTTTGCTGAACCGTTAAACAACAGCGAACCAAATATGGGTCTTGAACTACAAGTCATGCCTCCTTTGCTTTTAAACCTTGACACTCAAGAGAACGTTCCTCCACTTAACAAAAAACCTAAAGAGTCAAAACAAATTCAGTTAAGTGCTGCTAATCATGAACAATTAGAAAGCACAGTAATTGAAGAGGACGGTAACCAAACAGACGAAACTGAAAACAGTCCTCTATGGAGTATGTATTTTGACGGGTCATGCACTAGAACTAACGCTGGTGCAGGTGTCTGGATTTGCAACACTGAAAACAACCACACATAATGTTTTTCCTGTAAATTAAACTTTCAATGTTCAAACAACATAGCCGAATACGAATCCCTGCTTTTGGGCTTACATTTGTTGAAAAAGTTAGGAGCCAAAAGAGTCAATGTACATGGGGATTTAGAGTTAGTCATTAGGAAAGTCAATGGGGAGTATAACGCAAATCATCCCAGACTTAGGGCCTACCGAAACAATGTCATGGACCTTTTAAAAACATTCAAGGAGTCCAAACTGATTTTTTTCCCAAGAAATAGAAATATTGCGGCCCACAATTTAGCCTTTGTAGCTAGGACATGTTTAACTCCATATGAAACTAAAGACTGCACAACTCAGATAAAATTCAGACCAACCATGCCTGATAACAGAAAATACTGGCAAGTGTTCGATGGGGATAAAAAAATAGAAGACTTCATGCAACTCAGAAATGAATTCGAACTACACAGTTCGGACTCAGATTATGAGACAGATTGCAACGAAGAAAATTTTCTTGGTGAAGAAGAACCGTCTCCTGAACCTGTTAATATTAACCTGTTAATTTAAATCAATTAATACAATAACACACCTGTAAAATTCTCCATCGAGCCCCTCAAAGGCCGAGAATTCATTAATTTGTATTAATTGTCCTGAGAGATCTTGTTAGAGTCGGTCTCTTCATCCCTCCATCAGAGATCAAAATCTCTTTTGTTGCATTTCATTTTAGGTGTCTCATTCAGTCTAGTCAGCTGCATTCCATTAGGAGCATGGATCATCTGATGGAAGGGTCTTTTCGATCATATCCCTCATGTCTTGTACCTGCTGGCTCAGGTCTGTTCATCAAAGTTCATCAAAATCATTTCCAGTCATTGATAGTCAATGTTTTGTCTTTTGGTGGGAAAAGAGTCTTTTTAGGGTTTTCAGTCTCATTAGGTTTAGGGTTTCATTAATTTAGTCTTCAAAGTTTCCAATAATGCCAGCAGGCACATGAGGGAGATTCAAAATAAGTTTTCATTTCAAAAATTTCACTATCATAATATTAGATCTTGATTCTTCTTCAAAACTCTATTTTGAAGAAAAATCATCAATTTTGTCTTTTGTAATAAATGCCATGTAATTTTCAAATTTTTTCAGTTGTGAATTTCTTCAGGCGCAACCCTAGTCGCCTTTTCCAAATCCAACGCTAGCTATCCCTGCAAAAAATAGACAAAAGTTTCGTCATTCAGCTCAAAAAATCAAAGGAAACAAGTAAAACAGAGTTTATATTAAAAAGTGAAAAGTGCCAAAGCCAAACATTAGAAAGTGGGTTTTCTAAATTAAAAATCAAGGTCTAATGGCTATACAAGATATTTTCATCATTCGAATAGTTCATTTTCACCAAGAAACATCAGTGAAGCCGAGTCAAGTGTGGAAGAGCGAAAACTGTGTTTTGGAGGACCGACTGTGGGAGAAATTCAGGGTCGTGGCGGACAAGAGGAAGGTCACGGCGCACATGGTTTTCGTGATGCATTGGGCCACACATCATTGTGTTGATTTGAACGTGCGCGGTGCACTGGGTTTTGCGCACGGTGCACAGGGCCGACAAGCCAGATTTTGGCCACTACTTCATGAAATTTCAAATCCACTCAACCTCTTATGATTCAAGTAAGTTTGTGAGCCCTTGCAATTGCTTTTAAACACTGCTTGGTGTGGTTCAAAAGGAAGAATATAAGAGTTTGAAGGTTGAAAACATAAACCCTATCTTCTTGATAAAACTGCTCCTTAGGGTTTTGAATTGGAATTTTAAAATTTGATTTTGGTGCCAAAACACTCCAACTCCATTTCTCACTTGTGTTTCCCTTTCCCATCACTTTCATACCATCATTATAACCCCTCTCCTATTCCCCTATATCCCAAATCATTTCCCATCGTTTTTTGCCTTCCCATTTCATTGGTAAAATTTCCCAAAATCCCAAATTCCCAAACAGTCAAGTGACTGTCCCCATACTTCAAATTTCACTTGACTGAACCACATTTTTCCCACTGTACTATTTCCCACAGTCCCTTCCTACTTGGCAGATATTTGGAAATCAAGACAAAGACATCAAATTCCTATTTTCACCTCATACAAATCAGCATATACTTTTCATAGACTTTCAACACCATGGAGACAGACACTGAAACTTCATATGAACAAGACAGTGATTCTACCACTGAGCTACATGCACCGAGAAGGCCTCGTAAAGGTGGAAAACATGTGAGAGAAGAGCCCACCTCATTGACTCAATTGCAAGCCTACCCACTTGCCATGGCATTTTTTCAAGAGCAGTCATGCTATCAGTACTCTGAGATGATTGCTCAGATTCAGCATCATCAGGAGTTGGCTCATTTGTTTGTTTTACATTTGCATGATGGTTAGGTAACTCTTGCTGGTGTAAATTTCACCTTGACACCAGAAACCATTTCTCAGGCAACAGGAATACCGAATGTAGGTGAAGAGTGGAACAAGAGACAGTAGGTGGACAAAGTACATTATGAACCATACATCAGGCCTAGCTATGTGAGATAGCTCAGTAGGGTATTCCCATTCCGATTTATGAAGGAATCCTATGCGCCTTTGATGAGACTCATTATCAGATACTTCAGTTGTGAGGGCCGGTTTTCACGCCTCTATGCCTACCACATAAGTTTATTGATGCATTTCACGAGAGTGAGGATGATGAAAATTCTGAATTTCATGTGCCAAAACGTAGAGAGGATGACTATTCTTGTGCAGAAGAAGACTCCTGAGCAGCAGTACAACAGTATTTATCACTATGCACTCATCAAGATCGTTGTTGTACATCAGCTTGGTTTGCAGGGAGTTGCATGGGAATATTTCATTTCCCGTGACTTATTCATAGCCCCTCAGCCTCCTCCAGAGACTGTTCATGAGCCAAGTGAACCTTCACATCAGCCTGAAGATCACGAGACAGAGCCTATCAGTGTGCTAGTGTATGTCAATTATCAGAGAGGCACCAGAGTATTATTTGCAGCAGCCCAACGAGTACTATCTCCACCCAGGGTGGAAGGGTCTCGTTGCCGTCATCAGCAACACAAGTACAGGTACAGGGCAGAGGTAAGAGGCAGATGCAGGATGAGGGCCCTTCAGGAGGTCATGATACTGATTTCATATTGATTGATGAGGATTTGAGCTCTCCAACCTCAAAGTTGAGAGAGATCATTCAGGAGCAGAAAGTTGAGATCGACATATTGACCGACAAGTTGTAGAGAGCTCAATGGATCATAAACTATCTAGAGCAGCAGAAAAAACATTTGGAGGATCAGCAGACAATCATGGAGTTGCAAAACATCCGTGAGAACCGGCAAGCTGCCCGAAGAAGCCCAACCGAGATGACACCCATTGAGCGGGAGATTGAGGCCGATAGAGATACTTGGCTTGAGAGGGTCAACATTCATCTTGAGAAGCTTTTGGAGAAGGAAAAAAATTAGAAGAACATACTTAGGCACATGAAGAACCACTATTGGGCGCGCAATCATGTTTTCAAAGCGAGGATCAAGATCTTGAAAACGAGGCTAAGGAGGGCACTGAAGCGTCGCAAAAGGCATGATAGGCTCCAAATTTTGGCTGAAGCTTCTTTGGATGAGCATAGCACTTTATGAGGGACCATCAGCCCAAATTTCAAGAAATTTGGAAAAAAATTTGTCAATTTTGAGTTTTTTGGTCACAAAACAGGTTTTTCTGCCCGACGCGTAGCGCCACTTGGCGCGCGCTTATAATTGGAAGCTCTTCAGGGGGGGAAATTTGAATTTCTGGATTTTTTATCAAAATTTATGCATGCTCATGGATTACCTAAGTATTTCATCAAGTTCTGGGTTGCCTAAAGGGTCAAAAACACCCTAAAAATGGCCTTTCTGCCACTTTTTGCACACACAGGAAGCAGTATTGGGAGATTGAACGTTTGGAGGGGAAAATGGAAGCCAAATCGAGAAATTCCACTTGGGTTGGAAAGTAAACAGGTAGGGATTTCTAAAGAGCTATCCTATGATCAATTTGGACTTTGGGAAGGGCCTTAAAATCAGCTCCAAACTTGTGCTACGCATAGAGATTCCAGGCGCGGCGCATAGAGGAATTTGGCCTATTTTTCACTCAAAGGCTCATAATTTCGCCTAGTTTTGGCCAGTTTCACTTTTTCATGTAACTCTTGATGTACCTTGATGTAATTTCATGACCATGATGTAATTTTGGCACATTTTTACTCATTCTAGAAGATTCATTCACCAAAAGGTGAAATGTAATTGAATGGATCAGTTTCCTAGCATATAGAGGCAAGTTGTTTCATTGCCTATTTTCTAGTTCCTAGTTTAGATATGGTTGAAAAAGCTCCTAGAATGATGAGCTCGACCCCTAGAGGCATGGGAATGGGTTAGGCTTGTCTATATCATGTAGTTCTTCAGTCATTTTCAGGTTTGGACACTTGGGATTGCTTGGCACTTCATTGTACATTTCATCTCTGCACTTTTGGCAAAGGAATAGACCAGGGTTTGTAGCACTCTTTGAGATCCATGTGGCTCTGTGTTTTGATGGTGTTTTTCTCTATGTAATTGTAAGTTCATTGATGTTTATGTGTATCATTTCCCTTCTCCTTTCTTCTTAGATTAAACAAATCAGTGTTAAAGGTGGAATTCATTGGATTGCTCTGCTCTGCCTTTAGTTTTGTTTAATTTTTCATGTTTTCATCTGTTTGAGGAGGACTCCTGAGACCCTCTTTCCCTCTTCAACTCCTCACCGGTCTGATCCATCCATTCATTCAATCTTAAGCATCAAAACAATTTCCTTCCTTGCCCCAATCAGAACTCTGCAAAAACTAGGCCTAATCCTTGCACCCAAAACTGTCTTTCCCTTTGATCCAACAAAAACCCCCAAAAACACAATCAAACTCCTTCACTTATATACCTAGCCTAAAATTAGCTTTTATTTCAAGTCATCTCGAGCCCTATTGATTATTTTTGCTGAGATTGACCCGGAGAGAGCCCTCTCCTGTTCTGGTAGGGCTAGCTACCAGACTGAGTGTGGTTTGATGTTACCCTGAACTCTGCCTTTTTTAGCCTGAGGTATATTTAGGCAATAACATAGTAGCGACCATACTGGGGAAGAAAATGGTTTTATTGTTGGTGTTATTTGTTTTATAACCTACAGACGGAGCCTAAAGTTATGCCAGGTAGCCTTCGAAACGCTCTTGCTTTGCATTAGCGAAAGTAGATAAATGTTGCTTCAGTCAATCTCCGGTCTAGCTTGTAAACGTGACACATGACTTGTGAGTTGCCCCAGTACATCAAATCGTTCTGGACTTTTGGGTGATGAGTCTAGAATTTGATAGGCTGAACAAGTTGGTTTTGTCCCTTTGATTTTGAAATTAATTCAACACACTAGATTCCAGAAGACATACTAGAGCAAATCCGGATCCCGATCCACCTCCAGTGTATGAGAATCCCAATCTGATTTCAAGAATCCTTCGTAGAGAAAGTCCCATGATTCCTCTTTTCAAATCTCATTCATGTCCCGTTGTCTTTGAATACCTCGAAGATATTGAATTTGACGAGAAATTTGAGTTGTCATTGTTTGAAACTAAGTCTGAAAGTGTGATTGGTTCTACTGTCATAAATCCCGAGTTTATCAAGTATCTTGAAATTTAATAGGCTAATAGATTCATTGACAGTTACATTTTGAATATTCAAAACTCCATTGTGGCAACAAAAATTCCTGAGTTTATAGAGTCTGCATCTGAAACTCTTGGGCCATCAGCAGTTATTTCCGATTCACAAGTTCATACCCAGCCTCCTTTCATTCCTACCATTCCCGTGCAACTATCTACTTCTGATCAAAAATCTGTAGTAGTATCGCCTCCATCCACACCACATACGCCTCATACGTCTACTGCTCCTACTCCACTTGTTTCTCCAAGACAGATTATAAATCCACCAAGAGCAATGGCTGCTCGATTCGCACCCCTTGTCTTGCCTCAAAACTTGGATGCCATGCCCGCTGATTATCAAAGTAAGATCCCATTGTTTGATGGAACTCCTTAAAGTGTTTCTGCTCAGCAGCATATTGATATAATGGCAGATTTCTTTGATCTTCATGAAATTGATGAAGAAAATGTCACCATGAGATTGTTTGTGCAAACTTTTGGAGGTGAAGTGAGAAAATGGTTTAGAGCTTTGCAGCCTAGAAGTATTGCTACATTGGCTGAGCTGTAGAGACAATTTTTAGATTGGTGGGAAATAAATAAAGATCCTCTTTAGATAAATTCTGAATATACCAAGATCAAGTGCAACATAGGTGAGTCAGTCCAAGACTATTGCATCAGATTCAATGTGGTTTACAATGCAATTCCTGGGATATTATTGGCCGACACTTTTTGCTGATGTGTATAAGACTGTCAAAATCTGTCACGAATGTCAGATTTTTGAAGGGAGGCAGAAATTGCAGCCTTTGCCGCTTAAGCCCATTGAGGTAAGTGCTCCTTTTCAGCAGTGGGGTTTGGATTCCATTGGCGAAATTCATCCCGCTTCTTCAGGTCAGCATAGGTGGATCCTAACAGTGACAAATTATTTCATGAAATGGATTGAGGCAATTCCCACCAGGCAAGCTACAGATTCGGTAATAATTTCTTTCCTTGAGAATAACATTTTGTCTCGTTTCGGTTGCCCGAATAAGCTAATCACTGATAACACAACAGCTTTCAAATCAAAAAGGATGATTGAGTTTTGTGACAAGTATCATATCATTTTGGGACACTCAACCACTTATCATCTGCAAGGCAACGGATTGGCGGAGTCTTCCAATAAATATTTGGTCAACATCATTAAAAAGTTGCTGGAAATAAACAAGAAAAGTTGGCATAAGAAGTTGGTCAATGCACTTCGGGCAGATCGAGTGAGTCAGAAGAAATCCATTAGTATGTCCCCCTTTGAGTTGGTTTATGGAGTTGATACAGTGTTCCCTACCTCTCTCATAGTTCCGGTGGTTAAACTTCTACAAGAAGATGGCAGTGAAGATGATCATATGCAAAGAAGAATGAATCAAAAAATCCATTTGCAGCAGACGAGGGAAGAAGTTTTCCAAAAAACATTCAAGCTGCAGGAGAGAATTAAGAAAATCTATGATAGAAAAATCAAAGGCAGACAAATTTCAATTGGAAGAAGTGGTGCTGAAATGGGATGCAAGAAACGAGGAAAAAGGTAAGCGCGGTAAGTTTGAAAATCTCTGGAAAGGACCCTTTAAAATTTCTGCATATCGGGGTCAGAATGCTTTTCTTCTGAAGGAGGTGAACGAGGAAGATTGTCTAGGAGGGCCGGTCAATGGTCGACTGCTCAAGCGGTATCATTTCTGAGATGTTTTCTGTTGTTTACATTGTCACTGTACATACCATTTATTTCAGTTTCATTGCAAGTGTGTGCTGTGATATTTTCTTCAGTTTGGTGCCCGAAGTGAAGGCTATAATTCTGAAGATTGATTTCAGTTTTGGTTTGAGTTTATCGAGTCACATTTTAAAGTCATTTCAGTTTCAAAAATTGAGTCAATTTGAGTCAAATTTTCAGTCAATAAATGAGTCAAGAGTCTTGTGTTGATTTTTTGAAGTTATGGACTCCATAGCCCAATGGACGAAGGCACTGCCTACTCTCCCAGAAATTTGTAGTTCTTGGCACCTCCAAGGAGCTACCATCCCCATTGGAGCCAATGTTAGAGTCGGTCTCTTCATCCCTCCGTCAGAGATAAAAATCTCTTTTGTTGCATTTCATTTTAGGTGTCTCATTCAGTCTAGTCAGCTGCATTCCATTAGGAGCATGGATCATCTGACAGAAGGGTCTTTTCGCTCATATCCCTCATGTCTTGTACCTGCTGGCTCAGTTCTGTTCATCAAAGTTCATCAAAATCATTTCCAGTCAATGTTTGGTCTTTTGGTGGGCAAAGAGTCTTTTTAGGGTTTTCAGTCTCATTAGGTTTAGGGTTTCATTAATCTCGTCTTCAAAGTGTCCAATAATGCCAGTAGGCACATGAGGGAGATTCAAAATAAGTTTTCATTTAAAAAATTTCACTGTCATAATATTAGATCTTGATTCTTCTTCAAAACTCTGTTTTGAAGAAAAATCGTCAATTTTGTCTTTTGTAATAAATGCCATGTAATTTTCAAAGTTTTTCAGTTGTGAAGTTCTTCAGGCGTAGCCCTGGTCGCCTTTTCCAAATCCAATGCCAGCTATCCCTGCAAAAAATAGACAAAAGTTTCGTCATTCAACTCAAAAAATCAAAGGAAACAAGTAAAACAGAGTTTATATTAAAAAGTGAAAAGTGCCAAAGCCAAACATTAGAAAGTGGGTTTTCTAAATTGAAAATCAAGGTCTAATGGCTATACAAGATATTTTCATCATTCAACCAGTTCATTTGCACCAAGAAACATCAGTGAAGCTGATTCAAGTGTGGAAGAGTGAAAACCGTGTTTTGGAGGACCGACTGTGGAAGAAATTCAGGGTCACGGCGCACAGGAGGAAGGTCGCGACGCACATGGTTGTCGCAACGCATAGGGCCGCACATCACTGTGTTGATTTGAACATGCACAGCGCACTGGGTTGTGCGCCCGACGCACAGGTCTGACAAGCCAGATTTTTGCCACTGCTTCATGAAATTTGAAATCCACTCAACCTCTTATGATTCAAGTAAGTTTGTGAGCCCTTACAATTGCTTTTAAACACTGCTTGGTGTGGTTCGAAAGGAAGAATATAAGAGTTTGAAGGTTGAAAACATAAACCCTATCTTCTTGATAAAACTGCTCCTTAGGGTTTTGAATTGGAATTTTAAAATTTGATTTTGGTGCCAAAACACTCCAACTCCATTTCTCACTTGTGTTTCCCTTTCCCATCATTGTCATACCATCATTATAGCCCCTCTCCTGTTTCCCTATATCCCAATTAATTTCCCATCATTTTTATGCTTCCCATTTCATTGGTAAAACTTCCCAAATTCCCAAATTCCCAAACAGTCAAGTGACTGTCCCCATACTTCAAATTTCACTTGAATGAACCACATTTTTTCCACTGTACTATTTCCCACAGTCCCTTCCTACTTGGCAGATATTTGGCAATCAAGACAAATACATCAAATTCCTATTTTCACCTCATACAAATCAGCATATACTTGTCATAGACTTTCAACACCATGGAGACAGACACTAAAACTTCATATGAACAAGACAGTGATTCTACCACTGAGCTACATGCACCGAGAAGGCCTCGTAAAGGTGGAAAACATGTGAGAGAAGAGCCCACCTCATTGACTCAGTTGCAAGCCTGCCCACTTTACATGGCATGTTTTCAAGAGCAGTCATGCTATCAGTACTGTGAGATGATTGCTCGGATTCAGCATCATCAAGAGTTGGCTCGTTTGTTTGTTTTACATTTGCATGATGGTCAGGTAACTCTTGCTGGTGTAAATTTCACCTTGACACCAGAAACCATTTCTCAGGCAACAGGAATACCAAATGTAGGTGAAGAGTGGAACAAGAGATAGCAGGTGGACAGAGTGCATTATGAACCAAACATCAGGCCTAGCTATGTGAGACAGCTCAGCAGGGTATTCCCATTCCAGTTTCTGAAGGAATCCTATGCGCCTTTGATGAGACTCATTATCAGATACTTCAGTTGTGAGGGCCGGTTTTCATGCCTCTATGCCTACCACATCAGGTTATTGATGCATTTCACGAGAGTGAGGATGATGAACATTCCGTATTTCATGTGCCAAAACGTAGTGAGGATGACTATTCTTGTGCAGAAGAAGACTCCCGAGTAGTATTACAACATTATTTATCACTATGCACTCATCAAGATCGTTGTTGTACATCAGTTTGGTTTGCAGGGCAATGCATGGGAAGATTTCATTTCCCGTGACGTCTTCACAGCCCCTCAGCCTCCTCCGGAGATTTTTCATGAGCCAGGTGAACCTTCACATCAACCTGAAGGTCATAAGACAAAGCCTATCAGCAGCGTTGCATGTCACTTATCGCAGAGGCACCGTATATTATTTATGCAGCCTATTTAGGTACTATTCCACCGGGTGGAAGGGTCCGTTTACCAAGATCAAAGAATACGGCATGGTGAACGCGCAGGTAAGAGGAAGATGCAGATGAGGTTTTTCAGGAGGCCATGATACTGATTTCATATTGATTGATGAGGATTTGAGCTCTCCAAGCTCAAAATTGAGAGAGATCATTCAGGAGCAGAAAGCTGAGATCGACACATTGACCGAAAAGTTGTAGAGAGCTCAATGGATCATAAAATATCTGGAGCAGCGGAAAAAATAGTTGGAGGATCAGCAGACGATCATGGAGTTGCAAAACATCTGTGAGAACTGGAAAGCTTCCCGAAGAAGCCCAACCAAGATGACACCCATTGAGCAGGAGATTGAGGCTGATAGAGAGAATTGGCTTGAGAGGGTCAACATTCATATTGAGAAGTTGTTGGAGAAGGCAAACAAGGAGAAGAACATGCTCAGACACATGAAGAACCACTATTGGGCGCGCAATCACGTTTGCAAAGTGAGGATTAAAATCCTGAAAGCAAGGCTAAGGAGGGCACTAAAGTGTCGCAAAAGGAATGATAGGCTCCAAATTTTGGCCGAAGCTTCTTTGGCCCAGCATAGCACTTGATGAGGGACCTTCAGCCCAAATTTCAAGAAATTTGGGAAAAAATTTGTCAATTTTGAATTTTTTTGGTCACAAAACAGATTTTCCTGCCCGACGCGTAGCGCCACTTGGCGCGCGCTTATAATTGGCAGCTCTTCAAGAGGAAAACTTTGCATTTTTGGATTTTTCATCAAAATTTATGCATGCTCATGGATTACCTAAGGATTTCATCCAGTTCTGGGTTGCCTAAAGGGTCAAAAACACCCTAAAAATGGCCTTTCTGCCACTTTTTGCACACACAGGAAGCAGTGTTGGGAGATTGGATTTTTGGAGGGGAAAATGGAACTCAAATCGAAGAAACTTCACTGTTGAAAGCAGATGGTGCAGGGGGGATTTCCAACCAGCCATCCTACACCAATTTGGAATTTGGGAAGGGCCCAAAATCAGTTTCAAATTTGTAATACGCATAGAGATTTCAGCGCGCGCATAAAGGAACTTCTCTGGTTTATTTTTCACTCCGTTAAAATTTCTTAATTTCACTATTTTTTGGCTGGGCTTACCTTTTTTCTACGTAACTCTTTGATGTAATTTTGATGTAATTTTCATGACCATGATGTAATTTTGCACATTTACTCATTCTAGTAGATTCATTCACCAAAAGGTGAAATGTAAGTGAATGGATCAGTTTCCTAGCATATAGAGGCAAGTTGTTTCATTGCCTATTTTCTAGTTCCTAGTTTAGATATGGTTGAAAAAACTCCTAGAATGATGAGCTCGACCCCTAGAGGCATGGGAATTGGTTAGGCTTGTCTATATCATGTAGTTATTCAGTCATTTTCAGGGTTGGACACTTGGGATTTTTTGGCACTTCATTGTACATTTCATCTCTACACTTTTGGCAAAGGAATAGACCAGGGTTTGCAGCACTCTTTGGGATCCATGTGGCTCTGTGTTTTGATGGTGTTTTTCTCTATGTAATTGTAAGTTCACTGATGTTTATGTGTATCATTTCCCTTCTCCTTTCTTCTTAGATTAAACAAATCAATGTTAAAGGTGGAATTCATTGGATTGCTTTGCTCTGCCTTTAGTTTTGTTTAATTTTTCATGTTTTCATCTGTTTGAGGAGGAATCTTGAGACCCTCTTTCCCTCTTAAGCTCCTCACCAGTCTGATCCATCCATTCATTCAATCTAAAGCATCAAAAAAATTGCCTTCCTTGCCCCAATCAGAACTCTACAAAAACTAGGCCTAATCCCCGCACCCAAAACTACCTTTCCCTTTGATCCAAAAAAAACCCCCAAAGACACAATCAAACTCCTTCACTTATATACCTAGCCTAAAATTAGCTTTTATTTCAAGTCATCTTAAGTCCTATTGATTATTTTTGCTGAGATTGACCTGGAGAGAGCCCTCTCCTGTTCTAGTAGGGCTAGCTACCAGACTGAGCGTGGTTTGATGTTACCCTGAACTCTGCCTTTTTCAGCCTGAGGTAGATTTAGGCAATAACAGATCTTTTATCAAATCTCACCTCCTCATTCTTCTATAAATACTTCTGTAGAAGATTAGAAATTTTTGGTTGCAGAACTTTGAAATACATTTGAGCTTAAAACTTCTGATTGTAAATAGTGTTCACTGGCCCTTGGAGCTCTGCTTGTGATAGATAAGTTAGGCTGAGATGAGTAGATGATTGCTAAACTAAAGCATTGGACTTAAAGCTGTAACTAGTTTGGAGCATCAATACAAGCTAATTTATGGGACCCTGGTCTATGTTGACGGTGATGTTTTTCTCATTGTAACTTGTCATTTTGTTTCTGTTTTCACTATGTTTCATTTTCTCTTATAAAGAACAACATGCATGGAGTTAGGACCTACTGTATATCAGTAACCTTCTCTGACTGAAAATCTTTATCTGAATGTTTTCTTCCAATCTGTGTTATTTGGGAATGATTTAATTCATTTTAAGCATAGGAATGTTGGCGTTCCCTCGTCTTATTTCCTTAGCTGAATATTATTCTTGAATGTTATGTTCAGTATTAGTTAAGTAGAGATGAACTATGGAAGATATGGTGTGCCTTGGTCCTAGTTTTATCCCCAAAGTCTATCTGAATGTTTCCCTTCGAATGTGTTAAAAGCTGGCTAGTTTAGAAGTACTTACCAGATCTTAGGCCATTATGTGTCATCTTTGTGTTTGTCTTGAAAGTAACCAAGTAAAGCAGAGCTAGGAGAGTATTTGTGGTGAGCCCGGCCCGCTATTTTCTACTCCAACAGTTGCCTTCAAGTTTCCCTTTGTTTTAAAATGTTTTCTGTTGAAAGTGTATCAAAGGCTGGCTAGTTTAAAAGTACTTACCAGATCCTAGTTTGCTTTTATGTTCTTCTTAAGTGTTTGTCAAAGGATGGCTAGTTTAAAAGTACTTACCAGATCCTGGGTTGCTCTTTGTTTTGCATCTGTTTAATTTTCCTTCTTGTTGTATCATTTCATTCCATAAATCAATCTTCAGAGAGATCCTTAGACATAGATGACTTGCCCCATGGACAATTCCTTCCTCTTGTTGTTCCAATTAAACGCTATTATGACTCCATAGCCCAATGGACTAAAACCTGCAATTATATATCTTCCTGGCCAAAGCTTACTCTGATTGCTTGCAACTTCTCACCTTTGAAACTCTTCGCATTTAGGACTTTCCACCTCAAACAGTAATCATGCTCAACCATCTAAAAACAAAACAAACCCTTGGCCTTCATAACTAGCCTAATATCATTACCCCAAACTTCAAAAACAAATCCATATTTGCACTTATTGTGGAGATCCATCTCCGGATTCAGGAGGGCTAGATCCTAGAATCCCAAAGTGGTTGAAATAATGTTGTTTCTGCAATTGGACTTTGCCAATCTTGCTAATTACAGATTCCTAAAATTTTTCGTTACTCACTGGGAACTCTTCTCTGAAAGCAATAAAAAGTTCAAAAACACCTTAAAACTCTAGATAACCCTTGGTTTTATGACAATTGTTATAGTTGATAGCTGAGCCACCAGTAACTAACATTTCTGGTGAGTCCACTAGGGATTTTCTGAGTTAATAAAAGTTCAAAAACACCTTAAAACTCTAGATAACCCAAGTTCATAACACTTGTCAGACAAAATTTACAAGCCACCAACAAGTAACATTTTCGGCGACCATTGGGGAACTTCCCTTAAAATAAATAAAACCTTGTGAGTAAAAAGCAGCCTTTTCAAGCACTACCAAGAAATGGTAATAATGATGAAACTTGTTTGAATCAGTGACAAACTAGGTAAACCCTAGGATTCTCTTAAGACTTTATATAACCTTGAAAGATCAGCTGGCTTAGCCATAAGAGTAGACTGTCTTTGTCTTATAACCGTAGCTAAGTTTTGAAACAGAGTTAGGATATTCTTAGAAACCCCACAACTGAAAAATAACTCAGAAAACCTAAAAATATTTCAAATTGGTATTTAATAAACATGGTGGTGGACCATAAAACCTTTTATCTCTGAAAGGAGCTAAAAACTTCCACTTGGTGACTCCACAATCCTTGACAGACCTTAAGACTCCACTGGGAAGAACCTTTGTCATTACAACATGGTTTAAAATTCAGTTAGAGGACTATAGGATTTGAATTTGTGAAACAGAATTGGTTGACCTCTTAAATATTTTCATACCTAGTTGAGCTTTTCCTGTTTATTTGGGTCTGAAAAACACAGCATAGTGGCTCCTAAAAAGATTCACACTAGAGCCCATCCTAACCCTGATCCACCTAAGATAGTTGATAACCCAGAAAGTATCCTTAGGAATTCTCCTAGGATTAAATTGTCAACTATTTTCATATCACCGTTGAGAGCTAATTCAGTTCCCAAAAATCTTACAGCTCTACAACAATCACAAACTGACTTAGTAAATCCATTTAGAACTAGGTTATTTGATTATATAATCCAGCTAGACTCTGAGTCTTCACTTTCATCCCCGGAGACAAGTGAACATCCTGGTAGTAGAGAAACAACACCTCCTGATTTGCATTTCCTTCACAATTTAGGTGTCTCTCATCCAAGATCAGCTTAGCAATCTACTGCTGTTCCATCCACATCCCTTCATCCTTCATCCACTGTTCAAACCACCCCATTTCAGTCCAATTTCCCTTTTGTTAATCCACCCCTTGTAAATCCACCCCCACCACATATCATGGCAGCATGGTATGCTCCCTTAGTCCTTCCTGTACCATTAGTCAATCTTCCACAGGACTATCAGTCCAAAATTCCATTATATGATGCTAGTAATGCTACAACTGCATCACAACATGTGGATAAGATGAATGACTACTTTGACAGAAATGAAATTGATGATGATTCTGTCAAGCTTAGATTATTTTCTCAGAGTCTGGGGGGAGAAGTAAGAAAATGGTTTAAAGGCCTAACCCCCCATAGTATCAATAATCTGCAAGCCTTCCATCAGACTTTCTTAAACAAATGGGAAGTGAAGAAGAATCCTCTCCAAGTCCTTTCTGATTTCAAGAACCTCCATAGAAACACTGGGGAAAGTGTGCAAGCTTACTGCACTAGATTTAACAGCGTGTATAATGCCCTTTCCCCAGATGTAAAACCTCCACAAGGCTCAGCTTTAAACAAGTTTCCTGAAGGGTTTGACCCTGAAATGGCCTATCAGCTGAGAGAGAGAGATTCTACAACTCTTGAAGAGATGCAAAAAGGAGCTCTTGCCGTGGAAGTCAACTTGATAGAGAAGAGGGAAAGAATGAAAAATGAGAAGAGAGTGTATTTTAGAGAGGAAAACACACCTTCTACTTCAAACTCAAAGATGGAGAGAATGATGGAAGAGATGATGAAAGAGATGAGCATAATTAAGAGGGCACAAGCCATTCAAAACCAAACTTCTCCTCAAAACAGAAACCAGAACGAGAATCAGAATTTTAGAAGGAATCAACCTCCAAACAGACCTAGGGAAGATGATCAACAGATCACTCCTCCCTTTCATCAAAACTATGTAAGTGAGGTTGAGGAAACAGATGAAATAACTGAGGAGGATGACATCAACATGCTGGGGGTAAATAATGATGACTTTGAGATTCATTATAATATAAAACAAGGTCTATACACACCTTATGATGACAAAAGAGATGATGATGAAAATTATTATCAAGACATGGAAAATGTCATCATAGAATCTCAAAAAGAATATGACCTTAGAAGCAAAACCAATCAACAAACTCCCAACAACAAAGCCTCCGACAAATCTTCACAAAACAGCCATACAACAAAGCCTAGAATGGTCAAACAAAAGGAAAAAACAGTGACTGTAAATTATGATAATGGTAAAGAGAAAGAAACTAAAAACAATGAAAAACAGAGTGCAGACATTAGTAGTACTAACATCTCAGCTAGTACTCCTGTTAAAACCATTTTTTCAAATATAAATAGGACAAATCAGCAAGCTGATATTGCTGATAGAATGACAGCTAATAAGGCTGAAACCAGCACTTTAAAGATTCAAATTCCTTTCAGCCTGAAGCAGGAAATTTCAAAGATCAAAATCTCTGTTCCTTTGACTGAGTTAGCTGCCCAGCATGTATATAGGACCCAAATTTTGAAGGCTTTAAATATAGAGGAAAATGAGGATACAGTCAATCTTAATGATGACCAGCCCGAGCTTATTTTTGGTCCAAAGATTGAAGGTATGTATCAGGAGGGACCTGTTCCTCCCTTTTATGTGAGTTTAAAAATTCATGACAAAATTTTTCACAACGCTATGCATGACTCAGGAGCTTCTCATAATTTAATGCCAAAAGCTGTAATGGAGAGCCTGGGTCTGGAAATCACCAGACCTTACAAGGACCTATACTCCTTTGATTCCAGAAGAGTAAAATGTTTAGGATTAATCAAAGACCTCTGTGTTAACTTAGCCCAGATTCCAGTCAAATGCTTAGTCGTGGATATTGTGGTGGCTGATGTTCCCCCAAATATGGAATGTTGTTATCAAGATCATGGGGGGCTAAGTTACAAGGGACTATGCAAATGGACATGACCTATGCAACTATCCCTATTTTCAATCAGACTAGAAGACTTTACAGGGAGTCTCATATGCAATACACAGTTACAAGTCAAGATAGACCGCAAAACTCCCCTTTATACTCTGTAAACACGGGCCTTGATTCATTTATCCTTTTTAATGAAGAAACATTGGATGAACAAGTAACTTTAACAGAATTTATGGCCGATAGAGAGGAGGAGGTAAACACCACAGAACTGTCAAAACAGTTTGTTGAACCGTTAAACAACAGCGAACCAAATATGGGTCTTGAACTACAAGTCATACCTCCTTTGCTTTTAAACCTTGACACTCAATAAAACGTTCCTCCACTTAACAAAAAACCTGAAGAGTCGAAACAAATTCAGTTAAGTGCTGCTAATCATGAACAATTAGAAAGCACAGTAATTGAAGAGGACGGTAACCAAACAGACGAAACTGAAAACAGTCCTCTATGGAGTATGTATTTTGACGGGTCATGCACTAGAACTAACGCTGGTGCAGGTGTCTGGATTTGCAACACTGAAAACAACCACACAGAATGTGTTTCCTGTAAATTAAACTTTCAATGTTCAAACAACATAGCCGAATACGAATCCCTGCTTTTGGGCTTACATTTGTTGAAAAAGTTAGGAGCCAAAAGAGTCAATGTACATGGGGATTCAGGGTAAGTCATTAGGAAATTCAATGGGGAGTATAACGCAAATCATCCCAGACTTAGGGCCTACCGAAACAATGTCATGGACCTTTTAAAAACATTCAAGGAGTCCAAACTGATTTTTGTCCCAAGAAAAAGAAATATTGCAGCCCACAATTTAGCCTTTGTAGCTAGGACATGTTTAACGCCATATGAAACTAAAGACTGCAAAACTCAGATAAAATTCAGACCAACCATGCCCGATAACAAAAAATACTGGCAAGTGTTCGATGGGGATAAACAAATGGAAGACTTCATGCAACTCAGAAATGAATTCGAACTACACAGTTCGGACTCAGATTATGAGACAGATTGCAATGAAGAAAATTTCCTTGGTGAAGAAGAACTGTCTCCTGAACCTGTTAATATTAACCTGTTGTCAAGAAAACTAAAAAACAAAACAGAATTGAATGCAGAGTTAGAAACGGAGGAGTTAGAAACTCTACACTCTAAATATGAAAGTTTGCCTAAGGGTCTGGCCCCTTTATAAGAGTTTTTCGATTTTAACGATGTGGCAAATAAACCAAAACTGGAACCTGTAGAGACTGAAGTGGAAGAGTGAAATATAGGCAGTGAACTTAAACCCATGATGATTAAATTGTCTAAGACTTTACCAGCTCACGTTAAACTCAAATACATAGAGTTGTTTAGAGAATTCTCTGATGTTTTTTATGTGGAGTTACGAAGATATTAAATCCTATGACACTGAAATAATACAGCACAAAATCCCTCTCAAAGAAAACCAAAAACCATTCAAACAGAAGCTGCGCAGAATAAACCCTGTTCAGTTGCCTTTGGTTCAGAAGGAGATCTTGAAAATGTATGACGCTGGTATTATTGTCCCTATTAGATATTCTGAATGGGTGTCTAATCTAGTGTTAGTTAGGAAGAAAACTGGAGAGATCGGGCTTTGTATAGACTTTAGAGACTTAAACAAAGCTTCATTAAAAGATAACTACCCTTTACCTAAGATGGATCATATTTTACAAAGGGTAGTGGGGTTTAGAAGAATTTATTTGCTTGATGGCTACTCAGGGTACAATCAGATTTTAGTTCACCCTGCTGATCAATTAAAGACAACCTTTATTACACCATGGGGCACTTTCATGTATGTGAAAATGCCTTTTGGTCTAATGAATGTTGGAGCAACTTTTCAAAGAGCCATGGACATAGCATTATCAGAAGAACTGGGCTACTTCATCATTATATACCTTGATGATGTCACTATGTTTTCAAAAATAGATGAAGAGCACTTAGAACATTTAAGACAATTTTTCGAGAAATGCAGAAAATTTGGGATATCTTTAAACCCTAAGAAGACACTATTTGGTCTCCAAAAAGGTAAACTTCTTGGGCACATCATTTCAGAAGAGGGTATTAAGATAGATCCAAAGAGGATTGAGGCCATATTGCAAATCTCTCATCCTCAGAACATCAAGGAGTTGCAATATTTCATTGGAAAGATTAACTTTTTGAGAAGGTTCATCCCCAACTTGGCTAAGCTCCTTAGAAATATCACAAAAATGTTGAAGAAGGAGCAAGGGGTGAAACGGACCTTGGAAGCAAAGAAGTCATTTGAGCTGGTGAAACAAGCATTAACCAAAACACCGGTTCTTATAAGTCCTGATTTTTCAAAGGATTTTTATATTTTTTCATTTGCATCAGAACATACCATAGTTGTTGTCCTTTTACAGAAGAATCCACAAGGACAAGAGCAGCCTATTGCATTCTTTATTAAGGTATTGAGGGATGCCCCTTTGAAGTATAACATTATGGAGAAGCAAACTTTTGCTTTAGTTAAAGCTTTGAAAGACTTCAGAGTGTACATCCTTCACTCTCACATCATTGCCTTTGTCCCAAACTCAATTGTTAATGACATTCTAACACAGGACCCAGATGGTAAGAGAGGTAAGTGGATTGTTGTTATCCTTGAATACGATTTAGAGATAAAACCCACTAAACTCATCAAAGGCCAAGGTCTAGCTAGATTAATGGCTGAAACCAATTTTGAAGTTCTTGATATTAATATGATTGATGCTTTGGATGACCAAGAAGGATTCCCAACTCCTATGGTTGAAGACCATTTTATGAATTCTCCTTGGTACGCTGATATTATTTATGTTTTGTTTAATTTGAATACACCTCCTGGTTTGACAAAGACAAAGGCAAGATTCCTAAAGTTAAAAGCTGTAAACTATTGCATTATAGATAAATGTCTTTATTGGAAAAATGCAAGTGGTCTATTGCTTAAATTTTTGCCTGAGTTTGATGCAGAGAAGGTTAAGCACGAGTTCCATGAAGGAGAGTGTGGAGGTCATTTATACTGGAAGACAACAACCAACAAAATTTTAAGGGTTGGTTTCTATTGGCCTACTCTTTTTCCTGATATACACAAGATGATCATAACCTGTCATAAATGTCAACTTTTTGAAGGCAAAAGAAAACTGCTACCCCTACCTCTGCATCCAATCACTGTTGAAGCTTCTTTTCAATAGTGGGGACTTGACTTCATAGGAGAAATCCATACCCCATATTCTGCCCAGCATAGATGGATTCTCACTGCCACAGACTATTTTACTAAGTGGATAGAATCCATACCTTGTAGATAGGCCAATGATTCAGTTATTATAAAATTTATGGAGACTAACATTCTCTCCAGATTTGGTTGTCCTACCAAGATCATCACTGATAATGCAGCAGCATTTGGATCAAAGAGGATGGTTGAGTTCTATCATAGATATCAGATAACATTGGGGCATTCCACGGCCTATTACCCTCAGGGTAATGGACTTGCAGAATCCTCAAACAAGATTTTAGTGAACATAATCAAGAAACTGTTGGAGGATAACAAGAAGTCTTGGCACAGAAAGCTTGTTCATGCACTTTGGGTTGACAGATTGACACTGAAGAAATCTATCGGCATGTCACCCTTCCAGCTTGTGTATGGTACTGATGCAATTTTTCCAAACAGCCTTGGTGTACCAGTGATGAAGTTGATCCAAGAGTTACAAACTGAAGAAAATGACATGACCAAAAGAATAAATCAGACCATTCATCTTCAGCAAACCAGAGAGGAAGTTTATAACAAAGCATTGCAGAAACAAGACAGCATTAAAAAAAAATTTGATAGAAGAACAAAGGCCAGCAATTTCAAAATTGGGGACAAAGTTTTAAAGTGGGACTCAAGGAGGGAAGAAAAGGGCAAGCATGGAAAATTTGACAACTTATGGCTTGGCCCTTACTCTATTCATTCAACTGCTGGTAACAATGCATTTTTCTTGCAGGAGTTGAATGGAGCATAATTGTTTGGGGGTCCTGTCAATGGCAGGGTGCTTAAGCATTACTTCTCTTGATCCATCACATATTCTGAAAGCCTTTTTTTTTATCTTTCTTCTCATTATAAATATCTCATCCACCATTTCATTCAAAGTTAGAAAAATCAAAAATACAAAAACAGTGAAATAAAGAAAAGAGGGCAGATTGTGAAAATAAGAAATGTACAGCCCCATACCAACGAAAAAAGAGAAAAAAATCTGAAAGTGTGCAAGCTCAAATGCCACTCCTGAAGAACACACTTCTAGTTGATCAAACAGCTTAATCTTGACTAATTAGCTTTAAATTTTCTGCTGATAGTATAGTGAATTCGATTTGCCAAACTGTTTAATATTGGTTTATCAGTAGATAGTTTAGGATAGAAATTAAAGGTTCAAACATGATCAAAACCTGAAACTAAGTTTCCAAAGAGAGCTGACTCAAACCTGTTTCATTTTCTGAGTCAAAAAAGAGGTAAATCTGGTTCTAATCAGCTCAAAATCTGAACCAATTGGAAAAGGAAAGACAGCTCAAAAAGAGGAAAAAACAGAGCTGTAAAAAGGTGAAGGAAGTGCTTCAAACTTTCAGATTTTAAGCCTTCCATTTTTTATTTAAAATTTTATTCAAAATAAATATCTATGTGCAGCTTGTTTTTTATGCCATAGATCACAGCAAGTCAAACAGTTTAATCTTGACTTGACTGTTTTTAAATTTTTGTTCTAGAAATTAGTGAATAAAATCTGTTGGACAGTTTAATCCCAACAGATGGTAGATTAGGTAGAGAAACATATGGACTCAACTATTAAATTTGAGTCCATGGAGAAATAAGAAGTAGAATTAGATTAGATTTCCTGCTTTCAAAAGAATAAAATGTTGTAAAAGAGTTTGCCAATCCAAGTTCACTCTAAAAGAAGAAAAAATGTTAGAACTGTAGGATTGGGTAGGTAGAAAGCTTGTAGGTGAAAGATTCATTGTTTTTTTTTTGCTGCTAATATGTTTTCAGAGCAAGATCATCCCAGCAAAGGAAGGGTAGCCCAATGGATGAGGCACAGGTCAGCCTCCTAGAAGAACATAATGGATGTGGCACAGGTCAGCCTCCTAGAGAATGCAAGTCTAAAGTTCTTGATGCCTTCAAGAAGGCACCATCCCCAAGTGGAGCCACTGTTAGCCACCTATAAAATTTGTTATAGCAAAAGGTGGCTAAAAATTTTTGGAGCCTTCAAGGAACAAATTTTATTGCTAAAAAGTGTTGGCTCTTGAAGACTTTTGAAGGCCTCATGCCTCTGTCCAAATCTTCACTGCTGCTCCCTTTTTTATACTCAGAAATTCTACTGATTTCATGAGAAAAGACTGCTGCAAAATCATCATTTTTCCCCTCCTCCACTCAAAAATAACCTTCATTTGCACCCCTTTTTCTCCACAAAATTTCCTCTACTTTTCATGTTTCCCTTTCCCCCATTCGTAAAAATCCTCTTTACATAGTTTAAAACTCATTTTTAAACTATACCGAAACCCCCAAATCCATTGAAAACTATGAAAATTTTCATAAAAAACAAGTTTTTATTACTATGGACTTAAGCCCCCTTGGGCTAAGTCCTAACCACTTCCCCACCATACGCTTTGGGGCTGGAACCAAGTGCTAATCCTTTTCAACGCTTATCGCATCGCAAAAATCCAAGTGCGTAAGTATTTTTGCCATGTTTAAAAACTTCCAATGCGATTAAGTCCCATATGTGTAAACCCCGGTCCTTTGTTTTATTTGTAAAACCAAGCGCAAAGGCTGAAGCGCTTATCGCATCACAAAATTCCAATGGGTTGATTAAAAAGCCCAAGCCCGAGGCTCCGATTGCGATTAACCCTTTTGTTATAATGCCCCAGGCATATTGTATTTCACGAAGACCAAAGGCCCCGCAGTCAGGCGCCAGCCTTTTCATATATATATATTCCGCCCTCGAAGAAATAAAACTTGGTATTATATTGAAAATGTTGGGTTTTCATGAAGTATTAAGTTTTTCCACCATATATGATAAAAATAAAATATCTGTCGTCGATCTGGAGCCAATCAAACGGCCCGCACAGTCTCTCGCCCCGGCGGTCCCCGCAAACCACTCACCGTTGCAAAACCAACAGTATCCATCGCACCACTTTTTAGAGCAGCGCAAATTTTTTTTTTTTCGGCACCGTTTCCATACAACGGTTGACGCATGGCCTCGCCACTGTTCACAAAATTGCCGCTCATCACGCGTTAAAGATCGGACGTGGACCCAGCGCGATATTGACGTCCACCGTCCAATCTGAAGCCGCTCATTGGACGACGATCGCTCACCGAAGAAGCTCGGAAGTTAACTAGGATATGGCGTGTTCATTAAAGCATCTCTGTCGTCAATCTGATCTGCAAATCGACGGTCAGCGCTCAATCGCATCACGACTTTTCAGTGCTGTGCCATTTCTTTTCCCCGCTGATTGAATGTCTCCGATTACATCCGGACCGTCCGTTTGATCTCATCTAACGGCCCACAATCGCTCCGATTATTAACCCTTCCTTCGCCCTTTTAACCCCTCTGATTCACTCTCTGTCGTCGATATGATCTGTAGATCGACGGCCAGCGCTTAATCGCATCGGTGTTTCCCTGTACATCGGCGCCATTTAAGTTTTTCCCCCAATTGCGATCCTGTGATTGGATCCGGACCATCCACGTGTCCGAATCGGATGGTCCCAGATCATTCTGTCTTATTCTTCCCTCCCCTCTCCTTTTTTCTTTCTCCTGGCTGATCTCCACCGTTGGATGCTGCCATCCAACGGCTACGCTCCTCCCCACATCCTCTGCAGCAGTTAAACCCACAAACGTAGGATTTTTAAATTTTTTTCATATTTTGCAAGTTTGAATGGTTTGTTCCATCATATTAATAAGAAAACCGAAGGCCGAGAATGACAATTCCCTCGCTTTTGATTTATCAAAGGGAACCATTCACGGGGCTCTGCTCCACGTTTCATCAATTCTTCATGAGGCATTGATGCCATATGAGCCCTGCGCGGCCTGCACATCAACAAGACACTGCTTCAAATCACAATTAAAGAGTATCAGTGTCGAAAGACAGAATTCAGCAGAACAGAACATTGAAGCCAGATTTGCGGGGATCACAGCTAAGATTGCCTATCAAAAGCCTAATCCCCCAAATTAAAACACAATTAAAATAAAATCATAAGTGTTTTATCAGACAGAAAGGCCTCCGCCTCCACATTTGAGGCAAATTGATTCCTCTCAGCTACCACAGTGCCACCTGTAGCCACAAGCATTCAAACAGAGCCTGAAGTTATTGAGCAAAATCAGATATTCGCCTCAACGCAGTCAGAGAGTTACTTCTGCAAGGAACTTAATGCAAAAAATATCTGCAGAGTTACTCCAACATGACACAGAGCCTCAAAAGTCAACAAAAGCTCCCACCGAGCTTAATTCATAAATGTAAATCAATTAATACAGTAACACACCTGTAAACTTCTCCATCGAGCCCCTCAAAGGCCGAGAAATCATTAATCTGTATTAATTGTCCTGAGAGATCTTTTATCAGATCTCACCTCCTCATTCTTCTATAAATACTTCTGTAGAAGATGAGAAATTGTTGGTTGCAGAACTTTGAAATACATTTGAGCTTAAAACTTCTGATTGTAAATAGTGTTCACCGGCCCTTGGAGCTCTGCTTGTGATAGATAAGTTAGGCTGAGATGAGTAGATGATAGCTAAACTAAAGCATTGGACTTAAAGTTGTGACTGGTTTGGAGCAACAATACAAGTTGATTTATGGGACCCTGGTCTATGTTGACGGTGATGTTTTTCTCATTGTAACTTGTCATTTTGTTTCTATTTTCACTGTGTTTCATTTTCTCTTATAAAGAACAACATGCATGTAGTTAGGACCTACTGTATATCAGTAACCTTCTCTGACTGGAAATCTTTATCTGAATGTTTTCTTCCAATCTGTGTTATTTGGGAATGATTTAATTCAATTTAAGCATAGGAATGCTGGCGTTCCCTCATCTTATTGCCTTAGCTGAATATTATTCTTGAATGTTATGTTCAGTATTAGTTAAGTAGAGATGAACTATGGAAGATATGGTGTGCCCTGGTCCTAGTTTTATCCCCAAAGGCTGTCTGAATGTTTCCCTTGGAATGTGTTAAAAGCTGGCTAGTTTAGAAGTACTTACCAGATATTAGGCCATTTTGTGTCATCTTTGTGTTTGTCTTGAAAGTAACCAAGTAAAGCAGAGCTAGGAGAGGATTTGTGGTGAGCCCAGCCCGCTAGTTTCTACTCCAACAGTTGCCTTCAAGTTTCCCTTTGTTTTAAAATGTTTTCTGTTGAAAGTGTATCAAAGGCTGGCTAGTTTAAAAGTACTTACCAGATCCTAGTTTGCTTTTATGTTCTTCTTAAGTGTTTTTCAAAGGCTGGCTAGTTTAAAAGTACTTACCAGATCCTGGGCTGCTTTTTCTTCTGCATCTGTTTAATTTTCCTTCTTGTTGTATCATTTCATTCCATAAATCAATCTTCAGAGAGATCCTTAGACATAGATGACTTGCCCCATGGACCATTCTTGCCTCTTGTTGTTCCAATTAAACCCTATTATGACTCCATAGCCCAATGGACTAAAACCTGGAATTATCTATCTTCCTGACCAAAGCTTACTCTGATTGCTTGCAACTTCTCACCTTTGAAACTCTTTGCATTTAGGACTTTCCACCTCAAATAGTAATCATGCTCAACCATCCAAAAACAAAACAAACCCTTGGACTTCATAACTAGCCTAATATCATTACCCCAAACTTCAAAGACAAATCCATCTTTGCACTTATTGGAGAGATCCCTCTCCGGATTCAGGAGGGTTAGATCCTAGAATCCTAAAGTGGTTGAAATAATGTTTTTTTTTCGATTGGACTTTGTCAATCTTGCTAATTACAGATTCCTAACACATACATTGCATAGTGATATGCCATACTTACGCATATGGGTACCACTTTCCACCTATCGTCAAAGAAAAAACTCCCCTGAGGGCATCAACAGTCGTCGTCAGCAACCTTTTTTAACTAGCCATAGCATCACAAGCATGGGACATGCCCGCCTCGTTGAAATTTTGCAAATATGTTGTATATTTTTTTTGCTTGCAGGGGGTCCCTTAGGCAGTGGTTATCTCAGAACCGGTGCAAGGTGTTGTCTCTTCTACACGCAAGCCTCGCTCTCTCTCTCTCTCTGTGCATACAATACAGAAAAGAAACTATAATGTATTTCGGCTATACAGTTCTTCATAGACCTCACACATTAGGAGGCATTTGTTAACACTGGAAAATTGTACAGTAGAAAACGACATTAGTTAATGTCGAGCCTAAGGATTTATAGGATAGGGATACATTATGGAATCAAAAGTATTTATAATCTCTAAGGTTTTGAGCAATTCAAGATTGAAGTAGTCATAAATGCCCGAATGCATGCTTTTTTCTTCGAGAAGAGCACCTTCTGTGCGCACTGGAGCTCGATAAGCGTGCATTCATGCAAATGAAAAAAATTCCCTTTCTGGGAACACAAGAAAGCAAATGACAGCTTCTCCTTATGTGAAAGCCGCCTAAGGACAGCACCAGCACCTCCTTAGGCCTTGTGTGAGCACACAAAAGCATATTTCAACCCACAATGGAATATTGCCCCTCCCTTGGGTCACCACCATGTACCAAGGGAGGGAAGGAGGTTTGAAAGCTCACCTATATAAACCCTCAAAGAGATGAACAATGGGTGATCAAAAGGTTATGCTAGCCAAAGTTGCCCAAGCAACACCAGCTCTTTGTGTGAACCAAGGAGCAAGAGCTGAAGAAGAGGACTTGATTTCTAGCCACCCAACAATCTTAGCCCATTGCAGCAGAGAGAGAGAGATTTGAACTGCATCAGAAGGCAGAACTTGAAGGAAAAACATCCTTGCGTCGGGTCCTAGAGCCACTACCTAGGCCCTTCGGCAAGTGAGAAAGATTTGTTTTCATTCCATGCATTCAATAAGAAGAAGGCCATCGAGTCGTTGTTTACCTTGTTATTGTTTGGAACTCTCTATAGCTTCTTTTGTGTTTTTAGTTTTAGTTTTTTAACAGAGCATACTTAAGTGTATTACTTCATTTTAAGTCTTATACTTCTGAGCTCCCCCCAGATACTGCTTGTTACTTATGGTGTAGAGAAAAGACCACATTCTCTAAACGCGTGTGATTTCGTACACCCATATGTCAAATCCACCACAACAACCGCCTCCATCCTATCCTTCCAGGCTATGTAATTCAAGCTCCCATCAAGGGCATACTCCAATCGCAACCCATTGAAGGACATTTCAATGTATACTCAACTATCGCACCAAGAATTTTATGAAGCAAATTTGAATTGTCCACCAACACAAACTCAGCAATTCTTCACAATTGCAATCTTCAAAAATTAACATTGCTTCGATACCATGTAGAAATTATATATAATAATATGCATGTATATTTCCAGATTCTCCTGATCTAACAATATTTTATCTTCTTGCTAAATACAGAATCCTTCCACTGTTAATCTTTTGTGGAAATTAAAATCAATTGCAAACACATGAAGCAATAAAAACAATCGCACATAACACAGTTGTTTAATGGGAAAGCTTAAAGCTGAAAACCCCAACTATCATATATTATGTATGATGGAGATCATGTAACAATCTCATATAAAGCTTAGTACATCAAGCTCTCAGTACAATCAATCATCACACACTAATCAGAAGAAATCTACAAATCCATGCACCGATTTCTTGCCACCTGATAACCTGCCTCCACTGCGCAATCCCTGCTGAAGAATAGCTCTGAATGAATTTGAATTACCCTTGCCTTGACTGTGCAATCCTCATTGGCAACTCCAATGTGTGTGTGGTGCAATCAATGCATCACTATAGTCCCAACAGATAGTCCATCTTGCCCTTTCACCTATCTCTCCACTAGGTTTCCACTGGAACTGACATGCACTGTAGTTAACTGTTGTATTATTCAGTTGATTAATGAGTTATTATTTGTAAATTAATTAACTAATTAATTCACTCCACTCTCACTAGTGTATCATTCAGTTAGACTAGATACAACTAACTCCACTGAGTTTAACTCCATTAACTGAGTTAAACTAAATAACAACTCCATGAACTACTCTTCCAACTCTGTCATAACTTTTCCACTTCAGTTCTAACTGAGTCCTCCATGCATGAACCACCAGTAAACCCTAGGAATTGTGTAATTCCTTTAGCCCACTAATTTGCCAAATCTGTACACTGAAATTAAGTGCTCCAAGAGAATAAGTTGTTGTTTATTGTCGAATTATTATTAAGAGCTAATAATAATCGACACTTCTATTTTTAGATCGACGATCTATAGATAGACTTCGCCCAATATTCTAAAAATAGAATTTCATCTATTTTTCCAACTTGACCAGCCATCCACAAATAGCATCCTGCAACTTCTGAAATATAATCACCGTGTCTAAAAATAGACTTGCACCTAAAAATAGCGGCCCACTTAGTGAAGACCACTCATTTTCACTAAGCTCATCATTTTGTTGAATCTCAACACATATGAATTCCTCGTCAACTCAACATTTATTACTTCCACTAATATTCCCAATATTCTTTTCCACACCTTTTGAAACTAGGAAAAACAAAACGTCTGTACTCAAACTCTAAAACACTATCCGCTTATCTTTACACCTCTAAATGCAAATACTAGTTATTTTATTATTACTTGAAGATAAAAATAATTATTATTTTTATTCAAACATAACTTTAAACAAACACTAATATACCACTATACTCAAGCCCCAAAACACTATCCGCTTATTTTTACACTTCTGAATGCAAATACTAGTTATTTTATTATTGACTGAAGATAAAAAATAATTATTTTTTTATTCAAACATAACTTAAAATAAACACTAATATTTTATTTTAGATTAACAGAGAGACTTTCTTACAATAATAGAATAAAAAGACTTTTTAACGATAATACATTAATAATAATGTACTTTTATAACAATAAACAAGTCATTAAAAACAACAATTCCTCTTCCACTTGAAAAATCCCAATTTGTGCGATTAAACCATTATTTTGATTACGTTTAGTATAATTATTATTAAAAAACAATTATAATTTAAATTACTCATTTATAAATTATATAAATATTTAATTAAATTATAGGAAACCATTTAAAAATAAATTAGGATTTACTAATTAATTAGAAAGTGAATTTATTATTTGATTTAATCTCATACTTCATTTTTCTTTTAAAAAGTTTATTAAAAAATAAAACTCTATTAACTCAATATTTAATTATTTTTCTTTTAAAAAGTTTATTAAAGAATAAAACACTATTAACTCAATATTTAATTATAGTATGTTTTTGAGTAAATTTATGATTTCATAGTATTTAAAAAGTTTTTTTTGAAATATATAAATGAAATCAACACTTTGAAAAACTAAAAAATCTATGAAATATTGAAATCA
Source organism: Pinus albicaulis (assembly GCA_034641835.2). Classification (NCBI taxonomy): domain Eukaryota; kingdom Viridiplantae; phylum Streptophyta; class Pinopsida; order Pinales; family Pinaceae; genus Pinus; species Pinus albicaulis. Next base: position 346,552,791 of record CM076570.1, on the reverse strand, counting down.
TTCAAATTATATCACTTAAATTTATATTAAAGAAATCTTTACCATATTTTAAATAAAATTGATAAGAAAAAGACAAATTCTCAAATATTGAAATCATATAAATTATATTACTTAAATTTATATGAAAAAAATATCATATTTTAAAATTGATAAGGAAAAAAAAACTAAAATACTAAAACATAAAATAATTAAACTACACTTAAAATTAATCATTAAAAATTATCATTATTTTTCACTGTATTTTATAATCAATAATAATAAATTTAATTATATTTCATAATCTATATATATAATTTTAATAAAGTCCAACCAGAAACCATTTTAATTAATAATGCGTCTCAAATTTCTATAAAACTTTATCAAATTCATTGACAGTGAAAATTTCAATAAAATTGAGAGGAGAAAAAACGAAAAAAAAATCCAAATAACAGAAGGTTTAAAATTATGGTAGACTGGGCACGTCCCTTTCGGCAACGTTGGAAAGTGACATAAGTAATTAATTTCACTAACAAATTCTCAAATATTGAAATCATATAAATTATATTACTTAAATTTATATTAAAAAAATACCATATTTTAAAATTTATATTAAAAAAATACCATATTTTAAAATTGATAAGGAAAAAAAATTAAAATAATAAATAAATAAACTACACTTAAAATTAATCATTAAAAATTATCATTCTTTTTCACTGTATTATATAATCAATAATAATAAATTTAATTATATTTCATAATCTATCTATATAATTTTAATAAAATCCAACAAGAAACCATTTTAATTAATAATGCGTCTCAAATTTCTATAAAACTTTACCAAATTCATTGACAGTGAAAATTTCAATAAAATTGAGAGGAGAAAAAACGAAAAAAAAATCCAAATAACAGAAGGTTTAAAATTATGGTAGACTGGGCACGTCCCTTTCGGCAACGTTGGAAAGTGACATAGTAATTAATTTCACTAACAAATTCTCAAATATTGAAATCATATAAATTATATTACTTAAATTTATATTAAAAAAATACCATATTTTAAAATTGATAAGGGAAAAAAAATTAAAATAATAAATAAATAAACTACACTTAAAATTAATCATTAAAAATTATCATTCTTTTTCACTGTATTATATAATCAATAATAATAAATTTAATTATATTTCATAATCTATCTATATAATTTTAATAAAATCCAACAAGAAACCATTTTAATTAATAATGCGTCTCAAATTTCTATAAAACTTTATCAAATTCATTGACAGTGAAAATTTCAATAAAATTGAGAGGAGAAAAAACGAAAAAAAAATCCAAATAACAGAAGGTTTAAAATTCTGGTAGACTGGGCAAGTCCCTTTCGGCAACGTTGGAAAGTGACATAAGCAATTAATTTCACTAACAACACGTCATGGAAATACAGGCGGCTCCAGCGCAACGCGGGGTAAGTTTCATTTGTTATATATATGTTCGGAACACATGGCAATGATGAGTTTTATGTGGTATAAGTAGTTTTTTAAGATTATTATTATTATTTTATTTTATTTTATTTTATTTTTATTTTTTTCGGTTTTGGTGGAAATGGATTTAGAGTTATAAAAATGTTTGAACTTGTAAAATCTGTTTCGGTAATAATCACATATAATGGAAAATTGTCGACGTGTTTCGAACCAATCAGTACGGTTCTTTATATGTGATTATTACCGAAAAAAACTTAGATTCTAAAAATGTTTGAAACTCTTAAAATTTTGAAATTTAACAACAAAAAATTTAGATTTCCAAAAAATTTTGTTATATTTTTCCAAAAATAATTTAAAAAAGACAACAACAATATAAACTAAGACATTTCCACACTTTCTTCTTCTAATTAGACATCATCCATAGTGGTGGTGATATATATAAAGCTCGGCTAATCCTGGATGCCTAGTTACACGTTGTTAATTTGGGTTGGTTTTATGTTTTCTATGGACTTGTTAAAGCTGTCAAAGTTTTGTATAAGTATCTTTTTGAAACGTTTTATTATATACTTTTGTCTTATAACATCCTTGATATGATTTTGAACTTAGAAATATTTTAGGAATATTTTTTGTTTTTACAATGGTTTAATTCCACATATAAAAGATTAACAGAGATCTAAGATATGTGTAATTTTATTGATAATAAAATAGAATTTTGTTGTTAATAATAAATCTTGTTTTGATGATAAACAATATTAAATAGTTTTAAATTCGTCAACAAAATTCTGATAATGTAATTTTTATTTTAAAAAAATTGTTTTCAAAAACTAAAAATATCTATTTATTTTTTTAATTATAATTTTGATCAATTTTATCTAAAATCTAATAAAAAATTGTTATAATTAATAATTTAAATTATAAATAAACATAATTCAAAAATTAATATTTATAAAATAAAAATACAAATTAAAAAACTAAAAATTGTATATAAAAATTTTGGTGAAAATCACATGTAAGATATGACTAAAAATTATAAACATAAAAATAATTAAATGACTAAAAAGTTAATACTTCAAATAATTATACCACACCATTTCAAAACTACATTTCTCTTCAAATTCAATAGATTTATAATGTATGTTTCAACTTTTGCTAAAGAAAATTTAGCTCTATTTGATAGGCAAATTATTCCATCTGGCCTTTTCGTGGACAATAAACATAGTAAGTTAAATGGTTGTTTTATTCCATTTTTACATAGTAAGTTAAGAGACCGATTTATTCAATTTTTGGGACAAGAGTCTAAGCTTTTAGTTTTTCTTTTTTAAATGAAAATCCCGGGTTTTGAAAGACATAGAGTAAGGAGTGATTTGGTTTTTAAAAAAAAAATAATAATTAATTTTAATAATGTAATTTAAATATTATATTTTGGTAAATTTTTAAAATATATTTTGAATTAATTTTTTTTAAATTTAATTAAAAATTTTATAAGAAAATAATTAGAAGTGTAAGTATCAATGGTTAAATACATAATTATAATCAAAATGTAATAAAGATTTTTTAATACATAATTATAATCAAAATGTAATAAAGATTTTTTTAAATGATAAATTTATTTATGTATGACACAGCCGAATTCCAAGAATAATGGTTGAAAAGGATAAGAAAAAAAAAATATTCAATCTTTTATTTTTATATCATTTTTATTTTAAAATTAAATGATTTATTTTGAAATTTGAAATGTAAAACGTATCGAAACTTACGTTCATTTTGGTGAATTAAAAATTGAATAAATTTAATTTTTAAAATAAATAATCTATGAGTAAAGACAAAATGTCTTTTTATTTTTAATGAAATTTAATAATTTGATTTTTTTTAATAAATTAAAAATTAAAAAAACATATCTTATGAGATAGTTTATATTAGTCAAATGAAATTTTACCCCCACACACATATATATATATATATATATTAAATTTATTTCATCTCAGTAAAATGACTAGAGTCCATAATGAAATAGGTTTTGCAGTCACGGATGCTGAGAGTCAAAGCTGCCATAAACTCGACGGCGCTCATGAACTTTATCGTGCAGAACGCACCTTTTCGGGTTTATGTTCGCTTGAGTCCGGAGGGGATTTTCTGGTATTTTGATTCAATTTATAGACTTCTAAACCTTCGAGGCAATACTAAACCGCGTAGTCTAAAAAGATCGCGTTTTCAATCAGAATCTGGCAATAATTTTCAGAAAATTTGACAAATATTTGTCCAGAATCTTGTTTACAGTTGTTAAACTTTAGTATTTTGAGTGCTCCAAGGGTTTTTGATAGTGCTGAATCCATTTCCAGCATCAAAAATAGATTCTAAACACTCCAAGTTCCTGATTTTTTGAGTTTTAGTTGACCGGATTCCGGCAGAAAACTGCCATCCAGACTATTTCACGGGCTCGGTAAACAACTTGTAAACCGCGTAGTCATACTAAGCTTTAGTGGGTTGGACGATAATTTCCATTTCCACACATTGTTGGCAAAAATTTTATCGTCCTCAATCTGTAAGTCAAAACGTATCCCACATCGCTTGCGTCGTTTTTTCCGTCAGTCTGCTTTTACTGTGGGGGAACGATGTTTGTGATGTGGGTTCCACTACAGCTGGAAACCACTTCTGCAGACAAAATATTGCAATCAACTGCCGAGTACAGTGGAAACTTTTATTGTAATAGAATCTCAGTTAACTTCACGCACGTAACTGACGGAAGTTTTAAATTTTCCAGCTTTACACAAACAGAAACCCACCAACGTTGCCGTAGAAAAAATACAACGATATGATGTGTTCCAGGCGAGTCCGGCATCCTATAATGATGCAAATAGGCGTGGTCCATTTCAGACTAGGCTTTCAGAATTTTCATATTAAAATAAATAAATAATCATTGGGATTTTTACATTTTCAACTTTTACTCAAAATATTTTGGCATTACAAATTCTGGCAGGATGGCTGTGAATGTTTCTCAACTACTTTGATATTACAAATTCTCACACATGATGATTATCGCTATTTATCAATTATTTAATTTATTTACAAGATGGCTATGAATGTTTATAACTATTTTAATATTACAAATTCTCACACATGGTGATTATCAACGGTTTAATTTATGATTGATAATGGTATTATGAATTGAAGTCTATCTTAAAAAAAGAGTTTATAGTTTCTAACTCAAATATTCTAAAATTTTTATTTTTAATGATAAATTTTATTTTGAAAATTGGTTAATATTTATACAGTGCTATGTGGTTTAATGGTAAATTTCATTGGGTGAAATCAATGAGATTGCTGTTCGAATCCCATTGAGTATATGGCCTGCTAGTATCTCGGCTCAAGGACTTTTTTTTCCTGTGACTCTCTGCTCTTGCTAAATCATAAGATTTAGTGTATCTGGCTACTTGCAAGTTGCTAAATATACTCTTAGTATTATAAAACATGCTCTTGCTAAATCATAAGATTTAGTATTACAATTTTAAATTTTCTTTTTAATATATATATAATTCAACTAAAATCAAAACAAAATAAGTCAAACAAAATTGTGACAACTCTCAAGAAATTTTGGAAATCTAAATTATAATTATCAAACTTAAAAAATTTAGATTTCTCATAACTTTTTAATAATACCCAATATACTTTTAAAAATTTTATCACAAAATTCCGAAAATAAAATTGTGGCCTCGGTATAAGTAGACAACGCCCTTTAAAATCATTATGATGCAGTTAATTATTTTGCCAGATCACATTATTGTCTTTCAATGTCAAGTGCCCAATGACATTCTGACAGAGTTTCCCTGGCCAGATAACATTATAGGTCTGAGTCTGAGTTACTCTGAATTTTTGTCCATTATTTATGACAGTATGCAGTAAACAAAATCATTCAGGCAAGATGTTGGAAAAAGATATTTTAGGAAATTAATGGATCTCATCTTCTCAAATTGCCGACAGCTGGTAGAAACGCCCATATGACAGAACGCCGATAAAATAGAAATTATATCAGTTTAGAGGGTTCTTAAACTCCTGCTCTATTAACCCAAAGTGCACAAGCCCTTTTTGTCGCTGTGGATGCCCAGATCCAGATTTATTGAACGCCGCCCTCATAACCCGCCGCATGTCAAAAGATAAATGGAGATAATTTGAACCCTAAAACTGGCTAAATAATTTTTTTAGGAAATCATGATCTTTATAGTTTGAAATGTATTTTCTATTATATATAGATATATAGAGATTTAGCACTTTGTAAAATTTAAGTGATAGTCAGATAATGGAGAGTTCACAACTTACTTTCGTCATTCTTGCAAATTCTCTTTAGATTCTATGTAAATTTAACTGGAAAATAGGTTAGAAAAGCTCCCAAATTTATCAATTACAGTGATTCTCACCAATTTTGCTTAGATTCTAGGCAAATTCAACTGAAAAATATGTTAGAAAAGCTCCAAAACTTATAACATGTAAAGTACAGTGATTCCCACAAATTCTTCTTACATTCTGGGCAAAATCAAGCAGAAAACATGCTACTAGAAAAACTCCAAAACTTATAACTTGTAGACTACAGGTCAAAAAATACCACATTTATAAAACACCACTAATTTAAAAGTTAAAGAATACCGCATTTATAAAACACCGCTAATTTAAAGGAAGGAGTAGAGTATGCATAATTCAGTGGAACACAGCAATTAAATGTTTTTCAATTAAATATTTTTTAGAATTAAACTCTATCTGACAAAAAATGATATTTCGTATACCAATTTGATGTCTAAATTGTTTTTTAGATATCATTTATATTTTTTTTTTCTCGTTTAGACTAATACTAATCTTCCCATTTTTTCTCCTTCCATTCCACCCATGGGTTTCGAACCGGTGACCTTACAGAACGGAGTGCCTTAACAGTGCACCCCATCACCGACTGTTCTACACCACATGAGCTAGATATCATTTATATTATTCAATATCTAATTTAACAATTATTTTAAAAATATATAAATGAATTATTAAGAGTGTAAAAATCCTAAATTTTCCAAAAATTCAACCAAAAGATATGTTGAAAAAGCTTCAAAACTTATAACAGATAACTACAGCTCAAAGCTCAAAGAATGCCACATTTATAAAACTGCATTAATTTATAGTGTCAAATTTAAAGATATATATTTCAGTGAAAAACAACAATTAAAAAAAAAAAATTAATAATAATTATCATTTTTTTCAAACTAAATCTTTTACCACACAAATTAAAAATATTTCATACACCAATTGGATATCTAAATTATTTTTTTAAAAGATCACTGAATCCATGTTATGAAGAATCACAGAGAACGAGTGAAGTCCAGGTATATCAATCGACAGATCTCTGTTGGAAAATCGCTGAAACCTCTTTAAATATAAATAAGGTATAAACCTGTACATGAAATAAAATAAATGGTCGGAGGCAACACAGTAAACTGCCTCGAGAAATACAAATGGCATAGACCAAGTTCTGTGGCGTGCCTACATATCTCAGCTTATATAATTTAGATCAGAAAACTTGTTCCTTCCCTTCTTGCCTTATGAAATTTACAAGTTCCTCATCATATAAGCAATTCCAGATCGTTTGCGACCGGGGGCAGATTAAGGTCCAGCCACGGGCGCCGCCCCTGTGACCTACACATTTCTTCTTTCTGCTGCTGAGGCGGTAACTGTAAATTGCGAGGCGATACCGAGAGATGGGTACCGAACAAAACCTTAGGTTTTTTATTGGAGACCGTCTGATTCTCCACTGCCAGATTTGGCGAAAAGTTCAAAGCCCGAACATTGTCGGAAGGGGGCGGAAGAACTGGAACGCCCGGCTCTTGCTTGGGACACAGAGCAGGCCGCGGCATAGAGTCTCGTTTCTTAACAAGGGCGACGCCATTGTTGAACAGGGGCTTACCGTCGTGGAGTGGGGAGGGGCCAAAATTGGTCTTCGCCTTGGCGCCGCGGAGATTCCGGGCAGCATTATCGTAGGCTCGGGCAGCTTCTTCCGCAGTGTCAAAAGTCCCGAGCCACACTCTGGTTTTCTTCAAGGGATCTCTGATTTCCGCCGCAAATCTCCCCCACGGCCTTTTCCTCACGCCTCTGAAATGCGTTTCCTTCACAGCCGACGAGACCTCCTGCTCACAGACTCCTATTTCCCGCTTCATTTCCATTCTCGCCATCTGCATAGTGTGCACGGCCATGGCGCCCTGGCTTACCTCTGCACACATCTCGTCCCCTCGCACAATCAATTCGTGCAAACCGTGGATTTGAGAAGGAAAACGAGACCAAACCACTTTGAGAAAAACAGCGCGCGGGCTCCGGCACTAACAAGAGGCAAGATCGATTCAATATACGTTCTACAGCCCACCACCTGAATGTAGGGTAGCGGTATTTATAGCGTTTTCCTCTAGGGTCTCTGTCATAATTATTTTATATCAAGTGGCGTCCGACATGCCAGATTTAAGAAGGTTGGGATGAAATGAGTTCCCCCGGGATCGTGTATATGGAAATTGAAACGACACGGCAGCTAGGAGGACGAAAGGAAAGTTGAAACGATTGGATGGAGTCAACCTCGTCGCTGCTTTCGTGCATTGACCGGGCCGTCGCCGACTCCAGAGTCGCCACCGACGCCGAACCCCGTGGTCGGTATTCCACACGCCGCCTGCCGTACCACCCGGGTTCTGAAAGGCCTTCACGCGGCGGTCAAGATTATTTTGTTAAAATGGGGTAAATGCAAGAAGCGCGTCTGGACTCTAACTGTCCAGCGGTCGTTTAGGGCGCCCGGCGTCGCGGCCCCGCTGGTGGTGAGTGAGCGTGATTCGTGACGCTGAAAGTAGGCCGGCGGGCACGGGTACGGCTGTTAAAGTTGGAGAGAGAATCTTGATTGTGTGCGCGCAGTGTTCCTGTGAGAGAGGGAGGAGGCGCCGCCTAAGTCCCGGGCGTGTGGCTCCCACCACAACGCATCATTCGGATTTAACCTAATCGGGTAGCAATTAATTTTTATAGCTGTAGTTCAGTTTTTTTCACGTTTTGGGTTTTAATTTTGTTTGGAATTTCAAATAACTATGTTGGAAGTTGTATAATTTACATAAATTTGAGTTTGTATTTTCTAAATTTTGAGAACGTGTCAAGATGCTGAATTTATTTATATTTTAAAAACTATTTTAAAAATTTAACCAAATTTACCAAAGCTGATATAACCAGGTTTTTAACTAAAAACAATAAAACATATTCGTCAATTTGTAAACAATAATTTTAGATTTAATCTTGTGAGATCTATAAATATTAAAAACAATCAAACATGTCCGACAATTTTATAATAATTTTAAATTCAATCTAGTGAAATCTATGAGAAAATTTATTTCAGTTTAAATGAAGACAGATAAAGGAAAAAAAAAAAACCAAAATTGTGATTTAATTAGACTCACTTTTCTGAATCATTAGATTCCATAGTATAGTTAGAGAAGACATAGTTTAAAAAAGGAAATGACCTAGTTTAAAAAGGTAATTATTTAACAACAATTTTTTTATTTTTTTTAAGTAATATGACGATGGGTTGAATTACAATATTTTGTTATTTAAATTTTATTTTTAAATGCGGAAATGTAATTAGCATTTTTTAAAATTTTTGAGCATTTTAATTGTGCAGACTTAACAATTTAGAACTATAATTCTCTCAAAATTCAAAAATATACTCTCTAGTTTTCTCAAAATCTGAAAATAATTATGAAAAAGGTCAAAATGTCAACTATAGGACTTTTTTTTAGCACTCTAATTGTGCAGACTTAACAATTTAGAACTATAATTCTCTCAAAATTCAAAAATATAATATAGTTTTCTCAAAACCTGAAAATCTACCATGAAAAAGGTCAAAATGTCACCTATTCAATTATAAGACTTTTTTTAGCACACTAATTGTGTAGACTTATCAATTTAGAACTATAATTTTCTCAAAATTCAAAAATATACTTTATAGTTTTCTCAAAATATGATGAAAAAGGTCAAAATGTCACCCATTCAAGTATTAAACACTGGAACTTCACTGACTTTCTTCAAATAGCAAAAAAATAATCTAACACTAATTTTCTTGAATAAATCCTATGAGTTGATAAGGAAAATAACCTAGTCTAATAAGGCAACCTTTTAGCTTTTTAAAATGTTGAATTTATTTTATATTAAAAAATACATTTAAAAAAAATTAAAATCACCAAAAATTTGAATTAATAGAACTCTGATTTTTTTTAATCATTAGATTTCATAGTTAGTGAAGGAAAAAACTTTATTTAATGAGGTGACTTTTTTTTATCAATTTTTGGTAATATGATTTTCGATGAAATTACAATACCTTGATTAAATTATATGTCTAATGCATAAATAGATTTAACACTTTAATTATGCACTCTCAACAATTTAAAACTATAATTTTTTTAAAATTAAAAAATATAACCTATAATTTTCTAAATTTTGAAAAATTACTATGAAAAAAACTAAAAGTCACTTTCTTAAGCTATAAAATGTTAGAATTTAATTAATCAAACATTAATTTTCTTGAATAGATCCTATCCATAACAAGGAAAATAGCATGGTTCTAACTAGGCTGCACTTTAGCTTTTTTGGTTGTTTCAATGACACCATTTTTGAACATGAAACTCAACAACTTCAAATTACAATTGGCTTAAAATCTAGAAAATCAATCTAGGAAATAAAAAAATGACCTTATTAAACTACATCATTTTCCTTATAAATCTAATCAGATCAATTTTCATCAATATAATTTATTATAATTTAATGAAATAATTTTTTAACCTTTCTACATCATTTTCCTTATAAATCTAATCCAATCAAGTTTCATCCATATAATTTAATGAGATGATTTTTTAATCCTTCTGCATCATTTTTAATATAAATCTAATCGATTTTCATCAATATAGTTTAATAAGATAATTTTTTAACCCTTCTACGTCATTTTTCTTATAAATATAATCAGATCAATTTTCATCAATATAGTTTAATATGATGATTTTTTAACCAAAATCCCATAATTATAATCTGAAGTTACTGAATCTAGATGCATAGTTAAGTATCATCAATTTTATTATAAATCTGATCAGATCAATTTTCATCAATATATAATTTAATACGATGATTTTTTAACCAAAATCCCATAATTATAATCTGAAATTATTGAATGTAGATGCATAGTCTAAGTATCGCACAATTTTTTCAAAGCCTTAAATCATTAAAAAAAAATCAAAATATTAAATCCATTAAATTTTTTCCAAAACCGTAAATCATTTTTGCATTCAGAAACGCAATTTAAACGAAAATCATTACAGCCTCACAAGAATTACAACTCATATTTCGCTCCGCGCCCCCTTCCCATGCGCTAACAAGCGGAACGGCGTGACGTCAGGCACATGTCGCTGAGAAAGGAAACAAAGTTTCAAAAGATTCCCTTGCCAGTTGGCCCACAGTGACGGCGGCACACGAGCATTCTGCTTTGACACGTGTTCATCATCCTGTTGATCCATACCACGCGTTGGGAGACGAAGGGACCACAATAATTAGGGAGGACAGGTGTGTGAAAAGGTGTATTATACTTTCGAGGGCGACGTGGTAGGAAGGAGGCAACGTATCCCTCGTTGAAGGCGAGAGCGGAGACTGAGGCGAACCGGAAGCCGCAAATTTCTACAGAGAAATCGCTGCAATTCAACCTTTCAACTTTGGCCTCCGTTTACATTGGTGTGCCGTCTACTCTAAAATAAACCCAAAGTAAGTAAGTATAATTATTAATGGTTTATTATTTTGGTTTTTCCCGCTGAAATGAAATTAAGTCTAAATTTAGCCATACAAATATTAATAAATTTTTAAATATATAAATAAATTTAATGCTTGAGTCTATCTAACTGGTAAGACTCAACAACAAATAAGTGGTATGTCAATAAGCATTAAATAAACCAAGGCTACTAGCTTCCAAAAATCCAAAGATGAACTTATACAATCTCGCAGTCCCACTCATTAGCGAACTACTTAACTACTTATTTTTAGCGATTAAAGTTCGCCCATCAGCTTTACCCTGAAATCAAGCTTGCAGCTTCTCGAAGCTATCAAATTTAATTGCTTCCCTCTCAACATTTTAAGGCTGGTGGCCCATGAAATACCTTTCTCAGAGTTTGGTAGCCTACACGAGTTTTAACTGGAGTGGAAATGTTGCGATGCACGGACCAGATTGGAATTTGGGACACTTGCAGTACAATATGCTTAAATGGAATAGAGTTGGTATACAACAATATCATGACGTGCTGGTATGTCACTTGTTTTGCGATATTCATACGATGGTTCCTATCATATATTTTTATATAAAAGGAGAATTTAATTAACATTTTTGTATGCGTATTGAAATTCTCATATTTCATTCCTTAGAAGCTATATCGATTGTGAAAAGAGTATGTATATCTCCTCACGCAATCGTCCATGTCTTTTTAAATAAGACATGGCCTTTTCCAAGTAACATAGAAATATGTCAATATAATGTAGCACGTTGGAACAACATATACTCTTCATTTAGAAGGGAATCTATAATCTTGCCATCACAGGTGGTGAAAATCTGCACAATCTCGGCATCTCAAGTAACATTGCTTTCCTTGCTTTCCAATATTGGATTTTTCCTACTTGTGGATCTCTCCCACTTGTGAAACTTGATACAACCAAGAATCTATGTGGAAAAAGAGAAATAACTAGATTGAAAGTCAATATTATTAGAGAGAAAATATAAAGTTTTTTGGTTAGAGATTTGTTTGGACATTCATATCCTCAATAAATTTAAAGATATTAGAGGAATTCATAGCTATGTAGGTTTTTTATTAGTTTGATATGGATAGATTTCCACATTTATTACTATAATTTTTTAGTTGGAGGTTAGATTTATGAGATGTTTTAACAATACACTCAATTCATCTATTATTCTCTGATTATTAAGAAAGGATGTCTTAACAATACACTCATTCTACTATTCTCTGTCATGTATAAGTTTCCTTTTTGTTGTTGTTTTTTGTTTTGTTTTTTTTTTAATTTAATAAAAATTTAAATTAAATATATTAAAAATAAAAATTATTATTAAATAACTAACATATTTTAGACAATAAAACAAACTTACTTGATATCTCTATAAATTCATAATCATTTTTCTTCATTTTGCAAAAATTCCAAGATAAGTGATATACCTCTTATTTTTAATATTTACAATTTTTAATAGATCTAAAACTCAGTTTCCAAACAAAACATTATATATAACATAAATTTCTCAAAAATAACACCAAAGAAGGAATGATTTATAAAATGAGAGTTGTGTTCTCAACCATTTACTTGAGTGTAAAATACACTATGAAACTTTATTTATTTAGGTTGTGAAACAAAAGAAAGTAAAATTGTATGAATAATGATTATTCTATTATTAGAAGATGTGTACCCATGACCATTACTATGGGATTTAGTATCTTAATAATAACATAATATAATGGTACATTTACATAATTTTTCTAGCAAGATAGAGTATAAAACTCTTAATTGTGAGTCCTCTTTAAATGTCTTTAATTGAGTCCACTACAATATCTTTCCATTTCTCTTGGATTGTTAAATTTCTATAGTGTTACTAAGAAATGGTGCAATGATTAATGTAGTCACTCTACCTTTCAATATAAAGTTATTGTATTTTATCATGAACATAAAAACAATGTAGACTTTGATGTATTAAGAATTCTTCTTGAATTTAACCTTCCCACATTTATATGGACAAAGTCCATTTTACAAGTAACACAAAGTTCATTGAAATAATGTGGAATAGCTAAGCTTATAAAATCAACAAGCTCTGCATTAAAGATCATGATAGTGAATTCACTGAAGGAAATACTATGGACAAGGTCCACCTTATAAGTAGCACAAAACTCATTGAAGTATTGTGGAATGGATAAGCCTCGAAGATCAACAAGTGTCACATTCAGATCATGATAGTGAATTGACTAAAGGAAACATTAGCAACAACCACAAAAAGAAGCAACAAATAAGAATACTTAAAAACATACAGCCTTAAAATCTTTATTTATTTATTTATTTTTATTTTTATTTTTTTCAGTTTTTTTAGAATGATCCAAACCACTTACTAACCATGGGAGACAACACATGGTATGATTTAAAGTATGTTCCCAATAATTCCAAACTATTTTTAGTATGTCGCTAACCATGAAATGTAGAAAAGGGCCATAAGGTTTATTTTGTTGCATGCAAAAATTCCATGTCTACTTTATTAGGAAGATCAATGATAACATATGATTTTAGTTGTAGAAAATCTCACATTGAAATAACTAGATGGAAATTAAAGTCACCATCCATGTAGATTTCACATATATTGTAAAGGAAAGACATGATTCCATCAAACAAGATATCAAATGTACCATTTCCTTTATATGGACAAGCTTACTTGCATCTATTGTCTTCAATCCCCCAACATGAATGCCTTTTCTTAGAAAAAAAGGATTTGGTTTGGAATAGAATGTGGAATAGAAATTTTTTTTTTCAAAATATTACTTCACAAAACCCTTAGGAACTTCCCCTCATTCCAAAGATGGTACTTAGCGTAAACTAGACTATTTAGGGCTCAAGGCCATAACAACAATTATCTCATAAAGAGTGCAAAGTTGTATATTAAGATTTGAACCTAGGTGAGGAAGATATAAATCTTCATCCCAACTAGTTGAACTAGTTCCAATTATAGATTATAAAATAGTAGTTATGCTACCCCATGACAAACATAACCTACCAAAATTTCGAGAAATCTTGAAATCCATATACCAATCCCTTTTCTGTATACTTTTTGTTACTAGTCTCCAACCATCCTTCATGACAAGTTTCAACCAAACCTTCTTAGAAGTAACAACCACAAATATATTGCCTTCTTGAAAAAAATATAAGTAGTGGAAAGCAAGAGTGCAAGTTTTACATTAGCAATGCATCTATGAACAACATCAAAAAAACCACAAAAACTATCATTGATAGATATAATCATGTAAACAACTAAAAATATAAATAACTTTAAAACATCTATAATTCTTTCACAACTATCTCATAAGGGGGGGTTTTTAAATGTGGATCTAAGCACTCAATAGAGTATTATCACAAATATATTTGAAGAAATTTTTTATGGAAAATGTTGAATCAAATATTAAAGGGAAGGAACTACTTCTTTATATGGTTTCTTGGAGGAAACCAAACCATTCTTGGTAAGTAATTGGAGCTAAGTTTCAAGAATATATTTCTATTCATCCTATATGCTTCTGTTTAAACAATGTGAAATACATGTCCTTACCCTATCACATAAGTTCCTATACAACAAGTCATAGAGACTTAGATGATCACCTTTTCCCTAGTTCAAATAAGTGGTAAGACTATGGCATAAGTGTAAGATTATGATATTACAATTTAATGTCACATCCTTCCATGGAAGAATCCTTCCTCTTCCTAGTAGGATTCTTCTACTTTGATTCAAGTTTCTACATACTAACATGACATACTTCCAAGACAAGTTATGAAAAGCAAAAGGGAAAGAGGAGAGTAAAGGAAAAGAGAAAGGAACGAGAATCAAAGATGGAGGGAAAAGGAGAACAAGGGAGGTTTCCCACATTTAATTAGAATAGGCTTGAAAGGAGAACAAAGAATGGTTTAGAGATATAGAAAGAGTCATGAGATGGATACTGAGTAAAAAGGAGTTTCCATAAGGAGAAGTACAATGATGCATTCCTAAGAGAAGGGGCACTTCTCCATAGAAAGGAGGCTCATGAGAAGTCATAAACTAAGGAGTGAAAGAGAGGAGAGGTGAAAGAGGATGACAAGAAATAGCCTCTTATGAGGGGAGAGGATCTAAAGTAGGGAAGGTCCAAGTAAGAATGTCACTAAATGACTAAAGTGTGAAAGGAAGAGGAGACATCAATGTGATCTTGGTAACTGATCACTCATTATGTTTGAGGGGGACTAGAAAATTCATTATATATATATATATATATATATATATATATATATATATATATATATATATATATATATATATATATATATATATCAAATTATGCTAGAGAACTAAATTAGATTACTAGCATTAGATTTCATAGTTTAGTAATTGCTTTGTTTTTGTGGTAGTTAGACTTGTTTATCTATCATCCTAGCAATATCTACCTAACATGAATGATTTGCTTCTTACTATTTATATTATTATTGTCTTACACTTTAATTGATATCATATTACCTATGATTAAGCCTTTTAGCTTTATTTTTTCATTTATTTTTGAAGCATGTGGGTCTCCGTGAGAGCATCAAATTTTAAACCTAAATAGACTAAATGACTCCCTTCGTGTCACATGTGTAGTGCTTCATCCGTGTTGGTGTACCCTCCTCTTCCTTTCTTTTTATTCTTCATATAGAAAAGGGATTAAGGTGAAAAGCATAACATAGTTTGCAACCATTTTTAGAGCAGAAAATGAGCTGAAAGACCACATCGGACCCACTCAGTCAAAAAGTGTTTTGGAAGGGATTTTCAACAATATAAAGAAGTCTGCAAATGGCCTTATGGATCAAAAGATAGGGGCAGTCAAATTTGGGCCCTTAAAAGTCAAAATCTCAGAGACCCCGCAACCACAAAATCCCGTAACTCATTAAAACTTGCAAGGACAAGGTATCCATAAATTTTCAAAGTCGGGGTTGTCAATTGATAGAACCCCATAATAGAAATTGGAGGTCAAAATCCCAGAATCTCGGGACCACGTAATCGTTTATTAAATCATTTTTCGAATGTGTTGGGATTTAACCAATTACAAAGAAATCAATTATAAAAAAAAGGATCGAGGACCATTTTTATCTCTGCTCCAACTAAAAAAGTGGAAACATGTCATTGGGAAGAGTTGACATCAACAACCGCCCACTGGGAGGCAAACAAGTCACAGGTAGTTTTGAAGTTTTCAAGTACCCAAAGGGCCCACATATGGATGAAATTTGGACCAATCACAGGTCGACACGTGACGTGGTTAACGTTCGTGCCATCATTTCGACAACATACCTTAGAGGGCCAGAACCCTGTAACAATTTCTAATTACACTCCAAAGGGAGTCGATCTTCCGAAGACCAGGGGATCAGAGCACCAGGGCATCCGAGTTCCAGTTCAACAGTAAGGAAGTCCTGGCGACACCAGCTCAGCAGTAAGGAAGTCTTGAGCCAAGATTGGTCTTCGGCTGATCTGGGCATGGCCTTCCCTCCTGATGGCCCTACGCTTCAGAATTATTCAAGTGACCAAAACATCTATAGAATTTCTCCTCTGCCTCTGCAACCTGTTCCAATGGATTCGGAGCATGCCAATCTACTAGGAATGACTATTCTTGAGCTAGCATTGGTCGAAAATTGCTCAAGATAAGCCTCATTAAATTTTTCCTAGCAATCTGCCTCTAAAACTGGAGAAGCTCCAGTTAGCTCTGCAAAATTTGGAAATTCCATTGAATTTGGGGGAATCCACTAAAAATACGCCAAGTCAACTGTAGTTTAATTATTGGATAAGCTGATTTTAATTAAGGCTTAACTACATATTAGAGAATAAAATGTGCACTAAGCATGTTTTAGTTGAGCACTGGTGGTGAGGTCATGTGGCACGGTCACATGGGAGGAGGGCTGGGCCCCTCCATTCCTGCCATCGAATTCGCATTCACATTGAAAGATATATAAAAATCAGATTATGGTTTGTTAATTCATATATGAAATATATATGTAGAAAATTAATATTAAGCTTTGAATTTAATAATCAAATATATATATATATATATATATATATATATATATATATATATATATATATATATATATATATATATATATATATATATATATATATATATATATATATATATATATATATATATATATATATATAATCCAACCTTAATACATAAAAAAAATAATTCCAACACATAAATTCATCATGAACCCAAATTCAACCATGGAGGACATTGGGAAAAATTCAACTTCTCAAACCAAACTGGAAAATCCTGCAGTGACTCTTGTCACAGTCCCATTGGAAAAAAACTGAAGAAGATTTCCTACATGCTGACTGGGCTTCCATGTCATCATCTTGTACCTGTTCTGAAATTTATTTATTTTTTTCCATGTTATGAACAACAATCAGCAGGCTATAAATTCTTCATCCAAACTCGGTTTTCGAAAAAACAAGTTGTGTTGGATTCCTGGCGACGAGACAGTTGTTGTCGTTCTATTTTGGTGCAATTCTGAGCACTTTGAATTTTGAGCTAATTTTTTCCCTTGATCGAGATTCCGACCATTAATCAAATATCATCTCTAGCTGTCTAGAGGATTCCCTTCCAGATGCGGAGATATTTCTTAGGAATTGGATCGAATAGGGTGGTGAGTTCATATAGAAGGTTAACCAGCTGAGAAAAGTTGATCTTGAATCCAATTGGCATTTTTTGGTCAAACCCCACACCAATTGGCTGGTTTTAAAATCATTTACCAACATCTCCACTCAGATGTTGCCACTGTTGTGAGAAGCTATCTTCAGTAGCTGGAAACAAATCAAGCCTCGTTCCCCTCCAGAGTTGGTGATACTTATTCAAAAATCATGGCAAAGATGGATAATGGGGCATGGGTCCACTTCGAAGGATCAAGCAAGCCAACAGTGAAGATATTTTATAATTTGGAACCATGACATATCTCTTTCATTTTGGGCAATCTTGTAAATATTTTATTTTCAAGAAGGAATCCAGTTTGTTATGTAATAATTAGAAAAACTAGGCCATTGGCATGCTCGCACAACTAATTAGTTTAGACAACTATCGCACTACAAGATATTTTTGTAACTATTTTTCTTAGGACTCTCACTATAAAAGGGAAGAGGAACTCATTTGTAAGGGTTCAATTTTCTATTATAGAGGTTGTAATATCCTGCAAGTTTTGCAAGTTTTGAGGCTTTATGACATGTATGCTGGTCTGGAAGATTAATGAAGAAGCTTTTGGCGATTCCAAGAACTGACATGTGGATTTTTTGTTCTTGTATTTTTTTATCTTTTTCATATGTGTTTATTTCCACTTAGAAATTGTGTAATTGTAGCTGCTAGAATCTTGTATGTCAAATTTATCTATGTCATGTTATGGAAAATGGTACCTGTAAATGTGAGATTTAAAGCATTAAAATGTGCTCCATGGTTTCTAATTTCATTTCCTTTTTCTATACATAATTCTACTGAGGTTTAGTGCACATGATTCTATCTATAGCCCTCTGCTCTAGATTTCTTTCCTTATCTCTTCCCTCACTTATACTACAACAACTAAAGAAACTTCACTATATGTGTGTAGGTCACCATGGATGAACTTTAATTCTTTGGAACGAGATATTGTTAATGTGTGAAATGCGATTTACCTCTGAGTAAGATAATTGAGCCATAACTAAATCATTTTATATTTAACTCTTGTCTAACAATGTTCTATCTTCAAGAGACTATCAGATGTCCTAGGCACTAACCCTTCTCTTCAACTTGAGGGTTGTGTCTAGGAGTGAAAACACGTGTTATAGTCAACTAAGAGTTGGGAATCTAGCACAGACTAATCTAAATACTAGACTGATATTTTGAGAAGGTTGTTTACTATGGCATGAGATCTTTCTCATTTGATTTTGTGTTTATGAATTATTAGTTGTATTTTTTCCAATTATTGTTAAGGCCTTGCCCAAACTTTGCTAAATAGGAGCATAGGTCATCTCTTTATTTATTGAAGATAAATCTATTAACAAGGCCTGTGAGGTAGTAAAGTGTGAAATTAATAAATGTATGTAGTCTCATTAAAATAGGTCCACTACTTATTGGTTAAGGCTTCATTACTAAATGTCCACTAGGTAGTTAGGGGCTTGGTCTATTAGATACTATATAGTAATAGAAATTATGTAATCAATTACTAAGTGAGTATTATTATAGTTAGAGTTTTTTCTTAATAGAAAGTTTCCCTCTTGAGAAGAAAGTGAACATTTGCTCTAAGTTTTAAATATCAATAAAATTTTTTTATCATTATTATTTCCAATTTCAATTTTATTTATTTACATTACATAATTATTTATTTTTCTATAAATATTATATTTCAACTGACTAAAAACAATATAAATCATCAAAATATTTCCTTATAATTGAAAAAAAATTATACTAAAAAATACAAGTATAAATCATCAAAATATTTTCTTATAATTGAAAAAAGAATATACTAAAAAATACAAGTAAAATAATTTGGTTAGAATCCATTATAATGTTGGTTATACTCTTCAAATGACACTACAATAAATAACATCGATGTATAGATTTTATATATTAATTAGTTGCAAATAAACTATTTAATAAATAAAATTAAACATCGTAAAACTCAACAAAAATAAATGAAAGATATGCCTACATTGAATGGTAAATCAAAAGAAACATATGTGTAGCTAAATAACTACTAATGACACCACATTCTCATGTTTTCCTATCAACAACCTTTCATGCGTCATGTATGGTAGCCAGGAAATGTGTGAAAACATGTATTCCCCTTGTATAAAAACTAGCAATTGCACCATATGTTGCAAAATAAATGCCGTAAGGCAATAGCATAGGAAATAATAGCCTAGAAAAAATAAGTTTTTGTAGAGAAGGAGCCATCGTGAAGGAATGAAAGGAAAATTTTGCTTACATGGAAGCAAGCCGTGGAGGTTTCAAAGATATTGATTATAAGAGTTATCAACCAGAAAATTTTGTTATAGATATTGAAATAGGCAATTGTGGGTGAAAAGATATATGTAAACCAACATAATGAAATAAGTTGTTGCAGAGAAGGAGCCATCGTGAAGGAATGAAAGGAAAATTTTGCTTCCATGGAAGAAGGTCGTGGAGGTTTCAAATATATTGATTATAAGAGTTAAATTTTGTTATAGATATTGAAATATGCAATTCTGGGTGAAAATATATATGTAAACCAACATAATCTATTCACATATATAAAAAAAAAATTGTTATAGATATTGAAATAGGAAATTGGGGTGAAAAACTTTTGGTGATTAATAATCCTGCGAAACAAGCATGAAATCAACATGTAACTCAAATAAGATATTTTAAATACATTCAAGTACAGTATATCTAGCATAGATGTAAATAAAGTGAATTTTTATTAACAGAAATAGAGTTTACTCCAAGTTCATTTACATATCCTAGCGCCAATTTTATTTTTAAGATATATATTTGATGATAATAATACCTTTTTTTGTGAAAATAAGACTAAGTTGGAACTAAATGGATTTGGTGAATTGCATAGATTTAACACATTAGGGCACATTAAGTAAAGGGGCGCTAGTGTTCCTTACCTCCAAATGTAGTATAGTGTGATGCATCAATATAAAAGCCCTGCACCTACTTAGAATTTTTAGTTCTAAATTTTAGTCCTTTATATATATATATATATACTAGTGAAACAATATATTATAAAATGTACTTATTTTAAATGAAAAAAAATGATGATCTACTATAAAACAGAAGAGCATCAAAGGAAACTAGCGAGCCTAAAGGAATGTGGAGGTACAAAATAGAGAGCATGAAGGAGATGTATAGGTACAAAACAAAGAGCTTGAAATATATGTGGATGTACCTAGGAATGATGAGGAAATGAGAGATGTAGAGGAACTTGTCAATGAGAATATTAACCACACAAATGAAGTCACCCTTTTAATATTTTAATTTTTTTCAATTGACATGTGAGGTTCAAATTAAAAATTAAAAATTTATATATATTTTTTATGTAGGGAAAACATCTTACCTACAACAAGATCTTACCACATGTATAAAAACATGGACATAAATCACAAGTTGCAAGAAATTGTCTTTGACAATAATTTTCTAGATAATATAGAATCAACTAAAATTGAAGAAATGAGGCTAGTAATTCATGAATGAACAGTTCAAGATAAAGTAAATTAGGTGATCAAAAATATTTTTCAAGGTATATATATCATAGCACAAGCTTAACTCTTAAATATATTTTGAAATCACAAATATATAAGAAATATAGTTCAATTATTGGGCATTAGAAATTCCAAAGAGGTGAAGGTAAATGGGTTAGTATTAAGAAATATGACATCAACTGCTGGAAAAATTGCAAAACATCAATCTCAATATGGCATAAGTGATAGTAGGGAATTATTGACAAGTGTTGTTGGAAAAAGAACTACCTCAGATTGGTTGATGTCAATGAAAAGAGTAATTTTCAAAACATTAAGAAAAAGTTTATGGAGGCACTAAAAAATTAGGATTCAATAACATGATAATGATGAACTTGCATGTTGGGCTAATATATGTAGGAAACCTTATTAAGATAGACTTTTGTATAATGTGAGTGACAATGTAAAAGAGTTTTGGTATTGAAATTTCCATGTGTCACCAAATGAGAAGAATATCATGAGACATTGTATATCTAGAGGGTTGTATTGAGATCATTTCCCCTTTTAGTGACCGTTATTATTAAAGAACATTTCTTACTACATAATATGTATAACTTGTATATAGACTTATCAAAAAAAAAAAACAGTGTTGAATCTTATGATAGTGAGGATGATATAAGCAATCCATTCATAAAACTACCACATACTATCAATAGGAAAAATGGTTTTCCTCTGAAGCGATCTATGCATCTTCGTCAAGCAAATCGAGTCTCATCAATAAGGAGTCATCCTAATATAAAAGGTCATCATAGTGACTTTGATGTTCCAAAACCATCAATCACTTAATTATATTTCTCTAAATATCAGCAATTGGACAACAGTCACAATATGGTAACGCTTGGGGGGGAAATGTATCCATATCATAGTATAACTGTATATACAACAACTTATACAAATGATATAAAAATATTTCATAACCAAAGCAACTACTACATGAATTACTCACAATCCTTAATGATATACTCCAAGTTCTTCCACAATACTAATCAAGTGTCTAAAGAAGCCATCATCACTCAGTCACCATATAGGTAATTCCTGGGGGAAATGCGTTAGAATTGTAGTTACAATAGCTTATACAGAGGATATAAAAATATGTTTTAAGTAATGCAATTGCTACATGAACTATTCACCATATAGGTAACGTCTCAGGGAAATTTGTTAGAACTATATATACAATATCTTATATAAAGGATATGAAAATATGTTATAAGAAATGCAACTACTACATGAACTACTCACAGTCCCTAATGATATAATCAAAGTTCTTCCACAATACTAATCAAGTATCTAAAGAAGCCATCATCACATCCAAAATCACATATTTAAACATACAAGTTGTAGAAAATGAAATTGTTTCATAAATTTTAATAGAATCACATGCTCAGATCTAAGATATAGTTCTTAAACTTTGAAGCCTCTTCTTGATTGAAAATATACTAAACTAATAAGATATAGCTAAAGAGAAATAATTTAAAAACTTCTTGTCACATTCGTTACATAACAATTTGATGCACAACTTGTATAGAAATAAATATCACCTTGCAATACGTCCAAATAAAACAACTGAAGTAAATACTATCAGTCGGTTTTCAATACATTTCGTAATTAAAATAGAGCTAGGAACTTTTGAAGACTACTTCATTGAAAATTAGAAGCATCTTCATTCCTGGTTTTCCAAGCTGGACGTGAATACCCCTCTAGATCACTTGGATTAGCACTGTATTTTTTTCACCATTATCTAGCAATCTCGAGAAAAAATGAGTAAGAAATTTATGAATGAAAACACCTACATACATGTCACAAACATCAGTTCATTTGCAATATCAATTTATACTGTGAGTTGTTGTGATTGTTTTCTTGTGGCTAAAGCTTAGTTTTGGTTGTCACCTAGGTATCATGATTCAAAACTTTGTTATCACCTCAGATCCTTGTAGAATTAGATATATTTTGTGAGTTAATGTGATGTTGTTTTTGTCACAATGATTTAAAAATAAGCTATTCTACCACAATATTGACTTTCTCATTGTCTGTTTTGTTTATGAACCCTTTAAAAAGACCACATGAACATTTGATTTTACACTGTGATCTTTTTCCTCTAAAGCGATCTATGCATCTTTGTCAAGCAAATCGAATCTCAACACTAAGGAGTCATTCTAATATAAAAGGCCATCATAGTAACTTTGATGTTCCAAAACCATCAATCACTTAATTATATTTCTCTAAATATCAACAATTCACAATATGGTAATGCTTGGGGGGAATGTGTATCCATACCATAATATAACTATATATACAACAACTTATCCAAATGATATAAAAATATTTCATAAGAAAAGCAACTACTACATGAATTACTCACAATCCTTAATGAATCCAAGTTCTTCCACAATACTAATCAAGTGTCTAAAGAAGCCATCATCACTCAATCACCACATAGGTAATGCCTGGGGGAAATGTGTTAGAATTGTAGATACAATAGCTTATACAGAGGATATAAAAATATGTTTTAAGTAATGAAATTGCTACATGAACTACTCACCATATAGGTAATGTCTCGGGGAAATGTGTTAGAACTGTATATACAATATCTTATACAAAGGATATGAAAATAAGTTATAAGAAATGCAACTGCTACATGAACTACTCACAGTCCTTAATGATATAATCAAAGTTCTTCCACAATACTAATCAAGTGTCTAAAGAAGCCATCATCACATCCAAAATCACATATTTAAACATACAAGTTGTAGAAAATGAAATTGTTTCATAAATTTTAATAGAATCACATGCTCAGATCTAAGATATAGTTCTTAAACTTTGAAGCCTCTTCTTGATTGAAAATATACTAAACTGATAAGATATAGCTAAAGAGAAATAATTTAAAAACTTCTTGTCATAATCGTTACATAACAATTTGATGCACAACTTATATAGCTATAAATATCAGCTTGCAATACGTCCAAATAAAACAACTGAAGTAAATATAATCATTTGGTTTTCAATACATTGCGCAATTAAAATAGAGCTAGGAACTTTTGAACACTACTTCATTGAAAATTAGAAGCATCTTCATTCCTGGTTTTCCAAGCTGGATGTGAATACCCCTCTAGATCAATTGGATTAGCACTGTATTTGTTTCACCATTATCTAGCAATCTAGAGAAAAAATGAGCAAGAAATTTATTGAATTTCTCGGTTGAAATGGATTAGCACTGTATTTGTTTCACCATTATCTAGCAATCTCGAGAAAAAGTGAGTAAGAAATTTATGAATGAAAACACCTACAGACATGTCACAAACATCAGTTCATTTGCAATATCAATTTATACTGTGAGTTGTTGTGATTTTTTTCTTGTGGCTAAAGCTTAGTTTTGGTTGTCACCTAGGTATCATGATTCAAAACTTTGTTATCACTTCAGATCCTTGTAGAATTAGATATATTTTGTGAGTTAATGTGATGTTTTTTTGTCACAATGATTTAAAAATCAGTTATTCTACCACAATATTGACTTTCTCATTGTCTATTTTGTTTATGAACCCTTTAAAAAGACCACAGGAACATTTGATTTTACACTGTGATCTTTTTCCTCTGAAGCGATCTATGCATCTTCATCAAGCAAATCGAATCTCAACACTAAGGAGTCATCCTAATATAAAAGGCCATCATAGTAACTTTGATGTTCCAAAACCATCAATCACTTAATTATATTTCTCTAAATATCAACAATTGGACAACAGTCACAATATGGTAACGCTTGGGGGGAATGTGTATCCATATCATAATATAACTGTATATAGAACAACTTATCGAAATGATATAAAAATATTTCATAAGCAAAGCAACTACTACATGAATTACTCACAATCCTTAATGACTCCAAGTTCTTCCACAATACTAATCAAGTGTCTAAAGAAGCCATCATCACTCAATCACCACATAGGTATTGCCTGGGGGAAATGTGTTAGAATTGTAGATACAATAGATTATACAGAGGATATAAAAATATGTTTTAAGTAATGAAATTGCTACATGAACTACTCACCATATAGGTAATGTCTCGGGGAAATGTGTTAGAACTGTATATACAATATCTTATACAAAGGATATGAAAATAAGTTATAAGAAATGCAACTGCTACATGAACTACTCACAGTCCTTAATGATACAATCAAATTTCTTCCACAATACTAATCAAGTGTCTAAAGAAGCCATCATCACATCCAAAATCACATATTTAAACATACAAGTTGTAGAAAATGAAATTGTTTCATAAATTTTAATAGAATCACATGCTCAGATCTAAGATATAGTTCTTAAACTTTGAAGCCTCTTCTTGACTGAAAATATACTAAACTAATAAGATATAGTTAAAGAGCAATAATTTAAAAACTTCTTGTCACAATCCTTACATAACAATTTGATGCACAACTTGTATAGCAATAAATATCAGCTTGCAATACGTCCAAATAAAACCACTGAAGTAAATACTATCATTTGGTTTTCAATACATTACGTAATTAAAATAGAGCTAGGAACTTTTGAACACTACTTCATTGAAAATTAGAAGCATCTTCATTCCTGGTTTTCCAAGCTGGATGTGAATACCCCTCTAGATCACTTGGATTAGCACTGTATTTGTTTCACCATTATCTAGCAATCTCGAGAAAAAATGAGCAAGAAATTTATGAATTTTCTGGGCTGAAATGGATTAGCACTTCGTATTTGTTTCACCATTATCTAGCAATCTCAGAAAAAGTGAGTAAGAAATTTATGAAAGGAAACAGTTACGTACATGTCACAAACATTTCGAGCTCATTTGCAATATCCATTTATACCGTGAGTTGTCAGGATTTTTTCTCGCTTTCAAAGCTGCCTCTTGGTTGTCACCTAGTTATCATCATTCAAAACTTTGCTATCATCTCAGATCCTTATAGCATTAGATATATTTTGTGAGTTAATGTGATGTTTTGTTTGTCACAATGATTCAAAATCAGTTATTATACCACAATATTGATTTCTCATTGTTTGTTATGTTTATGAACCCTTAAAAAAAAACCACAAGAACATTTGATTTTACACTGTGATCTCCCTTTTCCTCTCAAGCGATCTATGCACCTTCATCAAGCAAATTGAATCTCAACACTTAACTTTGATAAAACCATCAATCACTTAATTATATTTAAAATATCAATCAATTGGACAACAAACACAATATGGTAACGCTTTGGGGGACATGTATCCATATTATGGAAGATAACCGATATACGAAATCCATACCAATGATATTAAAAATATTTCATGTAAGCAATAAGCAAAGCAACTACTCCATGAACTACTCACAATCCTTTATGCTTTAATGATATACTCAAGTTCTTCCACAATAATCGCGTTCAAATAGGCCATCATCAATTACCACCACATAGGTAATGCCTAGGGAAAATGTGTTAGAATTGTAGATACAATAGCTTATACAGAGGATATAAAAATATGTTTTAAGTAATGAAATTGCTACATGAACTACTCACCATATAGGTAACGTCTCGGGGAAATGTTTTAGAACTGTATATACAATATCTTATACAAAGGATATGAAAATAAGTTATAAGAAATGCAACTGCTATATGAACTATTCACAATCCTTAATGATATAATCAAAGTTCTTCCACAATACTATTCAAGTGTCTAAAGAAGCCATCATCACATCCAAAATCACATATTTAAACATACAAGTTGTAGAAAATGAAATTGTTTCATAAATTTTAATAGAATCACATGCTCAGATCTAAGATATAGTTCTTAAACTTTGAAGCCTCTTCTTGATTGAAAATATACTAAACTGATAAGATATAGCTAAAGAGCAATAATTTAAAAACTTATTGTCACAATCGTTACATAACAATTTGATGCACAACTTGTATAGCAATAAATATCAGCTTGCAATACGTCCAAATAAATCCACTGAAGTAAATACTATCATTTGGTTTTCAATACATTACGTAATTAAAATAGAGCTAGGAACTTTTGAACGCTACTTCATTGAAAATTAGAAGCATCTTCATTCCTGGTTTTCCAAGCTGGATGTGAATACCCCTCTAGATCACTTGGATTAGCAATGTATTTGTTTCACCATTATCTAGCAATCTCGAGAAAAAATGAGTAAGAAATTTATGAATGAAAACACCTACAGACGTGTCACAAACATCATTTCATTTGCAATATCAATTTATACTGTGAGTTGTTATGATTTTTTTCTTCTGGCTAAAGCTTAGTTTTGGTTGTCACCTAGGTATCATGATTCAAAAATTTGTTATCACCTTAGATCCTTGTAGAATTAGATATATTTTGTGAGTTAATGTGATGTTTTTTTTGTCACAATGATTTATAAATCAGTTATTCTACCACAATATTGACTTTCTCATTGCCTGTTTTGTTTATGAACCCTTTAAAAAGACCACAGGAACATTTGATTTTACACTGTGATCTCCCCAGCGTGGGTGGGGGTTTAAAAATTGGAGAGTAAATTGAGCGGTTATTGTTAGAAATTGTTGTATAAGATAGGAAATTTGGATGGTTTGTAGAAAATATGGATGTCATAACAGATATCTATTTTAAATTTTTTAGTGTCAGTCTCGCCACCATGCATATAATATGATCCATTTCAACCGAGAAATTCAATATCTATTTTGAATTTTTTACTCTCTTTCGGCACCATACATCTAATAGGATCCATTTCAGCTAAGAACTTCAATAAATCACTGTGTGAATGATAACTTATGACATCCCTAGCCATTTTATTTGATTGTGGATCAGGTTACAAACTAATAACTTGTGAAATCCGTAGCCATTTTCTTTCATTGTGGATCAGGTTATAAACTAGAATACACTCTCTCTTCATAAGACTCTATAATATATATTGGATGGAGGGAAATGTTATGATAAAACATGTACAAAAACCCTTTAGGGTTGTCTCAACTTACCCTATTGTTAATCACATAGTGTCAATTTTGTAAAACTATAATCTACAGTAAAGACTCAGTGGGTGTTTTCTTTTGTAAGTTTTGTTTGGAATTGAAAAATAATAAAAAAAATTATAAAAGCTAAAATGATGTAGTGAAAAACTTTGTTTAAAATTTCAGAATAAAAACATGAGTAAGTTTGACATTATATAATGTGAAATTAGTCTATGATTATAAAGTAAAAAACATGTAAGTTTTTTAGCCACAATTAGGTCATTAAAGATATGTATATAGTTTCTTTTTAATAGAAGAAATTTGTTATTCATTAACAAAAAAAAATTGGAAAGAGTATGTATATAGTTAAAAACTGTTATGTAGTTAAAATTAAATTTAGTGTTAATTAAGAAATGAGAATTTTGAACATTCATCATTATTGCTCAAGATAAATCATGTCATGTGAAATAATTTGGAAATTTAAAAAAATATCACATATTTTAAAAATTTTCATTATTAATTTAATTTATATTTTAAGAAATACTACTCATGAATAATAAAACAGTTGTAACATAAATAATATATAACCAAAAAAAAATCATGTAATTTTTGAAAAAATAAGATGTTGCAGAAAAAGAGCCATTGTGGAGGAATGGAAATCAAAATTTCCCTCCACAGAAGTAGGTAGTGAAATATTAATGTAATACTACTTCCTTGAGCCTTACAAATCATGAGGCCCATGTTGAAGTTAAGTTAAATACCTTTTCTGACCATGCGAACATGAATGCCTCATGAATAAAGAAATAGATCGTGATTTTCTACCTTCAAAATCAAAGGTTGTTTTGGTGCAGTTCCTCCATATTTAATCTTGATCAATTCCTATTGAGTCACCTATGAATTATTTCCTTTATCATCTTTTAAAATATTCAAAATATCACATTTTTCTTTACCACTAATGTTCCTCATGTCTACCATGTTCTTGTTTTTTCAGTATCGCTTATATGAATTTGCTTTTTTTGTTCTTTGTGCAGACATTAAAAAATGTATGGAGAGGTGGCTTTCATCACTTCAGAGGAATAAAAATAAGGCTATTGAGAAAATAGCTACAACTCCGAGAGAATTTGGTAGCATTTATGGAGTTGGCGAACATGTCTTGTTATGTGGTGTTGGCTACTCGGCATAGCTTTCTTGACCTTGTGTAGAAATGAATTTTTATTTATCTTACATTACATTAACCATAAAATTGCCAACATTCATGGCACACTTTCCATCACATTTGTAGAGAAAATTATAAATGAGTATCACACTTTTCTTTTCAGAGCTAAATGCTCCTATATGCGACAATGATGAATTTCATCACTTAAAAGCAGTGAAAACAAGTTTATTGAGCAAACAACTCCAATACATTTATATAGAAAACTATAACACAGAGTCACACTTTTCTTATGAGAGATAAATGCTCCTATATGAAACAACGATGGATTTCATCACTTAAGAGCAGTAAAAACAAGTTTATTGAGAAAACACCTGCAACACATTTGTAGAGAAAATTATAACACAATATCACACTTTTCTTATCAAATCTAAATGCTCCTATATGCAACAACGATGACTTTCATCAGTTCAAGAGCAGTAAAAACAAGTTTATTGAGAAAAAAACTCTAGCACTGAGAGAGATTTGGAAGCAACCATTGAATTAGTGAACATGTCTTGCTCTATGGTGTTGGATATTGGGCATAGCTTTTTTAATCTTGTATACAAGACTGTAAATTCATGTAGCTTATATTGCATTAACCATGAAATTTTCAACAATTAGGGCACATTTGCCATCACATTTGTAGAGAAAATTACAATAAAGTATTACATTTTTCTTATCATATCTAAATGTTCATATATGCAACAACTACCTTGTGCCTCATAGTTTAAATTTGTGCAAGGAGGAGGAGAGAATGAGTGTCAAGGTGTAAGCTAGAATATGAAGGGAAAGAAGAATCCTGTTTGGGATTTGAGATAGACTCATTCTTTGCACATCTAGAGTAAAGCTTAATAAAACAAAACTCACCATACTTTGAATTTTTTAAATAAAGATCTTAAAAATTAGAATATCAATTTAATACATTATGTAGTTAGAAACTATAACAATTAAGTAATTAAAGGTAATTTTAGTGCTATTTAAGAAATGAGAATTATGAACATTCATTATTGCTCAAGATAAATCATATCTTATGAAATAATTTGGAAATTTCAAAAAAATCACATATTTTAAAAATTTTCATTATTAATTTAATTTTCTATATATTAAGAAATACTACTCATGAATAATAAAACAATTATAACATAAATAATATATAACAAAAAAAAACCATGTATTTTTGCAATAATAAAATAGTTGTAACAAAAATAATATAGAACGAAAAAATATGTATATTTGGATGTATGGAAATTTAGATACATTTTATTAAGTAAAATTTTAAAAGAATAATGGTTATAAACATTTAAAAATAGTTTAATTAAATAATTAATTTAGATCTATATTATTTATCAAAGGGATCAATTCTATTTTTACTTTAAAAGAGGTTTGCATATCAAAACATATGAACATATTGATCTAGTTAAAATGGTCATTACATTATGTCAATCTTTTTATTAAATTTATTTTTTTATTTTTATTTTTGTGTATTTAACAAACTTTTAATAACAACATTTTAATTTAAAAGTCACCAAAACTTAAATTCAATCTAACTTATTAAAAAGAAAAAGAAAAAACTAACATTACAAAAAACATATAAAAACTATTTACTTGTGGATCTAATGGCCTAAAACATTTCAATCGTCTAACATTTGATCCAGTGACTCAAACATAGACACAGTGGCAGCTAGGAAAGTTGTTTTCAAATAATAATGCCTTACGACATAAAAATAAGGGGAAATCATTTTTTAAAATTTAGTTTTTATATATGCTTGTTATGAAATTTATATGTTTTTTTTTTTAATGCCATATTGATTCTTATGTGTTTATCAAAATATGTTTGCATTTTATCATATTTGCATATTAAGATTAATGTTGTTTTACATACGAAAATTTTGATAATTTATTATAATGTTTTATTAAACAATTTATTATAAAAATAATTGAAATTTGAAATAGATTTGCTTTTGTTTTTTTTAATTCCAAATTAATTAACTATTAGTATTATTGGATTTTATGATAATTTAAATAAGAAACGAAAAGAATAGGAACATTATATATATATATATATATATATATATATATATATATATATATATATATATTTTTCATCAACATGTCCAGATACATCACCCCGATTGGGAAAGGGAATTGGAATTGAACCTGTGATGAGTGCTATAACAACCCGCCTCATCACCATTTAACCAAGACCCCACTAACAGGAACATAAAAATATCACCTATATAAACAAACATAATATTTATCTCGGGAACTTAATAGGAGAACCGAACTAGAAGGGATATTATATTTTTCTTTTCTTCAATTATAAAAATGTACCTACAAAGGAATGAGCATGTAGTTACCTTTGAAAAGTTTGTGGCCTGGAGGACTACTATAGAATCCTCTTTCTCATTTGTTATACTTTGAAAATACCACTCTCAAATGTTTTTCTCAAGTTCTATGGAACACATAAAATATAAAAGAATGGAACCTCTTCTCTTCCTAGCAACATGGTATTTAATATATTGCTTGACAGTAATCTAGGGGTTAGCTTTTGCTTCTTCAGCACTTAATTATGATAAGGTTTTGGACCTTCTAGAATTTTCTTGAAGTCCACACATGGCTAGCTCTAGATGTGTGACTAATGGGGGATGATGTGGCTAGTTCGAGATGTGTGACTAATAGGGGATGATATGGCAGCCAGTCGCACATGGTGGTTAACATGGCAGGTTAACTTGTGAGAGGTATGACTTTTTCATATGACCTCTGATCGAGATGATATTTAGAGCTTTAGAAAAGCCTAAAAATGTATATCAACGTTAAGAAAATGTGCATAAATTTTGCACCCTACAACCTCAAAAAGCACTATTTAATACCTCAAAATACATCAAAAAATTCCACATCTAAATTTTCCAAAAAAACCTGCCCCTAAAATAAACTATAAATCAATTTCTCTACATTTTCTTTCCATAAAAAAATATTAAAATAAAAAACAAATAAAATGATTTCAATCCAAGTCACTTCTTATATAATTTTAAAATACCAACTTTGTACCCTAATTATAGTTTTAAAATACCAACTCTATACACTCATTTATCTACATGTCATCACCTCCTTTTAAGTTACTTAGTAAATTAAATATTGTTCAATAAAATGTGGAGTGGTTATGATTTATGGAGGTTTTAAGAGTAAAAAATAAAGATGAAGACATAATTATGATAAAGATCTTGAGGGTTGGAGACAATATTACATAATGTGACTCTTTTAGCCTTGT
The DNA here is from genome assembly GCA_034641835.2 of Pinus albicaulis. Lineage (NCBI taxonomy): Eukaryota > Viridiplantae > Streptophyta > Pinopsida > Pinales > Pinaceae > Pinus > Pinus albicaulis. The sequence goes on along the minus strand of CM076570.1, from coordinate 346,519,856 downwards.
AGATGTAGAAAAAATGATGGTGAGGGTTATAGGGATTTTGAATAGTTGAAGTTTATGTCGCAATTAAGTTACGCTAATTTTTTTTTAATGTGGTATATTTAATATATTTAAATATATTTAAGTATAATATGAGGTGTGTAAAAGTGATTGAGATGAGAAGTTTATATATATAAAATAAAATGATGTAAATAAAGTATTTGAATATATAATATTTTTTTAGTTTTTGAGTTTTATAGTAGTTGATGATAAGATGTATTATTAAGGTATTTTTCGAGTAAAAGTTATAGAATCAAATCTTAATTTACCTATGTTTATAGTAGGGCATTTGAGGATATCTAGTGGTTATAATGACCATATTTTGGAAAATTGTGAATATCTAGTGGTTATAAGGGTCTCTATTGGAGTAGACTTAAGGGTCTCTATTGGAGTAGACTTTTTATCACTTAAATATGAGTTTGAATTAATTGTGGGTACTTAGTGGTTATAATTATATTAGTCAAAACAAACTTTTGTCATGAGAGTATCTCTAGTTACAAAAATAATAATAATAAGTTTTTTAGTTGCATTTTCAATAAGACATTAAATTGTAATTGGAGACAATATTTAGTTTCATGTTGAAATTGAGGTTAGATGTTATTATAAACCATATGACCTTTTTAGATACAACCTTAATGATATCTAAACGAGTATTAACTTTCTTATAGGTACTATTTATGCTAAAACTACCTTTTGTTAGTGAAAAAATACATCAAATTGCTTTTGATTAATTAAAATTAGCTCATTTTTTTAAAATGTAAATAATCAAGTTAATGTTATAAAACGTAAAGCTATATAAAAAAATGCAAAATTTCCTTTTTATAAACCATTAATATTATAAAACCTAAACTATATAAAAAAATCAAAATTTCCCCTAATATAAACCATTAATAAAGTAATAAATGACTTTTAAGTAACTTATTTTTTAATAACAATATCAAATAAAACTTATTCACATAACAATCACTAATAATTATCAAACTTTTAATAAACAAATAAATTATAATAAATATTATTAAAAAATTCAGATAATTTATAATTCCATAAAATATAATTATTAAAACCTTATCAAAAGTGGAATATCCTTTTAAAATACCATGAAGTATAGATTTGAACTAGATAAAGTTTGGAAAAATATTTCGAGTCTATTTGTCCAAACTTCCTTCGAATGTGCATTTTGGATCTCCCCGTGAGTGTTTCTATTAATTCCTATTATGGTGGATGGCACGATAGAAAGGTTCCTTAACAAAGGGGTTGATCAAAGGCTATCATAGGAATCTTTGCTATGAGGTTTGATAACTCAACTTGAGCGAATATGGTAGTCAAACTTCATGTCAATCATGATCACCAAATTGAAAGGTTTTTGTTTGTTTTTTTTAATAATAATAATTTGAATTTTTTTTCACAAATTTCATATTTATCATGATTTAGAACACAGTGAAAGAGAGTTTATATTTTTATATTTTTTATTTAAGTTACAAGTTTTAAAATATATATATATATAATTTTAAAAATTATAAATCATATAAAAAAATTATTTTATGTAGTCTAATTTTAATAAAATAAATTTTTGAAAAAAATTTAAAACATATAAAAATCATAAAATTTTCACACTAATTCTTTTAAATCATTTTACTCCTAAACTTCCTTAAAGGCAATTTTCTGGATATAGGATTGTTATGTAGAGTGTACGGATGGCGATGTAGGGAAATACTAACACAAAATTGCATTCCATGATTCTTTGTATGATGGGGATCCCATGCATGGAGCACGTGAAATGCCACCATCTTTGCAGATATGGTGTATGGCCACTTGGTTAAAATTTAAGGTGTGAGTGGATGTATTTATGATAGGTTTAATCTATAATGTATCTATAATGTTAGGTATATTATTTTTTTATCAAATATTAAAATTAATTTAAAATAATTTAAATAAAAGGAGGATTTAATGTAATAAAATGGGGGACAATTTAAGAATTTATAAAGCAAAAAATACTATTGAGAGAAAAATCATGTTATATTGGAGGAATATTTTTAACTATTAAAACTAAAGTTAAGAAAAGGTCTATGATGATTTGAAGCTAATAATATTTTGGATTAGCAATATCTAACTAATTTACTTACCAATTTGAAATTATTAAAAGGAGTATTGTTTGCTTATATGTAAGAATGTTAAAAATAGAAATTAATCAATCACAAACAAAACAAAAAAACTAATATTAAAACTAATATTTCATTCTCATAAACAGTGAAACCCTAAATCATAAAAGAAAAAGACTAATATCTCATTCTCATAAACCATGAAACCCTAAAAGAAGCTTTGTGAATTTCTAAGAAAAACATAAAAACACCTTATGATTTTATTATAAAGAGCATATATGAATAGAAGTTCTCACTGGTTTTATATTTTAAAGAACACCTCTAATGAGTAGGGTGATTCTTCAAAATGTGACATTGATGGGAATAGACTCTAATTTGTCCTAGAGGCTCACAGGTTGCAAAAAACACTAAACTATAATATATAAAGAATCTTGATGAAATAAGAAAAAATAAACTATGATATATAAAGAATATATAAAGAATTTTGGTAAAATAAATGATATATAAAGAATCTTAATAAAGTAAAAACATAAAATATAAGATTGAAATTTAGAAAAAAAATTTATAAAATTTATAAATATGTATTGAAATATTGTTTATTTCTTTCTTAAAAAATACTAAAAGTTTTTAAAAAATGTTGGGTAGAAATCCTTATATTCATAACCAATTTCCAAATCTTAAAAATATTGAATTTTTTTTATAAACTCATTAAATAATAAAATTAAAAAAATTAGATAATAAGAACACTTTAAATAATAAAAACTCTATAAACTACGTAATTGCACCCTACCAAATTTATAACTACTTCTAGATTACAAAAGCTACGTAAGTCCACCCTACCAAATTTATAACTTCTAGATTCCAAATAAAATATTAGGAAGGCGGGCAGAATTTTTCTCCAAAAAGTATCAACTCGTGTTAAAAACAAAATGGCTACTCCGATTTTTTTCATCTCGTGTTAAAAAACAAAATGGCTAGTGCCTTACCCTACCCAATTTATAACTTCTAGATTCAAATAAAATATTTGAAAGGCGGGCAGAAATTTGCCCCAAAAAACAACTCGTGTTAAAAAACAAAATAGCTCATACCTAATCTCAGAGCGAAGGAATCCACCGACCACCTCAACGTCTGCCCATCTTTATTGTCTACGTCTGCCCATCTTTATTGTCTAGTGTAGATGCTTTGAATATCTCATATTTCTTTTTCAAAAGTGACTAAAAATTTTAAAATATAAGATAAGAAATGTATGTAATACTTTTATTTTTGATTATGAGTCTATATCCATCTAATTTTGGATCTATCATGCTCGGAGAGGGATCAAATCTCTCGAGGTGCAAACTTATTTTTTGAGTGTAAAACTTGAGGAAAAGTTTGCATTTGAGAGATTTGATCCCTTTAAGCGCATGATAGATCCAGAGTTAGATGGATCTAGGCTGGTTCAGTTGGAGGCATCAACGTCACATTTTTCAGATTATTAAAATTTTTGTATATTTTTTAGATGTAAGATGGATCTAGGTTGGTTTCAGTCTTGTGCTGCCAAGGAAAATCTATCAAAGATATGATTAATTTTATCAATAGTATGTAAATATATCAAATATTAATATAATCATTTTAAATATGCTAAATATTTCTGAGATTAACTTGGTCATTTTAATTTTAAATTTTCTTAGTTACCTCAGTTTGTTGAGATGATAATTATTGTTAATAATTATAATGATGAAAAATGATGAAATATTTTTTTTAAATGCAGAGTGACAATAATAGTGTTGAAAGATAGAAAATGTGAATAATAAGAACGTACTTATGTTACAAATAGTCTTCATTGTGATCAATGTCAAACTATTTTCTTCTACTATTCTTATTTCCTCCCTTGTTAGTTTTGTTATCTTTTCATATCGATTATATGAAAAAGAAAATTTAAATCGTAAACCATTTAAATCTTTAGCTCAAGCTGTTGTAGTAAACATGATACCTTGTCTCTCTTGCTCTCCAATATTAATAGCTTAAATTACTATAACACAAAAATCAATCTACATTGAAAATAACTTTTTGTGCTTACACTAAAATCAATGCATATATTATTAATCCAATCACTTTAAAATTAATGTACCGGCATATATCCAATTACATCAAATCATAAATCAACATATACATTGAAATCAATGCATTTAATGCAAGCAATCAAATAAGATTAGAAAATAACTTCTACATTGAAATCAATTCACCTAATGCAATCAATCAAATAAGATTAGAAACCAACATCTACACTGAAATCAATGCATTTACTCAAAGCAATCAAATAGGATTAGAAATCGCCATCTACACTGAAATCAATGCATTTAGCGAAAACAATCAAATAGTATTAGGAATAATCTACATTGAAATCAATGCATCTAGTGCAAGCAATCAAATATAATTATAAATCGACGTCTAAATTGAAATCAACACATCCAGTGCAAGCAATAAAATAGTATTAGGAATCATCACCTACACTGAAATCAATGCATCTAGTGCAAGTAATCATATATCATTAGAAATAAATATCTACACTAAAATCGATGCATCTAGTGCAAATAATCAAATAGGATTATAAATCACCATCTCCACTTAAATCAATCCATCTAGTGCAAGAAATATTCTTCCCTCTCTCCACCCTCCATCCATATCTATATCACCATCCATCTCTTTTTTTTGTCTCTATCTCACCCCCCTAAACACACACGCTCTCGCACTCCATATATATCATTCTCTTTGTCGATCACCCTCTCTCCCCATCTCTCTTTTCTTCCCTCTCTTCCCCTTCTCTCCCTCTCCTCCGCTAATATCTCTCTTTCCTCCTTTTGTCCTCTCTCTCTCTCTCCATCTTCCTTATCACTCTCTCTCTCTCTCTCTCTAGGAACCAACATCTACACTGAAATCAATGCATTTACTCAAAGAAATCAAATAGGATTAGAAATCGCCATCTACACTGAAATCAATGCATTTAGTGCGAACAATCAAATAGGACTAGAAATCATCTACATTGAAATTAAGTCATCTAAATTTGATAATCAAATATAGTATAAATTATGACATCAAAATTGAAATCAACACATTAGGTGCAAGCAATCAAATTGTATTAGAAATCACCACCTACCACTGAAATCAATGCATCTAGTGCAAGTAATCAAATATCATTAGAAATAATATCTACACTAAAATCGATGCATCTAGTGCAAATAATCAAATAGGATTAGAAATCACTATCTCCTTATGTCGATCCATCTAGTGCGAAAAATATTCCTCCTCTCCACCCTCCATCCATATCTATATTCCCCTCCATGTATTTTTGTCTCTCTATCTCACCCCCAACACACACGCTTTTGTACTCCATATATATCAATCTCTTTTTCAATCACCTCCTCTCCCCATCTCTCTCTTCTTCCCTCCTCTTCACCTTCCATCTATATCTCTATATTCCCCTTCTCTCCCTCTCCCCCATTAATATCTCTCTTTCCTCCTTTTGTCCTCTCTCCCTCTCTCTCCATATTCCTTATCACTCTCTCTCTCTCTCTAGAAACCAACATCTACACTGAAATCAATGCGTTTACTCAAATAAATCAAATAAGATTAGAAATCGCCATCTACACTGAAATCAATGCATTTAGTGCAAACAATCAAATAGGATTAGAAATCATCTACATTGAAACCAATTCATCTAGTGCAAGTAATCAAATATAATTATAAATCGACATCTAAATTGAAATCAACAAATTCAGTACAAGCAATCAAATTGTATTAGAAATCACCACCTACACTGAAATCAATGCATCTAGTGCAAGTAATCAAATATCATTAGAAATAAATATCTACACTAAAATCGATGCATATAGTGCAAATAATCAAATAGGATTATAAATCACCATCTCCACTTATATCAATCCATCTAGTGTGAAAAATATTCTTCCCTCTCTCCACCCTCCATCCATATCTATATCCCCCTCCATCTCTTCTTTTTTGTCTCTCTATCTCACCCCCCTAAACACACACACTCTCGCAATCCATATATATCAATCTCTTTGTCAATCCCCTCCTCTCCCCATCTCTCTCTTCTTTCCTCTCTTCACCTTCCATCTATATCTCTATCTTCCCCTTCTCTCCCTCTCCCCCGCTAATATCTCTTTTTCCTCATTTTTTTCCTCTCTCCCTCTCTCTCCATCTTCCTTATCACTCACTCATTCTCTCTCTCTCTCTCCACCTTTCTCTCTCTATGTCTTTCTTCTTACCTACCTCCCCTTCCCCCTCCAAGTCCATCTCTCTTTCCCTCCCTCTCTCCACTCTCTCAAATCCTCTCTCTTCCTTCCTCTCTTTCCCTTTCTCTCCCATCTCTCTCTCCCTCTCTCTCTCTCTTCACCCACCAACTATGTTACTATATCCCTCCCTCTCTCTTTATATCTCCTTCTCCCCCCTTATCTCCATCTCTCCTTATTTGTCTCTTTATCTCAGCCCCAAACATACACGCTCTCTCTCTGTCTCTCCCTTGTCACTCCTTCTCTCTCTCCACTTCTCACTCTTTATATTTCTTATTTCGTACATCTCTCCCCCTCCAACTCCATCTCTCTTATCGATCCCTCTCGTCCTTCCTCTCTCTCTCTCTCCCCTAAATCCCTCTCTCTTCCTTGATCTCTCTCTCTCTCTCTCTCTCTCTCTCTCTCTCTCTCTCCAATACTCTCTCTTCCCCCATCACTCTCCTCCTCTCTCTCCCTTTCTCTCCCACCTTTCTTTCTCTCTTTTCCCTCGAATCCTCTCTCTTCCCCCATATCTCTCTCTCTCTCTCTAATCCTCTCTCTTCCCCCATCCCTTTCTTTCTCTCTCTCTTTCCACCCCTCTCTCTCTCCAACTACATTACTATATCCCTCCCTCTCTCCTTCTCTCTTCTTCTCTCCCCCCTTCTTTCCATACATCTTACTTTGTCTCTTTATCTCACCCCTAAACATAAACACTCTTTCTCCATCTCTCCCTTATCACTCTCTCTCTCTATTTCTTCTTAGTTATGTAAACTAATGAACATAAATATTCGTAAATATAAAACAGATTATGGAGTAAATATGAAAAGAAGTTTTATTTACTTACCATACCTCTAGTTTATTTATATTTTTATTTATTTACCATACCCCTTTTCTTTACTATGGTATTTGGCCCATAGGTTTGTTATATAATTATATTTTTATTTATAATCCTATTTGATATATTGTTATTTATTTACCTTACCTCTTTATACCTCTTTTATATTTATTTATTTATTTACCATACCTCCTTATACCTATTTTATATTTATTTATTTATTTATCATACCTTTTTATACCTCTTTTATATTTATTTATTTACCCATGGTATCAATATTAAAACCTCTTTTTAAAGTTTTTTTAAATATAAAAAGTTTATGGAATAAATATAAAAAAAAAATTATTTATTTACCATACATCTAGTTTATATATATTTTTATTTATTTACAATAGCTCTGGAGTAAGTATAAATTCATTTTACAAATATTTAATTAAAAGAAATATTAAAAAATTTTGGATTTTGATTGTTTTTGTTGAATTAACTCTTTTCCTTTGATTTAGGAAATGGTATTGACTTTAGTAAAGAGTAAAGATGTTTAAAATTTTACTTAATTTGGAAATTCAATATGGTAATTTTTTTTGTTAAAGGTAAATTTATGATCCATTCAAATTCACATATATAATTTACTATCCATTCAAATTATATAAATAATACATAATTGTATTAGAAATTGATATATGTTCTAGCACAATGCTATTTTTATTTTTTAATTTAAAACTTAAGTCGACATTTTGTATGAGAACGTGACATACCTGACATCGGGGTCAAACTAGGCTGTAGATGCGTCTCTCGGCGCAATTAAAGAAAATTTGAATTATAAAAGTTTTACTCCCAAAATATCAAACAGATTTAAAATAATAATCTTTACACACCCAAAATCCATCCAAATCTGGAAAAAATCCCAGATGAATATGGAACTTTACCTCCCTGAAAATGAACACGACAGAGGATTAAGTTTATCTGCGATTAATATATTGAGTAGTTTTTAGTGTGATTTTTTAAAAGTTTTTTTTGGTGAATTTTTCTAGTCTAATTTTTCTAAATTCTAGTGAGAATTGATTGAAAACAAAAATTTGATGAGTAATCTTACATAATAAAAATGTTCTAAATATTTTTTAAAACACTAAATCTATATATAAAATAAAAAAACCAGTTTAAATAACAAAAATCAAGATTTAACATCAAACTTTTTTACCAAATTCTAACACCAAAAACTCACACTAAAAACAACTCCTTAATTCACGCCCCTCTGTAATTTCCAGAACTCACGTATGCTTGCAGTGGTGGGCACGACCAGATGGTCCCCTCAACGCATTTATGGTAATGGCACGATGCATCCAACACCATATATGCCCTTTTCACCAATTACGCAACACACAGGAAAAATTGACATCGCGGCGGGGCGGCGCGCATCCACGTCACATGTCGATTTCGATGGACCCCACCAGGGATGGGATTTGAAGGCCAAATAACTGGTCACCCGGTGATTTGACAATTTGTTTGTTAAATACCATTAAAATTTTATAAAATCATTTAAATTTTTACTCGGAATTATAAAAATAAAATCATTTAAATTTTTACTCGGAATTATAAAAATAAGTTGAAAAGTTATGAAAACCATCCAATTTAACCAATAAATCTGTTTTGAAATTCCAACCTAAACCACACTGAAACAACCCGGAAATACAACGAAGTTGTCTGTACAATCAAAATTTCGCCTTGAGTTTGGCCAGTAAAATAATATTTCTGGCAATCCCATGTGAAAATCATAAATTCGCGGAATTATGATTTTAGACCTAACTGTTATATAGATTGGGACCTAGGGCATAATTTTAATATACATTTTTAAATATTTCAGATGTCACTTAGATTTTAAAATATTTTGAAGTTTCTAATTAATTAGATTTTAAAAAAAATTAGAATTTATAATAAGATTTTTTTTTAAATAAATAGTTGAAAAAATTATTATAATCTATTAAGGATTTCTTGTTGCCACCTGGAATGACTTCAGTAGTAGTTAGTAAAAAGCAAGCTTTCACTTCTATAAATGTCTCTCGAATAACTTGTAATCTCCCGTCTTGAAGAACTTTTAGCGTTGGTAGACAACACATTTTTTTTTCAATGTTCATTCGTTGTTTGCTGCGGTGCCCGACTTCCGGCTCTTTTCTTCCCACGGATTCCACGTGCCGCCTGCGTTCATGAGTTTCACATGCGTGAACCGCCGTCAATTAATTCCCGGCGGCCTGCGGGAGGTGAGAAATGCCATCGTTACAGGTGGCTCATGGACGGTGACTAACATGCAGCAAGATGTCGAGGATGTGACGTGAACGATGCGCAACGGGGACCAGATGTATACGCGTATTTAGTACAGCGATTACTCTTTTGCGTGGGCCCACCGTCGTTCGTGATCACATGGGTGCAAGCCGACCAGCCTGGCGTCCGCCATTTTTTCGTTTCTTCTATGAAAGCTGCGACATGGAGGATGAGGCATGGCATTGCATTGCATGGATCATGGTCCCCCTCTCTCCACGTCATTTTGGGGGAGTGAGAGTAATAATTTTATGTCTCTTTCAATTAGATGTGAATTTTATCTTTCTATCCAAGAAAAATACAAGATAGAGACAAGTCATGCCACTCAGCCATAAAACAATCATGGAATTTTCTCATTGAGTGATATTTCAATTCGGTCTTAATTATAATTTGGGTCCAATAGCCTTGGCATGTAAATGAGTTCGTTGGTCAAGGCTTCGGTTTTTATTAGGTTTAGGTTTAAATATTATTGAGAGGGATTTAGTGTAAGAGTTAATGGTTAACGTTACACTCTTTGAAAGGATATTGGGTTTATTTAGGTCTACATAAATTTTTTATAGCATTATGTTTGAACAAATTATTTTTCCAATCAATATATGATTTAGAGAAAGAAAATTATATTGATTTAAATAAATTATTATGATATATATGTTTAAAAAGAGTGAAGGATTATTCCCCTTGAAAGAAGAGTAAGTATTTTATTTTTCTAACCATTCTAAAATGTGATATTATTAAATATATCAAAATTTTCAGTAGGATTTCTAAGAGGATGCAAGTTAATGTGATATTATTAAATATATCAAAATTTTCAGTAGGATTTCTAAGAGGATGCAAGTTTTGAAATTATAATGGTTTCATTAATTTGTGAAAAAAACTAAATTCAAAGAGGAGTAGAAATAACACAAATTAAAATGGTCTCAATAATGTGAGAAAGTTTCTAGAATTTAAGAATCTTTTCATTAGTGCATTAATTTTAAAAATTGTAAATCTAAATGAAGACTTTGTTGTGTATAAAATGGAGGACTAGGTGAATTTTCTACACAAAAGAATCACATGGTGTGCTATTAATCATGAAAGAAAAATAAACATGAGAAAAACAATGTAGCTCTTGATTTGAAACTTGTTGTTTGATCCAAAATGAATCATTATATAATTTGTCATCTATCTTGGTAGTTTCTAGAAGGAAAATATCAAAGGAATTGGCTTGCAAGACCCCTTTTAGTAATAATTCTTAGTTTGTAAACTTAGGGTCGTGAACCTTTTAGAGCTTGTGGCATCAAATGTCACTTTTTGGCATTAAAAATTTGTGAACATGGTTCTTATCCCCTCAACATTGTTCTACACACCCATACCTTTCCAATGGTGCAAAAATCACATCAATCAAAGCTTGTGTGTGGAAGTTATAACCCCCGCAAGTTGACCTACCTTGTTGACCAGTATGGTACCAAGTGTATGCCACAATAGACCTAATTACTCATATATGTGGGGTTAGAAAAGTGTGGAATTTCAATTATATTTTAGAAGATCGAAAACCTAACACGAATTGAAGGTTGAGTCATGCAAAAACAACAACTCTAGATGGATATCAATCTATGTTTAATGCCATGTCACTAGGAAGAGGGATTTTTCCATTCTTTTACCATTGTAGTTCTTCCATAGTTGAATAGAGCATCTAGGTGTAGAATTTGAGAACGTAATATAGGATGAAGAATATTCTATAGTATCCATTCAGGGCATAGTGTCGTATGCAACTCCATAGTGAGTGTCCCTTTCTTTGCATTTGCATTTTCATAATTGAAGAAAGACAACGTAACACATGTTTCACCTTCTCGTTGGGTTTCCTCCTGTATTGAATTTCCTATGATACATCATGTGTTCATTTGTGTGAATGGTGTGTTCATTTTCTTGTTCTTTCATTTTCATCTTTCAATTATTTTCATAAAATCAAAGCAATAAGCTACTTCTAATAAATTTGAGATCTAAGAAAATAAACCTATGTAATAAAATATTTTAGCATAATACAAGATCAATTTTGACGAACTATTGTATTGGACATGCAAGATAGTTTACAAATCATATTGGCATCATAACAATTTTCTTTGGGGTTTTGTGGGAAGTTGTAGGATCTATGAATCAACCTAGAAAGGAAGTCACATAACCCTAGCCATGGAAAAAGGAGTCTACTCATAACAACCTTCATAATGCAATGGAAGAGAGATTTGTAAGACTCACGAAGAACAAGTTGTTGATATCTCTTGCAACTTGGGCCTCCACATGGTTTCTTTAGAAAACAAATTTAGATGTTTTCAGGAAGGTTGGTGGCTTTAACTCATAAGGTCAATCAAATGAGAATTTGGGAGATAGTGAAAACCCAAAAAAAGAGTTGAAAAAGAGCCCAAGAATGAGAAAACCAATTTTAGTGCCATCACTCCTTCATAACCTTTGTTTAAAATGGGAACTAAAGTGGACATCGAGCCATACCAAGGCGAGATTGATGTTATTAAGTTTAATAATTGGTTGGAATAGTTCAAATTGCATTTAAGTGTCCATTATATAGATGTAGAGCATAAAATTTCTTTTGTTTGACTCAAACTAGAGAGTCATGCACTAAGGTAGTGGAAAAACCACACATAAACACTTAAGCCAAAGGGTGATCCATTAGCAACTAAGTTAAAGGAATTCAAAACAATTATTAGGTCCCAGTTCTACCCTATTGGGTATGTAGAGGAGCAACATATCCAATGTAATAAATTTATGCATGGGTAAGAATATAGTGTGTAAGAGTACATGATCCAAATCTTGGTTGAAATGGACCTCTTGATGCAATTTTGTTGATAACTTCTGCTATAGGTGATGAAATAAAATTCCGTAAAATACCCATTTGACGTATATAAGAGATATTTCCATCCATACAAGGCATTTGAAATTTTATGACCTGTGGAGTGAGAAAATGATTCCACAAACTCATAGTATGTGCGACAGTGCAATGTTCCAGACATGTGTAACTTCAATTGCATATATCTGTCAAAACAAGAAATGAAATCAAATCCTGTAAAAAACCCAATTGAGATAATAAAAAATACTTTTAAATGAGATATTTTTCAATCTCTAATATGATCTTTAGAGACTGTGGAAATTGCATGAAGTTTTCTGAATATTACTGTAAAACATTGAGACTGAAATGTGTTTGAAATCCTCATTCCCATTAAGTCGTAAACTGAATATGGATTTATGCAGGAACACAATAAATACATAAATAAACATAAACACATAGATGCAACATAAATGAAATTCCATTTCATTAATGTCAAATGACTAAAATATGCTTACAGATAGAATGGACATAAACTAGCTAGGGTGATGGTAGCTTATCTTTGAGAAGAGATGTGGCGCCTACATGCCTCTGAATTGTGTTGCAATGGGGCTAAAGGGCCTTTTTATTATTGAACAATAAAAGAAAACGATAAACAACCAAAACCCTAACCCGAGGAGATGTAACACCAAGAGTTTATGGGCCCCGTTGCGGTTAGTTGGGCAACCAACTTCTCGAGGTCGTAACTTGGTCATATTATCTCCATTTGGCATGTATGATACCTCATTGGAAATATATCTCCGAGGACTACACCATTTAGGGCCTCAAAATGGATTCAGAAGTTCAGGACCCGAACGCTGCTAAAAATATTAAATAAGAAAAATGATGAAACTGACTAGGTGGAATAGGTGGGTGGCCAACAATATCCACCTGGATCATTCCTCCCCCCTTAGGAAGCAATTGTCCCCATTGCGTGCAGAGCCTCCATGAGGTGGGGAAATTTCTGCTGAACCTGGTCCCTATTGAACCACTTTCCTTGGTGAAGGAGTTGGCCTGCTTTGACTACTCGGTATAGTTGTATCCTTTTGCAAATGTAGCCAAACCGTGTCGCTCACCTGGAAATTGTGTGGCACCCGATGTTGATCATGGCACTGCTTGTACTTGGCATTGGATTTCTCCAAGATTTCGTGGACCTGCTGGTGGACATCATGGATGTGTTCAATAAATATGGTTGCTTTATCAGCCTCAAATAGTACACGTGTGGATTCTGTCTGTGTGGTTGCATGAGGTATGGAAACATCAGGCAGTGGCGCAACTGGGGTCAGATCAATGGAGTGCTTGACCTGACAGTGTAGAGGAACCTCTGTGTCCATATGTTGTTTTCATGTATGGGAGCCCTGTTTGGAGGTTGTGGCCACAATGTTCTTCTTGCCCTGTGGGAGAATTGTAATGAAAACAAATTTCGTAGTTTGGGAATAATCTTTCTATGTTGCTTTGCATTAATCAAAGAGATGGCGGTAGGTAGTAATACCTCCGGTATCCTGTACAAGTTATTTCCCAAAGTAATAATAATAGAACAAGGCCTAGAATCATACACAACATGTCTCTTCCACAAGTATGGTTGGCCCAATAATACATTGGACATGTCAAGAAGAGAAACATCACGCAGTACCTCATCCATAAAGGGCTTGATGTTGTACAACAGGCAGCACTGCTGGATGATGCAAAGATCTCTTCCTTGGTGAAGCCACCCGATGGTATACGAATGCGAGTGTGTTGTGGTCAGTAGGCTGAGACACTTCACAACCTTTGCTGAAATGAGATTATTTTGGCTTTCGCTATCAACAAGGAATTGCAGTGGATAACCCTTCACCCAAATCTGCGAATGGAAGAGGCGCTCCCCCTCCTCTGTATCCTCAGGATCCTCCCTCTGGAGCTTGGTGGTGAAAATAGTGGCACTAGGATCCGCATCAAATGATATGCTTCCATCTATCATTTCCCTTGTCTAGTTCTGACTCAGAATTAGAACATGCATCTAATTCGAATGCCTTCAGTTCGACCACCAACGATTGTATGGTCTGACACTCGCTTGTGTTGTGAGTGGAGTTGTTATGAAATTCATACCACTTCCCTGTGTCATTTTTTGGCTTTGTGGTGTTGTTCTAAGTCACCCCGCTTTGGCTTGCCCCTTGTTCTATGGTTGGGGGCACCTTTCCCCGGCTTCGGATTCGCAGATCCAAAGTCTCGCTTCTTCTGCATAAATTTCTTCTTGATCTTGGCGTCATATCGATATGCCGCGCTAAGCGAGGTAATGTCGAGGAACTCTATTCCCTCCTGAATGTATCTATGCAAACAGTTGCGGTACTTGAGCACCAAATGTCTCTCTGAATCTTTAATACCCAACTTTGTGCGCACGGTATGGAACAAATTTGTTAGCTCGTGCACATCGTGATCCCTCTAATGCCGCAGTGTGGTCCATTGAATGTACTTGTCCTCATAGCTCACCACGGGGTAATATTGTTCCTTAATTTCGTCTTGGAAAGAATTCAAAGTAGGTGCAGACGAGAACAAAGAGGGTTCCCTCTCGTTCTTTTGCTCACAATAATTTTCCCACTAGTATTTGACATGGGGGGCGGCTTTGAGGAGTGAAAAATTAATCTTTTCTCGGTCAGAGAAATCATGGATTGAAAAATACCCTTCCAACAAATTAAACTATCTATCTACAACGTTTGCATCTATCTGGCCTTCAAATGAAGGAATGTCGAAGTTGACCTGTACCTTGAAAGGAGTGGTGCCTCTAGAATGGTTGTTGGATGCAGATGTGTCACCAATGGGCAAGAGTTGAAGGATTTGGGAAATTTTATCCATCATCGCGTTCCTTTGTTTCCGGATGGCCTCCTCAAGCAATATTTTGATAGGATCTCTTGCTCCCTCCTCGTTATTTTCTTTTGCCATGGGAGGCCATCAGGGTTTGTGAGGCTGATATTGCAAAGGTTCAACCAGATTGAGTCCTAACTCCTTATACCTCTACCTCGTTGTGGATATGCAAAGAAATATTGAGAAAGAGCATACTTCTTTGATACCACTAATCCAGATCTTGGTTGAAATGGACCTCTTGTTGCAATTTTGTTATAGGGGATGAAATAAAATTCTGTCAAATACCCATTTGAGTATTGAAGAGATATTTCCATTGATATAATAAATTTGAAATTTGATGACTTGTGGAGTGAGAAAATGATTCCACAAAATCACAGGACACGAGACGACGCAATGTTCCAGATAAGTGTAACTTCAATTGCGTATATCTCTCAAACCAGGATACGAAATCAGATTTCGTAAAAACCCCATTTTAGATAGTAAAACATTATTTCAAATGACATATTTTTAACTCTCTAATATGATATTTGGAGATGGTGGAACTTGCATGAATTTTTTTTGAAGATTACTGCAAAACATTGAGACTAAATGTGTTTCAAACCCTCATACCCAAAGAGTCATAACTTGAATATGGATTTATGCAAGAATGCAATAAAATACATAAATAAACATAAACACATAGATGCAATAGAAATAAAACTTCATTTCATTAATGTAAAATGACTGAAATATGCTTACAGACATAATGGACATAAACTAGCTAAGGCGATGGTAGCTTATCTCTGAGAAGAGATGTGGCGGTTACATGCCTTTGAACTATGTTATAATGAGGTTCAAGGGTCCTTTTATTATTTAACAATAATAGAAAACCCTAAACAATGAAAACCCTAACTCGAGGAGATGTAACACCAAGAGTTTATGGGCCCTGTTCGGGTTAGTTGGGCATCCAACTTCCCAGGGTCGTAACTTGGTCATATTATCTCCGTTTGGCGCACATGATACCTTGTTGGAAAGATATATCCAAGGAATACGTTGTTTAGGGCCTCAAAATGAATTCGGAAGTTTAGGTACTGAAAAAAATACTAAAAATAGCAAATAAGAAAACTAATGAAACTGACTAGGTGGAATAGGTAGGTGGCCACCAATATCCACTTGGATAAGTACACCATCAAACTTGGGAGTATGGAAGCCATGTTGAGTATCTCTCTTGAGAACCTAGACATACTCCTCAAGTATCTAATGGGTCTACATAATCATTTTGGAAACCAAGTGACACTCTTCAAACCATGTACCATTGATAAGGCCTATGTGAAATCATAGTACGTAGAGAACATAGGCATTAAGAAAGGATAGCCAAGTGGTTTTAAATAGAGATACTGCTAAGATGATTCCAATGAGGGGAAGAAGAAGTGGAAAGGAAAAGACAAGAAAATTAAAATCAACACACATAAATCCAAGGATCCAAGCAACCGTCACAACTATTGCAATATCAATAACCACACCAAAGATAAGTGTTGGAAGCTACATCTAGTGCTGAAACTAGAGAACCATATGAAGGATTTCAAGAAGAAGAAGTTGTTAGAAATTGATTTAGGAAACATGGAAGAAATAAACTTTAATGTTGATGAGAAATTTTTCTGCATTGCAATGTAGAAGGAGGTGAATATAAATATCCTTCATCATAAGGAGGAGTAGGACATGAAAAAAATATTCCATTTTAAGATCCAGGTTAAAAAGACCAAAGTGGATGATCTTTACAATTTTGGTTCACAATCCAACCTCATAGTAATGGATTTAGTTAGCAAGATTGAATTAGAATTTCATGACCATCCTAGACCACATCCATTAGGATGGGTAAATAAGGATGTTGAGCTCAAGGTCATAAAACAACGTAAAATTAATTTTTCTATAAATGCATATTTTATTGATGAAGTGAAGCTAAATGTAGTACCCCTTGACATGTGTGGTGTAGTGTTTGGAAGTTCCTATATGTATAAGAGGGATGTGATCTTCATGTGAAGAAGAAACCAATGCCACCTTGTCAAGGATAAGAAGTCTTATATCATCCATGCATAAAAAGATGTATCCAAGATATTTCTAGTATATTCCAACCAAGCCAAAAGGTTGATAAATTATAGTAAAACGTATGTGTTACTTTTCTTAAAAGAGACTTAGTTGAGTGATAAATCAATCATAGTAAAAGCATCCTTGGAGGGATGTACCAAAGAGTAGAAATATCAATTGGAGGAGTTGTTGCAAGTGTATATAGGAGTGTTATAGAAGTATACAGGTTTACCTCTTATGAGGGATATGGAACATGAAATACAAGATTTTACTAATTATCTGTTACCAAATATTGGGATGAGTAGGAAGTTTGTTTTGGAAGCGGAAAAAGTGAAGAAATATTTGCAGTAGCTATTGGAGTGAAGGATAATTTGACTAAGCACCTCACCTTGGGTTCACCTATCATCGTAGTACCCATGAAGGATGGGATTCGGAGAATGGGTATCAATTATTGAGTTTTATTAATAATGTTGGGGTTCCCATGTTTTGGCAAGTTTGGCAATACCAAAAGATGAGACAACATCAGAACCACTTTCAGACCTTAGGATCTAGCCCTCCTGGGTCCAGAGAGGGATCTCTTTGTATAGGCAAAGGTATATGTCTTTGAAGCTCTGTTTTAAGGTTTTAGGCTAGTTATAGGCACGTGTTTGTTTGTTTGTTTAATTTTTTGGTTGTTGGGAACCAGGAAGGAAAGGTTTTAGTACAAGACAAGGATGAGAAAAGAGGATTTTAGGTAAAGGGAGAGATTCAGAGAACACTCGAGACCATTGAGAAATGGAGTCAGGAAAGGGTTTACTTGCTATTCAACATGCAGGCTTTCAATTGGGCTAGCCATCTAAAACATTGGATCTTAAAGATGATAGTGTGACATGAAATGATGGAAAGAAGGTGAAATACCAAGGAAACCTCCAAGATGACCACTTAGGAGACAAATCCAGGGACAGGGCATGCCATTAGACACCTGTGATCCAACTCCTAAAGGTTAACTCTTCAAACAAAGGAAACATTAAAGATTTAAACACAAAGGTGAAGACCTGAGATCAGAGAGAGACTTTGAACTCTCAATGCTTCGGCACCCAACTTAAGGGAACTTAGAAAGGTTCAATTAATCGGCAGGGACCCTAGTGAGACAGAATCAACATTCAAACTCCCGGTATCCCAATTCTTTCAATTAAAACCCAACAAGAACATCTGAGGACAGATTCATTAATTCATACATCAGCTAGCAGTAAATATTAGCCACTACACTGGTTAAATTAGCTTGAATCAGTACCCAGATAATACAATCAGTAGAGAAAATCGAAGGTAGGGAGAGTAGAAGATTAGGGTATCATGCGAGGGTATATCTTAAACCAGATTTTTGATGCGTACCAGAAGAAATGAAATATGATGAATTACAAAGGAAAACAGAGACAAAGAGAAAAACATCACCGCTGCTTTAAACCAGGATCCAAAGAAATGTGCTTGTCATATTAAAGAGAAACACCAGTCATGTACAACATTTCCAACAGCTTGATATTCAGTCTGAAAACATCTTCCTCGGCCTATCTTACAACTTTACACATAGAACTATATCTCAAGAGAAACTGCTTGCAATTCCTAGATATCCGATCAACAACCTTTACAATGAGTTCCTTCATGATTTTTATAGCTGAAAGAGAGGCAGAGGAGGTAGATGAAACACTAAATGAAACATTAAAATAGAGTAGAAGGAGAGGGTCGAGGCCCATTCTATCTTAATATCTGAGCATTACTCTTCAGTACTCTTTGGATGAAAGAGTGGTCTTCGATAGGATGAAATTTACTCCAGGTATGTTCTTGATGTGCCTTCGCTACAGTACTTGTAGTACTCTGGTGAATAAAAAAAAGGAAAATAAATGATTTCAGGGCTTGCCATGATGCATAACAAATGCTCTGGTAGCATAGGATTGCTGTCAGGGTGGAAATCTTCTCAGGGACATAATGTAGAATAAACACAGTATGGGTACTGTGTCCTTTCTTGGGAGGAAACTTCTGCCGATGTGAAACACTGATGATATTGTTTTTTGTGTGTTAGGCCCTATTAGACCCTATGTGATAATCGTGAGGTCCTCAATCTAGTACATTTTCCCTTTAATCAATGAATCAGAGCTTAAATTCTTCAACTACAGGCATTAAACTCTCTGATTATCCACTGATACTCTTTGCCGCTTCATTACTGTCTCTGTCTGCGAAATTTGAGCTTTACTGGCGCTGGAGAGTTTTACAGAGTTTAACTCTATTCTTTGATGAAAAATTAAGTTTTAACGCCCTCCCATGCATTCCTCTGTGATCACCGGCTTTGAAAAGACTTCATTTGTGCTCTGCGCCACTATAATAGTGACCCTGAGCAATGGCGGTTTTCACCACCTGTAACCTGCAAAGCACACAAACCTGTTAAGAAATCCATGCAGTGGGAGGATAGAGGCAGTGGAATGCAGTGATGATGGCAGCACAACAGAAGCGAATGCTGTGGATGTAATGGAAAGCGGTGGAAACATGCAGTGAATAGTGAAATTGATCTGATGAAAGTTGGGCAACATGAAAAAAATTTAATGTAAAACATTAAAATTTTAATGCTTGGCAGGATGATATAATGTTTTAATGCAAAACCCAAGGTTTGTGCCTTCGAACGAAATACATAGAAATGCATGGAAAACATATGAAATGGACGGATGTGGTGGGACCTGGTCAATGGCGGAGGGCGATATAATCTGGATCGTCGGATCTCGGGAGGAGATCGACGACTGCGATGATCCGATGCAATGCATGGGTTGTGCGATGAGAAATTGTGAAGAAAGTGCGAAATGAAACAAGGACCATTGATCTGCAGAGATCAACGGTCAGGATCTGCAGATGAGACTTCGGGCGATGAAGTGGGGAAGTGGTTTTGGGATACAAAACCGCTAGTTTCGCGTGGCCAAAAGGGAGGGGAGTGGTTTTCACTTTTTCAACGCGATATGGGTCCCTGGCTGACACATGGCTCTGGAAAAACTGCCCATATCACGTGAATTTGAAATATTAAACTTCGGATGCCCAAACTGCGCGATATTACTGAGGACTGTCAGATCAGGAGCGGGCAGATCAGACGGTAGGAGACGGAGCATGATCTGAGGAGATGCACGGTCGGTAGAGGTAGGGTCAAACAGACGGTAGTTTCATTGCAGACCGTCCGATCTGTGGATGAACGACTGAGATCTGCGGAGGAGATACACAAGCGGATAAAATGGTTAATGGGCGGGGGAAATCTAAGCCATTAGATCATCAAGGATGGACGGCTGCGATCTAATCAGAGGGGAGTGATGGGAGGGCCAAAACTTCGATGAGCGATGGTGCAATTGGCTTTGGACCGTCGGATTTATGAGAGATCAGCGACTGCGATTGGATCAGAGGAAACCAATCGGGGAATGCATGGCAGAATGAGGGTGAATCCTGGCTGTTGGTTCTTGTGGATTCAATGGCCAGGATCACATCAGAGGATCAAAATCGAGAGGGATGGAGGGTGGCACAGTTTAAAATTTGCGATTGCGATCGGAGCGAGGATGCAAGGGCCGTCAGATTGAAAGTGAATCGACGGTGGAGAAGGTCATCAGAGGATTTATCAAGGAGTGCAACGGGCGTGATGTGAGCTTTGCACAGATCGTCAGAGCTGTTAAGATCGACGGCGGAAGTCACTCCTGAGGTTTATAGAACAAATACACTATCGCATCGGAGTTTTTCGTTTTAACACAGGAATGCACTTCCAATCATCTCTCCGATTGCGATAAATGCCTTATGCTTTAGTGCTTGGTATTAGTGCTCGGGCTTATGGAGGGGAAGTGGTTAGGGGCTGGACGAAAGGGGCTTAGCCTGCACATTGGGAAAATATGGGTTTTTAGCCAAAAACAGAGCTTTTGAGGCTAAAATTAGGCTTTCGGTGTGGGGAAAAAGGGAGTTGCAATCAAATGAAAGGATTTCACTTGGTTTAAAAGGAAGAATTTGATGTTTTGGGAAACTTAGGAGGGATTTTTGAGGTTAAAGGGGAAATTTTGCAAAGGGAAAAAAAGGCCAAGATGGGGTATTTTGCAGAGATACAAGGGCAGATGAAGGCTCTTCAAAGCACAATTTTTTCACAGATAGTGAGGCTTTTTTTTTTTGGGACGAAAACAGCAGTGAAGATCTTTTAAAGGCAAGGAACACACAAAGGCTTCAAGGATGAGAGATTTTCATAGGAAATTTGTGTCTTGAAGGCTCATAAAACAATTTAGCCACCTTTTTGCTTGGAAAAAAATTCATAGGTGGCTAACAGTGGCTCCACATGGGGATGGATTCTTCTTGAAGGAGTCAAGAATTCAGAAAATAGATCTTTAGAGTAGGCCAGATGCTTGATCCTTGAACCATCTCCCCTCTTTGATTCAGCAGTATAACATGATGGAATTAATCAGCAGAAACATTCCCCAAACAATCTACCTACCCATCCTACAGTCCTAGCATTTTTTCTTCAAGGTGCATTTGAATTGGCAGAACTTTCTTCATCATTTTTTCTTTATTGAAAACATAACACACACTAATCTAATTTCTACCCTTATCACTCCATGAGACCAGATTAAACTATTGGCCTCATATGTTTCTCTACCTAAATCTAATATCTGCTGGGATTAAACTGTCCAGCAGATTTCTTCTCTACATTCTACAACAAAAATTTAAATACAGTCAAACTAGGATTAGACAGTCTAGTTTGCTGTGTATCCAAGGCATAAAGACAATTGCACATGGACTGAAAATGCAGAAAATTGGAGACAAAATTTTGAAGGCTTGAAATCTGAAGCTTTGAAGCATCCTTCTCTTCTTTGTGACTCAAGTTTTGAGCTTGTTAGAGTCACTTTCCTTCTTCGTTTCAGCTCCGATTTTGGGCTTGTTGGAGCTGGTTCCTTTTTCTCCTTTGTTGGTTCAGATTTTGGGCATGTTAGAACCAGCTTCCTTTAATTTCTATGGCTCAGGTTTTGATCATGTTAGAGCCAATCTTTCGTACTTCAGAGGTCCAAGTTTTGAGCATGTCTGAACCTCTCCTTCTCTGTTTCTTGAAACATTTTTCTCTTTTCTTGAAAATAAAACACAGCAATGGTATTTACAATGAAAATGAAACTGGAAATCAGAAATCAGTAGTAGTAGTGTTTGAGCATCCTGCCATTGACAGGACCCCCAAACAGATCTGTACCATCAAGCTCTTGCAGAAAAAAGGCATTTGGACCCAAAGTGGCCTAGATGATGTAAGGACCCTGCCACAAACTGTCAAATTTGTCGTGTTTTCCTTTGTCCTCTCTCTTGGAGTCCCACTTTAACACCTTATCTCCAATTTTGAAGTTAGAAGCCTTCGTTCTCTTGTCGAATAATTTCTTTATATTTTCCTGAACCTTTAGAGCTCTGTTGTAAACCTCTTCTCTTGTTTGCTAGAGATGAATTGTTTTGTTTATCCTCCTTACCATACTGTCTTCTTCTGTCTGGATCTCTTGGACTAGTTTAATCACTGGTATCCCAAGGTTGGTTGGAAATACTGCCTCTATTCCATACACAAGATGAAATGGTGACATGCCAATGGATTTATTTTTTGTAAGCCTGTCAGCCCATAAAGCATGCACTAACTTGTTATGCCATGACTTTTTGTTCTCTTCCAGCAGCTTTTTGTTGATGGTTACCAAGCTTTTGTTTGATGATTCAACTAACCCATTACCTTGTGGGTAATAAGAAGTTGAGTGACCGAGTGCTATTTGGTACTTGTGACAAAAATCAATCATTTTCTTGGATCCAAAAGCAACAACGTTATCAGTGATTATTTTTCTTGGATGACCAAATCTAGAGAGGATGTGGTCTTCTAGGAACTTAATCATGACGAAATCTGTGGCATTCCTAGAGGGTATGGCCTCTATCCATTTCGTGAAGTAATCTGTGGCTGTAAGGATCCACTTGTGTTGTGCAGAAGAAACAGGGTGTATTTCCCCTATGAAATCTAGGCCCCATTGCAAAAAGGGACCCTCAACAGTAATGGGTTGTAAGGGTAAAGGGAGGAGCTTTCTCTTGCCTTCGAAAATCTGGCATTTGTGACATGCAATTATCATCTTGTGTATGTCATTGAAAAGTGTAGGCCAGTAATAGCCAGCTCTGAGTATTTTGTTAGCAGTGGCTTTCCAGCTTAAGTGGCCTCCACACTCTCCTGCATGGAACTCCTGTAGTTCTTCCAGTGCAAGACCCGTCGAAATTCATTTCCCATAAGGGATTGTTTCCGTGTTTATCATTGTTTTCTTCTCTAACGTTGTTTCCATTGTTATTTCTTTCTATGGGGTCTATGTTATGGTGTGGAGGGTTTTGTTCTTCATGTGGTGTATGGGCTTCAACGAGGTGACTAGATGGCTGTTTGCATTCTGTTTCTTGCTCACTTTGAGTTTCAGATTCAGTGCACTGTCCAGAGGATTCTTCTTCATTTTCTTCCAAGTCTAGGGTGGCCATTATGTTAAAATCTCTGGGCGCTGTCTCATGGTTTGTATCTCTGTTTTCTAATTCTGGTTCTTCTAAGGATTCATCGTTGCAGAGGATAAAGGAGTCTAGATCTGTGTGTACAGAATACAGAGGCGAATTTTCAGGCTTTTCAGGGCTGCTGACCAAGAATTTCATTTGTGCCTCTCTATATAGTCTCCTAAGTTGGCTAAAGACAGGGATTGTGGCATATGCCCCATCCATCTGCATTGTACCTTGCAGCTTGGCTCCCCATGACCTTGAAAATAGTATCCCATACTTAGGTGGCACTTTCGCCACTACAACATCCATAACCATATATTTTACTGGAATCTGGGTCAAGCTCACACACAAGTCTTTGATCAGGCCAAGACATTTTAATCTGCTAGAGTCAAATGAATATAAATCTTTGTAAGGACGGGTTATCTCTAGGCCTAACCTCTCCATAACTACCTTAGGCATTAAGTTGTGAGATGCCCCAGAGTCATGCATTGCGTTGTGAAGGATCTTGTCATGTATATTGAGACTGATATAAAAAGGAGGTACTACCCCTTCCTAAAAATTTCCTTCTATCTTTGGACCAAACAGAAGGGCTGGTTGATCATCACTCAGGTTGACAGTGTTGCTATTTTCACCCAGATTTAAAGCTTTCAAAATTTGGCCTTTATACACATCCTGAGTGGCCAGCTCAGAGAGTGGGGCGGAGATTTTAATTTTTGCAATCTCACTTTCCAAATTGAAGGTGGATTGACTCTTCGTGACGCTCAACTCTGTTTTGTTAGCCACCATCTTAGTGGTTGAATCAGTGTGCAGATTCTCACTATGTACAGTGTTAGGAATTGTTTTATCAGGAGCACTAACTGCAGTGCTAGTGCTACTAGTTGGTTGACTTTGTTTTTCGGTATTTTGGTTGTCCTTTTCTTTGTTCTTCCCAGAACTTTCAGTTGCTGATTTGCTACTTTTAGCAGTTACTTTAGAAGTTTTCTCAGGCCTTTTCTTAATAGTAATCTCAGAATATTTTGGTTTGGAGTCGTCTAAGTTCTTTTTGCTTCTAAGTTCATACTGTTCTCTGACCTGCATGATATCATTCTCAAATCCGAGCCTGTAATCCTCAGATTCTAATCTTTCCTCATCCTAATATGAGGGTGAGGGCTAATATTCTTCTGTGGAATAGTTGTGGATTGAGTTTTCAATTTCAAACATATTTATTGTGTTTCCCTCAGACTCTTCTATGATCCCCTCATCTTCGTCAAGAAAGTTCTCCTGAAATGGGGCAATAACTTGCTGATCCGAATCTCTTTGTCTGTTGGGAGTAGTATTGTTTCTCCTAAAGTTCTGGTTCTGGTTATGATTTTGGTTTCTGTTATGATTACTGATTGAGACAACCATTTTTTCCATAATTTTCTGTAGCTTTTCCAAATTTTTGGCTAGATGGTCATACTTGGGGTCAGATGTGGAAGCTACAACATCATCCTTATATGTTACCCTTTTCTCAGCCCTCATTTTGGCTTTCTTCTCAATCAGGTTAGCCTCAACACTCACTGCTCCCTTTTGCATATCTTCCAATGTGTTGTAATCTCTCTCCCTAAGCTGGTAGGCCATATCAACATCAAAAACTTCAGGGTATTTCACTAAGGCCATACCTTGGGGAGTTTTCATATGTGGAGGAAGAGCATTGTAAACGCTGTTAAACCTTGTAGAGTAGTCATGGACACTCTCTCCTACATTTCTTTTAAGGTTCTTGTATTCTGCTAGGATTTGGAGAGGATTGGCCTTGACCTCCCAATTGTTTATGAAGGTCTAATATAAGGAGGGAAGATCCTGGATACTATTAGGAGGTAGGCGCTTAAACCATTTCTTCACATCACCTCCCAAACTCTGGGCAAAGATTCTCATTTTGACCGTCTCATCATCTATCTCCATATAGTCAAAGGAATCTTCCATCCTGTCTACATGGTGCTGAGTTGTGGTAGACTCTTTTACAGTGAAGTGAGGGATCTTTGATTGATAATCGTTGGGTAAAGGCACTAGAGGCTGAGGTAATACCAGAGGTGCATACCAGGCTGCCATAATGATGTTTTGATGAGGTAAAGGATTTTCTTGTGCAGCAAGTATGTGGATGACAAGGATGCTAGGACCAATAGAAGTATGTTGAGCAGATTTAGGATGGCAGAGCCCCTAGTTTTGAATGAAATGAATATCGAGAGGTGTAGATGAAGGGGTCTCTCTATCCCTACTGTGTTGACCACTGTGAGATGGTGAACTAGGGAGCTCAAGGTCGGGTTGGTATAAAGTACTGAATGACCTAGTTCTGGGTAGATTGTTTTGCAAATCTAAGTCAAACAGAGGGTCTGATAGAGCTGTAAAGTCTTTTGGTGCAGAGTTAGCTCTATGGATATGTCTGGAGATAGTTGGTCTTCTAGGTGTAAAAGATTTCTTGAGAATGCTCTCGGGTTTGTCAACTATTCTAGGTGGGTTTGGGTTTGGATAAGCTCTTGTGTGAATGGTTCTTGAAGCCAGAATGATGTCTTCAAACAAAGCTTATTAATCCTACTTGTTACTTCTAATATGGCTGATGTTGTAATGAAGGCTAGTCTCCCAGTGGAGTCTTTTGTAAACCAAGATAATTAGCAGGCCTACTGATCACCAGTGGAGTCTTTTAATCATTAAGGAACTATGGAGTCGCCAGGTGGAAGGTTTAAAATGTGTCAAGGGGGTGTACTGTCCACCATAGTGATTAACCACCAAACTAAGGCTACTATGGTCTCCCTTGAGTCTTGAAGCGTTTAAAGGTGTATTCTACTCAAAGTTCCCCAGTGGAGTCGCCATTATGTTGGGGTTCCCATGTTTTGGCAAGTTTGGCAATACCAAAAGATGAGACAACATCAGAACCACTTTCAGACCTCAGGATCTAGCCCTCCTGGGTCTAGAGAGGGATCTCTCTGTATAGGAAAATGTATATGTCTTTGAAGCTCTGTTTTAAGGTTTTAGGCTAGTTATAGGCACGGGTTTGCTTGTTTGTTTAATTGTTTGGTTGTTGGGAACTAGGAAGGAAAGGTTTCAGTACAAGACAAGGATGAGCAAAGAAGATTTTAGGTAAAGGGAGAGATTCAGAGAACAATCGAGACCATTGGGCAATGGAGTCAGGAAAGGGTTTACTTGGTATTCAACATGCAGGCTTTCAATTGGGCTAGTCATCTAAAGCATTGGATCTTAAAGATGATAGTGTGACATGAAATGATGGAAAGAAGGTGAAGTACCAAGGAAACCTCCAAGATGACTGCTTAGGAGACAAATCCAGGGACAAGGCATGCCATTAGATACCTGTGATCCAACTCCTAAAGGTTAACTCTTCAGACAAAGGAAACATTAAAGATTTAAACACAAAGGTGAAGGCCTGAGATCAGAGAGAGACTTTGAACTCTCAATGCCTCGGCACCCAAATTAAGGGAACTTAGAAAGGTTCAATTAATCGAAAGGGAGCCTAGTGAGACAGAATCAACATTCGAACTCCCAGTATCCCAATTCTTTCAATTAAAACCCAACAAGAACATCTGAGGACAGATTCATTAATTCATACATCAGCTAGCAGTAAATATTAGCCACTACACTGGTTAAATTAGCTTGAATCAGTACCTAGATAATACAACTAGTAGAGAACATCGAAGGTAGGAAGAGAAGAAGCTTAGGGTACCATGCGAGGGTATATCCTAAACCATATTTCTGATGCGTACCATAAGAAATGAAATATGATTAATTACAAAGGAAAACAGAGACAGAGATAGAAAAACATCACCGCTGCTTTAAACCAGGATCCAAAGAAATGTGCTTGTCATATGAAAGAGAAACACCAGTCATGTACAACATTTCCAACAACTTGATATTCAGTCTGAAAACATCTTCCTCATCCTATCTTACAACTTTACACAGAGAACTATATCTCAAGAGAAACTGCTTGCAATTCCTAGATATCCGATCAACAACCTTTACAATGAGTTCCTTCATGAGTTTTATAGCTGAAAGAGAGGCAGAGGAGGTAGATGAAACACTAAATGAAACATTAAAATAGAGTAGAAGGAGAGGGTCGAGGCCCATTCTGTCTTAATCTCTGAGCATTACTCTTCAGTACTCTTTGGATGAAAGAGTGGTCTTCGACAGGCTGAAATTTACTCCAGGTATGTTCTTGATGTGCCTTCGCTGCAGTACTTGTAGTACTCTGGTGAATAAAAAAAAGGAAGATAAATGATTTCAGGGCCTGCCATGCTGCATAACAAATTATCTGGTAGCATAGGACTGCTGTCAGGGTGGAAATCTTCTCAAGGACACAATGTAGAATAAAGACAGTATGGGCACTGTGTCCTTTCTTGGGAGGAAACTTCTGCTGATGTGAAACACTGATGATATTGTTTTCTGTGCCTTAGGCCCTATTAGACCCTCTGTGATAATCATGAGGTCCTAAATCTGGTACATTTTCCCTTTAATCAATGAATCAGAGCTTAAATTCTTCAACTACAGGCATTAAACTCTCTGATTATCCACTGATACTCTTTTCCGCTTCATTATTGTCTCTGTCTACGAAATTTGAGCTTTACTGGCACTGGAGAGGTTTTACAAAGTTTAACTCTGTTCTTTGATGAAAAATTAAGTTTTAACGCCCTCCCATGCATTCCTCTATGATCACCGGCTCTGAAAAGACTTCATCTGCGCTTTGCACCACTATAACAGTGACCTTGAGCAATGGCGGTTTTCACCGCCTATAACCTGCAATGCACACAAACCTGTTAAGAAATCCATGCAGTGGGAGGATAGATGCGGTGGAATGCAGTGACGATGGCAGCGAAATAGAAGCGAATGTTGTGGATGTAATGGAAAGCGGTGGAAACATGCAGTGAACAGTGAAATTGATCTGATGAAAGTTGGGCGACATGAAAAAACTTTAATGTAAAACATTAAAATTTTAATGCTTGGCGGGATGATATAATGTTTTAATGCAAAACCCAAGGTTTGGGCTTCGAACAAAATACACAGAAATGCATGGAAAACATATGAAATGGACGGATGTGGTGGGACCTGGTCAATGTTGGAGGGCGATATAACCTAGACCGTCGGATCTCGGGAGGAGATCGATAAATGCGATGATCCGATGCAATGCATGGGTTGCGCGATGAGAAATTGTGAAGAAAGTGCGAAATGCAATGAGGACCGTTGATCTGCAGAGAGCAACGGTCGGGATTTGCAGATGAGACTTCAGGCGATGAAGTGGGGAAGTGGTTTTGGGATACAAAACCGCTAGTTTTGCGCGACCAAAAGGGAGAGGAGTGGTTTTCACTTTTTCAACGCGATATGGGTCCCTGCCTGACACGTGGCTCTGGAAAAATAGCCCATATCGCATGAATTTGAAATATTAAACTTCGAATGCCCAAACTGCGCGATATTACTGAGGACCGTCAGATCAGGAGCGGGCAGATCGAACGGTAGGAGACGGAGCGTGATATGAGGAGATGCACGGTTGGTAGAGGTAGGGTCAAACGGACGGCGGTTTCATTGCGGACCGTCCGATTTGTGGATGAACGGCTGAGATCTGCGGAGGAGATACACAGGTGGAGAAAATGGTTAGTGGGCGGGGGAAATTTGAGCCGTTAGATCATCAAGGATGGAAGGCTGCGATCTAATCAGAGGGGAGTGATGGGAGGGCCAAAACTCCGATGAGCGATGGTGCGATTGGCTTTGGACCGTCGGATTTATGAGAGATCGACGGCTGTGATTGGATCGGAGGAAACCAATTGGGGAATGCATGGCAAAATGAGGGTGAATCCTGGCCGTTGGTTCTTATGGATTCAAGAGCTAGGATCGTGTCGGAGGATCGCAATCGGGAGGGATGGAGGGTGGCACAGTTTAAATTTTCGATTGCGATCGAAGCGAGGATGCGAGGGCCGTCGGATTGAAAGCGAATCGACGGTGGAGAAGGTCATCAGAGGATTTATCAAGGAGTGCGACGGGCGCGATGTGAGATTTGTGCAGACCGTGAGATCTGTTAAGATTGACATCGGAGGTCACTCCCGAGGTTCATAGAGCAAATACATTATCGCATCGGATTTTTTCGTTTTAACACAGGAATGCGCTCCCGATTATCTCTCTGATTGCGATAAATGCCTTATGATTTAATGCTTGGTCTTAGCGCTCGGGCTTATGGAGGGGAAGTGGTTAGGGGCTGGCCGAAAGGGGCTTAGCCTGCACATTTGGAAAATATGGGTTTTTAGCCAAAAACAGAGCTTTTGAGGCTAAAATTAGGCTTTCGGTGTGGGGAAAAAGGGAGTTGCAATCAAATGAAAGGATTTCACTTGGTTTAAAAGGAAGAATTTGATGTTTTGGGAAACTTAGGAGGGATTTTCGAGGTTAAAGGGGAAATTTTTCAAAGGGGGAAAAAGGCCAAGATGGGGCATTTTGCAGAGATACGAGGGCAGATGAAGGCTCTTCAAAGCACAATTTTTTCACAGACAGTGAGGCTTTTTTTTTTTGGGACGGAAACAGAAGTGAAGATCTTTTAAAGGCTACGAACACACAGAGGCTTCAAGGATGAGAGATTTTCATAGGAAATGTGTCTCTTGAAGGCTCATAAAACAATTTAGCCACCTATTTTCTTGGCAAAAAATTCATAGGTGGCTAACAAATAACACTTAAGAAGTGGTACCCTCTATACAGGATTGATGATTTATTAAATCAACCACAATTTTCCCAGTAATTCACCAAATTGGATCTCAAATTAAATTACAACAAAATAGGCCATTAGCGCAGGAAATAGCGCAAAATTTAGTGTTTTCGATATTACAAATTTTCTTCAACGAGCGATGGGAAACTCGACGCAAAATGGCATCTTCACTTCAACGTCAGAAATAATGCCAGGAATAGTGTTGGGTTTAGCACTGGGAATAACACTGGAAAGAGAGATGCAAATACCATCGGGTTTAGTGCCAAAAATAAATTTTCTTCTAGTATGGAATTGAAAATAGCTTCTTTTTTGGCTTCCTAATTTACACCAAGTTTGCTTCCATTATAACGTCATTGTTGCTTCGATTTTTGCTTCCAGTGTGGTATCACTTATTGTATCTAGCTTTGCTGCCATTATGACATCTTCTTTAGCTTATGTTTGGAAAAAATACTGAGAGGGGGGGGGGGGTGAGTGAGTATTTAGAGCTTACTGACAATTTCAACTTTTTCTTTACTAAATTCCATACGCGGCTTTAATGAACCCAACTCGCGTATATACCAATAGAAACTTGCATATACTGGTATAATTTTATTGTTAGAAATTTTTTTAGAAACAATCTTTAACTCAGCTTATCAGTTATGCATTTGTTAGTTAAGCAATACATATGTGTAGTAATAGTAGAATAAATCATCACACTAGAGAAACACACATGAACACCAAGATTTAAGGTGGAAACCCAATTTGGGAGAAAACCACCGCTGTTGTTGTCTTTGTCTTCAATACTTATTATATGGAAAAATGCTTACAATATTTTACTGATGCAGACTTATATCAGTACCCAGAAATCTACCTGCAGAAGGTTGCAACATTCTCTCATTTTCCAGCTGCAACTGGAAGGGAGCTACAACCCCTGATCTCGTTTACCAGGCACTACTGGAAGGGAACTTCAACCCCTTGGTTAGCACACCAGCTTCTACTGGTAGGAAGCTTCTACTTCCACACTGAAGGCTTCAACCCTGATAATCACTACAGACCACGTTTCATCAATTTTCATATTGGATCACATAGCTTCAACACAACCTTTCATAAAGATCAAAAACAATAAACTTCACCCAATACATCAATCAGAACAGTGAGATCACTGTAATCAGAACACTGTAATAACCAATTTTCAGAATCAGTATGCAGAATCAAATTCAACCCTAAACATTCATTATCTCAAAAAGCATACGCTACTTTGCTTCACTGAACCCACATGTATACGTGATTTCCTTCACACCAACCTACGTATAGATATGTGAATACTGAGTCTCAGATCTAGATCTGAGGCTTTCAGTCAGATACATTTTCAATATTGCAAAACCATTGATCAGTCAGACATCATAAAACATATTTACTCACTCGTTGATCAAATTTGTACATAATCAACTTAGCAGCATATACAACATTCAAGCAAACCATATCTACATGAAGACTTAATTGACAGATAGAAGAAATATAGCAGTAATAAACATAGAACCTCTACAATAAGCTTCAGAAAACCTTGACTTCCATACACACCTTTTCTGAGACAAAGCTGCGTATATGCACGTTTTTATCAAGACGAACTAGCGTATAGATATGTAAATATTAATTCTGCAGAATGTTTCAGATCTATAGAACTTACCCGATTTCTTCACTCCATTTCAGGAAACATGCGCCAAGTCTCCGATCTAATCATCTCTTCAATAGATTATGCAAGAACATAGTAATTTCAGGTCTAGAGATCTCGATCCATCATTATATCCAAGGGTGCATCATAGATTCAAATCTACCAATAAAACAAAGTTCATCCCATGCAGGTATACTTCAGAGAGAAGTATTCAGTGACAAACCTTACACATGCACTCCTTTGTGCTATGATCTTCTTCTCCTTATGTAGATTTGGCCTTTACCAATACCATGAGTCAAAACCACACAAATGATGATGGCATTCTTGGACGGAATCAAATAGACGACACAATGCTCAATATTGTGGGCTAATACCATGGTAAAGCCTCCTGGTATCATATTTTTTAGAGTTCAAAAGGCATACATGACTTGGATCGTTCTTATTAGCGTGTATACACGACTTGGCCTGTACAAACCTGCATATAGAACCTGAAATATGAATATTAACCAATCTTTTGTTGGACATTGCACATTTCTTCTGATAGTGTTGGTGAGGTAAATCCCCTCTGTGGACAGAGGCGATCCCACTAGCCCTAGGGTGGGTCTAGCCACAAATAGAACACGCTATGACATCAATTCCTAGCTAAGAATGGACAAAGACTCGGCAGATCACCTACCTTAGGTCCTGCGCTGTTGTGTCATCCAGAAGAATGGTTGCCTCCCACTCCTGATCTGACAGGTTATGATCCGCTCGTTCTCACGCCCAGATACCTGCACATACACAAGAGATGAAGATGATACACAACATACTATTTCGCATTCCTAACTATCAGTCAGTTGAAGAAGACTTAATCACATGCATTAAATAAACATAACATAGAGATGGAAACAATATCATAGTCGAGTATATTAAATTAAAGAAGGAAGAGTACAACCAGCGCTTCGACGTTGCGATCTCCTCCAGTAGGGTTCTAGTAGAGCACTTCTCACAAGCTTGTCGGGAATTCAGACGGGACTCTCTCTATGAGATCCTCCTTGGTTCGACCTTCTCTATAATGATTACTCAGCTATAATGTCTCTTCTCCAAGCTCAGCTTCTTGGCTATATGTTCAGCGAATGTTTCAACTATTGGTTTAGCTACTGTTTCAGCTAGCTGATGTAAAGGGACAAGGCTTGTTTATATAGAGGGAGAAGGAGAAGTTAGGATACCTATAATTGTGGGGGGGAGTCCTATCTTCTTAGATTGTTCCATCAACCATTTCCTAAAGGTAGAGATCTGTGGTTTATCGAGTTTAACCACTTGCAACGAGTCATTCCCGAGGTGGTTAAAGGAAACTTCCGCCTCCAATTTGTTAAAAAAAATTCCAAAATAGGTTGGCACGGGTACAACACAGGGACAAAGTGCCAGCTGGCACGCCCTTTAGTGCATATTTTCCCCATTGGCACGAGGGATGAACTGGCTACCCGCGCCAATGCCAAAACATGGGTTTTTGGGTGCTTCCTGAGGAAATTTTCAATAGGAGAAATCATATCCTTATGCAAAAGGATGAAAAGAAAGTATTTGCAGAGTATGACACTGCTCACAGGTCATGGGAAAGACCCTCCAATATACGGGATGAGGGATTGCAGGGACGGTGAAAAATTACTGTGTAATAGATGCCCCCTAAAGCATGAGATCCGAGAGAGAGGGAGGGGTGAAATGCTTTAGAGAACGTGTTCAACCAAAACACTGCCGTCGGAAAACCTGCAAGTACAAATACAACTGATATATCTGATACATGACATGTGGTATGGGCGCAACCATCCATAATAGAGTACAGAAATAATGAGATCCGAGGTATGGACACAACCATCCAGCATTAGGGATCAATAAATATACTCAGGTATAGTCGTAGCCATCCAATCAAAAGAGTCACAATAAGTCATAATAATTCACAAAGAACCCATAGCCTGGATTTCATTAGACAAAACCCAGGGTCTTGCACTCCATCTCGACCCAAACATAGTACAAATTCGAGCATGTGAATATGTGATTTAAAGTCGAACATGCAAGAACATCATCTGATTACCAGCCAATGATGAAAGCTATTAATGGATGCGAGAGAAACCACCAATAATGACAATGGCTCTCAAGGTACAAAAGGTACAATCCACGGCATGTGAACAGTGATTTGACGTCGAACACCCACAGAGTCAATCGATCGAAGGCCAATGATGTGGACCTTACGTCGAGTGTGAAGAACCTGCCATTGAGGCATGCAGGCTCCAAGGCACCTGAAGGGAGTCTCTAGATCAACTTCCTGGATCACGAGCTGGAGTCGACAGGAAGGGACCTTGATTGAAGGTGGGCCATAATGTTTCCCACATCATCGACATGAGACAGAGGAATATGATGTTTATGAATCAAGACCAATAGAGAATCAGAGGGAGGTTGAAAACTGCAAAGGCCAAATTCTCTTGAACATATCGGCGACATGACACTGGATTTGGTAGTATTTGACATCAAGGTATCTAAGGTCATGGTGACATGGAAAAGAGCAGATGAGCGGTCAAAAGAGATTACCCAAACCCATGGAAGCAAACTGATAACAAGATGAGATGTCCCCAACCCGACACGAATGCAGACAAGTGCCATGTTCAAGAGTGACATACTGCCAACATGACGACAATCTTGGTTCCATTTCCCCCCACCATTTCTAGTGAGTACCCCAATTATTTTTTGAAAACAAGCTTGAAGGGGATAGCATGTTCTTGCGATGTGTAGTGTCCCTTATTAGTGAGATAGCTTTGATGACACTTAGAGATGGTGATTTTGATATAATATTATGTATGAAAGACTTATGTACATGCTTATATGCTATGACCTGGTTTGGGTCACTTGGTTGTTGTGTGCTTATGATAATATCTATGGTTGCATGCACAAGGATTGATTTTGGTTAAGAGAATATTAGCGATGTTTTCTCTTTTGGTATCCTATTTCGGACATAGGTGTGTTTGGTTGGGAAAATGTTTCTGCTGATTTGTGTATCCAATATATTGTGGCAGCTAATCTAAAGAAAGAAGAAAGATGGCTTATAGCAGCAGGCATCTGGCCTACACCAAGAGATCATTTTCTGAATTCTTGACTCCTTCAAGAAGAAGCCATCCCCATGTGGAGCCACTGTTAGCCCCCCTATGAAATTCTTGACAAGTCAGTTGGGGGCTAGATTGTTTTGAGCCTTCAAGGAATGCCTTTCCCCTGAAAACCCATCCTCCTTGAAGTCTCTCAATTGCTGTGCCTAATACAAATGCCCCTCTACTAGTAAATTGCTAAAAGGGGCCTATTATTCCCTCCTTTACCCCTGCAACATACATCAATTCCCCTTCTTTCCCTTTGTCCGAATTCCCTTTCTTTTACCCTCATTTAGCCTCTTTTTATCCCCCCTTGTCTCCCCTTCTATTTCCCCGTTTACCCCTCAAATCCCCCCAAAATCCCCTTAAGTCCTTCCCTTACTCTTTATTTCCCATTTTTCCCCTTATCGTTTCCCTTTAAACCTCTTAAAATCCATTAAAATGGGCAAAAAACCCATCTTCCGACCTTATTAAAGGCCTAGCCCCTTTACCCCAAGCCCCTTTCGAACCACTTCCCCACATGGCCTGGCGCTGGGACCAAGCGCTTAAGTCCCAAGCGCTAATCGCAATCGGAAGTCGGGCAAGTGCACATTTTCTTTGTTATATCAAAAAAGTTCTGATGCGATTATTTGTTAAACAAAGTCTCGCGATGTGTAATCCACCGTTGTGATCACCCCCGAAGATCCAACGCGGCCTCTAATCGTAGGAGTCTCCAATCGCAATCGCAAAGTTCATGTCCGCCTCGATCGGCCCATCGCAATCACTTGCGATGCGATTAATCACAAGCCCTTATCACCGTCCCTCTCGACCTTATCCCCGACCGTTGATCCGTCCCACCGATCCACACCCGCCCGCCACCGCTCCATCACAATCGAAAAGCCTCAATCGCATGCCTTCTTCTCCAAGCCCGATTGCGTCCTCCCGACGAATCCTAGCCTTCCATCCTCCCGGCAGATCCGCCGACGGCCATCGCAACTCCCGATTCCCCCGATCGCACTACCCTCCGATTGCGTCCGAGCCGTTGATCCTGCCTTCGTATCTAACGTCAGCCGCTCAACGCCCCTCGCCCGATCGCCGATCGCAGTCCTCTCCGCCCCCCCCCCCGACAAATCTCCGCCGTCCATCTCCCCGGGCCGATCCTACGGCGCGGGGCCGCTAATCGCATCGGGGTTCCGCCGCCCCTTCTTCCCTCCCATCGAACGTGGAACCGCGGATCTGATCCCCGATCCAACGGTCAGCGCTCAATCGCGCTCCGACCTCCGATCGCAATCGCATGTCCTATCTTCCCGTCCCCGATTGCGATTGCTCCGATTCAATCTCTGCCGTTGATCCTCCCCTGGATCCGATGGTTCAGATCTAATCGCCCTCCGCCTCCACTGGGTCCCACTCTTACATTCATCTCCGTCGTGTTTCATGCGTTTTGTTTGTTTTTTGTTCATTTCATATATTGTTACGCCGCTCAATCTCTACCGTTGATTTTCATCTCCAGGCCTGAATCCAACGGCCTGCGCTGCATATTTCTACCAAACCCTATTGTCCGCGCATTCCACCACTCCACTGCATTTTCATCGTTCTTTTACACAATAGCATTGTTTCCACCACCGCCGCATGACCATTTCGTCCACCCTACATCCATCGCTCTGTCCACCGTTTTCTTCATAAGTTTTGTTGTGTTGCAGAATTTCTAGAGGATGAGACCTACCGCTGTTTGGTGTACTACCTTGATGGCGAGTGGCACAGTCAGGATCAAATCTAATGAGCCAGTACCATTAGGAAAGTCAAGGAATGGGGCTGTCAGAACTTACATTAAAGAAAAGCAGAGTTCAAATGCCGAAAGTCCCGTCGACGCCATTTAAAGATTGAGCTAACTCAACGGAGGCAGTAATGAAGCAACAATGAGTTTCAGTACAAAACAGAGGGATTAGTGCACATCAACGAAGATCTTGAGCTCTGAACCAGGGGTTTAAAGAGGAAAAGCATCATTTTGAAGACCCCGAGGATCGATCTGGAGATCCTGAACATCAATAAGAGGTAATATCAAGGTTTACTTATCAGCAGAATGTTTTTCCATAAAGGACAGGTCTCCCATACAGTCTTTATTATGCGCCGTGTCCCTGAAGGAGTTTTTCGCCCCAGCTATAGTTCAAAACAATCTAACATCTATGAGGCAGACCTCTCAGCAAGTTCTTTCATTTTCAAATCACCTGGAGTACTGCAGCCAAAAGGTCAAATCATATCCGGAGTAGATCTTTCTTTCACAAGGAAGGTGACAAAGATTAAATATATAGCATATCAAGCGGAATGGGCCTCGGCCCTACATTCATTGTTGTGTTTAAATGTAACATTTAAAATTCACCTACCTCCTCAGTCGGTCCTCTGTGTCTCTTCTGTTATAAAGCACAGAAGGATATCATTGTAATGGTTGTTGATGCATTATCAATGAATTGCAAGCATTTTTGTCCTGAGCCAAGTTCCCAGTGTAATGATTGTATGATAGGCTGAGAAATATGATGTATTTAGGCTGAATGTAAAAGCTTTGGGCAGTGATGTACCTGATTGGTATTGTGTTTAACATGATAAGCAGTTTTCATTGGATCCTGATCTACAGCAGTTGGTGATGTTTTTCTCGTCTCTGCGTTTATTTCCATTTCATTTCATGTTCTTCTGACTGACATCTGAACGCATGACATAAGATTTACCCTTGTTAGGTACCTTATGTCCCAGCTCTCTCAGTCTTTAATGTTTTTTGCTCATATGTGTATTTGAATATTGTTTTTAATTGACTAAACCAGTGTAGTGGATGATTATTGCCTACTCTCTGATGTGCAAGTTAATAGAATCAATGTTCATATGTTTTTGTTAAGATTTAATTGAAAGAGGTTAGGAACATTGGGAGGTTTAGAAGCCTGTCTCTGCCTCTTCATAACCTATCCCTTCCATATAAACCTTTTCAAGATCCCTTGTGTTGCCTATGGTTTTTTCCAAGCAGGCCTGGAGTTAAATGACCTCTGGCCTGATCTATAGACAGAATCAGATGGTTCTCCATCCTTCATTCTCATTCCTTAATGTTCCATCCCACCAATCAGTCTTTGAGATCCAAATGCTCTAGATGACTAGCCCAACTGGAGCTTACACATTGAACATAAGTAAATCCTTTCTTGACTCCATCGCCCAATGGCCTTAATGTTCTCTGAGTTATCTATCCTTGCCTAGCTTCCTTCTTTACCCATCCTTGTCTTATGGTGAAACCTTCCTTCCTGATTCTCAACAACCAAACTCAAACAATCAAACAAACAACCTTGAGCCTATAACTAGCCTAAAATCACAATTGAGAACTTCGAAGACATATATCCTTTGATAATCATAGAGAGATCCCTCTCTGGACCTAGGAGGGCTAGATCCTAAGGTCTGAAAGTGGTTCTATGTTGTCTCATCTTTTGGTATTGCCAACCTTGCCAAAACATGGGAACACCAACAAGATCCGGTTAACCCTAGAGATGGAAAAGGTGTCTATATTATTCCTTTTTCTTGTGGGAAACCTTACATTGGTGAAACTAGTCGATCTATAAACCAAAGGATTAGTGAACATGCTGCTGACATTAAGTATGGAAGATCCTGCACCTCTGCCTTAGCTGAGCATGCGGAAAAGACTAACCATCATATATGCATTGAAGAGGCTAAGGTCATAGCTAGGATTGACCATTTCCATCATCGGAAATTAAGAGAGGCCTTAGAAATTGAAAAAAGACCCGTAAATCTCAATAGAGATGACGGTTGGAATATAAGCAAGTGTTGGATCCCTGCCCTATATTCTTAATGGTCAATTTTTTATTTATTTTTATTTTTTTTTTATTTTTTTAAGAGAAAGGAAAATAATAGGAATACAAATTTACGTGGCCGCCGAGCCCGACCCACTGTGTCAGTTGGTCCCCCCGCCCTCTTAAAAGTGGCTATGCACCTATTGAATTCTGCCATATCCTCGGGGAGTACTTCCCAAGCCACGGTTTGTGGTATCGGGATAAGGCCCTCAGCCAGTAGCCTTTGACAAAGCCAGTCCCAGCCGGCGATGCCCTTTACTTCAAGTGGGATGGGATCTGGTTCGGGGGGAATCGTGGGTGGAAAGACTTTTGGGAAATGCTTCCGGAGGCTGGCCTCTAATTTGAGGTGAACCAGGCTACCCTTGATGTCACCCCGGATCTTCAAGGCGGCGTGCACGAAAAAGGATGAGCCGCCTTTTCCGATCTGGTCATGAACGACGGTGACCACCCTAGAGTTCCCACGTGGAAAGAAGTAAGTGTCTTCAAAAACCTGAATGAACCCTTTGCAGGTAACACCAAAAAAATCTTTTGTATTTAGGGGACCCAAAACGACCTGAAAGAAACACGCAAGTCTTTCAGGCTTTCGCATTTTGTAATTTGAACAAAAACATATACTAGCAGCTTATTAAATTTCATAGTTAAACTAGTCATTATCCTAACGACCAGTTTAGCCATTTTTACATCTATTTAAACTCAACGTCTGGATTTGATCTCTCACCTAGTCCTGATGATGAACCACACTGGTTGGTTCGAAACACGTCAGCAATGTTCATTTGAATGTATTATTACTAGAAAAAATTTTACATAATTTTACGATGGATCACAGAAGTCAAAAGTCTATAAATACATTTTAGCTTTTAAGTGAATCTTACACACAAATTTAGCACATTACAATGGAAAATCACCAAATCTTTTAAAAACTTTTGTTACATGTAATACCATGAGTTGATCACCAATATAAATCACTACCATTATACTACCAACCTTAACTCTTTTATTTACTTAACTTTTAAAATCCAAATAATTTTATTTTTTCTTTTTCAAAAAAATATATAAAATTCCTAAAAATAAATTTGAAAGTAAAAAAGCTTTTTAAAAAAAAAATTAAAGCAATTGAGTCAACCATCACGAAAAACACAAATATAATGATTCTTCGTTACAACCACAACCACAAGTGGTGTTAAATCCACAACCTTTCATATATAGCCTTAGGAGACAAATCACTCCCTCTAGTTGGATGCACGGGAAGCAAAAATAAAAATTTCCTTATAGTTAAGTTTAATTATAATTGTTTTATGTTTTTGTTCATTTTATTAAAATTAATTGTTTTATGTTTTTGTTCATTTTAATTTTATTAAAATTAATTGATACAATATTTTTGGATATTATTATTTTTATTTATTTGAAATATATCTATAAATTAATTTACAATCTAAAAATGTAAATAATTATTTTTCAAATTTATAATTTTGAAATTTTAAAAGTTTAATTTATATATATTTAAAACTCAAACTATATATATTTTTATTTAAATTAATTAATTTTTTTTTCTCTAATATTTGTTGATGATGTATTCACACTATTTATTCAATAAGATTAATTGGCTTCTTCACCTTATCTTTAAAATAACTATATTTCGAACATTGATCCCAAAAAAACATTAATCAAATTAATTAATTTAGTCCTTTCATGCATACTAGAATCTTGAGAATTTGAAAAGTAATTTGTTTTCTAATTATTAAA
Source organism: Pinus albicaulis (assembly GCA_034641835.2). Taxonomy (NCBI): domain Eukaryota; kingdom Viridiplantae; phylum Streptophyta; class Pinopsida; order Pinales; family Pinaceae; genus Pinus; species Pinus albicaulis. Next base: position 346,479,014 of record CM076570.1, on the reverse strand, counting down.
TTAAATTTATGTCACAAGCATTACATATCAATATTGTTTATTATGTTACAATCTTGAGAGTTTGAAGAACTAGGTAGGTATTTTGTTTTCAAATTATTAAATTAAATTTATATCACAAGCATTACACATCAATATTGTTTAGGGCCATCGATATGTTCGAAGACATCTAATTAATCTCTGCTCATTTATTCAAATCGTTAAATGAATTTTTACTTATTTTCACAAGCAATTCACGAACATCGATATTAGCGAATTGTCATAGTTGTGTGGGCATGACACGACATAAGGAGGTCGCTCGTGGAAGCCATGCATGCAGTGACGTGTCAATTGATGTCAGTGATACGCGTCTGTTGGTGCCTAACAAACATCAACATCACTTCCCCATCACCATTCTCTTGACGTTTAATGGTTAGAATATGATGAAGAGAGCATTCGGCGAGGATCGATCCTGTGACGTTTAATGGTTGGAATATGAAGAAGCAGAAGTTATTGCACAGAAAGGTCAGGACTTTCCACATTCTACCACTCTATGTATAGCTTATGCATTCTTTTAGCTGTAACAACTCTCTGTAGCCTCATTATTTTTTTAACTGTAACTTCAGTATATTTTTTTTAAAGCTTGCACTGGCACTGGACTGATAATTCTTTCAAGTTTAAAATCTATTTCAAGTGTTTAAGAGTATGATTGCACACGTGATATTGTATACATATAGTACAATTACTAGTTGCTAGCTCTTATGAATGGTCTTTTTCCCTGTCTGGGAAACAAACAAATGATCACTGAACAGTAAACCATTCAAAAAAAGACCTTTACCTTTCAAATTGACTTTTACCTTTCAAATTGAATAGAAGAACGATCTGTCCATCCATAACACCAGTGGATATTCAATTATTCACCAGTGGATATTGTCACCTACCATGTGGATAGTGTGCCCTCTGTTGTGTGCTGATGAGAGTTGAATCAGTGATGTTTGGCCTACAAGTCATGCTTATATGGGTTTCTAAATCTATCATTAGATTTTTGGGTTCCCAAATTTATGGAATCTTGGTTCCTAAATCCAAGGTTAAATAAAATGGAATCTGGGTTTCTAAATTCAATGTTAAAATGAAATGGAATTTTGTAGTATCTGGTGGAAATTTTGAGTACTAAAAAATAAATGTAGAAATGTAGATCTAAAGTTTTTGATTACTAAAATAAATGTAGATCCAGAGATGGCAGGCTAATTGAAATTGAATAGCAACAATACTCACACATATGTGCTCTAGGGATTACCAGAATATAAACAGTCAAGATTAAAAAGTTGTAACAACTCTACATTACATTGATCACACACCAGATGAGAGCTGTTAAGCCTGGGTGGAGATAAAACCTAATGCTTATATAGAAATGTGTAGAGGTAAACCTTATGCTTATTATATAGAATTTCTCACTAGACATCCAACTTGTATAATAAGAAATGGGTAGAGGTAAAAATCTTATGCTTATTATGCTTGTATCAATTATTTGGATGTATTTTGTCCACTTCTCAGTCCATGGCTGGGATTTGTATTATAGCTTCCATCTAGCCAAGATGAAGGCCCGAAGGTGCTCAAGGGATTACCAGAATATAAATGCTCACACATATGTGCTCTAGGGATTACCAGAATATAAACGGTCAAGATTAAAAAGTTGTAACAACTCTACATTACATTGATCACACACCAGATGAGAGCTGCCAAGCCTAGGTGGAGATAAAACCTAATACTTACATAGAAATGTGTAGAGGTAAACCTTATGCTTATTATATAGAATTTCTCACTAGACATCCAACTTGTATAATAAGAAATGGGTAGAGGTAAAACCTTATTCTTATTATATAGAATTTCTCACTAGACATCCAACTTGTATAATAAAAGATGGGCAGAGGTAAAACCTTATGCTTATTATATAGAATTTCTCACTAGACATCCAGCTTGTATCAATTATTTGGATGTATTTCGTCCACTCCTCAGTCCAAGGCTGGGATTTGTATTATAGCTTCCATCTAGCCAAGATGAAGGCCCGAAGGTGCTATTTGTTGTTATTATTACACTTCAGATCTCTCAATGTGCTTGCCTGCCACTTCTGCTTTGCCTTTTCAATGCATTGTATGAAGATAATAAAATTATTCTGCTTTGCCTTTTCAATGCATTGTATGAAGATGATAAAATTATTAGTGTTACCAGTAATAAACAGCACAATATGTATGCTCTACAAAATTGCCATTAACGATGGTTAATGACAACTTAAAGGCATATGAGGATGTTGTTTTATTGCTATATCAGACAATAGTTTTATTATGCAGAACGGCAGAAGCTGAGGATTACAATAGTTTTATTATCATTGTACCATGACAGTCAAAGGCAGAACAGTAGAAGCCTGGATTATGACAATGGGTTCTGAAGCCAGAGTTTTACACTTAATGGCCCTGTGCCTACAGAGCTATGATACCCAGAATTACCTGTGAAATTGAGTGCAGTTGTCACATTTTCAGGGAAATGTAGGAAATATTGCGGTTGATTCAACCCCGGCCTTTGTTGGTCTTGAGTCTCCTGCTGTTGATGACTATGATAGCGTAGGCCTTTGTTGGTCTGTGTCTCCTGCTGTTGATGACTATGATAGCGTAGTCATTGTTGGCTCACATGGCACTCTTTATCCACACCTCGCAACTGGAATATGTGGCCTGGCTATCAAATTCCTTAACCTCTAGTCTGCAAAGATGGTTCTATTAATGGCCACAAAGTATGTTATAGATTCTCTCAGCTTTCCGTGAATTGGCCAAGCCATGCTAATCACTATACCCACTACAACATTATTGCAACAATTAAAGCCATAATAATCACTATGTCTACCACAATATTGTTGCAACAGTTAAACGCATAATAATTACGCAGGAGGGGTTCCTTTTATGAGTTCTGGTAGGCTAAAACTATTCACTCCACCCAATCAAAAAGCTTCCTTATCGCTCTTCTAGCCAATTATATGTTGACATGTGCAAACAGAGTATTGGGTGAATTTAATCGCCCTTCTAGCATATGTCGACATAATACTCTATTTGCACATGTCAACATATAATTGGCTGCAACATATAATTGGTCAGAAGGGCGATGAGGAAGCTTTTTGATTGGGTAGGGTGAACAATGTTTTCCCATCCAATCTCATAAAAGAAAGCCTTCGGTGAATTAATCCGTGGAGAAATCGCGAGGACACTCGAGAAATCGAGTACTACTTAAATTCACCCAATACTCTGTCTTCACATGTCAACATATAGCCAATTATAAGTTGACATGTGTAGACAGAGTATTGGGTGAATTTAAGTCATACTGGATTTCCCACTGTCCTCGCAATTTCTCCATGGATTAATTCACTGGAGGCATTTTCTTTATGAGATTGGGTGGGCAAACACTATTCACTCCACTCAATTAGAAAGCTTCCTCATCACCCTTCTAGCCAATTATATGTTGACATGTGCACACAGATTATTGGGTGAATTTAAGTTTTGATGAGATTTGGTGGGCTAACACTATTCACTCCACCCAATCAAAAAGCTTCCTCAAATCGCCCTTCTAGCCCATTATATGTTGACATGTGCAGACAGAGTATTGGGTGAATTTAATCACCCTTCTAGCATATGTCGACATAATACTCTCTTTGCACATGTCAACATATAATTGGCTACAACATATAATTGGTCTGAAGGGCGATGAAGAAGTTTTTTGATTGGGTAGGGTGAACAGTGTTTTTCCACCCAATCTCATAAAGAGAATGCCTTCGATGAATTAATCCATGGAGAAATCGTGAGGACACTTGAGAAATCGAGTACTACTTAAATTCACCCAATACTCTATCTTCACATGTCAACATATAGCCAATTATATGTTGACATGTGCAGACAGAGTATTGGGTGAATTTAAGTCATACTGAATTTTCCCACCGTCCTCGCAATTTCTCCACCGATTAATTCACCGGAGGCATTCTCTTTATGATATTGGATGGGAAAACACTGTTCACCCCACCCAATCAGAAAGCTTCCTCATCGCCCTTGTAGCCAATTATATGTTGACATGTGCACACAGAGTATTGGGTGAATTTAAGTCGTAATGGATTTCTCCACAGATTTTCCTAGCAATTTCTTCGCGGATTTATTGCACGTGAAGGAAGGGGATAATGTCTTTCTTGGTGAAAGTTTCTCCGCTCTCGCTTCTGTATTCAAGTAAAATGTCCAGAGAGTCTTTTTCTTTGCCACCACTGTTATCAGTTCTTCCCTCTCTTCTACTATGGATGCGAGCCTCTACATATCGATACAGTAGCCCAAATATTAGTCCCTTTTATTTTGAACTTACAGAGTTCGCACAAGTGAATGAGAAATTAGGAAGAGATTGAGTGCCGACAATGATCGCGTCTGAAGAAAGTGGTCCCTTTACCATAGAGCGATCTCCATACTCAGTTGCATACCACATTCTGAATCTTCCCCACAATTCAGATTAGGATCTTCCTGACATGCCTGTGAATTGCAGTCTAAGGGTTTATACGAGGAAGACATTGTGGAGTCAAAAGGTGGAGCGACAATCAAGTGGCAGCCTTGGCATTGTTTGCATGGAATTTCGCGACTCACGTCGTGAGGGTCCAAAATTCACAGAAAAGGGAAGTAGTCAACCAGGTTTGACTTTCCCCCAATTACCATCAATTTGGTGACCGTTTCTTTGAATTCTTTAGCGTCCTGAGAGTTCTGTCCGAACATATTTTGAAAAAAATCAAGTTTCCCAATAGATTCAGACTTCTAAGAAACACAGTGTGTCCAATATTCACCCCCTTCGCCTTTATAGAATCATAAAAATGGATTGAATGGTGGAAAAGACCTGATTTCTTCTGAGACAAGGCCTCCACTCTCACCCAACAAAAGTCACGGAACAAGATTCAGAAGCTTAGTCACAAATAACCATCTTCGAGGAATATTTATTTAAAAAAGAAATGAATTATCACATCAATTAATGCAAAATAAATCTCTCCACTATTTTGTAAGCTATTTTACAATACCCCAGCTCCACTATTTTGTAAACTGTTCTACAATACCCCGGGAGGCACCATATAATATATCTCTATGTACTCTAAGACAGAACAAGCATGTTTCATACTCCAAAGCATTCAGAATTTTTGTTTTGTACATGGAGCAGCTATGGGTGCACGTAAGTTCACAACAATGCGTTCACCAGGTGTAGTTGTATTGACCATCACATGTAGTAGTTTGTTGTTGCAGCACATGGGTGCGCCTCATGGTGATTTCATCATTCTACTCAATGCTAGGTGAACACAAGAAATTATTTGCATTAACCATAGCATCATATTCTTTTGAGAGAAGTGAAGCTGTAGCATGGAAGTCCGTGTCTTATTCAATAAAAGTATTGAATGGTAAGTCTTCTACACAGATATTATGAAGTTCATCCCTCAGCCAGGGCTCTTCATCATGGTGGGAGTTGTCTATTTCAAGTATTTGGAGTTTGGATAGTTGTATGGGAAGGTCCATAATCTCTAGAGCGGTTTTGGTATTATTGTGCAAATTCTTGAATCTCTGAGCTGCTATATCATCGACTTGACTCGGTAGATGGTCGACCCCTCCTTGCATATATTTTCTTAAGCATCCCACATGGAAACTTGGTCATAGTCCTTGGAATTCAGAACCGCCATCAGACCCTTGAGATGCTCCCAGGCCTCTAGTCTCTTGACACTAAAGAGCTCCGTGTTGTAGAATCTTCGAAGCATACGCTAGCGAGGCCCATAGGTGTTGCTCCATGTCAATGAAGAGTCATAGTAGGAGAGACACTTGGTAGCTTCTATGACGGTGTGTTCGGAAAAGACTTGTTTATGAATTTTCAAGACTTTCTTGGCCATGGCAGACTGTGGTTCTCATTTTGAGATGAAGAGTCATCAGAGGACCGTATTTTGCAGCAAGGTGGTACATAGAATCATTGGGATAGATGTATGGGAAGGTCCAGAATCTCTAGAGTGGTTTTGGTATTATTGTGCAAATCCTTGAACCTATGAGCTACCATATCATCAATTTGACTCGGTAGATGGTCGGCCCCTCCTTTCATATATTTTCTTAAGCATCCCACATGGAAACTCGGTTGCATTCCTTGGACTTGGGAACTGCCATCAGACCCTTGAGATGCTCCAAGGCCTCCAGTCTCTTGACACTGAAGAGCTCGGTGTTGCAGAATCTCCGAATCATACACCAACAAGGCTCACAATGTTGCTCCATGTCAATGAAGAGTTGTTGTAGGAGAGACACTTGGCAGCTTCTATGACGGTGCATCCAGAAAAGACTTGGTCATGAATTTTCAAGACTTTCTTGGCCATGGCGGGAGATGAAACCACAACTGTGGTTCTCATTCCGAGATGAAGAGTCATCAGAGGACTGTCTTTTGCAGCAAGGCAGTACGTAGACTCGTTGGGCTTCCCTTGAGCTGGGGGAGATTCCCAACAATGTGTCATCCTAAAGGCCCTGGAGGCAGCTTGCCTGTGCCCTTTCTTGAAAAATTAATGACCTTTAAAACCAACTATAATGTCATGAAAATCATTACATAATAACAAAAACCACTAATTTTCTCCATCGCTCAAGTACTCTCCAGCAAATCCCAAAGCACAATGGAGTTTAGATTTCAGATAAATCACGAGATTGCGTGTGACCATATACAAGCATATCTATATGGTATATATAAAAAGTTTTAGAAACTTAAAATTCATGGTGACATGACCCAACTGGTATGGATTTTCAACAAAAAAAAAAAAAAAAAAGCAGTGTGCGGAGAGTTGGGATATTATATCAATAATTGGAATGAAGGTCTTTTTTTTTTCTACAATAGTTTTTATTCTTATAAAAGTCATAGATTTGTTTTGAAGTCAAGGGCGGGAATTAACTTCCCTTGTTTCCCTAGGAATTCGATCACAAGTCATAATATATTTTGCATTCTTTAAAATATATATGGAAACTAAAAGTTCCATATGTTTTACTTAATTATTGTTTTCCACATTCCCCACTCCCGTCGTTACTTTGCACCTCTTGATGCAAATGCTAGTCACTATTCCTACCACAACATAACATTGTTGCAACAATTAAATGGAAATAACAACCAAGTTGGTAGTAAATATTAATGGCATCCAAGTTGATAGTAGGTATTATTAAGTGGACAAATTAACCTTTTCTCTGCGATTTTATTTTTTCCCCATCTTTCACTGTTTGGTTGGTTTTCATATTATCATTTTATAAAGCATAGTTTTATTACTTTGGAGTATGATCGTATAATTTGCATCAAAGTATGTCACATTTATGGCCACTTAATTATACAAATTATTTAAAAGGGAAAAAAATGCCTCTTTCAATGTACACTTAATTTGTGATAAGTGGTCTCTAGAACAGATCGGTGAGGCATGTCATTACTAGTTGGTCTACTTTGAAAGTACAAATCTCAAAAGAGACTCTCAACAAAGAGTTTTTTACACTCTTATCAAAACTGAGTTTGATCATCAATCATTTTATTTTTATTTTTTTTCCTCAGCAACAAAACTGAGTTTGATCATCATTTATTTATTTATATTGAAAAGTAAATTGTATTTTATAAAGTTAATATTAGAGAAAAATAATTTTATTTTTTATTTTTCATGCATTTGATATTATTTCCCTATTATATAATGATATATAATGATTTGGTTCATTTAAAGTACATTAATAATTTGATATTATTTCCCTATTATGTAATGATTTGCTACATTTAAGATACATTAATGATTAATATTTACTTTTACAATATAAAAGATTGTACCTGTGGTAATGATTATCATACTCATAGTAATAACTCCTGGCCTATAATTCCTTCTAATGACCTCAATCTTTTCCAATGTCAAATTTAATATTTACTTTTACAATATAAAAGATTGTACGCCGTCTCTTTTATCTGTCTCTTAACCCCTTTTGACCACAATCATACCAGATTATGATGAGGCAAGAGTTGAGCCAAATTAAATTAGTTGTGCAAGTTCTACAGGATCCCACAATTAAGGTATTCCCATTTGAAATTTTATTTATTTATTTATTTATTTTTGAATAAATGGTACATATTTATTAATGTCTTTGAATATTAATAGTTAAAATATTATTTTCAAAAAGAAGTTCAAGAAGTTGAATAAACTTGTGATCCAAAGTTTCTTATTTCAACTTAAGGTGGATGAGGATTTAATTGACGACCTAGATTGATTCTCAAGGGAATATGCTCAACATATGTTTACTCTTAGCGTGTTACAAAGTTTGTTAGGTTGAATTGACTTTTAATAAATTTTAAAAATTAGATTCATGCCAAGTAGCTCCACGCCCACCAATCTCCTATGGATTTGAGATTTTTCCAATTCTATTAAGTTCTTCCATGATAAGTCCCTCATTATTATTTATAACATTCATTTATATATAAACAAATTTTATTTAGCAAAAATATTCATTTTACAATAAGATGCGTAATTCGTTTTTTTTTTGTCAAGTTAAAGTTGACCCATAACCTTTTTATACATGGTTAATTAGATAAATGTGTGCATTGGTAAGCCATTCTTCATGTATAATTGTACTAGTAGTAACTTTGTATCCATAGATGTGTTAATGTAGAATGTAAAATGAAGTAAAATCTTTAAATAACAAATTTTAACATGCATACAACTTAGTTACAATAGATGTGTTAATGTAGAATGTAAAATGAAGTGAATTCTTTAAATAACAAATATTATCAATGCATAAAACTTAGTTACAAACTATAAGTATAAGTAGAACTTTACCAAATCCTATTTAAATATCACATTAAAAAGGAATACTTAACAATATCTTTACCATATATCTCGTAGCTAGGACTAAAAAGAACTTGGAACTTGTGAAATATAATATATATCATAATACCCCCATTAATTTGTAAATAACGGTAACAATCGACAATTTACAATGGGAGGAAACAAAACAACTATGGAACAAACAAAATTCACTATGATCATAAAAGAAAGCTTTTTAAGTAAGATTTTTTGGAAAGTATTCCAGTTTATTTTTGGATCTAATTTGTCTAGAATATTACAGGGATTTATTGAAATCACAAATTTGACAGGTGAAATTTTCACAATCGAAATGCCTTAGGGGTTTTTCAGGGTGTTGAATCAATTTATGCAACCAAAAAACCAGTTCAAACAACACAAATCAAAATTTGGTCACATATTTTTTCACCATATTTTGACCAGAAATCCACTGAAAACTCTAAAATGTCGCACTTAAAGACTACTCCATTATAAAATATATGGATAACTTTTAATTTGGGAACAACCTTCAAACTTTGAAATTTTCTGAAGGCGTTTCAATTTATTTCGATACTCTACGAGCTTAGAAAAATGTCCATACAGTTTAAGCTTTTCATTATCCTCTAGAATCCCATTCATGGATTCTTTGAGAGTCTCAGAGTCTCAATAGGAGGGAAACTCCACCCATCGGTTGTTTGGTTCTACATCGCATCCAAAAGATGAATAAAAGGCAACCAATCCTCGGTTGTTGGCTCTTGAATATCTCCAACATAAGCTTAAATTTGCGTGAGAAATTCCACCTGAGAAATACTCCGTATATTTTATTGGCTGCATGCTTTTCTGCACTGGATCTTATATCATCTTGTGTTACAATTTTGGTTATTTTGATGACAAAAAATAGTTCTCTACTATCTGCATGACCATGTGAAGGCCTTTGGGTGAGTTGAGATAAGAAATGAGACATGTTGTGGGATTTGCAACCTGGTTATGTAGCCATCTCTAGATTTCTGATGAATATGGTTGAAATTTAAACCTGGAGATGCAATCCTAATCATGTTAAAAGAAAAAAGGAGCATGACTCCCTGAGTTGGTTTTTATTTCTCTTTGATCGCCAATCGTTGTTTTTGTCTCATCGTGTAGGGTGAGTAATTCCATTGAACCATTTAGGACTAGTGGATACAAGAGACTGCTATGTGGACAAAACTTTCCTTGTGGTGCAACCATATGTTATTAACACACCAACCTGCTATCTAGAATGTATCGCCAAAACCCTCTCATTTCCTTCTGTGAACACAAACAACAAGCGATACAATTGTATCTCCTAAGATAAGTTGGAAGCTACTGATGGATAGGGGGGTTGTGAATAGGAACAACAAGCGATACAAGTGTATCTCATGAGACAAGTTGGAAGCTAGTGATGGATAGGGGGTTATGCCCGCATTAAACAGAAATCTAGGCCAAAGAGATTTGACCTCCTCGGTCTTCATTTAGCATTTGGCAAGTTCAAAATTTAAATTTCAAATTTCAAATTTCAAATTTCAAATGGGAGGGATTTGGAACGTGATCCATACCTTAATTGCATGGTCTAGGCAGAATGGTGGCAACAGAGTCGCTGCACTGATGGTGATGGTGGATAGTTTTAGGGCTCATTCATTCATTCTACAAGTCATCTGAAAATTGCACAGAAAAATATGATACATGAAATTACCATAGCTTAAATATAGATCCATATTAACCACATATCTACAAAGAGCCGAGAGGGATTAAATCTTGTTATATACAAACCTATTTTTATTGTTCTTGGAATTATGGCCACATGGGCGAGAAGATCTATCTTTTGGATCTGGGGACTGTACAGGTAGAGCCCAAATAGGATGGGAGGTAAAGGTTGGTTTGGTATCTGGAACAACGGGATTAACCATTCTAGGACACCTTCAATCGATTCCAATTATTCTTCTAGAAGTTAAATTTCAGTCATTATCTTTTTTTGAAATTATACAATTAGCACATTAAATCCAATTTGGTTAAAAAATGAAAATTTGATTATTACATTCTAGTATGAGAGCATAGTTGAACTCTGAGGACCTTAGGGAAATAGTGTTTTATAGTTCTTTTTGTTTTTACGAAATCCTCTTACTTCTACCTCCAGACCTGTATGTTTTGAAGAGGATTAATTTCTTAAAAATGTTATATTTATTTTAAAGCCCTCTATATATGTTAAATCTTAAAATCCTCTTCAACAAAAAAAAAATTCCATTTTTGCATAAGCTTGATTTCCCTTGAGTTGCCAAACTTTTACAAATTTGCTCTGACTGTGCACTTTTACAACCATAGGAAGAGCTCGTAGTTTACTTTGTGCACTATGCCTAGATAATACTAAGATTGACTACAGAAATATGGATGAATCTAAGAATCTGTCATAAGGACCAATACATGTTCTGTATTTCTCAATTTTCCATTTAGGGGATAAATTATGTATCAAATTACAAATATGTTGTATTATTTTAGATATGGAGGCTGAACATGACCATCCCATAGAAAAATATTTTCTAAGTCTAAAATACTAGTGTATTTAATTGAAGTATTTTCCAGTTGCTCCTTCTATGCACCGAGAAGAATCATTTAACTTCCTTCCTTGTATGAAAAACTCGAGTCTTTTGTTATATTCCAAATTTCTAGCTATAATTGTTCCGAAATTATTGGGGTTTGGGAACCCAATCTCCAAGTGAAATTGAAATCCAAGCAATCGCAAAATTTCACTACAATTCAAGTTAGCATCCAACACAAGTTTTGGGCTAAGGGAAAACCCCACAAGGGGCATATCACTCAACATATTTAATGAGGTATAAAACATATTATCCATATTAATAGACATGTTTAGGCTATACATGATCTAACCATTCATAAATATCAAGGGTGTCAATGTTGATTATATCGACCTGATCGCTCAATAGGCATTCGAATGTCATCATCACAGGTCTAGGGGAGCATGACTTACATAGTCTTCCCATGACTACATGATTTGGAGGATAAATAGTGGGAAGTACCTCCAACCCTCCTAGTAGGACCAGTGTTAACACCCTATCATGGAATCTCATTGAGTGTCAATTTTTTTTGGAATTATATCATCACGTGGTCGGTTTGGTAACGATGTTATTTGTAATGTAAACACTTAGCCATACATTATAACATATGCATCAATATATTCAAAACAATTTTTATTTAAATAAGAGTTCTGATATAATTCATACATGTTTCTATCTATGATATACATACTTTGCCATATCCAACCCATATATCAATACATTATCTTTCATATTAAAATGTGGTCATTCTTTTATTTCTGTCCCACCAATCATGTCAATATGCAGGAATGAAACAAAATTATAGATATCTTCATTCATAACGTAATTCATGATTTATATTTTTTGGCAAGGTTAATCAAATACTAAACTTCATATTGGTATTCATATTCCAACAATGCTAATTAAATAACATATTTCATACCAATGTAGTTAAGAAAATAACATATATCAAATATCAGTAGAGTTAAGAAAACATCATATTATTATGGGTATCCATGTATTGACAAAATAAAATTTATTTTTGCATGTGATAGTTCAAAATTATAGTCTTAAGTATCCAACTAAAATCAAAACAAGTTGGGGTATATTTGACATATGGCCTTTGCGTCTTCCCAGGAAGTTGATCGAGGGTTGTAATTGTCCCACTAGACCTTAACTTGGTCTACTAGTCAGTTCTTGAGCGGTTGAACCCTATGTTATTATAAATTTAATAATTTATCGGGATGTCGCCATTTGAAGTATTATATGGATGACCTTGCAGAACATTGTTGAGTTGGGGCAGGTTTGAAGACCGGGTGATAGTGGGGCCAAAATTAATTAGATGGAGGAACAAGTAAAGAAAATTAGGAAACGATTAAAAGAGGCACATGATAGACAAAAAAAGTTATGATGACTTTCATAGGACTGATAGGAACTATGAAGTAGCAGGTTAAGTCTTCATCTGCATCAAAACCAAACAAAAGTACCATTCGGTTTGGAAAAGGAAAAAAGTTGTCACCTCGATTTATAGGGCCATTCAAATTCCTCGAAAAAGTTGTAACTTTCTCCTATCGTCTTGCACTTCCACCCCACATACATAAAGTTCATAATGTATTTCATGTATCTTTCTTATGACACTATATAGCTGAAAAATCTCATAACCTTCAATGGGAGGAACTGCAAGTATCAGTCGAGGGAACCATTACGGTCAAACCATTACATATACTGGAACATAGGTTTCAACAAATCATAAAATTATTGGTAGACCAAGTTAAAGTACAATGGGACAAGTATAACCCCATATCAGCTACCTCAGAGGATAGAGAGGCCATATGTCAAAGATACCCCAACTTGTGCTGATTTTAGTTAGATACTTGAGACAATAATTTTGAACTATCACATGTAAAAATGAATTTTATTTGGCTGGTACATGGATACACATAAGGATATGATGTTTTCTTAACTCTTCGGATCCGAGACCATATTGTGATAGACCTTTAATACACTGGGAGGTAAAGGTTGGTTGGGTATCTATAGTAGCGGGAGTAACCAATCCAATACACCTTCAACTGATTTCATGTATTTTTATAGAAACTAAATTGTAGTCACTATCTACTAATAATGAATCACTGTATGTCATTATTGTTTTAATTTCATATTATTTTATATTTAAATTTATATTGTAATAATATTTTTATTAAATCTTATATTTATATAATATATCATTCATGCATTTAATTAAAATTAACATTAACATCTATGAAAAGGTTTTGCCAATAATGAATCATCGTATGTCCTCTTTTTTATGTCATATATATGTGTGTGTGTGTGTGTGTGTGTGTGTGTGTGTGTTTGTGTAATAAATCTTATATATGTGAATTTCTTCATTACAATGCTCATTAAACGAGAATATAAATGGATACCTATGAGAATTTGTCAAAGATACAATTGATTTAATACTTTAGCAAACATATGTGCAACATCCTAGCTGATCCATTACCATAAATTACATATGATGATGTAAATGAGGATAACTAGTAATTGCATCTGAACTTTAAAATAACAGAGGTTGTGATGTATTTCATATGAATAAATGTCATTTATTTTCCCAGACACATGCAAACTCCACCTTGAAACATTGCAAAATTGAACAGACTTTATAGAAATAAGACACCTTCATCATTGGGGCCAACTCTTGGACATGCATTCGAGGCGGTCTCCATATGATTCATAGCATAGGGGTAGTAAGTTCCCTCGTTCCCTTTTCCGACAATGTCATTGACGTCATACATCGTGCTTGATCAAAGCATCGATTCTATGGCGAAAATGGAGATTACAAGTCTCTCCAATAGGGATCATGCAAGGAAACTATGTTGATTCTTGCTACTTTCTTGGTCTTATATAAAGGGAGGTCACAGGTTCAATTAGTAGCGAGCGGAGGAGAGAGCAGATGCAAGAGGCACGAGGTATATTCAAGGCAGTAATGTTGGGGTTGATTTTTTATTTTTATTTTTTTTGACTAGTCCACATGGTCGAGTTGAGACTGTCGGTACCCTAGAGAAACATCGAGGAAAAATCCCTCGCCCCATGGTTAATGAGCACATGTTGAATCATGTGTTAAGGGATTGGGCTTTCTGATTATTTGGTACCCAAATCGGTAAAGAGCAGCACTGTTAGTCGATAGTTCAGGGTTAGACCTACATGGGGCTCCAACAAGCTTGATGTTGCAAACCCAACTGCCCAAATCAAATCCAATCTCAACTAATTGACATACACCAACCATTCTAGCACATAATTTAACAAAATAGCTGAATTTGATTGCAAATTCTAAAATTGGAAGAATAACAATTATGTCGATGGTTAACTTGTATAATTTACCTAAATATAAGTTATAAATAAGTCGTATACAATTTTAATGGTAACTAAATAATAATAAAAATTGATGCCATAGTAAATTATGAAATATGAATAAGTTAATCATCGTGAGCTATAGTATTTAGATAGGTTCATGTGTTCGTTCATCACATCATTGGATACGATTTATATTATGGGTATGAACTAGCAACTTTATACCATGAACAATCACTCTCAAAACATATCCCTATCCATAAATTTGTAATTATATCAACCATTTATTTTATTATTTTAACCTGCACCTTTTGTCTTTGATAGTTTGGAAAAGCCTTTTTCATGTGAATATTTACAGTCATACTAATTGCTTAATTAAATGTTTACAGGTTTGGGATATGACCCCGAAACTTTTGATATTTATTTCTTTTATTATTTTAACCTGCCCCTTTTGTCTTTGATAGTTTGTAAAAGCCTTTTTCATGTGAATATTTACAGTCGTAATAATTGCTTAGTTAAATGTTTACAGGTTTGGGATATGACCCTAAAAGTTTCGATATTGCCAACGTCAAAACATGGATGCTTATGCAGAACTATAGGGATCAATGTTACCTTCCTAGGGCTTGTAAGATACCAATGTTAATATTTGACAATGCTAATTTTATTTAATAAACTTATAATTACGAAAAATTTAATATGTATATTTTGAGAGTGTTGAATTTTAAGTAATATCTCCCTTCTTAATAATTTAGGTACTTAACTCCCTTTACCATTCATTTACACATATTTCCTAATTATTTAATAAGTATAATAGTGCAATGCATGTGATGTATGTGTATGTAGCTATCATATGCATAAATCATATATATTATAATACCATTTTGATTTATATAATCAAAATGGGTCATTACATACTCCCTTCCTTTAGAAAACATTATCCTGAAGTTAGGGTTTATATAATATATCAATAATTTCTTTAGTGACTAGTATGATAATTTAAGGATTGCATCTCAATATTGAATTTATCATTAATTTAATGCCACCACCATCGTCATCACCATCGCCACCTCCATCACCACCACCTATACCATCATAAACACTGGTAGTTTCAACACTTGAGTTAATTTTTATAATGCACTCCTTGGAAGCCATTTTGGAAACATTAAAAAGGTCACCTATGACCAAAAACAAGGAATAAAAACCTCATTTTGAGGAAAGAGACACAGAATAACCCAAAGTTGTTAATTATAGACAACTAAATGAAGACATTTCTAGGGAACTACAAAATATTAAACACCCAGAATTTTTTGGGAGGGTGAGATGTAGAACGTGTTGAAGCACAGTTAGAAGGAATGACAAGGTGCTTCGTACTAAGAGAATATTATTCGACCTCTAAGACAAATATCACTATATCTCAGATTAGAGAAAGTACTTTGATTTGGTGGGAAAATCAAAACAAAAAATTACATCTCACATCAGACACTGTTCCTTGGGAGTTGTTCGAGAAACGATTCCATTCAAAATACTTACCACCATATTTTCAAGAGAAAAATTCCGTAGCTTTCCATATGTTAGTCCAAGGTAATAATACAATGGAATAATATGAGATAAGTTTTATGGGGCTTGTGAAATATGTTCCTTACCTAGATACTGACGAAATTCAAGCTGAGCATTTCATATATGGATTAAATCCTCCAATCAGGGAAATGGTTAGAATGTGGAAGCCATCATCAGTAGTAGAGGCAGTTGAATGTGCTTGCTATGCAGAGGAACATTTAGGGATCTAAAGGGATATCAGGCTGACATAACCCTCACAACAAGTATTTCTAGGAAAGGCTCCCTGAAATTTATTCAGGGGGAGTAGCTCGAGACCACCTCCTTACGGTAACAGATTTACCTCAAGAGGAGTCAACATTGCATACTTTTGTTCCTCTGATACCAGATGTGAAACCACATCTTTGAAATTTTTAACCATATTAACAATTTAAAGTGTAAAATGTATAATTTTCAAAGCAGATAGTGACTGAAATTTAGTTTCTATAATAATACATGAAATCAATTGATGATGGTTTGTACTAGTTACTCCCGCTGCTATAGATACCAAAACAACATTTACCTCTCAGCCTATCTCGGGTCTACCTATACGGTCCCCAGATCCAGACGACAGATCTTATGGCCCCTGTGCCTAGAATTCCAAGAACAATCGATCTATATGTTTCTTTCTGTGACTCCTTTGTCCATTTCTCCTTCCTCCCAAGAGCCTCTTCGACTACCTTATATCCTAAAATCCACCATTTATCAACCTTCTCGTTGTTCATCTCTTCCACCGTCTCCCTTCTTCTCTGTTGTCACTTTTCTATCTTCTCGAGCCTTCCTTTGAGTGAAGGTGGTTCTATTTTTAATTACAAGGATTTATTAAAATGGTTTGGTCACTTATATATAGTTTTTTATAAGATTCATAAAATATTTTATAATTAATTTTGTTTTAATAAATTACTTTATTTTAATATTTTAATTAAATCATTTTATTTACTTTAATTAATTATAATTTAATTAAGTTATAATATATATATATATATATATATATATATATATATATTAAGGGTTGTACTCATATTAATGCCTAACTTGGTATACTTATATTCTGGTGAGTTTGAGGATTTTTATTTCGATAATTGATTTATCAACCTAAACTTAAAATTTTATTTCAAAATTAGTTAGTAGTTATAGTAGTGAAATACATGTGTTCTGTACATATGTAGCTATCACATGGATGTCTCATATGTATGCTAATATTCACATATGAAGTTAGGGTCTATATAGTATATCCAAAATTTATTTAGTGATTTAATATAACCATGCAAGAATTGTGTTTCAAAGTTGATTTTTTTTTGTTTAACACGAGGATAATTTAAAATTTGTGTTTTGAACATTTAAAGTTTTACAACCGTAATATTCATGCTCTGCCCTTGTCAGGTTCCCAAGCTATTCAAGAATATTCCTATCCTTCCTAATATCTTTCGCTCCCATCCTATTCATCCTCTACAGGAATATGTCATGGTGTCAGTTTTACTGATCTAACCATTCATATATCTTAAGCGTGTTAGCGTCAATTATATTGACCTGATTTCCTAGTAGGCAGCCGAAAGTCATCATCACATGTGTATGGGAGCATGATTCGCACAGTCCTCCCATGACTCCAGGTTTTGGAGGATAAACTAGGGTCGGCGCCCTATTATGGAATCTCATTGAGTCTCAATTGTTATTGGAATTTTGTCATCACATGGTTGGTTTGGTAACAATGTTATCTGAAATGTAAACACTTGTCCATACATTATAACATATGCATCAATATATTCAAAACAATTTGTATTTAGATAACAGTTCATGTATAATTCATACATGTTTCTATCTACAGTATAACATGCTTGGCCATATCCAGTCTATATAGAAATAAGTTAGCTTTCATATTAAAATTTAGTTACTCTTTTATTTCTATTTATCAATCATATCGATATGCATAAATGAAACAAATTTATAGATATCTTCATCTATAACATAATCCATAATCTAGATTTCAAGTACTAAACTTCATATTGGTATTCCTATTCCAACAATGTTAATTAAATGACATATTTCATATTGGTATCCATGTACGAGTGGAGTTAAGAAAATATAATATATCATGTATTAGTAGAGTTAAGAAAACATCATATTATTATGTGTATCCATATCCCAGCAAAATAAAATTCATTTTTACATGTGATAGTTCAAAACGATAGTCTTAAGTATCCAACTAAAATCAACACAAGTTGGGTTATCTTTGACATATGGCCTTTGTGTTTTCCTAGGTAGATGATCTAGGGTTGTACTTGCCCCATTGGACCTTAACTTGGTCTACCATTTGGTTTCTTATTTTTCAAACCCTACATTCCAGTATACGTAATTGTTCCCTCATCCGATACCTACAGTTCCTTCCATTCAAGGTTATGATATTTGTCAGCTATATAGTGTCGTAAGAGAAATACATGAAATAAATTATGAACTTTATGCAAGTGGGGTGGAAGTGCAAGATGATAGGAAACATGTCCAACTTTTTCTAGGTCTTTGAATGGCCCTATAAATAGGGGTGACAACTTTGTTCCTTCTACAAATTGAATGGTATTTTTGTTTGGTATGATGTAGATGAAGACTTTATATCCTACTTCATAGTTCCTATCAGTCATGTGAGCATAAAGATAATTTTTTTTTCTATCCTATGCCTCTTTTAATTGTTTCCTAATTTTCTTTACTTGTTCCTCCATATATTCAATTAATTTTTGTCCCAATATCACTCGGTCTTCCAACCTGTCCCAACTCAACGGTGTTCTGCAAGGTCTTTCATATAATGCTTCAAATGGTGACATCCCAATTGAACTGTGATAACTATTATTGTATTCAAATTCAACTTAGGGAAATTACTTTTCCCAGTGTGATTGCTAGTCCATAACATACATTCTTACCATATATTCTAGTACTTTGTTCACCCTTTCTTTTTTTATCATCAGTCTGAGGATGATAAGTTATGCTTAAATTTAATTGAGTTTCCAAGGTTGATTTCATACAAGTCTAGAATATTGAAGTGAATCATGAGTCCCTATCTGATATAATGTTCTTGGGTACTCCATGAAATCTGATAATTTCATTTATAAATACTTGGGCTACGTCAGGAACTTCGTAGGTATCTCTTACAGGAATAAAATGGGTGCTTTTTGGTAACTTATCCAGAACAACCAGAATGTATTTATACTTTTATGGTGTAAGAGGTAGCCCAACTATAAAATCCATAGAATTTATTTCCCATTTGGTCATAGGAATGTCGTGAGGTAGTAGGAAACATGCTAGGTGACAATGGTCAACCTTTAATTGTTGACATTTAATACATTTTGCAATGAATTGGACATTGCCACATTTCATGCTTGCCCAGAAGAAGAGTTTATTTGTATCAACATACATTTTCTTTACACAATGATGTGCACAATACACTGCCCTGTGGGATTCCTTGAGGATGGTATTTCAGAGATCCCCACTATATGGTATGTACATTATTCCATGGAATCACAAAATTCCCTTATCTTCTAATTCATTTTCTTTAAATTTAGGTTCATTTGAATGTTTATTATCAAACCTAGATCTCATTTTTAAGTACCAACTATCTCTCAAGAGATGAGAGATGTTCTAGTACTTGATTCCTCAAGTCTACCTTGATAGGTATGAGAGAAAATATCCATGGTATTCTACTTAAAGCACATGGCACTACATTTTATTTTCCGTTAATGTATGAAATTCCAAAGTCATACTCATTTAAGAATTCAGTCCAGCTTCTTTTCCTGGCATTCAAGTCTCTGAGGAAAAAAATTATTGTAGACTTTGATGGTCTCTTTTGAGCATAAAGTTTCTCCCTACCAGATACTGTATCCAAAACATTAAAGCTAGCACCACTGTAGCTAACTTTAAATCGTGCATGACTTAGAGTTATTCATGAGGCTCTAATTTTTGTGAAGCATTGTTATTACGCCTCTATCCTGGATTAATACTATACCTAATCCCTGCTTAGATGCATCATTACACACAGTAAAGTGTTTGTCCATATCAGGTACTTGCAAGATTGGTGCACTAGTCAACAATATTTTAAGTTCGGAAAATTATCTATGACATTTCTCAGTGCATTCATACCTGAGACCTTTACGCTGGAGGGTTTTGATTGGCAGGGAAAATTTTAAGGATGGAAGTCTATCTTAATTATTAGAAACCTATAGAAACCTAGGCGAATCTTACTAGTCCCTAATATGAAAATTGTAAGAATTTTGTTGATATTTTTTCAGAAATATTTAGATATCCAATGATTTTATATAATTCGATATAATATTTTGGCAAATTTTAAGGTAAAAAATGATGTACTATAAAATTTGGGTGAATCATGAATATTTTTAGAAAAAAATGGAAATTGACGAATCTTTTTTTAGAAAAATCATGGAAAATTAGCCCAACTATGAATATTAGCCCCAAAAATATTCCCTAGTGATAACCTTTGTAATTTTTTAGAATACTTATTCAAACCTTTGATTGGAGCTTACTAAACCCATAAAGCTTCATACTTACTACACATTTTTTGGTATCGACCATTCCATGATTGATTTTACCTTTCTCAGGGTCTATTAAGATTCCTTCACCATATATAATATGACCCAAGTAATGAATCTTCTTTTGAAAGGGAGAACACTTGGATAACTTTCCATATAGCTGGTGTTATCTGAGGCAAGATAATACTATCCATAGATGTTATTCATATTATTTCTCATTTGTTGAGTAGATGATTATATCATGTAAGAATACTTGTACAAATTGATCTATATATTTTCAGAAAATGTTGTTCATGAGGTTCATGAATATTGCTGGAGAATTGGTCAACCCAAATGGTAACATAGTGAATTCATAATGCCCAAAGCATGTTATGATTATAGTATTATAGATATCGCTTTCCTTAATTCTTAGTTGATGACAACCCGACCGGAGATCGATCTTTGAAA
Source organism: Pinus albicaulis (assembly GCA_034641835.2). Lineage (NCBI taxonomy): Eukaryota > Viridiplantae > Streptophyta > Pinopsida > Pinales > Pinaceae > Pinus > Pinus albicaulis. Next base: position 346,457,694 of record CM076570.1, on the reverse strand, counting down.
AGACTGCATCTCCTTTCATTTGGTCGAAGAAGTCATCAACTCTAGGCATTGTATACCTATTATTTAGTGTAGCTCAATTTAAATCGAGATAGCCTATGCATAATTGTAAGGAACCATCCTTATTCTAGACAAAAATTACTGGAGCACCCCAGTGTGAAATACTGGGTCAAATATGTCCTATATCCAATAGTTTCTTCAACAGAATTTGTAAATATTGAAGTTCATGAGTTGTAATTTTGTAAGGTATTTTAGAAATTTGTTCTATACTATGTGAGATAAAAAATCTCTTTTAGGAGGTAATCCTGGTATTTCTTTTGAAAATACATCTGAAAATTCGGATAACACCATATATTTTTCTAAGGACGGTCCTTTATCTGTGCTTACTTCTTGAACAACATATACCTGACAACCTTTTCTTAAGAAATGATTCCTTTTCATTGTTTAGATGAAGCCTAAAGGTACTTTCCTCTTAATACCTTGGATTTGGATCATCTCTCCTTCATCATTCATAAAAAGTATTATTTTCCCGTAAGAGTCTACCCATGGTTGATGAGCTTCTAACCAATCCATCCCTATGATGAGGTCGTAAGTTACTAGGGTTGTGACATATTTTAACTTAGCTTAACAGACTCCCAGATCAAATTTTTATTCCTTGACACTTAAATATATGGATTAATGTTCTCCTGAAGCCATTCCACCTGACTGAAATCATTTTTTTTATGGGTTGTCAACCCACATTTATTGAATGCATATGACGAAATGAAACTATCAGTAACACCAATATCAAATAATTTTTTTAGTTTTATGTCATTAATAATACCTGAGGATTCCACTATAGTGGAATGATGTGCTACTTGATTATTGTCGACTACTACATGGATTCTATGATTACTTTGGATATTTGATGATGGTTCTTTTGCTACTCTATGCATTAGATTTGACAATACTTCCAAACAATCATGTTGAAAACACGGTCCTCCACATCCCCAAAATTTAATATGGGATGGTCCCCTTGAGTCAGATTGTGAATTTCTAGACAAGGAACTCCATCCTCTTGTGCTACTTCCACTCGTGTTTCTTCCTTTATTAGTAGTTCCTTGATATTTCCATGGAATTGTGTTTGATGCTTTAATAGATATAGTATTAACTATAATGGGAGCTCTTGCTCCTACTCCTCTTGTGGTAAATTCGTTACTGTAAGGAGGTGAACTCGAGCTACTCCCCCTAAAGAAATTTCGGGGAGTCTTTCCTAGAAATCCTAGTTGTGAGGGTTATGTCAACCTGATATCCCTTTTGATCCCTAAATTATCCTATGCATAATGGGCACATTCAACTTCCTCTATTACTAATGACAACTTCCACATTCTAACCATGACCCTAATTTTAGGATTTAATCCATATACGAAATGCTCAGCTTGAAATTAGTCAGTATCTAGGTAAGGAACATATTTAACAAGCTCCATAAACCTTATCTCTTATTCTTCCACTATATTATTACCTTATACTAACATATGGAAAGCTCTGACTTGCTCTCTTGAAAGTATTGTGGTAACTATTTTTCACAGAATGTTTCTTCAAACAAATCCCAAGGGACGTTGCCTGATGTGAGATGAAATTTCTTCTCTATATTTCCCCACAAAATCAAACTACTTTATGTAAGTTGAAATATATCTATATTTTTCTTAGAGTTCGAATAGTATTCTCTTAGTGCGAACCACTATGTCATTCCTTCTAACCATGCTTCAACATGTTCTCCAACTCGCCCTCCTTAAAATTCTGGGAGTTTAAGCTTTTGTATTGTCCTAGAAATATCTTCTTTTGGTTTTCTATAGTCAACACCTTTGGGTTCTTATAGGTTTCTTTCCTCAATATGAGGTTTCTCTTCCCTGGTGTTGTTCAGTGGTGGCCTTTTTAATGTTTCCAAAATGGCTTCCAAGGAGCGCATTAGAATAGTTAGCTCACGTGTTGAAGCCACCAGTGTTGATGATGGTCTTGGTGGTGGTGATGGCGATGGAGACAATCATGGTGATGAAGATGGTGGTGGCGTTAATGATGGCGATGCAACTCGATGGAGTTTTCGTCGTTGATATTTCCTTACCATCATAATTTTTCGTAAATACATAATACGATTTATGAGAATCTGAGATCTAATTTAAATTTAATAAATATAATTTTCATAAATTTAAGCTCATATAAAGGTATAGTTTTTCTTCTATTATTACCTGAATGCAGGTATTACTGGTACTGAGGTCAAGGAGGGTGGTATCTCTACCTCCTTGTCCGAATGCATGGTGTTCTATCCAAATGCATGATAATTCTTAGTAAAATGCACGGGTCTTTATAGGCCATAGTATTACTTTGTAATATTGTCCTAGAATTTTCTAGTCCTAAATGGGACTATGGAAGGGGTTATTAAGTTTGGATATCTTTATTAATGAGGTGATTAATTTTCTAAGTAGTCTAAAATATATAGAATAAGAAGTATTATGAATACGTACAAAAGGATATAGATAGACACTTTAGGGAAAAAAATGTATATGCTATTACAACTTGATTTTATTAAGATAAATTATCTAATCGACATTAGAAAGGTTATTACAAAATCATCGTAAAAATAGGTGTTGGAATAGGATTTATTTCAATACCCATTCAACTAGAAAAGTAATTGGTTTATTAAATTACACACAGACATATATCTTGTAATATTATAATATTAGAATTAAATCAATACCATTTAATTTTATAGTACATCACAACCTCTACCATTTCAAAGTTCAGGTGCAATTACTAGTTATCCTTATTTACATCATCGCATGTAATTTATGGTAATGGATCAGTAAGGATGTTGCACAAATGTTTGTTAAAATATTAAATCAATTGTATCTTTGACAAATTCTCATAGGTATCCATTTATATTCCCACTGAATGATCATTTTAATATAGAAATTCACATATATAAGATTCATTACACATATAACTATAATATAAATTTAAATATCAAAAAGAAAAATATGTATGACATAAAAAAGAGGACATACGATGATTCATTATTAACGGAACCTTTCCATAGATATTAATGTTAATTTAATTTAAATACATGAATGATATATTATATAAACATAAGATTTATTACACATATTATTACATTATAAATTTAAATATAAAATAATATGAAATTAAAACAAGAATAACATACGGTGATTCATTATTAGTAGTAGTAATTTTTTAAAATAAAGTAATTTATTAAAAAAAAAATTAATTATAAAAAAATTATGAAACTTATCAAAAACTACATATAAGTGACCAAACCATTTCAATAAATCCTTCTAATTTAAAATAGAACCCCTTTCACTCAAACGAAGGGTCAAGAAGATAGAAAAGTGATAACAAATAAGGGAGACAATGGAAGAGATGGACAACGAGAAGGTTGATAAACAATGGATTTGAGGATATAAGGTAGTCAAAGAGGCTCTTGGGAGGGGGGGGGGGGAATTGATAGAAAAGTCACAGAAGGAAAAATATAACTCGATTATTCTTGGAATTTTGGGCATGGGGGCCAAAATATCTGTCTTCTAGATCGGAGGACCGTACAGTTAAACCCTAGATAGGCTAGGAGGTAAAGGTTGGTTTGGTATCTGTAGTAGCGGGAGTAAGCAGATAGTGATTGAAATTTAGTTTCTAAAAGAATACCTGAAATCAATTGAAGGTGTTTTGGATGTTACTCCTGCTGCTACAGATACCAAACCAACCTTTACCTCCCAACCTATCTGGGGTTTACCTGTACGGTCCCCAGATCCAGAAGGCAGAGCTTATGGTTGCCGTGTCCATAATTCCAAGAATAATCGAGCTATATGTTTCCTTTTGTGACTCCTCTGGCCATTTCTCCCTCTCCCAACAGCCTCTTTGATTACCTTATATCCTCAAATCCACTGTTTATCAAACTTCTCATTGTCCATCTTTTCCACCGTCTTCCTTCTTCTCTACTGTCACTTCTCTATATTCTCATTCATTCCTTTGAGTGAAGGTGGTTCTGTTTTAAATTAAAAGGATTTATTGAAATGGTTTGGTCACTTATATGTAATTTTTGATATTTTTTTTTATAAGATTAATAAATTGTTTTATAATTTTTTTTAAATAAATTATTTTATTTTAACATTTTAATTACATAATTTTATTTACTTTAATTAATTATAATTTGATTAAGTTATAATTTATATTTAATTATTTTTATTACATACACCAATGTGTGTATATATATATATTTTATTTAAAAATTTAATCATATATATATATATAAAGGGTAGTGTTTGGAATTCAAAATATCATCCACCTTTACCCACATTTCCATCATTTTACCCTCATTTCGTAAATCCGTAGCTACATAACCCTACATTAAGTAACCATTTTCATGATCATATGGGTTTAACATTATATTTTCCAAAGTAATTTATTTTAAGTATTTTAAGTCAATTTGTGATTTAATATTATAAAGTTAATATATTTTCATATATAGATAAAATTGGTATAATCTTTATGATATGGTAGGCTTACTTAGAGATTCTAGAAGGGTCCTACTTGGCCTCTTAAATACAAATTCGAATTTCAAATTCCAACTCATGAGGATTTTATAATATTTGAAGAAGATATGGATCATTAAGATAAGCACATTCAAAGGAGAAGAATCATGGATAATAGAACTTTGAGAGGATATGTATCTTACATTTTTAGGAGATTGGTTGTAACCGCAAGAGATAAATGTGGGTTTCAGAGAGATTTGAGGATTTGTATTTATTGTATAGTTATCCTCAATTTTTGTATAAATAGGAGTGCACACTTCATTCAAAGGATTGTAAAATGTAGGTTGTGTAGTTAGTTGTTAGACGTTAGATGTAGCTAGTGGCTAGTTGATAGTTGGAGGTTCCAAGTTCCATTCAGGATATGATTTGTAAAGTGAGGAGAGAGAGTTCTTGTAATATCTTGTAACTTCATTTTATGAAATATATACTGCCACTTTGATCTCAAAGATGTGATAGTTTTCCAGTGTGTCTGTTGAGACATGGAGGTCCCCCATCAACCAAAATTTGCACATCTTTGTACATATTGGTAACATAGTATAGTTTTGTTATTTTACATCTTTTCAGGAAGTGTGTTTTTATTTCATGCAAGTGTGATTTTCATTTCAACAGTGTGATTTCAATTATGCAAAAGTGGTGTGAATTCAATTATGCAAGCTTGGTGTCATTTAAATTATGAAAGTGTGGTGTGATTTCAATTTTGTAAGTGTGGTGTGATTTCTATTCTGCAAGTGGTGTGATTTTGATTTACGCAAGTGTGATGTCAATTTCAAGCAAGTGTGATTTCCTTTCTGAAAGTGTGATTTTAATTTCTTTATGTTTGGTTTGGTTTGGCTTTGATTGATTTACTTTGTTTTGAATTAGTTTTAATTGCATTAGATTAATCTAATATGAAGGATAACCACCTAGTACATATAGTACAGGTATACCTTGTCAATTTAAAAAACCCGAGCTAACAATTAAATGGCAGGGATTTAACTTGCAATTAAATCACCCAACATTTTGGCACTGTTGTCGGGGAGGTATAGGTGTTCATTTTGAGGCTGAGAAAATCAATTATAGTTTCATTCATTTTTAGATGCATAGTTAAAATTATATTAAAATCATTTTTCATATTAAATTAAAAAAAAAAAAAATATTCAAAAATTGTACTAATATGTGTGTTCAACAGGAATTATCAACTAGTTTTAGTAGTTCAAAAGCAATTAAGGGTTTTAAGAGTGTTCTTCCTTATTTAATTCTTGATTTCATTATGTAAAAAAATTGTCTGTTTTGGTGATTTTTAATGCATATTTTTCTAACCTTAGCATGAATATATTTTTAGTCCTGTTACACACATGGTTACACTAGAAATATGCACACTTGATCAATTATTTTATTACGAGTAGAGTACAGTAGGATATAATTAATGAATAAAATCATGTTTCGGTGATGTTCTTTAAAAATTTTTAAGTTAGAGTTAAAGGGTTTTTAAATTTTATTTTCTTTGGTGGTGCAGTAAGAGCCACCCAACTCACTAATCATTTGCAGGAAGATGTAGAAAGAGATGGAATATTTGAGAAGGAGGAGAAGAAATAAGAGTTTTAAGAGCCACAATATGAATTTAGAGATCAAATCACTTTTGTTTTGTCTTTTAAATTTCACATTCAAAATGAAATATAAAGAGTTTCAATATTGTGGAGTATGCTCTCTTCCTGTGCTCCTTGCGACCTGGAAGATCATAAAAGAAAATTGAATGAAATTAGTTTTTAAACTTTGCAATAAAAACTTGATATGAGTTCTAAATTCATAATAAAAGGTACAATTACAAGCTTTTAGAAAGCTCAAATAGAAAAACTGATTTCTCTGATGGATCAAACAATATCAAAACCCCCTGTTTTGACTCTGTTTGCACTTCATTTGACTAAAATTGAGTAATATATGACTATTTCAAGTTTCTACCCAATTTGTTTGCTAATAAACCTACAATTAAAGCCAAACCCAGTTGGTGCGCCTAGAAAATGGGAACGGTGCGTGAATCTGGCCTTCATGACTGATGAGAAAATTAGTAGGAAAGTTAAGATAATCTCCAAGTCCGAAAATCTTGGTCATATGGCGCCGGAGGGCTAGGGTCTAGGGCTTAGTCTCGACCCCCTCTCCCAAACACGTGGAGTTTCAAATGTTAAATATATATGTTGGGAGTAATGTAGTTAAGTTGGTAAAGCACTTGGTTGATAGTTTAAAGGTCTCATGTTTGAATCTAATAGAGGTTTTTTGACTTCACATAAAAAATTTAAACCACCACGAGGATGCCACGTGGAAACCAATAGTTGGTTCATGTGGCACTCTTGCATTAGGCTGCCACTACAAACCATGAACCAATGAAAAAAAACCAGACATCAACCAATGAAATGCTGCTAAATGCCAATCATGCATTGGACAATGACGGACCAATAAAAACTTGCCACATGTCATGACCCATTTAGCGTATAGAATGCTGACTAGGCATCCCTGCAATTCAAATCCATTTTTTTTAGCTTATTTCATATAGCTATCAAAATTCAATTTTGGGAGTATTTGAAGTTAGATGTTAGTGAAATGAAGTGCGTTGGATTTAGAGTGACGAGATCTACACTTTGGCATTTTTTTCAAGCTAATCCAAGAATTTTAAAATTTGAGCATTTTCTCGATCCACAAGATCATGGGCAAGGACGAAGTCCTAGAGAAAAAGGGAAAACATAGTTACAGGGTTAGACTTGCATAAAAACCATGAAAATATTAAAAAACCAGCTGTGATAATTAAAAAATCCACCATCCGAGTCTAATTGCAGGTTGTAAAGTGGCAAGGTAGTGCAACGATCCATATTTTTGGTAGCTACAGAATCGACGTAGCTGTAGAATCGACACAATTCAATATATTATAAAAATTTGTTTTATGATCTATTGTCGAAGCATTAAGTGTGTGGAGAATTGGTCTCAAGATCAAAATTGGTAAGAAACAGGTAAAAGTGCATTTATTTTTTCTTGAATTTATTTCTTGAATTTGTTTTATTAGTACTATTTCTGAGTTTTTTTTGTGTATATATCATATGAAGAGAGATTGATCACCTCTCTCTCTTTCTCGATAGTCTTACATTTTACTGCAGAAAAGTGCTAAGTTTTTGTAGGTTCCAAGATGATGAAAGAAGATCACTATGTGTACGAGTGCCTTTTAAAGACCAAGTTTATTTCATAAGAGCATGATAATTTCATGTCAAATGAGATCCATTACACCATTTCTATTAAATAGATGCCAATTTTACCATTGCTACTCATTCTAAGCATGCAACCGATCCATAACTTTCCATCTCCCTACTACCAAAAATTCATTTCCCTTCACAGTTTTCATACTTTCCTCCATCATTTTCACTCACCCTTCCCAAAAATAAATCATTCAGCTCCCTTAAAAAGTTGAGTCACCCCATTTTTCTTTTCATTCATGTCAAATAAGCCTTGCTCCAATGAAAATTTTCCATCTATATTCCTTCAAATATTATTGTATACTCATGTTATATAATGGAGGTTTCATTAAGGCCTCACTTCTAACAAGTCTTGACCCCGACACATCATCTGGGATCAAGTCTAGAGATGTTTCAAGTACCTTGAGGCTTGCATGCCTTAAAGGCAAACTCTATTGCCAACAAAAAGTGGCAATACATCAATGTCCCCTATTTTCTGGATCTTCTAGGAGACTTGACATTGACACATCTATTTGTACCTAGTAATATGCACTTAGGCAATTGGAATCTCATTGACATAGGGTTTTATAGTTCTTGTTTTTTTTATGAAATCCTCTTACTTGGTTGGAATTTTCATATGTTAATATGAGATTTTTTTTTTATTGTGATATATTAGTATTTGTACTGGTTATTATGGTGATCTTATGGCTGATTTTTCATATTTTCTATTCTAGTTATATGTTGGTTTTATGCATGGTTTTATGCACGGTTTTATGATGTGCTCTAGGTATGACTCTTGTTCATGATTTGATAGCTTACTGGATGGTTGATGAATGCATTTTTGGGAAAAATAATGAGGGGGGGGGGTGTTGAATCAATATTTAAAACTCACTTAAACTTTTGTTTTCCTATTCATACTTATGTATGCGACTTTACTGAAGGAAGCATACATATATACACGACTGTTATGCAAAAAAAATATTATATATTTAGTCAAATTGTTTTTTAGTTAATTCATTATCTGTTTGTATTGAACCAGTGCATCAACACTTCATTAAAAATTAATTAAAGAGTAATCATGTGCAGTAAGAACATAATAATCCATCACACATAAACAACACACATTAACACCGGGATTTTAGGTGGAAACCCAATGTGGGGCAAAACCACCATTATTTTCCTCTTTCTCTTCTTTTTATTATAAACAAACACTTCTTACAATATTGTATTGGTACAGAATCATGCCAGCAGACAAGTCCCCACATGTAGTGCTAGAACCTTCTCTCATTCTCTAGCACCAACTAGAAGGGAGATCTAGTCCCCTAATCTCATTTATCCACACCCATCGAAAGGGAGCTCCTACCCCTTGGTCTTATTTACCAGCTACCACTGGAAGGAAGTTTCGACTCCCTTATTGAAGGCTCCAACCCTCAGCACCACCATGGACCACATTTCATAAATTTTAACACTGGATCCACCTGATACAAATCAACACAACTTGTATGCCACTTTTCATCAAATTTTCAGATTGAACCCGCTATCAAAATTTAAACCCAATACCAAATATCAAAGCTGAAACCAATCACTGTAAAAAATCACTTAATCATTGAATCAAACTGAATCACAAAATAATTGAATCAACTGAGACCCATGTCAACTAACCTATTCTCAAACAACCAAAGCAGTTAGATGTGTAAAATATGTCAGCTCAGTTTATATATATATATATATATAGTTTGGAGGGCCGGAAGAAGTCGGATCCTCCTTTTGAACTAATTCCATCTCTTGACCTTGCACTACTTGTTGCGAAAATTTCTCGTGAGAGAGGGGCCAGTGGTACAATTTTAACCGATGGCCATCTACTACAAATGAGGCTTGATCATCATCAATAGTTTTAATGTGGATAGATCTTATCTCTTATTCCTCTCAAACTTGGAAGTCCCTTTTGATGCAACACATTAAATTTCCTGTGAAATTTCTGGAGGCTGGCCTCCAAATTATGGCATTTATTTTCAAGTTGAAGCATTAGATTCTTTTAAAAGTAAATCTTTCTAACCTCCAAAATGGTTTCAATTATGTCATCAATTTCATATTCTTCAGGTTCCTCTTTTTTTTTTGAATTCAAAATTATGACTAATGTTGTTGCATCTCCTGACTTATGGCCAAATTCTTTCTTTACTTATGTTATTGCCTTATTTTCTTTTTCCAGTAATTGTTTGTGCTCAAACATAATTTCAATTGAAGGCCATAAATCAGTCATGGATTCATTGATGTCTTGCCATATGTTTTCTTTGGCCTATGGAATGGTTTGAGAAATTGGAGAATCATTTTCGAGGGTTTCTATTCTCTGAGTCAACCTGTGATTCTTTTGAATCTCTGCTACATATGCATTGTTAATTTTAAATTTCTCTTCTTGAATATTATGAAGTTTTGATTTTAGTTTTCCAATTTCTTGTCCTCTTAATGAGAAGTCTCCCATGTATTTTTCTAGATCATTTATTGGATCAATGGATTGTATCTCTCTTATTGTAGTGGTTTTTGAAGTAGAAGTCCCTATTGTTGAAGTACCTGTGATTGGAATTACTGCTAAGGGAATGATTGTTGCTTGATTTTCTAATTTTTTCTTTCTCTTATAATAAAATCTATAATTTCTATTTTACATAATGATTGTTGCTTGATTTTCTAATTTTTTCTTTCTCTTATAATAAAATCTATAATTTTGTTTCCATATTTTGTATCTGTGCATTCTGTTCAATTATAGTCTTGAACATATTCTCTTTTTCTTTCTCTAATTCACCAATTTCCTTAGGTCGAGTATCTTCGGTGGTAGGGAGTTTCAATTTTTTCCTCAATGCTTGAATGCCATAATTTTTCCTCTTAATAATTTCCTCAACATCTTTAACATTCTGGGATCATATCCCAATTCAATTACCAAATCCTCCAGATAATTTTTCTTAGTATCCATTTCCAGAGAAGATATATTTTCCATCTTTAGCTAGGACTAAATATTATTCAATGAAACTCGTAACTTAGATTTTTCCATGACTGAACTAGTCAAGGTGGAATAAATCATTTCTCTAGCTTGTTTATGCCTAGTCATATTGGTCAGTAGGATTGATTTCCTTTGTGTCAAAGGAAAATGTTGATTTGTTATAATCATATCGAGTATTTCGAAATGGAACTTTAGGATTGTCCCTATTCAGTATCGAAGGAAGAAATAGGTATGTGTTCATATGTTGAGGTTTGTTTCCATAATTCAGTATAAGTAGTAGCCTTAATTGCTTCATATTTCTTTTTGATTTATTTATATCTGGAAAAAATGATTGGTTCAGTTTGACCATGAGCTAATTCTCTTGTATTAGCTATGTCCAATGGATATTGAGAGACTGGAGATGCAGGGGAACCCAATAAAATTCTTTCAATTATAGGAAAAGTTGTAGCATGAGGGTCTATTAGAATTAATGTAGTTTGTGAGCTTTCTTCGGGAAATGAATCCTCAAGAGGATTATTCTTCTTATTTTGTACATAGAAAAAGATGTCTGTTGAATTTATGTAACGGAAGGGGAAACTATTTCCCTTACTCTCCTTGCATTATTTTCCTGAGGGACTGGAGTTTGTGATGTTGTATAAGTAATAACCTTCTCTTATGCTTCCTCCAATGTGTTCTCTTGCCACTCCTCCTGATTCATATATTTCTCAATTTCTGGCGTGGGGGTATGAGCATAAGGGGTAGTTTTTTGTTCCACCTTTAGCTTTGAAATAATCCCCAAGGGATCGTATGACCAAGTAAAACTTATGTTAAATTTCAGTTCCTTTAGGAGAATATCTGCCTCCTTTGTTGCTTTTCTGGTATTACAGATGAAAGGTCCAATTTGAGTCATAATACTGAACTAAGAATTCCTCTTAGTTGACACAAAGTGAATCTCATCCATGTTTAGCATCTTCTTGATATATTCCAATAAAAAAATTCTAATAGGCACAAACTTAGGCAACTTGTATGGAGAAAGTTCATATCCATACACTCTAATTTCTATATAATTTTGGTATAAATACCAATCTATTGTCTTCATTTTCTTACTTAGATGAATAATCATTTTAATTTCAGGAGAAATTCTAGGAATAACATCACTATTAAGTAAACAAGAAACTATAACATCACTATTAAGTAAACAAGAAACTATGTAAAAAAACTGATCTATATAGTCAATGAAAGAGAATTCATTAGTATTTTTCCTGACCAAGGAGGTCCAATTAATCATAGATTGAGGGTTTCCCTATTCATCTAGCTTTTGCAATGAAAAATGAAATTTTTCCAACTTATAGAACAAGAAAAAACATACAAGAATTGACACATGTTTGAAGGCTCCTTTAGTAAAACATTTCATGAATTTATCATGAATAATATTTGCTAGGAATTCACTATAATTGAAGATGTTGGAAGGTTTTTCTTCTTTCAAAAATACTTATAAAAACCCTAGGATAATCTCATCAACCCATTGATCAAATTGATAACCTAATAAAAAAAGAAACTATTAAAATTACTTGATTTTTCATCTCTGGAGAGATTAAAATAGGGTAAGGTGGTCTCATCCTGGGAAATTAAGCATTTTATGGTAGAAATATCTCGAAAATATTGGCTTGTTGAGGAAAGGTAAGATTATTGTAAAGTCCATGAGAGAGACTCTAGAAAAAGGGCGTAGAGGAGTCGAGGTCTTTAGCTGGAGCATTTTGAAAATAGATTTAGAGGTAACTATAAAAACTACGTCATTATTTTGCACAAAAATAACCATTTAACTAGGAATATATCTAAAGTGACACCAAGACACAAATTTAGGGAAGGGACGAGTTTGTGGGAATATGAATTAAGGTAGGAAGGAGTCCCACAAACTTAATTCATCACTGAGATCAACAAATTTGTGTTTCATCCAATTATGTCATTCATGAAAATCAAATTCACATTGAGTCTTGAAGATTTTATAATGTTTATAAACTAATGGTAGATGGTATAGGTCTATAAGAAATGGGAGCATTATGTTTTCTTCCACCTTATTGGACTTTCCTTTAGAAGAAGACATTTGGAGTAGAAGGATAGGGAGGATAATTACCAGGTAGTTAGCCAGTTTATTCAGTTATATAAATAATTTATGATTCACTGAGGTTGTAGTGGAGATTGGTATGTAGTTTTTACTAACAAAATCTGAAAACGGACAATGGGAAACTATGAGTTGTTTTATAAAATCGTAATTAACCGTTCAAGACTTTATGGCCGCGGGTTATTTATAGCGACAAAAGTTATGGATATAAATGGAGGGATAATGATTAAATTTCATCGAATGCACAATAGGAAAGTGGTGTTAGTGGAGTTGATATAGAATTTTTCAAGAACGAGAATGGTCCCAAAGGGCAGTGGTGATTTTCGGCAAAGGGCGTTGACGGTTTTCAGCAAAGGGCACTTATGGTTTTTGGAGGGGGGGATGGTAAGTTGTTTTGGAAGGTGGGTGGGGGTCTGAACTATGTCAGCATTAGACACATAGCAAGAATGTTTTGTTCAAAAAAAAATTTCGGACCCCCCATCCCCCTCTGTTAACCATCAGAGATGCGAGGGCGGGGGCGGGGGGTGTCCGAACTATCTCTTCAGTCGTTGATCGGGCGGAGAAAATCCTGGTGGTTTATTGATGTGCCCGAATTATCACAAACGAAAAAACATGTGAAATAAATACAGCTTTATTACAAATTACTAATTAATTTCTTAATTAAGTTTAAACTAATTAAGACAATTAATTAACTAAATTAAACGACATTTACACTAGCACATAATTCCAATTTTGTTTTTTTCTCTTCAGATTTATTTATTTTTCCAATATTTTTTCTTCTGGTGAACATTTTTTATAACATATTTTTTAAATATCCCTTTTCATTTTTTTTCTTTTTCTTTATATATTATATATATTTTTCTATTTTCTCAACAAATACATGTAAAAATAAAATGTTGTTACAACACGTTATTTACACACTTGAGTCAGAATTACTTGATTCTGGGGGTCTTCCTTGGTTATGCCACCAATAATACTGAAGATACATCTTGTGACATCTCCAATCTAGTGGTCATGTTAGATTCTCATCTTGTTGTTATGCATTTGAATAATCATTATCATATTCACAATCCAATCTTGGCACACTAATTTTTAAGGGTACAACTTTTGGAATGTCAATTTGAGTCTCTTACTTATGAAAACATTCATAGAGAATATAATGAATTAGATGATTCATTGGAAAATTATGTATTGGATTGGAATTTTTCACATTCCTTATAGTTACCTGCACGAGTATACAATTTTCATCATAAAATTTAAATCAAACACAAACAAATACACCATCAAATCACCAAAAAATAGATGTATATATATATATATATATATATATATATATAGATATAGATATATAGATATAGAGATATATATATAGATATATATATATACACATACACATACACATACACATACACATACACATACACATACACATACACACACATATATATATATATATATATATATATATATATATATATATATATATGAAACGTATTCGCCCCCCAGGGTGACCAAATCTTGGTTAACTGTAACGGATACGATTTTATTATGTCCAAAGTCTCGATGATAAAAGTGTGATTCTTGTTCTTTTTTCTCACCAATTTCATTTTCTCAAGTGAGCAAGGAGCTAGGGTGAGGAAGGAGCAACTGTGAGCAAGGAGAAAGGGATTTGTTTCGAAGAGATTCTAGCATCCGGTAAGTGCATTATCCCTCTATATTTTGTATTTAGTTTGTTGTTAGTGTTTGCATGTGCATATGTTTTATATATTTGGTTATTTTGTTTATTTTTTACAATAATCATGGCTCAATCAAAGGCAGCAAGACATGGGCAAAGAAACAGGAAGAATGTCCCCATTGGAGATGCCCCTCCTGTCCCTGTTTCATTAGGGTCTGCAAGTATTCCATCTATTGGAAGTGGAGCTACAACAGTAGCTTCAAATGTGCAGGGAAAAAAAATTGTTGATGCCAAATACCCATTGTGGAAATATGTGACAAGAGAGGGAGGGGCAGGAAAAAAGGGAGGAGGAGGAAATTGTTCATGAAAATGCAATTTTTGCAATGACCATTTCACTTGCACATATTTCTGTGTGAAAGCTCATTTTTTGGGTATTCTAGGTTGTGAAATTAAATGTTGTACAACAATTGAATCGAGAGAGAGGAAGGAATTGGAGAAAGAGAAATATATTGGTGAGGCAAATGTGGCATCAAAAAAAAAAAAAACAAGAATGATGACCCCCTTCCATTCTTAAGGAAAAGCAGCAACAAGTTCCCTTTTGAGACTTTTAATAGGGGAGAATTAGCAAAGAGAAAGGAAAATACAGTTGGTCTAATGGATAAGATTTTTCAAAAAGAGAAGAGGGAAGAGCTTGATCTCACCATTGCATTTTTTTTGTATCAGAACTTCATATCCTTTAATGTTGCACGGTCACCTCTATTTATTGAGATGTGTCGAGCTCTTAGTCATGGGGTTCCATCAGGGTATGTGCCTCCTGGGTCAGAGAAGCTCAGAACCACATTGTTGACAAAGTCAAAGAAAGAGGTGGACAAAATGATTGAGCCTATTAAATCAGCATGACCAACATATGGGGTTAGCATTATTTCTGATGGATGGACAGATCCAGGACGCCACCCACTCATCAACTTCATGGTGTCATCCTTGAATGGTCCAGTTTTCTTGAAAGAAGTGGATGCACTTGGAAAATGCAAGGATGCACAATGTATGGGTGAGTTATTTATTAAATTTATTGAAGATGTAGGTGTTGATTCTTGTGTGAAAATCATTATAGATAATGCACCTGTTTGCAAGGCTGTTGGCATGATTGTGGAAACAAAATATCCAAAAATATTTTGGACACCTTGCATTTTCCATTCATTGAACTTGGCACTAAAATCTATTGCTTCTGATGTGCTTTGGATTGGATCTGTTATTGAGGATGCATGGCATATCCGCAACTTTGTACAAAACCATACAAATGCCCTCACTATCTACAAGGAGTACAACAATCTATCATTGTTGAACATTGCAGATACATGGTTTGCATCTTCATTCATCATGTTGAAGAGGTTGAGGGAGGTCAAGACCGCTCTTTGGTCCATGGTTATTTTAGAGTTTTGGTCTTTTTGGAGAAAGACAGATCAAGCAGCCTCAAAGAAAGTGAAGGACACAGTGTTGGATGGTATATGGTGGGAGAAGGTATATCTAGTTATTCAGATCATGGAGCCTATCATTTCCTTGCTCTAATTTGCAGATATAGACCAACCCATCCTAAGAGAGGTTTATGAGGGATGGGATTCCATGATTGAGTTTGTGAGGACCATTGTTTTACAGAGTCAGTACCTAGAGTATGAGACATCACCTAAGGCCTTCTTCATCGGCATACAGGATATTCTTGTTAGCATATGGTACAATAATTGCACACCTTTACATTGTTTGTCTCACTCCTTGAACCCAAAATACTACAGTCATGAGTGGCTGAATGGTGGACCTTCCTGCAGATTCCCTCCTCATATGGATGGTGAAATCTCACAGGGGAGGAAAGATGCATTGAGGAGGATTTTTCAGGAGAGGGCATCCCTTGATGAGGTGGAGGATGCCTTTACAGAGTTTTCCACTGGCACTGGACGATTTGTAGGCTATGATGTGATTTGAGACAGGGGGACTAAAAATCCCTATTCTTGGTGGGCAACTCATGGGGCAACAAGCTCTCCTCTACAATAGTTAGCCATGAGGCTCGTCTCTCAGGTGACTTCATCCTCTTGTTGCGAGAGGAATTGGAGCACATATGGGAATTTTTTTAGTGTGAAGAAGAGTAGGCTTAAGCAGTCCAGGGAAGAGAAAATGGTGTATGTGCACACCAACCTTTGTCTCATCTACAGGTAGAGGGAGGATTGGTTAAAGGGAAAGACAAATATGTGGGATGTATTTCCTGATGATATGGGTCTAGACACCAGTGTTGAGTTGGCATTGGCCAAATTGGATCTCAATGCACCAGTGATAGAGCCTGTCACATTTGATGATGGTGTAGAGGCATCATCCTCCACACCAGGAGATGCAGAGATGGCAGAGGAGGAGGATGCATCAGAGCCAGAGAAGAGAAGTGGTGAGCATGATGATCCGAATGAGGACAATGTTGCTGATTATGATGATGAGGATTGATGACTCATTGACTTTGAGTCTCTGACTCATTGAGGCTTCAGGCTTGTAGTCTTGTAGACTGTAGTTTTTTTGTATTTTGTTTTCTATTTCTATTTTCCATTCGCAGTGTACTTATGTAACACATTTTGATTCTGATGACTTAATGAGAAAACTACAATATCTTACTATCTTCAATCTTTTCTTTTTGAGTAAATTTGACAAATGTATCATGTATCAATGTATCAATGATCATGTATGAGTATCTATGATGATAGATCTTAAATCTATGTTTGAATCTGAATCAATGAATTTTGTATGAATCAAATAAATATCTACTCCTAATATTATATGTATATATATATATATATATATACATATATATACATATATATATATATATATATATATATATATATATATATATATATATATATATATATATATATATATATATATATATATATAGACATATATCTATATATATGTCTATATCTCTACTAATTATTTTATATATGTATATATGTATATATATATATATATATACACATATATACATATATATATATATATATATATATATATATATATATATATATATATATATATATATATATATATATATATATATATATATATATATATATATATATATATATATATATATATATATATATATATACATATATCTATATATATGTCTATATCTCTGCTTCACTATCAAAATTCAAGGCTTAATTCTTGCGAGCAAAGTGTAAACTGTGGAGTGAGAGAGAGATTTTATAACAAATTTGAATTTAAAACCTCGATATATTTTATATATGTTTCATTTAATGTAGATATGGTTCTATATTTGACCAGTTGTGATTCATAAATGCATCCCCCCCGCTCCTTTTAACGACAATTTTTGTTTTAACGAAAAATATTTCTTCCAATGATCATATTTCTGACAAAATTTGACACGTCCCCTTCTATGTCACATTATCTCTTCCTTATTTTTTTTTCGTTTGGACTTTGACATACCCCAGAATATCACGTATTAATATTACTTTTCTGCGGTTCTTTTGGACTTCTCCATGCTCGTGACGATTGTGCAGTAATCTTGCTTCGGTGAAGTTCTTTTCTACAAAATAGTTTATAGTCCAACACCCACTTTCAACTGTAGGTGGCATTAATAATTTATCCTTCTATTTTTTTCAGTGCGAAGATCCAAGGACAAAGTTGTCCCTATATATATTCAATCTGGTACCATTAAGTCATCCTAGAATCCACTAACAATCTAAATTCATGAGTTGAGATGCACCACCCTCAGAGACGTGCTTGATGATATACGGTCCCAACCAATGTGTTTTAAACTTTCCTAGGAACTTCGAGAATTTTATATCATACATTAGGACAAGATCTCCTTCCTTGAATGTCTTCTTCTTGATGTGCCTATCATGTTAGGCTTTCTCCCTTTCTTTTTTCACTTGCTAACGAAAGCCTTCAATAAACCTATCTTCTTCAAGAGAAATAAATTGTTCCATCCTTTGTTCCATTATATCAAAGTCTTCCATGTCTATCAATATTGAAATTTTCAAACTTGGCATAATGTACTCCATAGGCATGACTGCTTCTTGTCCATATTGAATTTAAAAGGTGTATGGCCTATCAATTTCTTTCATGTTGTCCTGTATACCCATAACACTGCTGGAATCCTTAAATCCCAATCATTTATATTCACATTGAACACTTTTTTGAGTGCATTCTCCATAATCTTGTTGAAGGCTCTGACTATCCCATTCACATGTGGATGATACAATGTACTCTTCTGATGGTACATTTGAAATTCTTCAGTGAGCACCTCAATAGTATTATGCAAAAAATGTGAACCCCTGTCACTCATCAATATCTTTGGACACCCAAATTTGGACAGAATATATTCAAATATGAACTTCGTGGAAATATCTGTACGACAATCCTTTACAGGCTTTTCCTCGACCCACATCATTAGATAATCAGTTGCAATGATTATGTATCTTGCGCCAGTCTTCTTTCTTGGTGGGTTAATAGGTAAAAAAAGGTCAATATCCCATTTATCAAATTATCGCAACGTCACTTGTGGATTTAGTGCCATTTCATCTCTTCTAGATGGCTTTCCTATTCTTTGGCATGCATCACAAGCTCAAAAAAATTCTTTTGCATCCTTATGCACTGTGGGCCACTATAACCTATCTCTCAATATTTTCTGTGTAGTGCCCTTTCTTGCATAATTTCCTCCTATGACTCTTCCGTGAGATTCTACCAAAATACTTTTCCTTTCATGCTTATGGATGTATCTATGCAATATTTCATCTGATCCCATTTTGTACAAGTTTCATGCAATAAACGAGAAATCAGCTACTTTGACTACCAAATCCTCATTTTTTTGCGTAGTGTACTCTGCATGTGCCATTCTTCTGGAAAAAAAATGAATAATATTCATGAAGTGATCATCCACAACCCTAATTGAAAATAACTACGCATCTAGCAGGTTATCCTCAATACTTGTGGGTTTTTCACTTGTTTCTATCCTTGATAGATGATTAAGTCTAACATTAAATCTTCCTGGCTTGACTATAACTTCAAAGTCATATTGTTGGAACAAAAAAAACCATCAATTGATTTTTCCTCCTAAAATAGGCTTATTCACCAAATACTTTAGCGTGGAGTGGTAAGTGAACATCTTGAAGTGTGCTCCAAACAAATAATGTGTGAACTTTTGTAATGCATAGACCATAGCCAACCCTTCTTGTTCTATCGTAGAATAGTTCTTATCCACCTTATATATTTTTTTTCTTGCAAAAGCTATGGGGTGATCAATTTGTCCTACTCCGGGTTGTGCCAATACCAAACCCAACGCTATGCAATATGCATCGACATGTACATGAAATTCCTTGTTCGAGTTTAGGAAAACTAGAATAGGTGTAGTTACCATATTCTCTTTTAGTATGTCGAGGCACTTTTTTCATGCTTCATCCCAGTGAAAAGTAACATATTTCTTCAATAGATTCTCCATTGGCACAATTATCTTCACATACCCCTTTATAAACTCTTTTTAATAGCCAATATGTCCAAGTGTCATGTGTAATTGTCTCACTATTTTAGGTGGATCCTAGTTTACAATAGCAACAATATTCAGAGGGTGCACCATGTGTCCTTTCTTACAAACAACATGTCCCAATAATATACCAAAAGGTATACAAAATTTATACTTCTTCAAAGTCAATGATATTTTATACCGCCTACATGTATCCAACATCAACCTCGTGCTCACAAAATGCTTCTTCAACAACCCAAAGACTGTCCAATCATCAAAGTAAACCTCTAAAAATTTACACTCGTTGAAATCTACAACTACAACTCTATAAAATGTGGAAGGAGCATTCTTCAAGCCAAAAGGCATCACCGTGTACTGATAGGATCTCCAATCTGTAGAAAAATTTGTCTTATGTCTATCCTCTGGTGCAATTCTGATATGATGGTAACCTAAAAAACCATCTATAAAAGAGCAGGCTTACTGTCCTCCTACATTTTCCAACACATCGTCTATAAACGGTGTGGGAAAGGGTTCATGCAAGCATGCATATTTCAACTTCCTTAGCTCCAGACATATTATGATCTTGTATTTTTCCTTCTTTTCCTGAAGTACCATGGGGCTTATCCTTTTAGACTCTTCGATCGGTTCAACGATCTTAGCTTTGATCATTTTATCTAACTCTACCTTCACTTTTTCCTTGTATTTCAGATTCAACCTACAGGGTATCTATTTTACTAGCTTCACGTAAGGTTTCACATGAATCCTGATAACTCCTAGGTCCCCTACTATGCCCTTTAATTCAGAAAAATTCACGAGGAAGAGCTCTTGATACTTGGGTAGTAGCTCTGTAATTTTGTTAACTGTGTCTTCATCCCAATAGTCTAAAATCGTCGCAAAATTTGGTTCTTCTTGTGACCATATATTTACCTTCTTCATATTCGTAGGCTTCATTATGTCAAGTATTTTGGGTTCTGGTCTAGCAACTTCGAGATGTCATTTTGACTCTGGAATATCAATATTGCATGGATCATCATCATCCTCTTCGTTGGTCACATTATAACATTCAAGTACTTGATTTGACTGTGCGGTCCAATTTAATTGTTTCCATGTTAGCGAAGTTGCGTCCTCAAAAACCTTTTCTCTGACTTTCATAAGGGCTTCATCTATGCATGCACAGTCATCTTCTAGACTAAATATTTGTATGAACCCTTCAACCAAATCTATCCAATTTTCAGTTCCATGTTGTAGTTCTATCTCAAGATACAAGTTCATAGGTATCGTTTCAAATGTGTGAAAAAACACATGCACTCGCTCTTGTTTTGGAACTTCTTCCCACATTGAAGTGCAACGAAAAATATGCTCCCGGGGTCAACCTTGTCGTCATATTTTACTTCAACTATGGTATCTACTAGCCCAAAGGTTTAATATTCCCAATTTTCCATCAGATAATTGGAATATTAGAGTTCTTACTTTTCTTAATTAATTAAGTAAATAAGAGGGTGGAGGGACCCATGAACTCCATAGATGAATAAAATCCACTTTTTATGTGTGTATGTGGATAATTTAGAGTTAGATATTCATTATGGAGTACTGGAGAAACTCATTAATGAAGAAGGAGTGGAGATTATGCTTCATTAAATATAAGATCATGGAGATTATGGAGGAAGTCAAATGAGATCATGGTGCATTAAAAGTAATATCATAGAGCACTAATGATGAGGTAGTGGAGTAAATTGTGCATCTAATGCACACATGATGGAGAGAGTGGGAATTAAATGCAAATATGGTGGAGAACATGGAGAGACAGTGCAGTCTTCATGGAGGCTCGTGGCCACATGTGCAGTGAAGTTATGAGGTGGGCTAGGGATATGGAAGGCTCACAAACCATATAAGGAAGATGAAGGTAGCAATAGAAGGTAGGCTTTAGATTATTATTTTTGATCTGTTTATATATGGATTTTTCATTTGACATTTCTATGCATGCTTCAGCTATTTAGCTAAGTCTTCAGTGCTATTTAGCACACGGTTGTTTCTGAGTGGAAATCCCACCCTTACCCATGGGGGACTTCAAGTGCCTACACTAGGAAGGTTTATTTGAGCTGTCATACATCATTAGTAATTGGTGGCACATTCAACCACTCTCATATGCACATTCAGTCTCAGGAATTACACATTCCTACTTGAGGGTTTGAGAGGAGGAGATAGTTCTTGGAATTTCAGCTAAGAAACTGGTGGAGGATTCATCCTTTCACCTTGTGCTTCAAGATCAGCCTTTCAGGAGCAGCATGTTCATATCTGACATTCAGGCTATCATTTCATACCTCCATGCAGCAACAATTCCCTAGGGGATTACATAGTCCAATCTTGTAGTTTTGAAGAAGGAAGGAATTTTCCAATATTTCAGCTGGAAATCCTGTGAGGGACCATCTCCTCACTTTGGAAATACTATTTACATCATTCAGGAACTACATTGCAGCATCTAGCATCAGGATATAGAGCCTCCCTCCCTCACAGTGCATTTTTACACAGATGTTATGTATTCAACAACTGCATCTATTGGAGGAGGTTGGAGGAGACAAATCTTGAGCTTCTAGCTTAAGGATCTAAATGAGGGATCAACCCTCTATGCATTGATTTGGTTGTGCCTTATTTCAACCAGCATATATTCAGCTCATGCAGTAGATCTTCATACCCAGCAATGATATAATTGCAGGGCCTAAGGGGGTGATTTTCCAATATTGTCAGATCTAGAAATCCTTTCTGGGTTATCTTGGGTATTCATCATAAAGCCCGGATCTGAAATCTTGACATCATTTGAGCTCTGGAAATTCTAGATCTACATTTTTATATTTTGTCAACAGTTGTAGTCCCAGCATTTGCAGCAGGGACAACAAAATATTCCTTCCAACAGTCCAACATTTACACAGTCCCTCTTGTAGGAGGGCTTCAGGGTCATTCTATGCCACTTATTTGGCTTGAGTGTCTCATATTTTGAGCATTGTTGTATTTGTTTATCCACCTCCATATAATAAAATGGCTCAGTTATTCTGTATATTTTTATGGTGTATTTATATTATTTGTTCATTTCTATAGTTTCCAGCTATTGTGTTTTTGTATTAATGCATTCTCCCTTTTGGGATATTACAGTGGTATCAGAGCATGATCTTTGACTCTGCTTGTTGGTACTTCATCTTTAACATCAAAGAAGAAGAAAATAATAGAGATATACAATGACAAAGGGTTTAAGTTTTGCCGCTCTTCTCTTTAGATCTTGGCAAGATCTCTCCAAGGAGGTCAAAAAAATGAAGAGAAAGGAAAAATGAGGATCCAAGAAGATTTCAGAATGAGTAAGGTCCAAGAATTTCCTATCAGCAACAAAAACAACCGACAAGGCAAAGAGCTCCACAACATTATACTAGATAAAATTCCTTTGAGAAGGAAGGTGACTGGTGTGAATATGAAGGAGACTTGCAGTATGAGACCCTAAGTAAATATTTTTCTGAGTACAAATCACATGCTAGAGCACTCAAGGAGAATCTAACTCTCCAACAGTTTTTACAACTCAAAGAATAAAGGAGGTCCCGGAGCAGCAATAGATGAAAGATGCATAGATTCTTCTTGCCTACATTTGATGGATCATCCACAAGAATAGTGAAGGTTGGGAGGGAAGAGTTAGCTGCATTATTTCAGCTATACCCAGTAGCAGAAAGAGAGGTTGTTGAGATTGCAATGCTGCACCTTGAAGGTGAAGAAAAATATTGATGGTTTAGTCATTTGACACATGCCAAAATAACTGCTTATGCAGATTTCATTCAAAGATCGAAGAAGAAGTTTGGGAGAAGGAAACCAAAGAAACTTTCCATTGAGACACTTCCCATCATTGATGAGATAGTACATGAGGAACCAAAGGAAGATGTCATCATCATCACTCGGAAAGAAGAGCACCTACCACCACCATCACCAGCCGCAGAAGTACTTTTATCAGGAGGAGAAGCACCTGCATCTTTGTAAGATGGTATTGAGCTATTAACATTGGGATTCCCATGCATGATTTAGGTGATGCACGAGGGAGAGAAGTTAGATACCAATGCTAGCACAATAGAAAAGGAGCAACCATCGTCATTACCAGATGTTGGAGAGGCCATTTCGCTAATTGGAGGAACTCTTGTAGCTATGCAAGATTTTCCTGAGATTCAACTTATCCAAGGTTTGAAAACCCTTTTATCTCATATTATTTTAGTACCCCATATTGAGATTTGTGAGACCAAGCCATCAGATCCATTGCATAACCAAGGATTAGAGCACCTTGTTGATTTGGAGCAACAAATTATCACTGCATAGAGGACCCTTGAATTTATCAAGGAGAAGATGTATAGGTATCCCAGTTTATCATGGTTGAGCTACACCCAACACTTTGTGTTTAAGTGTGGAGTTTCGGAGGATGGGAGGAGCACAATCCTATTCACTACAATGTCAAACTCTGAGTTCAACATTCTGTATGGCCAGGAGACAGTAGATGTATCACCATGCAGATCTACAATGATGTCATTGATCAAAAGTGATGAGATGAGGGCCCCATTATTCTTGGAGAATTCCAAAGGAAACTTCACTCATGAAGCACTGGAGGGACAGATGATAGATGTTAGACATCTTATGATGGAGAGTATTTTCCATTTTCAAGATGGATTTTCCTTGATGAGAACCTCACATCTCGAAGAGGAATTTCTACCTCCATTATGCATGGAACCTTATGGGTTCTATTGGGCCATTGATGAGAGGATCTCATGGAGAGACCTCAAAGGAGGTGCACTTCAACATATCATGGAGTGCAAAGCTTATCAGTTGGAGGAGAATGGTATTATACCTTGGGTGGATACAAAGATTGAGCATGGTATGATTCATTGTCCACATTTGGATGAATGGATCTAGATGAGGAGCAAGGGGTTTCCAACCATCTTGCAGATCTGTGATAGAGGGCAACAAGAAGCATGATTGCACTAGTTTCCTGTGGGTGAGTATGGTTACTACCCAACATCTCACATTTGCGTGGTCCATGCCATGGATGTCACTGATTTTATGCAGCAACAAGAGGCATGGTTGCGCTGGTTATTTTTGAGAGAGTTTGGCCATCACATGATGTATCTTATGTCCATGTGTGCACTTTTGTTTGGGATGTATTTTATGTTCATGTATGCACTTTTTTTTGGGACATGGCATAACTCTCACATGATGTGGCAGAAGGGAGCTTATTTTTATTGTTCTGATGTGACATTCCACATGTAAATCAGTATGTTGTTGCTCCATGACTTTCATCATGATGATGTAAGGTGGCAGCAAGAATCCTTGTTGCTTTGGTTACTCTTGGGAGAGTATGGGCTGATTTTTTCCTATACATTGCATGATGATGATAGATATTGGAAACATGAGGCCTTATTGTGTTGGCTTCTGTTGGGAGATTATGGTTATTGTACTTGATATGATGATGATGTGTTGTGGCATCAAGAGGCATTGTTGTGGTGGCTTCTTTTGAGAGAGTATGGCTCTCATACTTGGATTGATGTTGATTTGGCATGGCAGCAAGAGGCATTATTGCAGTGGCTTCTATTGAGAGAGTATGGCTCTCTTACTTGGTTTAATGATGATTTGGCATGGAAGTAGAAGGATTTTATGTAGTGGTTTTTATTGGGAGAGTATGTTTTGACATTGTACATGTTCATCCATATGTCTCTACTTCTTATTTTTCACATTGTTGGAATGTTTCTTAGATCCAACAAGGCCAACATGGCCAAGGATGGAAGGATGGAGAGATACAATCCACTTCATGTAGCATGGGATGGAGAGATAGTTTATGATGGGGGACTTTCCACTTTGGGAAGAGACCACTTAACTTTATGTATCTCATGCATAGATGAGGATCTTGTATAGCATATGGTTGCCACTTGGAGATTTATTGATGAGGAGAGGTGTCTAACTTTTTAGTTGGAGGCCATTCTGGACATTCTAGAGGAAAATTTGAAGCTGAGAATGCATGACACATTGTATCAGATGGGGAGGGATTCCATATGAGGATGCCATTTGGAGGGAGATGGATTGCTGTATCATCCACTTTTGCAGTTGCTTGAGGAAAAGCAACATTTTGGCGGGGAAGACTGTAATATTCCTAATTTTCCAATAGATAATTGGAATATTAGAGTTCTTACTTTTCTTAATTAATTAATTACTTAAGAGGATGGAAGGACCCATAAACCCCATATATGGATAAAATCCACTTTTTATGTGTGTATGTGGATAATTTAGAGTTAGATTTGCATTATGGAGTAGTGTAGAAACTCATTAATGAAGGAGTGGAGATCACACTTCATTAAAGATAAGATCATGGAGATCATGGAGGAAGTCAAATGAGATCATGGTGCATTAAAAGTAAGATAATAGAGCACTAATGATGAGGTAGTGGAGGAAGTTGTGCATCTAATGAACACATGAGGGAGATAGTGGGAATTAAATGCAGAGATGGTGGAGAACATGGAGAGATAACATAGTCTTCACGGAGGCTAGTGGCCACATGTGCAGCGCAGTTATGAGGTGGGCCAAGGCTATGGAAGGATCAAAAAACATATAAGGAAGATGAAGCAAGAAATAAAAGGCAGGATTTAGATTATTATTTTTGATCTATATAGATCTAGATTTGTCATTTGACATTTCTATGCACGCTTTAGCTATTTAGCTAAGTCTGCAGTGTTTTTTAGCACAGGGATGTTTTTGAGCAGAAATCCAACCCTTACCCATGGGGGACTTCAAGTGAATACACTGGGAAGGTTTCTTTGAGCTGTCATACATCATCAAGCATTGGTGCCACATTCAACCACTCTCATATGCACATTCAGTCTCAGGAATTACACATTCCTGCTTGACGGTTTGAGAGGAGGAGGTAGTTCTTCACATTTCAGCTAAGAAACCGGTGGAGGATTCATCCTTTCACATTGTACTTCAAGATCATCCTTTCAGGAGCATCATATTCATATCTGGAATTCAGGTCATCATTTCATACCTCCATGCAGCATCAATTCCCCAAGGGATTGCGCAGTCTAGTCTTGCAGATCTGAACGAGGAAGGAAGTTTCCACTATTTCAGCTGGAAATCCTGTGAGGGACCATCTCCTCACTTTTGGAATATTACTTCCATCATTCAGGAGCTACATTGTAGCATCTAGCATCAGGTTATAGAGCCTCCCTCCCTAACAGTGCAATTTTACTCAGTTTTTGTGTAGTCAAGAGCTGCGTCTATTGGAGGAGGTTGGAGGAGATGGATCTTAAGCTTCTATATTAAGGATATGAAGAATGGATCAACCCTCTATGAATTGAGTTGGTTGTGCCTTATTGCAGCCATCATATCTTCAAATCATGAAGTAGATCTGCATACCCAACAGTGATATAATTGCAGGGCCTAAGAGGGCGATTTTCCAAGATTTTCAGATTTGGAAATCCTTTCTAGATTATATTGGGTACTCATCATAGAGCACGTATTTGAAATCCCGGCATCATGTGAGCTACAAAACTGCTAGATATGCATTGTCATATTTTTTCGGCAGGTGCGGTCTCGATATTTTCAGCAGGGACAATGTAGTATTCCTTCCAACATTCCAATAGTTACGCAATCCCTCTTGTGGGAGGATTTTAGGGTCATTCTAGGCCACTTCTTTGGCTTGAGTGTCTCATATTTTGAGCATTGTTGTACTTTTTTATCCACCTCCATATAATAAAATTGCTTAGCTATTATTTGTATTTTTATGGTGTATTTAGATTATTTTTTCATTTTTGTAGTTTCCAGCTATTGTGTTTTTGTATTAATACATTCTCCCTTTTGGGATATTACAAAATGTTACTCTCATCAACCTTCGATACTCTTCCCAACTTCTTCTCTTTATGAGTGCCCCACCATCTAGGCAATATAGACCTTATGGATACATTAAAATCTTGGAACCTTTGTTCTTCAGGTACTTCTCTTTCAAAATTTTCAAGAAAAAGACTTACATCTCCTATCCTATCATAAAAAGGTAGATCACATAGCTCTAAGGTTATGTAGTGAAGTGACCTTGTGATTATGGCACATCGTCTGGTAGATATTTCATGTAACATGTTCTGCCAATTTTCCATATATTCCTCAGAATATGAAGTATAAGAACTGTCATGTTCCCAACTTAGCCTTCCATCTGCACTGGGATTAATCCAATCTTCCTAATTAGCTGTTATATTATAATTTTTTTTGACATCAACATCGCAGTATTCTTCACGGACATGATTTATATAATGCAATCCTTCTAACAGGTCTAGAGGAAAATTG